>CM068496.1:11057429-11657429 GCA_034769265.1 Remorina albescens | reverse complement strand
CAGACCAGTTCTGTCAAAAGTTGGCACACCGTGTGGTGTTAAACTATGAGGACAAATGCAGACCAAAAAAAAACAAAACACAAACAACAACTGTCAACTCAGTGCTCTGTTGATTCCATTAATTGCCATTAATACAACTGATCCTCAAATCATTGTCCTTTAACTCAAAGAGAAACTATTAATATTATTTTTACACATCTGAAAGCAGCCAATCAACATCCAGAAAAGTTCTACTGTCCAGTCAAACAGTGAAACAACACAATGTGATCACAGTGATCCTGTTCAGACATTTACAGATTCTCACCTGCTGAACTCACTTCAGGGCGGCTTTCTGACACTTTCCAGCTTCATGTGAAGAGAAGAAGCTGCTTGTTCTCCCTCGTCAGTCCTGGTGTCTGAGTGTTTGAGCCGAGGAAAAGTCACACCCTCATAACTTCAGAGTCCAAAGTATAAAATAACATCAGAATGACGTTAAAACCGGTCCAACCTGTTTTTGAAACCGAGTTTGTGCCAGAGGAGTCCTTGGTTTGTTGTTGTACTGCTGCTGTCAGTCAGCTAGGTACAACACATCTAATGTCCCCTTTAAGGACAATCTGGAACCTGATTGGAGTGTAACTGAACCGGTGTACAGACTGAGGCCCAATGATGGACAGCCTGCTGGGTTAACTGGATGATGTCCCAGTTGTCTCAGAGTCGTTATGTTCTGCACTTTTGAACAGTCAACTTGATCAGCCATGAAATGACAAAAATACTAGTTATATTCTCAGAAATTCAGAGTCAAAGTATAACCAAAGACATCAGGGGCACATAAAAAAAACAGTCTAACCTGTAGAGGAAACTTAGTCAGTGCCAGAGGAACCCAAGATCATATGATATAGTTCTACTATTCGTCCCCCAGATCATACAACAAATCATCTAATGTGCTGAATTTCAGCTTTGTAAGAGATTTAAATTAGGTAAAATATTATGGATATATGATAATCATGAGTTAAAATAATGCAAAGGTCTGTCCAACCATTTAACTGTTCCCTTAAGGTCAGACAGGTTTCAGAATAAGGCAGGACTCTCAGGCACAGGCAGAGACAAAGGCTGTATCAGTAGGTTTTGCTTGCATTTTTGTTGCATAATCTCTCCTCCTGCTCTCGTTCCCTCTCCAGCCATCCTCCCCACCACCTGAGCAGCCAAAAAAAAAAAAAAAAGAGAGAAAAAAGATTGATGGTGAAATTTAAAGGTCATAGGTTCTGAGTTACTGTACTAGATTTTGTTCCTAAAATGGCATTACACATCACCAAGATTAGTACAACCAGCAGACTAGTACTGTTTAATACTTTTGAAACTAAAGGTGGTGTCGGGAAATTTCAGTTATGCCTTAAAATTTACACCAACTTTCTAGGTGAGCCTTCAGCAGGTGTTGCTACTTACATGTACAGTTATTTTCCCCATACACTTCAATACAATCAGACAACCCGCAGAGTCAGTTTGATATTGGTTTAACTTTTCAGGCTCAGTACAGTCTGATCTCAGTAATCATGGTCATGACATATTTACAGATCTGTCTGATCTGATTTTCACCATCTGTCCAACATCACAGGACACATTAGTTCATGTCTCATTAACCCTTAGAAGCATAAGTGGCTCAAAAATGACCTGGTGAGGTTGTTTTCTTGCAATATCTTCGTAAGGAAAAGTTGTTATCATTTCATATTCCAGCTATTCCTCAAAAACATATTATTGTTATCATTCCATTTAAACTTTCAACTTACCTTTTATACATTTTGCAAAATTGTAGTTTTTGTATTACTACCCCAAGCTTCCACAGGTGGGTCAAAAATGACCCGCATTCATTTCCTATGGAATTTCATGGGAATCGTTGATTCTTTTCAACTGTGACTGTCAGGAATATATATTTTGTGGACCACACAGACTATATCAAAAATATCACCCTTTAAGAAGATTATATATATAAGTATTATCCACATTTTTTACCTCAGAAATGTGTGCATGTACTGCAAATTAGCCTACTTTAAAATTAGCTCACACTAGCTAGCTAACATTACTGTACATATTGCCTGTGTGTGTCTGTGTTTGTGTGCATGCATGCATTTATTTATATCGCTACATATTGATCAATAGGTTTACTTGTCATTCAAAACATTGTCTTCCTTTTAAGTTTCCTCATCCAAGGTGTCATGACTGCTAGGTATACAGCTGAAATGGTCCTACAGACGCTGGATGAAGAGGCAGTTACAGGATTGGGCTCAGAATCTGAAATATCAGACGATGAGGACCCAGACTATTGTCCAGGGGGAGATGGAGGTCGTCCACCGAGAAATCCATCTGAACAGGATCATATGGACACAGAAGATTCCTCTTGTGAGTCCTCTGAGGAAGAAAGTAAACTCCAAATCCCATCCAACAGGAGGAGTCGTAAGGGCTCTTACTGGAGCGAGTTACCTCCCAACCAGGGCAGAACACCAAGCCACAATATCCTGAGAAGTGGGTCAGGACCTGCACCAGGGCTAACCACCGCTGTCTCACCAAAATGCACGGAAGCTCTTTATCACTGATAATATCATACAAGAGGTATTGAAGTGCACAAACTTGGAGGGACAGAGAGTAATAACAGCTAGAGGAAAAGAGTGGAAAAATGTTGCCAAAGATGGATTAATGGCCTTCATTGGATTGAGCCTTCTTGCAGGAAGTGAGAAGAACTGGGATGTATCAGTCTGTGAGTTGTTTGGGAGTCCTTTACATAATCCCATGTACAAGGCCACTATGGCTGTTGGACGATATGAAGATATTCGCCATGTCTTGCGCTTTGATTACAAGAGGACCAGAGCCGTTCGACTGGAAACAGACCACATGGCAGCCTTCTGCGACACATGGGACCTGTCCTGGTCAAATGCAAACAGCGATTCATCAACAGTGATTGTGTCACTGTAGATGTACAGCTTGTGCCATTCAGGGGGAGGTGCAAGTTTCAACAGTACATGCCAAACAAGCTGCCAAGTATGGCCTAAAGACCTTCTGGGTTTGCGATGCACTATGTAATAGATGGAATCGTTTATACAGAGAGACAACCAGGGGAAGAAGTTCAGAAGAGTCTGGGGGAAATCATTGTCCAGTAGTTGTGCAGTAGATTCAGAAACACAGGGCGTAACTTCACCACAGACAACTTTTTCACAAGTGTGCCACTTGCGCAGCATCTCCTGAAGAAGGATTTAACTATTGAGGGGACTCTCCGACAGAACAAACCGGACATCCCTTCTCTGATGAAGGCTTCCAAGTCCAGGGAGGTTCACAGCAAAGAGTTTGGATTCAGAAAGAAAGGAATGGCTGCTGTGCTCCTGAGCACGATGCATCACAACAAAGTGGTTGATGAAAATAGCTTTACCCCAATGAGCTCTCAAAGGCGCTTGTCACACCACACATGAGAAGTTGACTGGAAGGTTGCCCCCATCTGCAAACCCCGATCATTGAAGCAATGGGAAGGTGTGGAGTGACAAAAGCCACAACTCAGCCACAGAAAAGAAGCAGACAGGGCCAACCAAAGAGAAAGAGGTATCAGATCTGCCCAAGTAACAAAGATCATAAAGTCAGCAGTTGGTGTGGGAAATGCAATGTACCTGTGTGCAATGATCACAGCCAGAAACAGGAAGTTTGTCACAACTACATACAGTGAGGAGACGAGAAGGCAGGAAAAGAGAGAGGAACTGTCTGGACAGTTACACAGTTACGCACACACACACAAAATGGATATTGACATTGTTCTATTGCTGTTGTGTACTTTTCTTTTCCAATTTTCTAAATGTTTTAAAATGTTAAAAATTGAAAAATTAAAATATTCCATACATAAAATCATGCTTGTGTGGACTAAAATATAATACAAATGATTATTCTTAGCCAAAATGACAAAAGTGGCATAAAAACACATAGATTCTAACACGGGTCATTTTTCACCCACTTATGGAAGAGTGTAGGGTCCGGTCACTCATACATCTAAGCATCAACCTGGAAGAAATATTTACCAAATCAAACCATCTTTATCTGAGACAGCAGCTCTACCATTGGGTATTTATTGATTTGTAATCCCAAATGTGTTACATTTATCACATAAAAGTTGTATTTGTTTACAAATCAAGCACAATTATATTGATAAAAAGTGGATTATCTTGGTGAAATAAATTAAACAATAGATCTGTTTTATTATACAAACCCTGATACTGTTTTTCTGAGAAATCATGCACAGTTCCAGGGAAGACAAGTCTGTGTTAATGTCAGTGATAATTATTGATGTTTATCTTTTAAGGACAAAGACAACGCCTCATTCATTATCTGAGCTGTCAGACCAGTTCTGTCATTAAACTGTCAAAAGTTGGCACACCCTGTGGTGTTAAACTATGAGGACAAATGCAGGCAAAAAAAAAACAACAACAACAACTCATGAGTGCAACCAGCAGACTAGTACTGTTTAATACTTTAATACTAAAACTAAAGGTGATGTTGGGAAATTTCAGCTGTGCCTTAAAATTTACAGAAACTTTCCAAATGAACTTTCAGCGGGTGTTGATAATTACATGTACAGTTATTTTCCTATACACTTCAATACAATCAGATTTATTATACAACCAGTGCAGTCACAGTTTGGCATTGGTTTAACTTTTCAGACTTAGTACAGTGTGATCTCAGTAATCATGGTCATGAGATATTTACAGATTTGTCTGATCTGGTTCTCACCATCTCTCCAACATCACAGGACACATTAGTTCTCTAATGTCTCATTAACATGGAAGAAATAATTACCAAAGCAAACCATCTTTATCTGAGACAGCAACTCTACCATTTGGTATTTATTGATTTATGATCCCAAATGTGTTACATTTATCACATAAAAGTTGTATTTGTTTTCAAATCCAGCACAACTGTATTAATAAAAGGTGGATTATCTTGGTGAAATAAATTGGAACATCTGTTTTGTTATACAAACCCTGATACTGTGTTTCTGAGAAATCACGCACAGTTCCATGGAAGACAAGTTTGTGTTAGTGTCAGTGATAATTATTGATGTTTATCTTTTAAGGACAAAGACAACGCCTCATTCATCATCTGAGCTGTCAGACCAGTTCTGTCATTAAACTGTCAAAAGTTGGCACACCCTGTGGTGTTAATACGGAAGAGTGTTAGGGCCAGGCAGGAGTAAAATATTTGAGAGGAAGAAGATTTTTTTTCACTATCCATTTCGAGAAAAAAGTCAAAATGTCGATATTGATTTGAAACACATATCAATTATGCAGTTGCATAACTTCAGAAACGTACCCTTAACGTTTCACATCATGCTGTTACGGCTGCTGCGTGCATGGCTGTCAGTCACTCTCCTAACTGGATTTGCTGGACCAGAGGAGACATTTCGATTTTATTCACGAAATTGTATTTTAACTTTATTCTCGAAATTTCAACTTTATTCTTGAAATTGTACTTCACCATTAATCTTGACATTTTGACCTTTTTCAAGTGCATAATGAAAAAAAATAATAAATCTTCCACCTCTCAAATATTTTTCTCCTGCCTAATCCAAATACTCTTCTATATGTTAAACTATGAGGCCAAATGCAGACAAAAAAAAAAACAAAAACAACTCATGAGTGCAACCAGCACACTAGTACTGTTTAATACTTTTGAAACTAAAGGTGGTGTCGGGAAATTTCATTTATGGGTATGTGTAGGATCCAGTCACTCGTGCATCTAAGGGTCAACATGGAATAAATTATTACCAAATCAAACCATCTTCATCTGTGGCAGCAGCCAGTTTGCAAATTATACAATGACAATTGGAGGGGGTCTACATTTTCTCCAGGGTGTGAAGGGAACCCAGTGCAGTGCATGCACGTGTTTCACTTAGCTCAAATGGTAGAGTGCTTGCTTAGCATGTGAGAGGTAGTGGGATTGATACCCCCATTCTCCACAAGACTTTAGCTCTTTGTTGGAGATACAGCAACAAGTGAACTAAACACAGCATGTCTCTGGGTGAGGTTAAAGAATTTCAGTAAACAGCTGAACACGTTGATAATTGTGTCACAGAGACAGATGAGGGACAAACTCTGTGCACACACCCTTTAAAATCCTCCAATTTTTACCTGTTAATTATAATGAGCTGGTAAAAAAGAAGACATTAAGAGGATTGGCTCCAATGTTGAAGGTTAGTCTACGACTGAAGGATCAGAGAATGAGGATTTAACATGGGACGTTCCAGGGTGGCCTCAAACCTCCATCCTTTCAGTTAACAGCTGAACACGCTGACCGATTGCACCACAGAGACAGTCGGCTGTTTTTTCTAAATATTGTGAGAGCAATTTTATTAAACAAGCTGTCCACTGATGGTCAAAAGCACATGGTCCAAATAAAGAAATGTTTGATTAATATGAGCTCCAGCCAATGATGTTAGTGATTAGAGACAGCTTGACATGGAGGGTTTCAATCTTGGTTAAGTTCCTTTGAGGAACCGATGGTACATAATCCTGTTATTTATGAATAGTCCTGATTGGTGGTTTTTCTGTAGCTCTTATTTCATTTCTTGTGCTTGTCCTGCAAATTTGGTTATCTGACTGTACTCTGTGTTTTGATGCAGTTAAAAAGCTTTGTGGGTTCTTGACGTGTTTCCTGTTAACAACTGACTTCTTTGGTCACATTTCCTCCCTTTATGTCTGACAGACATCCAGAGTTCAGATCCTGAACTTTCCCATTGCATCACATGTACTCATATTGATGTGTTGGCCAATTCATTTCAAATGTGTCTAAATCACTCAGAAGGTCATTTTCCATCTGTGTTCTTTGATCTTACGCTCTGATCTGTTGGGCCATGTTTCCTTCTTTGACAATAAGAACTAAGGAAAGGTTCTCTGACTTGAACAGGTTCATTTTAGTATTGTGTAACTCTTTATAAATGTTGTAGTGTATGATCAATGCTCTGTGTGAGATCTTTAATGACCTAAAAGTTCTCCCCCTCAGAAAAAGTCTTGCTGTATGATAAATGTGGTGTGCAACATCTTGTATGCCATAAAAGTCCCACTGCTGAAGGCTTGTTGGTCTAGGGGTATGATTCTCGCTTAGGGTGCGAGAGGTTGGGGGTTCAAATCTCAGATGAGCCCGTCACATCAAGTCACCAATGTAAGTGTGTGACTGTCCTGACTCTTACCAAAGTTTGTCTCCTATGAAAAGCAGTCAATCACAAAATCACTGTTCCTGTCCAGATACTGCACAGGAAGTGATGGTTTTCATCAATTTATTTAAGTGATGAGCAGGAACTCCACTGAGATGAGATGCAGGATGTATAACTCACTGACACTTAAATAGTGGAACTACAGACCATTGGATAAATGATACAAGGGGCTCGTTCAGGATTTGAACGCAGGACCACTCACACCCAAAGTGAGAATCATACCCCTAGACCAACAAGCCCGTGATTGAAAAAAGTTTTATAGCATCCATGATTTTCCACATTTGTCATACAACAACTCAATAATACTTTTTTTATTTGTTATTTCTGCCTTTATTAAGACAGTGAGTGGCAGAGAGGCCAGCAGGAAACGAGGCAGAGAGGGGAATGACCTGCAGCATCTGTACTAGGCTGAAACCAAACGTGGGAAGCCATCATAACGTGTTATGTCCCTCAGTTGGAGCTCAGGGTGATGAGGGACAGTAAACTGAGAAGAACAACAGCAGAAGTTAAAAGGAGAACATTTAGTTTTTTTAAATATTTTATCAGTCATCAATAAATGAATTATTCCTCGTCAGTCAGTGCAATGTGTATACTCGTCAGTTTTATAAAGAGAGATGAGCTTGTTTACCGAAGTACATACATATGACATCCATATTTACTGTTTCTCCAAATGTATGCATTAAAAATAAAGGGGTATGAACAGTGTTGGGGAGTAACATAGGCAACATGTTATGGACATATGCAACTGAAGTAAATAATACATGTAATTGTTCACTGCTACAGTTAGTAAAATATAAAATACTGAATGAAGTCAGAACACAGACCGTTGTTGGTCTCTGGTCTTCTGCTCCAGGTGGAGCAACAGTGTCCTTCAGTTTGTGGAGGTTTTCAGTGTGAATGAAGGATGAGCCCGTGTTGTGTGTGTGTGTTGTCCCAGCAGTGTGTATAACGGCAGCATACAGACTGGGTCCCGCTGTCTTACTCAGGCTGCACTACAGCGTCTATTCACGGGCTTTGACCTGCTCCGTGTCCGACCTGGGCCGGTGCACCCCTCCTTAGACGACCTGGTGATCCCGGGCTCCCCCCGGAGCACCATATCGATACCGACCTTAGTGCGGACACCCGATCGACATAGTCCGCTGCAGCCCAGAGCTCCTGAGCTCAAACGCTCCGCCAGCCTCAGCCTCCCGGTAACTTGGATTACAGGCGCGTGCCACCGCGCTGATCGGGCTTTTAGCCTTTACGACAGTGATGTCACCAAAATGGCGACACTGGGTGGTGAAATCATGAAGAACTTGAAGAGTTTGAATGTACTGATAAATAATAAAGTCTAATAATGTGAAAATGAAAACTCTGATGCTTTTAGTATTTCCATAAGCCTTTTCTGACTTCTATCAGTGTTTTATCATGTAGTCTTTATCTTTGTCCTTGTAATGTGCAAATAAACTAAACTAAAGCAGACAGCACCAAAAAGGGAGACAAACAGAGACTGAACAAGCTGATCAGGAGAGCAGGCTCTGTGGTCGGCCTGACTCTGGACTCTGTGCGTCACATTCATGCAGCTTGTGTAGAAACAGTTTATTCCATCAGACACCTGAAACACTTCCTGTGTGGAGAAACTGTCAGGGTTTGGATGAAAGATAGACTGTACGGATCTGAGCTGATCATTAATAATCAATCAATGAATGATCAATAAGCTTCACAGCTGTTCTGAATGGTGACAGTGGGGCAGTCTTTGTGTTTACATCTGAATCACATGTGATTTTGGAAATTTTTCAAAGCAGCTTCAAAGGAAGTGTTTCATTCTGTGAGTATTGTGACATCATCAGGTGATGTATCAAAAGCAGCGGCTCTTCAGACTCACACATCACTTCAAACCATTGAGGAAGTGACACACAACAGTGAGGAGCATCTGAAACACGGACGTGGTTTCAGAGACAAACTGCAGAGAAACTGGCAGTACTGATGCTTAGCTGCTTAAAGTGTCTGTCTTGTAAACAGGACATCCTGCATTCAAACCCCAGCAGTGCTTCACTCTCAGTGGAGTTACTGCTCATCACTTTAACTAATTGATGAAAACCATCACTTCCTGTATTAAAACTTTTACTTGCAATATCAGGACAAGAGAAACAGTGATTTTGTGGTTTGTTCTGTTTTTAGTAGAAGGAAATTTTGTAATTGAATGTTTTGACAGGAGACAAACTTTGGTAAGACTCATGACAGTCATGCAATTATGTTGGCGACATAACATGACGGGCTCGTCTGGGATTTGAACCCGGGACCTCTCGCACCCTAAGTGAGAATCATACCAATAGACCAACGAGCCTTTCACGGCAAGAATTTTATGGCATTCAAGATGTTGCACACCACATTTATCATACAATGGGACTTTTTTTAAGGGGGCGACCTTTTAGGTCATTAAGACCTCACACATAGCATTGATCATACACTACAACATTTATAGTACAGTCAGAGTGCAATCAGAGAACCAAATCTGCAGGACAACCACAAGAAATGAAATAAAAGCTCAAGAAAAGGTAAGTGAACTAAACACAGCACGTCCCTGGGTGGGCTTGAAAGCCTTTCAGTAAACAGCTGAACATATTAACAATTGCGTCACAGAGACAGGTGAAGGACACATTCTGTGGTCGCACTATTTAAACTGCTCCAATTTTTACCTGTTAATTATAATGATTTGTTTAAAAAGAAGACATTAAGAGGATTGGCTCTAACGCTGAAGGTTAGTCTATGACTGAAGGATCAGAGAATGAGGATTTAACATGGGACGTCCCTGAGTGGGCTCAAACCTCCGTCCTTTCAGTTAACACCCAACACACTGACCGATTGCACCACAGAGACAGAGAGCGATTTTTAAAATACTGTGTGAGCAATTTTACTAAACACACTGTCCTGCAATGGTCCATGGGCACATGGTCCAATTAAAGACATATTCGATTGATATATTTGATTTTTACTGTATGATAAATGTGGTGTACAACATCTTGTATGCCATAAAAGTCTTGCTCCTCAAGGCTCGTTGCTCTAGGGGATTGTTTCTCGCTTAGGGTGCGAGAGGTCCCGGGTTCAAATCCCGCACAAGCCCATCACATAAAGATTATTATCAAATTTTTCACAGTTTATCTTGGAAACCATGTCTGTATCGTACAGGAAGGAAACTCAAATAGGAGAAAAACACTCAATGTTTCCATTTCAATGTTCTTAAGTAGCACTCATTAACAGGAAAACATGGAGAATGTCATTTATCACTTTCTCCAGTAATGTGCACAGTTTTCACTGTGTTGCTCCTGACTCAGTGATGCTGTTGAATGCTTATAGGGCTGCTGTTCTTGAAGTGTGGGCTCCGCCCCACTGGTGGGGAATAGAGACATGACAGGTGGGGCGTGACAAACTGGAGGAAATGTTCCTTTTCATTCTGATCTTAATTAATGCCTTTCTTTATTGACAACAAAGATCCAACATCCAAAACAAAACACACACACACACACACACACAAAAATTAATCATTAATAGGCTGTATGGAGTCATCATCAGCATACACCAGCTGCTGTTTTCACCCAGGTGGCTCCTACATTGGTTAAACTTGTGACTGTGGCATTGTCAGTGAAAAGGTATTTCTGATTTCATGGGTAATATATACAGCTTTACATCAGCCAGAGGAGCAAAGATGGAAATGATATGAATCACTAAATTTCTTCAAGGACTCCGCAGTTGGCCAGTATGGGGATTGAATCCTTCACCTTATCGTTATTAGCACCATGCTCTAACTTGCTGAGCTAACCGGCCCGTTTGGAAAGGCTTTAGGCTTATTATAAAAGAATGCAGAACAAACACCTGTCTGTCACTTTTGAATTAAAAAGAGCTGATCTCTTAATGTGCTCCTGCTGCTGGGTCTCTCTCAGCTGATCCCCGTGTCTTGACAATTTCCAGAAGAGAGAAGCTGAGGCTGAATTCAATCCTTCTTTGGCAAATATACAAGCACGTGCAGGAGAAATACTTTCCCAGAACTTCTCTTTGGAATGAAACGCCCCACAAGGGAAATGTAAGAGTGCTGAGCAGCTAATAGAGCTGACTGATACAGAGGCTTTAGAAAAGGTGAACTCCATTGTATCTGAGGCCATCAACAGCCCTGTTTGTTTCATCAGGGGCTCTGTTTCCAACGTCCAAACTCTGTCATATGGTGTATGTGGCCTTCATAATGATAACTGAGCACCAGTCAGTGTTCTCATCCTCTTAGATGAGTACTAACAACAGCACTCAGCTCTGTCATATTTTAATGCAGTGCAGATTACAGAGATTCTCCAACATGCTCTGTAGCTTTTAACAACCTTTAACAACCTTTGAGTTCACCATCAACAGGTTTCAAAGATATTTAGAGATTCAAGATGGACCTAAAGTCTGACATTTAGGATAATTCTAGCTGGAACAGCAGGCTGCAACACGACAATTTCATCATGTCTCTGTGGCGCAATCGGTCAGCACGTTCAGCTATTAACCAAAAGGATGTCGGTTTGCGCCCACCCAGGGATGCACTTTGTTTAATCCACTCATATTTTTGGGTCGTCCCTTAACATATTAACACAACCAGTCAGCGTGCCAGTATCCAACCTCACAAACTTTAAACAATATTAAATGGTTCTGGTGAAAGAGGAGGCAGAATATCGGAAATAATTTCAATGAAACCAATGTAGAGGAAAGGGATAGAAATGAAATAAGAGCCAAAGAAAAACCACCAATCAGGACTATTCATAAACAACATGATTATGTACCATCAGTTTCTCAAAGGAACTTAACCAAGATTGAAACCCTCCATGTCAAGCCGTCTCTTATCACTAACATCATTGGCTGGAGCTCATATTGATCAAACATTTCTTTATTTGGACCATGAGCTTTTGACCATCGGTGGACAGCTTGTTTAGTAAAATTGCTCTCACAATATTTTGAAAAAACAGCTGACTGTCTCTGTGGTGCAATTGGTCAGCGTGTTCAGCTGTTAACTGAAAGGATGGAGTTCAAGGCGCGATACACGGTCCTGTCAATATGTCACAAAAGTTAAAAAAGAAATTGTTTTCTAATACGTGCTATTGAAACACACCGGAAGTTATATGACTGTGACATCGATATACATTATTGATTAATGATGGTATGATGTTTATATGACTCTGAACAGGTCATTTTCAATGTGTTTTGAAAATAGGCGAGAGTCCGAATCTATAAATGAGCGCCGCTGCAGCCGCGCGGCTCACGCAGGCAGTGTGTCCCAGGCCTGAGAGAGAGAGTGAGGAGTTCAGTCATCTGGGAGAGACTCGGAGGAGAACAGCTGCTCCTTTGTGATGCTCTACTGACTGAGCTAGCCAGCCTGTACAGATGATTCAGTAACAGCTGAGTTACCTTTAGTCCAACAACTGCTGTCCATAACTACCACAGGGAGCCACAGGCTTTAGTGTTTTCAGTCCTAACCCCATTATTGTCAAACAGTCAAATTTGCGTTTTATGCGGATTTTATAACCATTTTGGAAGAGTTTGATTCACAAATTTTATAAAATACATTGTCAGGAGTGGGATTTGAACCCACGCCTCCATTCCGAGACCAGAATGCCCTTTTGTACAGGAAGGAGTTAATCTTGAGTCTGGCGCCTTAGACCGCTCGGCCATCCTGACATGAGTGCTGGGTTGGATTCCCGGCAATGCAGAGTAAATTCTTACCAACATCCAAATGTTAGAAACACAATGCTGCTTGGAATGTACAACACATGTAAAACACAGCTGCTCTACATGAAAAGCAGCAGTCAGCACTGTCTGGATACAACAGTGGTCAGGGCTGTATAATGTATGTTTATACTGAAACACTGACAGGTCTCCTCCATCTCACTCTTTTACTTACTCTGGGTTCCAGGCCTTGTTGGCCAAGTAGGCAGCACGTCAGTCTCATAATCTGAAGTTGGTGAGTTGGAGCCTCACAACTTTAGCTCCACTTCCTGGCCATGGAAGCAATAATGAGAAGTCATTTCCACTGTGTGCTGTACAAGAGGGAGAAACAACAAGGTAAATGTTTCTGCATCGTTGTTCAGTCATATCAACAGCAGGCTGCCATCCACAGTTCATCACTTTTATTTTCATTCCTTATTCAAATCTTTATTTTTATTATTAAATATGTTTTTGCTGTGTTTCAACCCCTTAACGCTTTGAGCTACAGAAAGCACAAAAGCACTCGCACCACGCAAGCATTTCTAAATAAAAGCCAATTTGGATTATTTTATTTGTATCTTTAGCTCAGATGTAGGCAAAGCGCAACAAAGTCATCAATAAGGATCTTTCCCAAGAGGGCTCTAAGACAAAGGTTCTCAAACTCATGGTAGTGCAGTGGCCGCTGGCGCAACACTCGGCTTTGAAGGGTAGAGCCTATAATAGTTTTACATTTAAATGAAAATTTTCCCTTAATAAGATTGTACTAGTGCACAGCTTGGGCTGTCTGGCAGAGATGTGGTTTGAACCCGCTCCTCCAAAGAGATTAGAGACTAAACGCAGTGCCTTGGACCACTCGGCCAAACTACCTCTGCCAGCTTGAATGTGAATCCTCAAAGCTGTGTGCAAAGGTTTGAAGGAGAGAATGGAAGAAAGATGTCTTTGAAGCATCTTGGACACACAACCAGTCAGCGTGCCAGCATCCAACCTCAAAAACTGTCAAACAATATTTAATGGTTCTGGTGAAACCAATGTAGAGGAAACATCAACATGTAGTGTGGGAATGAAGTAAACAGCGAATTTCACTTTGAGCAACGGAGAACAATTTTTGTTATTTGCATCACTGCCTTAGCAGAGGATGGTTTCCATCCATCCACCTCTGGGTTATGGGCCCAGCACTCTTCCACTGCTCCACTCTGCTTACAGCTGATGTTAGCAACCTGTGATCTTGATGATACTCTACAGTATGTAGATCTACATGATCCTTGCCAAATACTGTTTGCTGTTCATCATGCAGTTTCCCCTGATGACACCCTAACCAAATTCTTGTTGAAACAAAACAGGTAACTAAATAAGTGACACTCTGTTATACTCCAGTCTGTATTATATTACAGACTACAAAACTGCTGTCACCTCGGTTTCTGTTGTCAGGACACGATCAGCAGACCCTCAGCTGCCTCCTTGTGGTTCCATGGTGTAATGGTTAGCAAGGAAGAAATATTGTCTCTTTTGGAATTGGCACCTTGCGACCTTAGTTATGGTCAAGGTTTGACTCACCAGCTCCCTTTCCCTGTAAATGAATAAAGGAGTCTGGAGGAAAGGTAGACTGCTGCAGACTTTTCTTGGCGGGGGGGTACACAAGCTTCCACATGCTTTATAAAGTTAAAAATCATGATCAAGAACGGACTTAAAGGTATCAAATATGAAAAAACACCTGAAAAATCCCTGTCAGTGTCATATATCTGTCTATATATTCTCCCTGTATATGGATAAATATTTGATATATGTATCAATATCAGATAATCTCAATATCAATATCAGAAAAGCTGAACTATCTGATCTGTACAGGTGAGCCATGAAGGCCAGCACATACTTTGGCCTGTGAGCTGTGAAGCATGAGACACAAAAACACACAAAGACAAGTTTAATCATGAACACAACACATGATGCCCTGAGAGACGATACCTGAGCAGGAGAACTAGTCACTGCATGTACAGCTGCTTCTTATCTGGAGTCAGCTGGAGTTTTTTTCTGTCATCTATGATAAACTACAAAAGAGACACAGCTCCACAGTAAAAGAGGTGTGCTGCTGTAACGCTGAATGCTGGATTCATGTACAGTTTATGGTTTTAGAATCAGTGATGCATTCATGTAGAAAACATCAGTTTAATGTTGCAGCAGGTGAAGATGCAGCTGATTTCATCAGGTTATATTCTGCTGACTAGACTGAATCAATAAAGTTTTGTTTCAACACGTCATCATTTAAATGTTGGTTGTATTTTGCATTCGTCAGCTGAATCTACAGAGTCAGTGAAATGATGAAGTAAATCCAAGAAAGGAAAAACATTTGGCTTTGAATCTCAATGTAGATTTGAACATGTAGAGATAAATGTGAAGTTGAGCTCCAGCAGATTCTTTGAGCTGAAGAAAACAATGCTGTCTGTTTCCAGATGATGAAGAACTCAGTTCTCAGTTGATGGTCAGTTATCTCCATCTAGTGGACAGATGGTAGAACTTGATTCCTGAAAAGAGGAAGTGACTTTTCCTCAGATCAAACTGTTGAAGGAGAACGAGCAGCTTCTTCTCTTCAGATGTTTCCTCACTGACTCACCGATCCACCTTCACATTCACTCAGCCTCTGTATCCTGGGTTTATATTTAGGTCTGGGTCTGGGTCTGGGTTTAAGACCAGGTGGGCCTGCTCAGAGTCTCTGTGTTGGATGTGAGCTGTAACTGATGCCAGCTGCTGAAATCTCTGAACACCATGACACAACCAGCACATGAGCCTCTTTCTCAGGAGCACACAAAGAAAAAATAAGATTTTCTAATGCAACAATATACGTGATGTCCTCGCGTATGAATGAATGTTTCACCGATGCAGATTTTTACAGAACAGCATCAACAACTATTTAATAACTCCACAATGAGACAGTGTGATGTCACCGGAGATCAAAGGCATTTCGTGTCTTTCATCGCTCTCTCACGCGGCTCCAAAGCATACGTCACTCTCTCTCGCGTTCGATTCTGATGGATGAGCGCATGCGCACAAAGTCGCACACGACTCGTCTCGCGAACGAATGAAACGAATGAAGTGAAACACAAATCAGCTGTTATTAGACAAATAAGTGGCGTTAAATGGAACTAAAATCAAATCTGTTACTTTCTCAGTTTGTTCCTCCCACATACTGAGATGTCCGGTTCTGCCTTCTACTTATTAAAATGCTTCTTTTCCTGCTCTCACTCATTTTTGGAATCACACATAGAGCAAAGTGTGTGTGTGTGTGTGTGTGTGTGTGCGCGCGCTCCGTCTCTCCTCATGCTCTCTCTCTGCTGGTCTGAGCTCTCAGTTCATTTAAATGCTTTGTTGGCTCTGTCTGTCTGTATCCATGTCAGAAACTCTGTCTGTCTGAACTTCTTTAGAACACGGCGGATTTACTAATATGAAAGTGTCCAGCGGTCCATGATGGATTATTACAGAAATATGTCAACGTTAATGCAAATAAATTGTTGCATATAAATACAGAAATTAGAAGAATCATCTGTAAAATTTAAGATGTTGCCGAATAAATTATGCAAGTTGTGTGATGACGTCACGTAGCGACTTTCCTTACCGAGGAGTGGCATCAGTGCTCCGTCTCACTCAGTGGAGGAACAAAGGAGGAGCTTCTGTTTGAATCTGTGTGGGAAACAGAAAAAAGAAGACTCTCCCTGATCGGGTTAGAGTTAGTTCCCACATAATAAAATCTACTTCTGAGGAAACAACACAGCCAGCAAGTGTTGAAGGCTGCTGACGTAGTGGTTGTGTAGACGCTAAATCAGCATTGGAACTAATTTTCACTGCTATGCCAATGATACCCTCCAACTAGACAACTACCTTTTGTTACTCAGTGATTCAACTTTGTTATGATTTGGCGCTATATGAATAAATCTGATTTGATTTGATTTGAACCTGTGATTTTTGTTTTGTTGGCCATCAGAATGTATCACGAAACTGGTTATGGGAACTCAGACGTATCTGGATTTGTGAAGTAATGTTGTTCACACTGTAAATATTAATCAAAGAAGACAAATTATATCGCTAACGGCTCCCTTTGATAGCTCAGTTGGTAGAGCGGAGGACTGTAGAGGCTGACAGCTGAAATCCTTAGGTTGCTGGTTCAAATGCGGCTCAAAGGAGGTAATATTTTTCATCGGCCTCATCCAGCACAGTGATGAGTCTGCCTACAGGCACGAGGTGGACAGACTGGTCGTCTGTGTGGTCAGAACCACCTGGAGCTAAATCTGAAGACTGGAGATGACAGTGGATTTAAGGGAGATTCCACATTCAGTGAATTGAACCCCGGTCTTCCACAGCTTTTTCCATCGAAGCTTTTCTTGTCTCTTTGAGTGGTTGGAGTGGTTTACAGAACAACATCAATAACTATTTCATAACTCCACACCGAGACTGTGTGACGTCACTGGAGATCAAAGCCATTTCCTGTCCTTCATCGCTCTCCCATGCGACACCAACGCATACGTCACACTCCCGCGTTTGTTTCGATTGGATAGCGCATGCGCACAAAGATGCACACGACTCGTCTCGCGAACGAATGACACGAATGAAGTGAAACACAGATCAGCTGTTATTAGACAAATAAGTAGCGTTAAATGGAACTAAAATCAAATGTGACTCATTTATTTTCATCTGCCCTGATAAAGTTCAGATGAGAGGATGAATTCATTTTATCGCTCTACTTACATGAGGTACATTTGGTTGTCAGCCTCGGAGCCTTAGTTTTCACTGAAAAAACTAAGTCTAACTATAAATCAAACTAAACAGAAGTTAGGGGGTGGGGTTAACCCTAACCCAGCACTAATAGGTAGAGGCGGAGCCTCCCAACACAGAGGCGGGGCTTCACAGCAACCAGGATATATGAACCGAAGATCCACATAGCAGACAGCAGAGGGCCTCACAAAGCAGCAGTGACACCAGCCCAAGAACAACACCTGTAAAAGACAAGGAGACACACACAGCCATGGCCGTCACAACATCAACAACTATTTACTCACCCCACAACGAAACCGTGTGACGTCACTGAAGATCAAAGCCATTTCCTGTCTTTCATCGCTCTCCCACGCGACACCAGCGCATACGTCACACTCTCGCGTTCGAATCAGATGGATGAGCGCATGCGCACAAAGACGCACACGACTCGTCTCGCGAACGAATGAAGTGAAACACAAATCAGCTGTTATTAGACAAATAAGTGATGTTAAATGTAATTGAAATCAAATGTGACTC
Organism: Remorina albescens; assembly: GCA_034769265.1. NCBI lineage: Eukaryota > Metazoa > Chordata > Actinopteri > Carangiformes > Echeneidae > Remorina > Remorina albescens. The sequence continues at coordinate 11,639,230 of CM068496.1, read as the reverse complement.
ATTTATTTTCATCTCCCCTGATAAAGTTCAGCTGAGGGGATGAATTCATTTCATCGCTTGACTTACATGAGGTACATTTGGTTGTCAGCCTCGGAGCGGATCAGCTGGGATCAGCTGAGAGAGAGCCAGCAGCAGGAGCACATTCAGAGATCGGCTCTTTTTACGAGGCCAGATCAGAAGATAAAAACTGAGCCCTGTCAGACACTAAGATGTCATCTGAGGAGGATCACTGACGTTTCAACCATGACAGCTGAAACAATAACAGCCCCCCAAACTCTTTCTGCCCCCAAGTGGCTGTAAAATGAATAATTAATGTATACATTAATTAAATTTTTATTTACATGGCTTCATTAATATATTTAACAAATTGAACTTGGAGCGTAATGTCACAAATAATAAATGATAAAGTACAGAAACACAAAGATCCAACTCAATTTGAAAAAATGTTTAATCTCTGATTGAATATAAATCATTTATAAACTTTGAACTATTTACATAGAAACCACATAGACAAGTATAAAGAATGACACAACAGGATGTAAATGAAAATCCTGCTAACAGTTTTAGCTCGTCTTTAGTGAAGATTGGCTTTAAGAAAAACCAAGTGGCTCAGCTTTGAGGGCTTTCTTGGTTCTTCTCTCTGTTATTATTATCTGCCCCATTAAAGAGAAGATTCTCTCTGAGGGGATGGATGTTGCCACAATACACAGTGTGTGTATACACAGCACTTCTCTGGAAAAGGGGCTCCTCACCTTTCCAGGGTGTTGTCTCTGATTGTAGCGCACAAACTTGGAAACTAATCGCAAAATTGTTACAAAGGAAATGATCAATCTGCAGTCTTTGCTCTGATCATTGTAACTTTGTGTTATTGTTATATCTTATAAGTTAAGGACCATAAACTTTCTATAAAAGTGGATGTGGTGGTTAAAAAGTACTGAGACTTCCACCTGCAATCTATCTAAAGACCATCAGGGGGCGGTTCCACTGGTTGGAAAGTGAAGTCAGAGTGTATTGAAGTCTATGGGGTTTCATATGGTGGTTTAAAAAAATAAAATAAAATAAAAGCAGTGAAAACAAAACAAAGGCATCAATAAGAATCCTTCCAAAGAGGGCCCCTAGACAAAGAAGCTGGGTAACAGCACAGGCTGTCAGGAGTAGGATTTGAACCCACAGCTCCAGAGGAGACTGCAGCGCAGCCAGCTATGAGCAGAGTGGCGCAGCGGAAACGTGCTGGGCCCATAACCCAGAGGTCGATGGATTGAAACCATCCTCTGCTGTTCTTACTTCTTACTGGATGTTCCTTCACTGTCCCATCATGAGACATGACTTTTAGCTGGAATATGTCAGGAGTTTCTCAGTAGCACTGATTAACAGGAAAACATGGAGAATGTCATTTATCACTTTCTCCAGTAATGTGTACAGTTTTCACTGTGTTGCTCCTGACTCAGTGATGCTGTTGAATGCTTATAGGGCCGCGGTTCTTAAAGTGTGGGCTCCACCCCACTGGTGGGGAATAGAGACATGACAGGTGGGGTGTGACAAACTGGAGGAAATGTTCCTTTTCATTCTGATCTTTATTAATGCCTTTCTTTATTGACAACAAAGATCCTCCACTAATCACTAACAGCCTGCATGGAGTCTAAATGAAAAGAACATTAGATGGAGACAAAAAAAAAACCGTAACCTGGTTATTTCATTACATTTGAAAATTTTAAGATTGGCGTATTTCAGGACAGAAAAATGTATGGCGCCCAGAGTGAGAAGCAAACCCCTAGACTAACGAGCCAATGATGGATGAGTTTTATAGTATCCAAGATCTTACACACTGCATTTATCATACAAGACAATAAGACTTTTTTTTGTTATTTATGCCACTCAAAGGTAAAGTTTTACCTGTCGCAGGAGCTCAGAAACCATCTGGTTAGCTAAAGCTACCACACCATGTAGGGGATGTAGCTCAGTGATCAAGATGGATCCAGTCAAGTGCTGGTACAGACAATGGAACAGACGATAAACTGACAACGGGACATTAAAAGGGGCTCTCCCAAAGACCACGTGTCCTAATGGACAAGGTGTCTGACTTTGGGTCAGAAGACAGAGAGTTTGAGTCCTTTTGTGGTTGGACAGTAGTGTGTTACAGGTGATGGGGACTTCTGTTCCAACTTGAACATAGTCAGGTGTTTACATACTGACCTCTGGTCACTAATGCTGCCTTCATCCTGATGAATGTTGAAGCAACGAGATGTTTAGGACACATGTTCATGTTCCTGTCGCCCCATCTGACTGATCTGTTTGTCTCCTCAGGAAACCAGAACAAAGTCAAAGGGCACTTCCCAAGCTGGATTTTCCAGATCTCCAGATCTCCTCCACAGAAGGTGGATCTGATCTCAGCTCATGGCCAATACTGACCTCTGGGGCTTGATGCTGCCTTCATCCTGATGAATGTTGAAGTAATGAAATTGACACGAACAGACGATAAACTGACAACGGGACATTAAAATGGGCCACAACCAGAGACCATGTGGCTTAATGGAGAAGGTGTCTGACTTCGGATCAGAAGGCTAATGGTTTGAGTCCTTTCATGGTTGGTCAGTAGTGTAATACAGGTAAAGGGACTAAACAATTTGAAATTGCCTGCGTAACTTTTTTCTCTCATTTCGGCATTAAGAAGCAATGCCTGGTTTTAAAGCATTCATGTAGGAGACCTAGAATCCATGATGTGTTACACTAAGCGACTATAACTCCACACTAGTGGTCCATTAGAATAGTGGACTTGAGTGGAAGATGTCCATAATTAAAAAACAAAACTCAAGAATGGTCTTCTAAAGGACCCACAACAGCTGCCGAAACCCGGGATCGAACCAGGGACCTTTAGATCTTCAGTCTAATGCTCTCCCAACTGAGCTATTTCGGCACATCACACAGTGGAAATGAGTTCTCATTATTGCCCCCATGTCCTGGAAGTGGAACTAAAGGTGTGCCCCATCACTGGCCTTCATAAACATAACTGAGCACCAGTCAGTGCTCTCATCCTCTTAGATGAGTCCTAACAACAGCACTCAGCTCTGTCATATTTTAATGCCGTGCAGATTACAGAGATTCTCCAACATGCTCTATAGCTACCCAACTGGGAAACTTGGTCCATGAAAACAACTAATCGCTGTTGGCAGGATTTGAACCTGCACGGGGAAACCCCAATGGATTTCTAATCCATTGCCTTAAACACTCGGCCACAACAACCATGTGCAGCAATGCTCCTATGACTGAACATTTTCCAGCCTGGATAGTTTCCTCCTCAAAGGACAGGGCTCTTGCTGCCTTCACTTCCCATGGAGGAAAATTATACATGTGAAGTACGCATGTAATTCTATGAAGTACACTTCCTGCTGTCTAACTAATGATTGTTAAAAAGGCCATTTAGGAACAAGCATTTTCCCCCCAAGTTTGCCTGTGGCAGCGTAAGCCAGTGTCAGTAATGTTTTTATTATTTTTCATTTAATGTCTAAAATAATTCCTTCTGTTCCAAGTTGCTGGCAGAAGGCTAAATATGGAGAGGATGGCCCACAAGAAGTGGAGCAGAGCATTGGTGGAGGAAGAGCAGGGAGCAGGTTTTCATCTTCTGTTTAGTCTGATTTATAGATAGACTTAGTTTTTTTCTAGTTAAATGAAACAAACTAGTCCTGTGTGTTTAATGAAGGACTAGTCCATTAGTTAAAAACCCCAGTGTGCCATTTGGGAGTCAGGTATGTTCTGTTCATTTATGTTTAAGCTTCAGCCTCCTTATGCTTAGCCGACCTTTCTTAAATTGAGCCCTGTTTATAATTATATTTCAGAATGGTGTAAATTGTTATTTGTTGTAACATTTTTTTTTAATTAAAAGAAAAAAAATCTTGTTTCATACCTTCGTCCTTTTCTGTTTGATCTCCAACAGTGCTCCTGAGTTTAATATATAGAAAATGTGAGGTTGGATTTGATTCCATAACAGCAGGACAAAGTTTGTCATTAATCTTCTGTATTCTACAGACTGTGGAGTTCATTTTCTGATAGATTTTCATAACAAAGTAGCATAGGTACAACACACAGCTGAAACGTTTCCTGTTAAGGATGGAATATGGCACCTCACTCAGTGCTTGTCCAGGCAGGAAAGATTTCAGCTGCTAGCTTATTACATCTACAACATCTAACATTAGGAACAAGGCACTGCTGGGATTTAAACCCAGGATCTCCTGTTTACAAGACAGACGCTTTGACCAACTAAGCCACAGCACCACTCTGAAGTACATGTATATGCAGAGGATCTGGTAATGGAAGTGCAATATGTATACTGCAGTTGAGGTTGATGGTAAAGTGCTAAAGTTTTTTATTGTTTTGTTTTAATGTAGGAATTTGCATCTACCTGTACTTGTTTGATTGCAGATGTGCATTTTCATTTGGACCCCAGGAAGAGTAGCTGCTGCCTCAGTGACAGCTAACAGGGATCCTAACAAGTGATAAACAATAAACAGCCATTTCCAATCGTCATCAGAACAGATAAAAACCTTGACCTTTGTGACCCGGACCACTAAAGTTGGTGACAGATAGAACATCATGTTACTTGATGTTACTTCATTACATTTGAAAATTTTAAGTTATGTGTTTTCATTAGCATTTTGTTGGGGGCAGGTGGGACTTGAAAATTCAGCCTTGTCAGAAGTGGAGAATGACCAAAAAGACCAAGGATACATGAGGGGACAAAGATGTACGGCATAAATGAGCTGGCAAACTGCATTTATCATACAGTAAGACTTTTATAGACAGTTAGAGATCTTTCAGGAAAACCTGTTCAGGTCAGAAAAACCTTCCTTAAAGATTTTCTTAATTTACTCACACTATAAACCATTGGACATTTTGTATGTTGGGCTCGTCTGGGATTTGAACCCAGGACCTCTCGCACCCAAAGCTAGAATCATACTCCTAGACCAACGAGCCCTTGATTCCTTGTGTCTTTATTAAGATAGTGAGTGGCAGAGAGGCCAGCAGGAAAAGAGGCAGAGAGGGGAATGACCTGCAGCGTCTGTACTAGGCTGAAACCAAACGTGGGAAGCCATCATAACGTGTTATGTCCCTCATTTGGAGCTCAGGGTGATGAGGGACAGTAAACTGAGAAGAACAACAGCAGAAGTTAAAAGGAGAACATTTTGTTTTTTAAATATTTTATCAGTCATCAATAAATGAATTATTCCTCGTCAGTCAGTGCAATGTGTATACTCGTCAGTTTTATACAGAGAGATGAGCTTGTTTGCCGAAGTACATACATATGACATCCATATTTACTGTTTCTCCAAATGTATGCATTAAAAATAAAGGGGTATGAACAGTGTTGGGGAGCATCATAGGCAACATGTTATGGACATAAGCAACTGAAGTAAATAATACATGTAATTAGCTCACTGCTACAGTTAGTAAAATATAAAATACAAATGAATTCTATTTTAATCTGGTGTTCGTGTTTATTTTACATCATTTTATTTTATTTTTATTTTAGCGGCTACAGCTTTTTTCTAATGTTAAAATGAATGAAGTCAGATCACAGACTGTTGTGTTGTTGGTCTCTGGTCCTCTGCTCCAGGTGGAGCAACAGCGTCCTTCAGTTTGTGGAAGATTTCAGTGTAAATGATCCACTAAAGGAAGAAGGAAGAGGCCGTGTTGTGTGTGTGTGTGTTGTCCCAGCAGTGTGTATAACGGCAGCATAAAGACTGGGTCCCGCTGTCTTACTCAGGCTGCACTACAGCGTCTATTCACGGGCGCGATCCCACTACTGAGCGGCACGGGGGCTTTGACCTGCTCCGTGTCCGACCTGGGCCGGTGCACCCCTCCTTAGACGACCTGGTGATCCCGGGCTCCCCCCGGAGCACCATATCGATACAGAACTTAGTGCGGACACCCGATCGACATAGTCCGCTGCAGCCCAGAGCTCCTGAGCTCAAACGCTCCGCCAGCCTCAGCCTCCCGGTAACTTGGATTACAGGCGCGCGCCACCGCACCCGGCGAGAGACCCATTTCCTGATCGGGGTTTTAGCCTTTACGACAGTGACGTCACCAAAATGGATGACGACACTTGGTGGTGAAATTCATGAAGAACTTGAAGAGTTTGAATGTACTGATAAATAATAAAGTCTAATAATGTGAAAATGAAAACTCTGGTGCTTTTAGTATTTCCATAAGCCTTTTCTGACTTCTAACAGTGTTTTATCATGTAGTCTTTATCTTTGTCCTTGTAATGTGCAAATAAACTAAACTAAAGCAGACAGCACCAAAAAGGGAGACACACAGAGACTGGACAAGCTGATCAGGAGAGCAGGCTCTGTGGTCGGCCTGACTCTGGACTCTGTGTGTCACATTCATGCAGCTTGTGTAGAAACAGTTTATTCCATCAGACACCTGAAACACCTCCTGTGTGGAGAAACTGTCAGGGTTTGGATGAAAGATACACTGTTTGGTTCTGAGCTGATCATTAATAATCAATCAATCAATGATCAATAAGCTTCACAGCTGTTCTGAATGGTGCCAGTGGGGCAGCCTTTGTGTTTACATTTGAAGATTCTTCAAAGCAGTTTCAAAGGAAGAGTTTCATTCTGTGAGTATTGTGACATCATCAGGTGACATCATCAGGTGATGTATCAAAGGCAGTGGCTCTTCAGACTCACACATCACTTCAAACCATTGAGGAAGTGACACACGACAGTGAAGAGCATCTGAAACACAGACGTGGTTTAAGAGACAAACTGCAGAGAAACTGTCAGTACTGATGCTTAGCTGCTTAAAGTGTCTGTCTTGTAAACAGGACATCCTGCATTCAAATCCCAGCAGTGCTTCGCTCTCAGTGGAGTTCCTGCTCATCACTTTAACTAATTGATGAAAACCATCACTTCCTGTATTACAGCTTTTACTTACAGTATCTGGACAAGAGAAACAGTGATTTTGTGGTTTGTGCTGTTTTTAGCAGAAGGAAATTTGATAATTGAAAGTTTTGACAGGAGACAAACTTTGGGAAGACTCATGACAGTCAGGCAATTATGTTGGCAACATAACATGATGGGTTCATCCAGGATTTGAACCTGGGACCTCTCGCTCCCTAAGCGAGAATCATACCCCTAGACGAACAAGACTTTTGTAGCAGGACTTTTATGGCATTCAAGATGTTGCACACCACATTTATCATACAATGGGACTTTTTTTAAGGGGGCGAACTTTTAGATCATTAAGACTTCACACATAGCATTGATCATACACCACAACATTTATAGTACAGTCAGAGTGCAATCAGAGAACCAAATCTGCAGGACAACCACAAGAAATGAAATAAGAGCTCCAGAAAAGGTAAGTGAACTAAATACAGCATATCCCTGGGTGGGCTTGAAAGCCTTTCAGTAAACAGCTGAACACATTGATAATTGTGTCACAGAGACAGGTGAGGGACACATTCTGTGGTCGCACTATTTAAACTGCTCCAATTTTTACCTGTTAATTACAATGATCTGGTTAAAAAGAAGACATTAAGAGGATTGGCTCTAACGTTGAAGGTTAGTCTATGACTGAAGGATCAGAGAATGAGGATTTAACATGGGACGTCCCTGGGTGAGCTCAAACCTCCATCCTTTCAGTTAACAGCTGAACATGCTGACCGATTGCACCACAGAGAGAGAGAGAGATTTTTGAAAATATTGTGAGAGCAATTTTACTAAACACACTGTCCTGCAATGGTCCATGGGCACATGGTCCAATTAAAGAAATATTCGATTGATATATTTGATTTTTACTGTATGATAAATGTGGTGTACAACATCTTGTATGCCATAAAAGTCCTACTGTTCAAGGCTTGTTGGTCTAGGGGATTGATTCTTGCTTAAGGTGTGAGAGCTCCTGGGTTCAATTCCTGGATGAGCCCATTACATCATGACTCTTATCAAATTGGTCACAGTTGGAAACCAAGTCTGTATTGTACAGAAAGGAAACTCAAATGGGAAAAAAACACTTCATGTTTCCATTTCAATGTTTTTCAGTAGCAGTGATTAACAGGAAAACATGCAGAATGTCATTTATCACTTTCTCCAGTAATGTGCACAGTTTTCACTGTGTTGCTCCTGACTCAGTGATGCTGTTGAATGCTTATAGGGCCGCTGTTCTTAAAGTGTGGGCTCCACCCCACTGGTGGGGAATAGAGACATGACAGGTGGGGCGTGACAAACTGGAGGAAATGTTCCTTTTCATTCTGATCTTTATTAATGCCTTTCTTTATTGAAAACAAAAATCCAACATCCAAAACAAAACAGACACACACACAAACAAATTAATCATTAATAGGCTGTATGGAGTCATCATCAGCATACACCAGCTGCTGTTTTCACCCAGGTGGCTCCTACATGGGTTAAACTTGTGACTGTGGCATTGTCAGTGAAAAGGCATTTTCTGATTTCATGGGTAATATATACAGCTTTCCATCAACCAGAGGAGTGAAGATGCAACTGTTATGAATTACTGAACTACTTCAGTTGGCCAGTATGGGGGATTGAACCCATGACCTTGGCATTATTAGCACCACGCTCTAACCAGCTGAGCTAACCTGCCTGTTTGGAAGCCTTTTAGGCTTAATATAAAAGTATGAAGAACAAAAAAACTGTCTGTCACTTTTGAGTTAAAAAGAGCTGATCTCTGAATGTGCTCCTGCTGCTGGGTCTCTCTCAGCTGATTCCTGTGCGTCATGAAATTTTCCAGAAGAGAGAAGCTGAGGCTGAATTCAATCCTTCTTTGGCAAATATACAAACACGTGCAGGAGAAATACTTTCCCAGAGCTTCTCTTTGGAATTAAACACCCCACAAGGGAAATGTAAGAGCGCTGAGCAGCTAACAGAGCTGATTGATACAGAGGTTTTAGAAAAGGTGAACTCCATTATATCTGAGGCCGTCAACAGCCCTGTTTGTTTCATCAGGGGCTCTGTTTCCAACGTCCAAACTCTGTCATATGGTGTATGTGGCCTTGATAATGCTAACTGAGCACCAGTCAGTGCTCTCATCCTCTTAGATGAATACTAACAACAGCACTCAGCTCTGTCATATTTTAATGCAGTGCAGAATACAGAGATTCTCCAACATGCTCTATAGCTTTAAACAACCTTTAACAACCTTTGAGTTCACCATCAACAGGTTTCAAAGATATTTAGAGATTCCAGATGGACCTAAAGTCTGACATTTAGGATAATTCTAGCTGGAATAGAAGGCTGCAAGATGAAACAATCAACTTGTCTCTGTGGCGCAATCGGTCAGTGCGTTCAGCTGTTAACTGAAAGGATGGTGGTTCGAGCCCACCCAGGGGCGCACTTTGTTTAATCCACTCACATTCTTGGGCCGTCCCTTAACATATTAACACAACCAGTCAGCGTGCCAGTATCCAACCTCACAAACTTTAAACAATATTTAATGGTTCTGGTGAAAGAGGAGGCAGAATATCGGAAATAATTTCATTGAAACCAATGTAGCAGAAAGGGATAGTTCAGATGTGCTAACATCAACATGTAGAGTGGGAATGCAGTAAACAGAAATTCTCACTTTGAGCAAAGTAGAACACTGTCTATTATTTGCATCATTGCCTTAGCAGAGGATGGTTTCCATCCATCCACCTCTGGGTTATGGGCCCAGCACTCTTCCACTGCTCCACTCTGCTTACAGCTGAGCTGTGATCTTGATGATACCCTACAGTATGTAGATCTACATGATCTTCGCCAAATATTGTTTGCTGTTCATCATGTAATTTCCCTTGATGACACCATAACCAAATTCTTGTTGAAACAAAACAGGTAACTAAATAAGTGACACTCTATTATACTCCAGTCTGTATTATATTACAGACTACAAAACTGCAGTCACCTCGGTTTCTGTTCTCAGGACATGATCAGCAGACCCTCAGCTGCCTCCTTGTGGTTCCATGGTGTAATGGTTGGCAAGGAAGAAATATTGTCTCTTTTGGAATTGGCACCTTGTGACCGTCAATAGTAAACAAACGATTTCAGTTCCTCTTCTTGATTTAAACGGGAAACTGTTTCAGTCTCATCTGATCTCAGAAGCAAAGCAGGGTCGGGCCTGGTTAGTGCTTGGATTGGAGACTGGCTGGGAATACTTGGTGCTGTAAGCTTTTTTCACTTCTCGTGGCCTCCACCAGAGGATGAAAATAAAGAAAGGTATATCTGAGGCCTTCTCCTCTGTTGAGGGATGATTTGTTTACTTTGATTCATTTACAGTGTGGACAATGTTGGATCATAAATCCAGCCACATGTGAGTTCCCATAACCAGTTTGATTAAAAAGAAAACTGATTACAACTGGCAAAAAAAAAATGTATACAGAATACTAATTTTGACCCTTCGCATGCGATGGTGGTATAGTGGTAAACATAGCTGCTTTCCAAGCAGGTGACCCAGGTTCGATTCCTGGCCATCGCACAAACTTTTGTGTCTTACTTTTGTTATCCTTCCTGAAATCTGAGGCATTATCCCAAGAAAAATCCCGACCCTAACACTAAAGGAATGTTAGTCTTTTCATTATCTTATTCACAGTAATGGAACTTATCTTGTCTGCATCCATCCATCTGTCTTCAACATAAGCTACAGATTTCCCTCACTCACGAAAAAGACCCCAAGATACTTGAAGTCCTTCACTTGGGGCAAGGAATAATTCCCCACATGCAGCAGGCAATCCATCGGTTTCCTACTGAGAACCATGGCCTCAGTTTTAGAGGTGCTGATCCTCGTCCTTGCCGTGAATCCATCCAGTGAGCGTTGTGGAGCTCAGGCCGATGGTGCCAAAAGGACCACATCATCTGCAAAATCCTGCAAAATCACAGCTGCACAGAACATTCAACCACATTCAACAAGGACAGAAAATTTAAGAAGAGCATTTGTACATGAGGCCTTTTCTGTCCATGGTCCTCAGAACAAATGTCCATCCCTCTAGAACCTGTCTATCAGACCCAGTACCAACTAGCCTCTTCAAATACATTTTGTACTTAATTGAGCCCTTCATTCTGGATCTGATTAATTTGACTTTATGTTTGGGTCATGTACCCCAGACTCCTAATACCGCAGTCATCAAACCCCAGCTTATTTTTTGGATATCCCCTCCTCCTGCTCTCATCCCCCCGTTGTTTGGTTTAAACAAAGGGGCCAAAGTATTAGGAGATCTTTGCTTTTAAGTGCCTGTCGTTTTGTCATCATGTATATGTTTGTGTTCAGTCTGTAATTTGGTAGGATCACTATGCTGGATAATTTGCTCTGGCCAGAGCAGATAATAGAGAGATCAGAGTGTTACACAAGGTAAGTACTTCCTGTGCTTCATTATCAATGTTGGAGATGCCGGGGATTGAACCCGGGACCTCATACATGCGAAGCATGCGCTCTACCACTGAGCTACATCCCCTGCATGGTGTCGAAGTTTTAGCAACTTTAGCTAACTAGATGGCTTCTGAGCTCCTGCGACAGCTAAAACATCAATCTGTCTGATGAAACCTTTTGGATGAGATGAGGCCACTGATAAAGCTGCCTGTCCTCACTAGCTCCTCCTCTGTGGTGACCCCCAAACAGGACACAACCTCAGTATCATGACAAGTCATGCTGCTGAACAATTAATGCTACAAGGATTCATTTCAGCTTGACTTTAACAGATTGGTTTCATATATTTATGTGACACACAGTCAGGTCATGTCCTCTGTGTCTTTGCGGTTTTACAGACGCACAGCAAAACAACACAAAAACTAAGAGGTATTGCAACACAACACGAGTCCTAGATCTCCCACACAGTTGTCACAGCACTGATAAGTTAGTCTTGCATGTTCCAAGGTACTGGGTGAACAGAGTGTTTTCAAAAGTTAAAGACAATTTTCTAACACTCAAGGTTTTTTATCTGTTCTGATGACGATTGCAAATGTCTGTTTATTGTTTATCACTTGTTACTTAATGTTATATGTTGTAGATATAACAAGCTAGCAGCTGACACTTTTCCTGCCTGGACAAGCACCTATCCTACTTTGTTCTTAAAGTCCTGTCTCAGTATCCTGTCTCCAGTAGTCCTATATCATAACAGTGAAAACTTAACAGTCTCCCCCGACCAATCAATTATCTGGATAGTCTTCATGTCTCCTTTTTGTACAGCTTCAACTTTGGTTGAGGAGGTGAAACCAAGAAAAGCCGCAGATAGCAGATACAAGGCCTTCAGGAAACAGAGAGAGAGAGAGAGAGAGAGAGAGAGGGATGACCTGCAGTATCAACCCCTGGCTGGGACAGGACTGTTTGTTCAACAAGCTGAGTTGGAATAATTAATCCAATTTCTTCAGGATTATGCACCAATCAGAAGCCTGAGTAGCTCAGTCGGTAGAGCATCAGACTTTTAATCTGAGGGTCCAGGGTTCAAGTCCCTGTTCAGGTGATGCAGCATCTTCCCTTTAGCGGTTCATATTATAGACTCCATAGTAGTGATAGGTGACACTTATCTATGAAATAATGAAATTGTGCATCTTCCAAAAGCCAAGCTGCCAAAGTCCAAATCTGAGGCTCCAGGTTTCAATTCCCTGTTCCATACTGTACACTCTGAACAGTCCTTGGGTAGGTTGTTAAGCAACCAGTTCATAGAAGGCAAATGGAGCTCTCTTAGATCCTGAAACATGTGTCATCTCTTATTCCAATGGGGAAGTTGAAACAAACTTCAGTCTTCCTGCAGCACCTGTAACAGATGGGTTTTCTCTGCAGGGTGGCTGGCGTCTCCCTTAGAGAGGGTGAGGAGCAGTTATGCTGCAGTGAAAAAAGAAAACTGTACATAAAGTAGGGGTGTAACATTTTAACAAGACCACTGTTCTTTTGTATTGTTTTTTTTCTTCCTGGTGTGAGTTCAGTTTGTTTTACACATTAGAAGGAAGAAAAACATGAACATTTCCATTGTTCCGTTTGGAATTTATATTATTTGTAGAGATCAGCAATCAGCGATCGCTGATTCACTGCTGATGTTTCTTGGACTCATACGGGACGCACACAGCTGCGTGGTGTGAAGAATCTAATTCAAACCAATTAAAAGAGAGCCTCAGGTCACATGCTTATCAAATGTTCGAGGGCTTACACTGGATTCTGTTTTACCAGCGTCCTTCACTTCAGGAAGTGAATAAAATAAAATAAAAACCATTTTAGAACCAAATAAATATTTAAACTACATTTAATTACTATTGACAGTCACCCACAGACTGAAATAACACCATCTTTTAATAATTATTTGCATTTTACAACATGTTTGTTTTTTCTTTTGATTTTCACCTCTTGATTTGAGGGGGGCAGCGCCCTCCACTGAAAAGCCACCACTGATGCACACAGATGTGTATCCCGGCCTTAAAGGGATATACACACAGTTGTGTATCACAACTCTGTGAGTTCTCAGGGAGGCAGACAGAAAGACTGGTTCTTATTCTATAAGAGGCCTCAGCTGAATCACATAATGGTTAACATTAATGAGCAATTACAGAAAAATTCACATGCTCTCTCCATTGGGGAATCGAACCCCGGTTTTCTGTATGACAGGCGGAGATACTGTCCACTATACTAACGAGGAGCTGGAAAGAGAAACATCATGTGGTGTGTGACTTCACTTCCTTTGTGGAAAAACAAATGGAGAATTGTTTTCCCCCAGTTTCTATCCAGGGACCTTTTGTGTGTGAGGTGAACATGATAACCACTACACTATGGAAACTGGAAGTGGAACTAAAGGTGTGCCTCGTGTGAGGCTCGAACTCATGACCTTCAGATTATGAGACTGACCTGCTGCCGACTGCACCAACGAGGTTTGAACCCAGAGTAAGTAAAAGAGTGAGATGGAGGAGACCTGTTAGTGTTTCAATATAAACATACATTTATGTTTACTGTTGTATCCAAACAGTGCTGATTGCTGCTTTTCATGTAGAGCAGCTGAGTTTTACATTCCAAGCAGCACTGAGTTTCTAACATTTGGATGTTGGTAAGAGGATCCTTTCCGTTGTCTGTGTGGCAGGAGAGAACTCTACCACTGAACCACCAATGCTGACTGCTCATCCAGACCACCAGCTACACCACCCAACCTGCAGACATGAAAAGCCTTCAACACTTGTTGATGTGTTGTTTCCTCATATATACACTTCCTGCTTTTTGAAACATGACAGCTGTGGAGGGGGGCAGCTCCACTGGTTGTACAATGAAGTCTGTGTTTTACATATTCCACACAGCACTGTGTTTGTATCATTTGGATGTTGGTCAAAGAGTTACTTTGCACTGGCTGGGAATCAAACCCCGGCCTCCCGCATGGCAGGTGAGAATTCTACCACTGAACTACCAGTGCTGACTGAACATTAGGTCCACCATTACACCACCAAACCTCCAGACATCAGAAGTCTTCAACGTTTGTTGATGTGTTGTTTCTTCTTAAATATTTGTTGTTGGGTTGTTTTTTATTTCAAATACCTTATGGTGTAACAGATGACTATAATTTCTGTTTTTATATGCAACAATGTATACGCATTAAAGTTGATATCTTTAATAATTCAATAGCTTTTTAGAGGTTTCCCAGCAGAACTGCTTCTGCCAGCTTGCCTTCTTCCCACAGTGGATCCTGATGCCATGTGATGCCATGTGCATTAACTTTTCTGTTTCCTCATCAGAGACTGGCAGCTCGACAGACATGTCAGGATGGCCCAGTGCTCTTTTTGAGCCCATCCAGGGACATGCTGGATAACTAAGTTATGGATAACATAGTTATCTAAGAAGAAATGGCTCCCAGCAAACCTGCTGTTGTCTTTGTCAGTTATTGCTGCCCCAACAAGTTGCACTTACTAAGTTGAACAGTCAAGTCAGTGCTCAAGTTAAGGTAACATATGTGACTTTCAAACTACTTCCTTAACCCCCATATCATTGATGAAACTTGTTGTCCTTGTGGTTGACGTTTGAAACCACCAACACAACCCCAACAAATAGCACTTACTGCTCTCAGCAAGTCTGTGCTTCAGTCAGGATAACACTGATAACAAATTCATGAATTTAACTGGTCTCACGAAATTTACTATTCATTTATTTCATTTATATGCCAGCCAAGACAACCCCAAAGAGAAGCACTTATGAAGAAAGGAATCAATAGTGTTTCTGATTGAAGTGATCTGAGGTGGTTTCTACAAAGACATTGATTCAATGACTTCTTGTATTTTTTTTGTTTGTAAACACTGCACCAACAAATAGCACTTACAGAAATGTACTTTTTCAAAACTTTTTTCCACCAATCTGTTGAATAAACTCATGATTAATGCTTGAAAGGAAGGAACAGCTTTTGACATCACCAACACTACCCCAACAAGTAGCACTTACTGTTCTCAGAACACAAGTCTGTGCTGCACTTAGGGAAATGTTGATGACAAATAATGAATTTAACTGAATTTAATTTCAATTAATCAATGTTTTGTAGAATTTCAAACTGGGAAAACCCCAGAGAAAAAGTATGTATGCAAAAGTAATTAATCAATCTGATTGAAGTTTCCTGTGTTGGATTCTAAGAAGAAATGGCTCCCAAACCTGCTGTTGTCTTTGTCAGTTATCGCTGCCCCAACAAGTAGCACTTACTGAATTCAACAGTCAAGTCGGTGCTCAAGTTAGGGTAACATTTGTGACTTTCAAACTACTTTCTTAAAACTTACCTTCCTGGTGATTGAAGAAAAAGAAGGAATTGCATTCCTCATCTTTTTTGTCCAAATTCCAACCAGGACAACCCCAAAGAGAAGCACTTATGCACAAAGAGTTCATCAGTGTTTCTGATTGGAGTGATCCGAGTTAGATCTGAAGAAAACATGGTTCTCTAAGACTTATTGTTGTTTTTGTCAATTAACATTGAAAGGGGAAAAGTACAACAAAGAAAAGAGAAAGATTCTACAGAAAATAATCATCAATGTCTCTCATTGAATTGACTAAGTCACATGAAGCTTTCATTTTTACCTAACTCTGGTGATTAGTGATTAGGGTAGTGTTGTTTCAGCTGATCTGAACAAATCTGTTCAAAATGGCAATCTTCATCATTTGTGTTGAAACTAACCAGGACAACCCCAAAGAGAAGCACAAGAATTCATCAGTATTTCTGACTGAGGTGATCTGAGTTATATTCTAAGAACACATCGATTCCATGACTTGTTGTTTTTGTTAGTTAACACAGCACCAACAAGCAACACTTACTGAAATCAAAACTCAAGTCAACACCCAGGTTGGATAATTAATTGTGACTTTCTGAAAACATTCTCAAAACTTTTTCCAGCAGTATGTTGAATAAACCCGCTGTCCTGGGTAATGGGTAAAGGAAGGAACAACTTTTGAAATCACCAACACACCCCAACTAATAGCACTTACTGCTCTCAGAACACAAGTCTGTGCTTCAGTCAGGGCAATGTTGATGACAAATTAATACATTACAACTAATCCCAAGAATTTTTCCTCAATATTCCAACCAGGACAACCCCAAAGAAAAAGAGAAGAATTTGTACACAAAGAATTCATCAGTGTCTCTGCCTGGAGTTATCCGGGTTAGATCTGAAGAAAACATGGCTCCAAGACTTACTGTTGTTGTTGTCAATTAACCCTGAAAGGGGAAAAAGAGAGCAAAGAAAATAGAAGTCACATAAAGCTCTAATTTTTACCTCACATGATCTCCTCCAAAGAGTCTTTGCAGCCACTGCCCAGCTGTCTCACCTTTCCAATGGACTCCCTTTCAGGCTTTTACCCATCTTATACCTGAATGAAACCACTCCCACAGCTCCCTGTCTACTTTGTTCGGAGGGTTTCAATGGTCTTGGTAATGGTTTGTAATGAAGAACATATTTGGTACATCAAGAACAGACAACGATCCTCTTAAATTCATGAGGACCATTAGCATATGGTGAGAGGACAGCTAACTCTGGTGATTAGTGATTAGGGAGTGTTGCTGCAGCTGATCTGAACAAATCTGTTCAAAATGGAAATCTTCGTTGTTGTTTTTTTATTCCAACCAAAACTTTTTTCCACCAAATTGTTGAATAAACTCTCTGTCCTGATTAATGCTTGGACGGAATGAACAACTTTTGAAATCACCAACTCTACCCCAACAAATAGCACTTACTGCTCTCAGAACACAAGTCTGTGCTTCATTTCGGAAATGTTGATGACAAATTCATGAATTTAGCTGATCTGAAGAAATTAATAAAAAAAATGTGTCAAAATTTCAAGAGCGACCCTAAAGAGAAAACATTTACGCACAAGTCAGTGCTCCAGTTAAGATAACAGAAGGTAACAAGAAAGAAAGGACACATTGAAAAAACCACTGTGCTTCATACCAGGACACAGCAGCATGAATCATGGGGCTCATATTTAAAAGCACTTACAGCCATACCACCCTGAACACGCCTGATCTTGGTCCGATCCGGTGCTGTGAGCCTGGTTGATACCTCAAAGGAAAGAAGGACATTTGAAATTACCAACACTACCCCAACAAATAGCACTTACTGCTCTCAGAACACAGAGCTGTGCTTCAGTTTGGTTAATGTTGGTGACCAATTCATCCAATCAGCTGATTGCATAGAATAATTTATAAAAATGGCAATCTTCATCTTTTTGGTTGACCTTCAAACAAGAACAACTCCAAAGAGAAGCACTGATGCAGAAAATAATCATCAATGTCTCAATGAATTGACCAAGTCACATAAAGCCTTTATTTCATACGATATTCTTTTCAGATGAATCTTTGTGCCACTGTTGCAATGGACTCTCTTTCAGACTTTTACTTATCTTATTTTACTCACCTTACTTATCTTAAACTTAAATGAAACTGCTCCGACATGCACCCTGTCCTCCTTCAGCAGGAAGTTTCTATGGTCTTGGTAATGGTTTGAAGAACACATTTAATGATCAGACAACGATCCTCTTAAATTCATGAGGGACCATTAGCATATGGTGAGAAGACTGTTAACTCCACTGATTAGGGATTAGGGTTGTGTTGTTGCAGCTGATCTCAAGAAATCTATTTAAAATAGCAAATCATCATAATTTTTTTACTGAATTTCTGACCAGGACAACCCCAAAGAGAAGCATTTATCTAGAAAGGAATAATTGTAGCTTTCAGAGTTAGAGCCTCAGATATGGCTTAGTGTTGTTTTTGTCAGTTAACAAGTAGTGCTGAGCTGTGTAGCTGTGTGACAAAACATGTCCAGAGAAGACAGACTGTTCTGTGTATTTCCCTGAAGAGTTGCCAAACTGTGTACACATTTTGATTCCCGCCATCACAGGTCACCTTTTGTGTTTTACTTTTGTTATCCTTCCCAAAATCTAAGGCATTATCCCAAAATTTTATTTGATGGCACCCAGGGACCCAAGGCACTAATTAAAAAAAAGGGCTGAAAACTGTGACTTGGTTCCCATTATTCATTATAAAGAGCCGTTCAATAGACTCTCTGTGTCCGGTTAGGGTTAGCTGTCACGTCTCAAAAAGCAGGAAGTACGTCTGAGGAAACAATACGTCAACAAGTGTTCAAGGCTTTTGATATCTGGAGGTTTGGAGGTGTAGTGGTGATCAAGCTTAGCAACCAGCATTGGTAGTTCACTGGTAGAATTCTCACCTGCCACGTGGGAGGCCTGTGTTTGATTCCCAGCTAATGCAAAGTAATTTCTTATCAACATCCAAATGTTAGAAACACTGTGCTGCTTGGAATATACAACACATGTAAAACAGAGCTGCTCTACATGAAAAGCAGCAGTCAGCACTGTCTGGATACAACAGTGGTCAGGGTGGTATAATGTATGTTTATACTGAAACACTGACAGGTCTCCTCCATCTCACTCTTTTACTTACTCTGGGTTCCAGGCCTCGTTGGTGCAGTAGGCAGCGCATCAGTCTCATAATCTGAAGGTGGTGAGTTGGAGCCTCACACCTTTAGTTCCACTTCCAGGCCATGGAAGCAGTAATGAGAAGTCATTTACACTGTGTGCTGTGTCGAAATAGCTCAGTTGGGAGAGCGATAAGGCCGATTTATGCTCAACATTAAATACGTATACGGATACACTCGAAGCCTTTTGTCTGTACTCCGCGTTCATTTTGTCCGTATTTCTACACGTTTCCATAAAGCTTACGGATAAGGACCAAATGGAGCAGTACCACCAGAAACCGTGGGGCTAGTGTTGCTCTCCCTACTTGATAAGTCGCCGAGCTTCAGTCACAAAGAAGAAATAACAATGGCAAAACTTTCGAAGAGAGGATGTGTGAGTTGGTCAGGAATTTTAAGCACATATATGATGTAAGATATATTTTCAATTCCTCTTCCACAGTCGCAATGTTTGTTTGAGTTTGTTCTTGTCATAAATTTTTGACTCTGAGCTGCCCCCTAGTGGATGTATTGGTTAATATCCAGGCCAATGTAAAGGACACATGAAAGTATGTGAGCAGTGACGGTAACATCATTTGAAACGGACGCATAGATTTTCATACGTACATTGAGCATAAATGAGCCTTTAGACTGAAGATCTAAAGGTCCCTGGTTCAATCCTGGATTTTGTTACCTGTGGTGGGTCCTTTAGAAGACTATCCATGAATTTTGTTTTTTAAGTAATGAGAGATAAAAAGCTATGTAGGAAATTTCAAGGTGCCAAATTAACCAACAGTTTCTACCAACTGTTAAGGGAGAAATCAGTTGAATGAGGACAGATGTGACTTAAAGCAAAACAAAGTCATCAATAAGGAGCTTTCCCAAGAGGGCCCTTAGACAAAGAAGCTGGGTAACAGCAGAGGCTGTCAGGAGTAGGATTTGAACCCACGGCTCCAGAGGAGACTGCAGCGCAGCCAGCTATGAGCAGAGTGGCGCAGCGGAAGCGTGCTGGGCCCATAACCCAGAGGTCGATGGATCGAAACCATCCTCTGCTATTCTTACTTCTTACTGGATGTTCCTTCACTGTCCCATCATGAGACATGACTTTTAGCTGGAATATGTCAGGAGTTTTTCAAAAGCACTGATTAACAGGAAAACATGGAGAATGTCATTTATCACTTTCTCCAGTAATGTGTACAGTTTTCACTGTGTTGCTCCTGACTCAGTGATGCTGTTGAATGCTTATAGGGCCGCAGTTCTTAAAGTGTGGGCTCCACCCCACTGGTGGGGAATAGAGACATGACAGGTGGGGCGTGACAAACTGGAGGAAATGTTCCTTTTCATTCTGATCTTTATTAATGCCTTTCTTTATTGACAACAAAGATCCTCCACTCAAAACAAAACACCCACACACAAACAAATTAATCATTAACAGCCTGCATTGAGTCTAAATGAAAAGAACATTAGATAGGAGACCATAAAAAAACTGTAACCTGGAACCAAAGTGTGAAAATAATGATTAACATCAGCACCTGACAGATAGAACATCATGCTACCTGATGTTACTTCATTACATTAAAACATTTTAAGCTTGGTGAATTTCATTAACATTTTGTTGGGGTGATGGGGGCAGATGGGGGTTGAACATT
The DNA here is from genome assembly GCA_034769265.1 of Remorina albescens. Taxonomy (NCBI): domain Eukaryota; kingdom Metazoa; phylum Chordata; class Actinopteri; order Carangiformes; family Echeneidae; genus Remorina; species Remorina albescens. Next base: position 11,618,682 of record CM068496.1, on the reverse strand, counting down.
CACCCGTGTCCAAAGTGGGGAATGACTGAAAAGTTTTGAGAATCACTGCCAGAGACCAACAAACCATTAAGAGGAGAAAAATCAGCAAAGATCTCACATATCACATTTGTTATAGAGTAAGACATTTATAGAATGAGCAGCCCTGAATGAATGAATGAATGATAGCAGCCCACTGGGACTGGTGTCAGCTTATTTGAGCTTCTGATGAGATCACGCAGGAGGGTCTCCCATAGACACATCTGCTACACATAACTGGGACTCGGAGGAAAAACATATTTCACCCTAGTTTTGGGGAATTTGGGGGTCCCTGATAATATATCAATCATAACCCCCCGCCCCTCCAGCCCCCATTCCAGATTTTGGTTGGCTTCCTCAGGGCAACAAGATGTTATGAGAGTACTACATCTCAGATATTTCCTTTATTATATAATTGGTGGAATGAGGAAGCAAATAAGCCAGAAATACAGAAGTAGTTTTATTTAAACAAACATCAGGCTTTAATGGATTATCAATCAATGGGTAGGATGTTGGCTGCAGTGTGTGTTTGTGTTTCTGAATATGTGAATGAACTCCTCCTACAATTCAGTGTGCAAATATTTATGGCCCCGACTGTAGATACAAACATCTATATCTGAACACAACACAGACGAGGGGGAAAGAGCAGCTGATAAAATGTTTGTGAAATGAATTGTAGAATTATTTACGAAGCGCATATGAAGAGTTTCACTGTGGCCACAGAAGAGATCAAATTTAACAGCTGCTTTATGATTTCATCTGTGGCAGAAATACATGATTTAATATGAAGCAAGGTTGGTCAGAAGACACTAAAGATATCTCTGGATTAAGATGATTGTTTAAAAACATGATGTGAAATGATGGCAGCGCTAATGTGTTTAAAAATATGACAAAGCCATCATAAAATGGTGAAACTCAATAAATGTTAGGACTGGATAATAGAGCTAAAGAAATGCATTTTGTCATGTGATGCTAAAATAAATGAACAACCTTTATTTGTATTTATTTAACAATGTCTTCATTTATAGTAGCAGATACATTCTCTTTTTTCTATGCTTTCTTTATTTAAAGGTTTTTGTGTCTGTGGACTGCTTAGACCTGTCTGTCCAATAAATTTACCTTTGAGTAGGAATAAAGAAACTATTCATGGCCTTTTCTTGACTGAAGGCTGGTTAGGCTTTAAAAACAGAAATAAGAGGCTTGTTCTAAATCATCAACTGTTTGGAAAGAACACCATGAAAGACTCGTGGCAGACTTGGTCACTCTGAACTTCTGAGTGGGATGAGAAGACACTTGGGGCCGTTTATGTCTTGAGATGTGTGATTTTGTGTGTAATGACTTGTCTATAGCAGGCTCCCGTATCTCTGACCACTCCCTTCACACAGGCTCTGTCTGAGTGTCGATGCTATGGAGGAACCATCCTTTTTACCTGTTTCTGCTGAACAGGGAACTGCAGGGACTTCAGGTGCTTCGTGTACTGCCATTCTGGAGTTATGAGTCTTTGACATTGTGTTCTGGTTTGGTTGTCTAAATCTGGTTTCAGGTTGTAGCCCTGAATAACAGCTGCTCCAGCCTGAACAGGCTTCAGCGCAGCATCTTTCACCTGGGATGGGTCGACAGCTCCGCCCCCTTTCAGGCAGGTGTTTGCTAGCTTGACCTGTAGCTCCCTCAGCTGAGATACTTCACTCTTCATTTGTTCTCGTCCAACAAGACTGTCTACTTTCTGCCAGAAGGTGGCGTTAAAGTGCAGGTAGAGACTCCAATCCAAAGCATTCCAGCGCTTGATTTTCTCTGCAGTGTTTGGTGAAATTTGATGACGAGTTTTGTCACTGCGACTGTTGAGCTTAAAGGAAACCACATCCTCCAGGGACCAGCAAAGGACGTGTTTGAGCAGGATCATTGACTCATCAAAGTATTCAGAAATAAGAATAAGGTGGAAGTCCCGTTCTATGGCGGCAACAACCCTTTTGGCTTTGTCCTCGTGGTCTTTGGCATCAGCTGTGACATTGTTGTCAAAGCCAAAGTCAAAGGCAAGGTTGTTGTGAGCCAAGAAACTATATAGTGCTGAAGCTTTGTAGTTGTAGGTGTTGTTCAGGAATTCATCCAAGCTGCGACTATTGGAGAAGGCCTGTATTCCCTTGAAGTAACTAAAGCTGGACTCCATCATGTTCACAGGATGTCTTATGATGGAGAAGTAAAAGGTGTCCTCAGGCATCACTTTAGCCACCTAGAACATAAAACAGGAGGAGAACTTCCTCAGAGATGTTTTCTCTGTCATTCAATCAGTTTTCATTATGAAACAGAATAAACTCATGGGGCCGCCTGTCAACCATCATTCTCTACACTGGAGATCCACTGGAGCCAAATCCAGCAGATGATGGCTTCACACTGGATGGGTCACCAGTGGATCACCGACAGACAAACAACAAACCACAAATCCTGAGAGTCACCAATGTTTGGAGGAACCTGGAAAACCCACACGGGGAGAATGTGACAACCCCCAGGGTTCAAACCAAGAACATTCCTGCTGTGAGACAACAGTGCTAACCACTTTACAACCAATCACACATAAACCACAGTGAGTAACCCTAACCCATAATCCCTAACCTGTAACTCTATCCTTATAACCCCTGAGCCCTAAACCTAACCAATTTCTGATAAATAAAAAAAACTCACCTCAGCTTTTCTGAACCTCATGTGGTTGCACATGATGTGGAACTCCCTCACTCTGCCGCTGCTGAAGCCTTCTACAAAATGCGATTCAAAGAGTTTGGGGTAAAACAAATGCATTGCTTGGCCGAGTGGGAGGGCAAAGGTCAAGTTCCTGCTCTCGCCATAGCGATACAGGATGTTTAACACGGTGCTGCTGGCTGTTTTGTGCGTCTTGAGGAAAACAATGTGAGGCTGTGGGTGGCAGGTTGCTTTGGTGGGGACATAAGCCACAGAGTTCGGATCAGGTGGAACTCCTCGCATCTCCGTCTCTGAGTCTCTGGAAAAGTTGAACATTTTATCAAGTAACTCAAAACAGTTTCCCCTCATGTTTTTACTGAAGACACACACTTTGTTATGATTGGGTGCCCAATCAAATCAAATCAGATTTATTTGTATAGCGCCAAATCATAACAAAGTTACATCAAGGCACTTTACATATAGAGCAGGTCTAGACCAAACTCTTTATAAAATTATTTAAAGAGACCCAACAGATCCCCCGATGAGCAAGCACTTGGCGACAGTGGCAAGGAAAAACTTCCTTTAAGAGGCAGAAACCTCGGGCAGAACCAGGCTCAGGGGGGCGGCCATCGGCCTCGACCGATTGGGTTGAGAGAGGGACTTTTTAACTATAAGCTCTGTCATACAGAAAAATAACATTTGATTTGACACACACATTACAGGTAAGTCTTACCTGTTGATGACGAAAGTCCGGAGGATGAAGCAGAGAAGGAGCAGTATGTGCAAACTCCACAGCAACTTACGTCTCATGCGAGTTCTTACATACCTGTGGTTTACACACACACAAAACAGTTGAAAATCCAGCTCAGTGACATCATTACCAACATTCATTTCAGATCAGGTTCAGGTCTGCCTGTCAGATGTGGATCAGGTCTAGCCGTCAGACTTAGAATCTGGTCTAACTTGTCAGGCTGCTCCTTAAAAACGCAGACACACACATTCAGATACACACCACAGGGTCCAGATCAGGATCAGGATCTAGACTCTAATGTTGACTGGGGTCTCAGGATATTTTGGACCTTGTGGATCTCTCAGGTCCATGGCCCCTGTCTCAGGAGTAAAAGCCCAATTTCCTGTTTACCTGGAGGAGAAACCAGGAGAGATCCTCTGGGGACCCTGACTCTGCTGAAGGTGAATGTCTCATATAGTGAATGTGCTGTCAGAATACTTTTCATGTTAGCAGCTGCGGCACAACCCAATGTGCTTTCAGCATCTGCTTTTTAGCATCAGTAAGCAGGTGCTGAGGAGACTGCCTGTTTCTGTCAAATCCAAACTTGGATGATTACCAGGTAAGGAAACGTGTCAGGAGCTGTTGATGTATGCAGCACAGGCGTCTAAGATCATTTACAAAGGCCTCAGTGCCTGTCTGTAGCAGGTTCTTCAGGAACATCAAATTCTTTGTGTTCACATCTCGGCCGATATCACCTGGACCAGTCACATCTCACACCAGGTAATAACCAGGGAAATATCCCACACTGCCATCTGAAGAAGACTCTCTGTGTAACAAACACCATGGACATGACGTCTTCTCTCTGCCCTCTACAATAAAACAATAAATAATAAAATACACCGCAAACAGAGTGAGAAACTGTTTTTGTTCAAGAGCTGTCACATCCATCAACCACTGAATTTACTGCTTTTGCACACCCCTCCCACTCTGCCTAACTTTGATGCTATTTGTATCATCACTTTATTTACGCTATTTACTATTCTTTGTTAATATTCCTCCCTTTTGGTTTACCTGTCTGCCATTTTTCTATTTGTAACTCTTATTTTTCCTTCCTTCCTTCATCTACTTCCTCCGCAAGCTGAGAAGAGCCAGAGCCCCGGCCCCCATCATGTGCACCTTCTACAGAGGCACCATCGAGAGCATCCTGACCAGCTGCATCACTGTGTGGTGTGGCACATGCACTGTGCCCTGCCACAAGAAACTACAACGCATAGTGAGAGCAGCTGTTAGTGTCTGTCTCCCCTCCCTCCAGGACATCTACCACACCCACCTCACCTGACAAAGCCCTCTGCATTGCAGGTGACCCCACCCACCCGTCCCACAGCTTCTTCAGTCTGCTCCCATCACCAGGCAGGAGACAGCAGATCCTCCAGGCCAAGACCAGCAGACTGAAGGACAGCTTCATTCACCAGGCTGTCAGGAAGCTGACAGCCTGGTGAAAAAGGATTTTAAATCCCCCCCTCCACCCTCTGCTCAAACCAACCCTGTCAGCTGAACCCCCACCAATACCGGAACCAGCACTCACACACCACCATCATAGAATAGAACGGGACTGTTGCACCTGCACTTTCAACTTCTCCAGCTGCTGCCATCTGCACAATACATATGCTGCTATGTGCCTTGTTTTTTTTTCCTATTTTGGAGTTTTATAACTTTTTTACACACATTATGTTACTTTTACTTATTACAGACATTATTTTACTTATTTTTTTATATTTAGATAGTATATATATATATGTGTGTTATATATATATATACATCTCTACATTTCTATTTTTTACACTTCTATACTCTACTGCACTATTATCATTATTATTGTTATTATTATTATTGTTGCTGTTACACTGTGGGCCTGAGGGAGGACTGCAATTTCAACGTCTGTGTATGTCAGGTACACATGGTATTGACAATAAAGCTGACTTTGACTTTGACTTTGACTTATATTGTATTTGATCTTGATTTACCTATATTTGAAAAGCCAAACCGCTTTTATTTGTGTTCAAACAATGACACCGAATCTCTCTTGACTCATGCACACGGACCATGACATCATCTCAGTCAGTCAGACGCTCAACTGCTAGAAGAGATGATGGAGACATTTCTAATTATTTTGTCTTGGTGTCAGCGTGTGACATCTTTGTGCCATGTATCCACACTGCGTGTGTGGCACTGAGGAGTTTTCATAGACATTGACATGAAAAAGATGAAAATACCCCCCCCCCCCATTATTTTCCTCCATTTAAAATTTAACTCATTAACAGTTAAGGCGTTTAAAAACAGTAACAGTGTTGCTTTGATGTCGTTTGTATGATTTGGGTGGTTTTATGGTATTTCTGGTTGTATTTAGAATGATTGTGGCATGTGGTCAGCAGGGGGCGCTGTGGGTGTGAGGCTTCAGTGAGCTACGTCTGTCAGTAGTTGAGTGAGACGTCAGACTGAGTAGTGCAGAAACAACACACATGCCGGAAAGCTGATGTATTGTCATTGTTTTTCAGGTAAGATGAACAGAAATTATAAACGAAAAGGCACCTCGAAATGTATTGTTAAAGCCTTAGACTGTTATTGTAATGAGTATTAAGTAACTAATCAGAGTATATAGAGTAAAGGCTTTGTCATTCCCGCTTCGCGGCCGGGTCCGTCTAGTTCATGATCTTAAAAGTTGTTATGAAACTGTTTTTGAAATAAGTGTTCAGCGAATGAAGCAAGTGTCTGTTATGCAGTTAGCCTATGCTAAATTGTGTGGTGAAACTGTTCTTTATTGATGTGTGAATGAATGAGTTAAGGCTAATTCACAAATGCTAAAAGTAAAAGCCCGCTTGTACTGCGGCTGTGACTAATTGCTGGCCTGGAAGAAAGCATATCACTTCCTATTAGAGTTGATAACATGGTCATAGTATTAGTTTATTCTTATGTTGTGTGACCATTATTCTTAAGTTATGTGACTATTGACTTAAAATTGGAATAAATACAGATTGAACAGTAATAGGTTAAAGGGTTAAAAAGTTAATAAATAAGCATAATAGTAATAAATAGTCAATAAATAGGAATTGAAAGTTCATTGGATTTCATATAAAAGGTGTTTATGACAGGATTACATGATTATAATTTGAATAGTGTTGATTTGTTTTGATGTGATGTGCTCTACATCTGTCAGTAGTTGAGTGAGACGTCAGACTGAGTAGTGCAGAAACAACACACATGCCGGAAAGCTGATGTATTGTCATTTTCATGTTTTTCAGAATAAAAACTAATGTGCTACACAAGGATCGACCACTCCGTCATTCTAATAAGTGTAACACGTGTGTCGTGGAAATGATGCCTGCTGATTCATCTGGTAGAATCAGATATTATAGAAAAGGTCACTACAGCCACATTGTGACACCACCTGTTTTTTATATTTTTCTGGGGGGAGATATTTGGCATTTATTAATTATTTTATTGCTCCCCCTGCATGATGTTGAGGATATTGGCCCACAGTGGTAGTGATGACCTGGGGACAAGCGGTGGATTTCACTTCCCTCACCCAGTCTTGCTGGTCTGGGGGTTGTACGCATGTTTTTTAATCTCTAAGCCAGCACCACCTCAAATTAGAGGCAGGCATTTATTTGTTTAAATCGCCGGTACACCAATCTATGAATAGACACCCAGCATCTATTAGAATGTAGGCCGCTATTAGAGAAAATATTGTATAAGGGAATGTTTACCAGCTCATTTTAATTCTTTAAGAAAATCACTGCCTGAAATTTTAGCTTGCTGGTGAAGATGACAGTTTGAAAGATTCACAGAAACCTGAGAGGAAAAGCAAAGATTCCTTCAGAAATGTCAGCTTCTGGAGCACATCCTGTATCCTATCTGCCCGTCTGACAGCAACACAAATGGTCCTTCAGTGAGGCCCAGCCAACCTCCATGAGCTGGTTCCATAGAAGAGGAGCCTGATAACTGAATGATCTGCCTGCCTATTCAGTCTTTGAGAATTTAGGAACCACAAGTAAAAAAAGAGGGAAGTGACCTTCAGGGACTATATGGAACTATGAGCTGTCTGAGATATGATGGAGGTTTGTATGAGAGAGCTTTGTATGTTCGGAGAAGGATTTTAAATCCTATTCGAAATTTTAGCCAGGGCCAATGAAGAGAAGCTAACAAAGGAGAACTGTCATCTTTTTCAGATGCTGTTAATATTTGTGAAGCAGCATCCTGAATCAGCTGAAGGCTTTTCAAAGATTTGTTTGTACAACCTGATAGTAGTGAACTACAGTCGTCCTGTCTGGAGGTAACAAATGCCTGCACTAGTCTGTCTGCATTCCATGACAATGGATGTTTCTGATTTTTGAGTTCACCGATGAAAGAAGAACACCTTTCATCATGTTTTATGTGAGGGGGGAAAAAATGCCCCCAAGGTTCCTAACAGTGGAACAGGAGGCCGAGGTAATTCCATCTATAATGATAACAAGATCAGATCAGACTTGTGTAAGGTAGAACAACTTCGGTTTTGTTAGAATTTAGAAGTAAAAAATTCCAGGTCTGATCCCATTAAAATATGCATAACTAACAGTGCTGTATTTTTACTGTGTTGTACTCTCAATTCTGTCCCTTCCTCCACCTCCACTCTGCCAGACTGTTCCTCATGATGTTCAAGACTTTCCAGCACTCTGTACCATCACCTGTATCATCTCCGCCCCAGAAAACACACCTGCCTTCTGAACCTGATCTTGTTCTTTGCCTGCTCCTTGCCTGTATTTCCCTCCACTGGTTCTGGTTTTCTGGACTTCTCTGGGTCGGTTGGTGAAGAACTGGAATGTAATGTGTTTACCTGCCTGCTGCCACAAAGTGTCTCGGGCAAGTGGAAGTCCAATTTCTGCATTTCCCCATCATCTGTGCCACAGCTGCTTGTCAGACAGTATAAATGTATCCTGTGTATTTTCCTTTGGTCCCTGATCCAGTGCTGTGCTGCAAATGGGTCCTGAGCTGGACACATTAGAGTGAGCAGCTCTACTCCACCTCATGAGCTCAGTCACTCCACTCATCACCCACCTAACCAGTATATCCAGTCCCCACTTACACCTCATGAACTCAGTCAGTGCCCCCCAGCAAAAACAAAGATCCTGCCTGGCTACATTACAAGTTAAAGTATGCTAGTCAGTGTTTTCACCAGTGTTGCATGCCAATCCATGGCGACACATCCTTTTACAAGGAAAGCAGAAAGGTTTGAACTTCATTTAAAGCTGTCTCTTAGATAAGTCTCTTAGATATCCCAGTTTCTCTCAGTTCCAAACACGTGTACTGCATTTACTAACCATGTTTTCCCGAAGTCTCTGTCTCTCCCAGTTCCTCTCCTCTCTCTCCCTGTCCTCATCCTGCAGGTGATGAATCACCATCCCATGTTCCTGCAACGCCTGCTGCTCCCACATCTTCATGAATTCCATACAGCATCATTCCTATGAACTTCATGCAGCATCATGTTCCTGCCTGCAACTGTTTGAATATCCCTTCCTCCTGCTCTCTTTCTTTCCCTACTCTACCCAACTCCCCGCCCCCCCCCCGGAATTGGCAGTCTCGTCCAATCTCAGAAGTGAAGCAGGGTCGTCCTGGTTAGTGCTTGGATAAGAGACTGCCTGGGAATACTTGATGCTGTAAGGTTTTTCCACTTCTCGTGGCCTCCACCAGAGGATGAAAGGAAAGAAAGGCATATCTGAGGCCTTCTCCTCTGTTGAGGAATGATTTGTTTACTTTGATTCATTTACAGTGTGGATAACGTTAGGTCATAAATCTAGCCACATGTGAGTTCCCATAACCAGTTTCAGTAAAAAGGACTCTGATCACAATTAACTGGAAAAAAAGTTGCAAATACGAAATGCTTCACATTTCGCATGCGATGGTGGTATAGTGGTTAGCATAGCTGCCTTCCAAGCAGTTGGCCCGCGTTCGATTCTCGGCCATCGCAGTTTAACTTTTGTGTCTTTTGTTATCCTTCCTGAAATCTGAGGCATTATCCCCAAAAAAATCCCGACCCTAACACTAGAGGAAGGTTAGTCTTTTCAGTACATTATTCACAGTAATGGAACTTATCTTGTCTGCATCCATCCATCCATCCATCTGTCTTCAACATAAGCAACAGAATTCCCTCACTCATGAACAAGACTCTGAGATACTTGAACTCCTTCACTGGGGGCAAGGACTCCTTCCCCACCTGCAGTAGGCAATACATCGGTTTCCTACTGAGAACTATGACCTCAGATTTAGAGGTGCTGATCCTCGTCCTTGTTGCTTCACACTCAGCTGCGAACAATTCCGAGGAGTGCTGTAGATCTCAGGCCGATGGTGCCAAAAAGACCACATCATCTGCAAAATCCCTTCGGTCTTCCACGTAGCCACTATCATACCAGTGGATGAAACAAAGTACTTCCCTGGGTGGGCTCAAACCACCATCCTTTCGGTTAACAGCCGAACGCGCTGACCGATTGCGTCACAGAGACGTGTTGCCCTTTTCATCTTGAAGCCTGCTGTTCCAGCTAGAATTATCCTAAATATCAGACTTTAGGTCCATCTTGAATGATCTGTAAATATCTTTGAAATGAGGATTTAAAATGGGACGTCCCTGGGTGGGCTCAAACCACCATCCTTTCAGTTAACAGCTGAACGCACTGACAGATTGCACCACAGACACAGTTGGGAAAAAAAAGGAACATTTTACAGCTAAATCTCTCCCAATAGCCAGCAGCAGCTTCACACAGGCTTCATTTGGAATGTGCTCACAGACAGGGTTGCCGGATTGGGATTCTTTTGACGAAGTTGGGCGGGGGAGATGAAAATTGGGCTAAAAGTCGACCTAAACTATGACCTAAAAGTTCTCCCCATCAAAAAAAGTCTTACCGTATGATAAATGCGGTGTGCAATATCTTGGATACAATAAAAGTCCTGCTGCAAAAGGCTCGTTGGTCTGTAAACAGGAACTTCACTGAGAGTGAAGCACTGCTGGGGTTTGAATGCAGGATGTCCTGTTTACAAGACAGACACTTTAAGCAGCTAAGCATCAGTACTGCCAGTTTCTCTGCAGTTTGTCTCTGAAACAACGTCTGTGTCGGTGAACATTGTGCTCCTCACAGTTGTGTGTCACTTCCTCAAAGGTTTGAAGTGATGTGTGAGACTGAAGAGCTGCTGCCTTTGATACATCACCTGATGATGTCACAATACTCACAGAATGAAACTCTTCCTTTGAAGCTGCTTTGAAAATTTTCCAAAATCACATGTGATTCAGATGTAAACATAAAGGCTGCCCTACTGTCACCATTCAAAACAGCTGTGAAGCTTATTGATCATTCATTGATTGATTATTAATGATAAACTCAGAATCAAACAGTGAGCACCTTTACATGCACAGTTAAGTGCATCTAAAGACGAGCTAAAACTGTTAGCAGGATTTTCATTTACATCCTGTTGAGTCATTCTTTATACTTGTCTATGTGGTTTCAATGTAAATAGTTCAAAGTTTATAAATGATTTACATTCAATCAGAGATTAAACATTTTTTCAGATTGAGTTGGATCTTTGGGTTACTGTACTTTATCATTTATTATTTGCGGCATTAAGCTACAAGTTCAGTTTGTTAAATATATAAATAAAACTATGAAAATAATAAAAATTTCATATAAATATACATTATTAATCCTTTCTACAAATATTTTCTATTTTTCGCAATAATTTAATCCACAAATGTAAGGAGCCACTTGGGGGCAGAAAGAGTTTGGGGGGCTGTTATTGTTTCAGCTGTCATGGTTGAAACGTCAGTGATCCTCCTCAGATGACATCTTAGTGTCTGACAGGGCTCAGTTTTTATCTTCTGATCTGGCCTCGTAAAAAGAGCCGATCTCTGAATGTGCTCCTGCTGCTGGCTCTCTCTCAGCTGATCCCAGCTGATCCGCTCCGAGGCTGACAACCAAATGTACCTCATGTAAGACAAGCGATGAAATGAATTCATCGTCTCATCTGAACTTTATCAGGGGAGATGAAAATAAATGAGTCACATTTGATTTTAGTTACATTTAACGCCACTTGTTTGTCTAATAACAGCTGATTTGTGTTTCACTTCATTCGTTCGCGAGACGAGTTGTGTGCGTCTTTGTGCGCATGCGCTCATCCATCTGACTCGAACGCGAGAGTGACGTATGCGTTGGTGTCGCGTGGGAGAGCGATGAAAGACAGGAAATGCCTTTGATCTCCGGTGACGTCACACAGTCTCCTTGTGGGGTGAGTAAATAGTTGTGTGACGGCCATGGCTGTGTGTGTCTCCTTGTCTTTTACAGGTGTTGTTCTTGGGCTGGTGTCACTGCTGCTTTGTGAGGCCCTCTGCTGTCTGCTATGTGGATCTTCGGTTCATATATCCAGGTTTCTGTGAAGCCCCGCCTCTGTGTTGGGAGGCTCCGCCTCTACCTATTAGTGCTGGGTTAGGGTTAACCCCACCCCCTAACTTCTGTTTAGTCTGTTTTATAGTTAGACTTAGTTTAAGTCCTGTGTGTTTAAAGAAGGACTAGTCCATTAGTTAAAAACCCCAGTGTGCCATTTGTGAGTCAGGTATGTTCTGTTCATTTATGTTTAAGCTTCAGTCTCCTTATGCTTAGTTGATCTTTCTTAAATTGGGCCCTGTTTTTGTCCAATTTTTGGAGTTATATTTCAGAATGATGTAAATTGTTATTTGTTGTAACATTTTTTTTCTGTTAATTGAAAGAAAAAAATCTTGTTTCATACATTTGTCCTTTTCTGTTTGATCCCCAACAGTGCTCATCAGTTTCATATATAGAAAACGTGAGGTTGGATTTGATTACATAACAGCAGGACAAAGTGTGTCATTAATCTTCTGTATTCTACAGACTGTGGAGTTCATGTTCTGATAGATTTTAATAACAAAGTAGCATAGGTACAGCACACAGCTGAAACATTTCCTGTTAAAGATGGAATATGGCACCTCATGCAGTGCTTGTCCAGGCAGGAAATGTTTCAGCTGCTACATTGTTATTTCCTGCAACATTGAACTGTAGGAACAAGGCACTGCTGGGATTTGAACCCAGGATCTCCTGTTTACAAGACAGGAATTTTGACCAACTAAGCCACAGCACCACTCTGAAGTATACATATATGCAGAGGATCTGGTAATGGAAGTGCAATGTGTATACTGCAGTTGAGGTTGATGGTAAAGTGCTAAAGTTTTTTTTTTGTTTTGTTTTAATGTAGGACTCTGCATCTACCTGTACCTGTTTGATTACAGTTGTGCATTTTCATTTTGATCCCAGGAAGAGTAGCTGCTGCCTCAGTGAGAATTGCAGAATACAAAATTGTCTTAAAATTTTCAATAATATCAAAATGTATTCTTTCATCAAATGTTCCTAAACTTCTATTAAAGGCAGCATTATTGCAGCAGTCAGCACTGTCGTACAGTGTTGGTGAAGTTACTTTAAAATGGAATCAGTTACAGATTACTAATCACTCTGTAAATGGAATGAACCATAACTATTTCATCCCTTCAAAAAGATATATATATATATATGTATATTCAACCACTTTTTGATTCCTGACCAATCAAAAAATAATTGCTTATAAGACGGTCCCCCATCTCAGGTGCATGTGATTAGATTAAAATATTATCAGAAAGTTGATTTATTTAATTTTATTCCATTCAGAAAGTAAAAAATAATATATTTTATAGCATCATTACAGACACAGTGACATATTTGAGGTTCATCTCTTTTAATATTGATCATTGTAACCTTCAGCTGATGAAAACCCAAAAGTAGTTTGTTATTTCTACAACATTTGACTTTACCAACAAGGAACTGCTGGGATTTAAACACAGGCTGCTTTAACCAGCTAACATACACAACCTTTATCTGCATTGGTTGTGAAATCATTCACCCTGTTTCACTGCCTGTTACCGGCTCAGGTCCACAGCACTGTACTCAGCTGTTTTTGTTGGATAGTATCTGGTTTGGTTTCACCTCTTCCATAAAACTTCAGGCTGTTCCAAAGGGAGACATGAAGACTGTGCAGTTATCTGATTGGTCAGAGAGACTGCTGTGTCCTTTTAATGGAACTTCTGTAGAGGAAGTTACAGGAGGATCCAGTCAAGTGCTGGTATGCTGATGAAACTGTCTGTTACACATTTAACATGGCAATTCACTGGTTTATCTCAACAACATTTAACAATAAAAAGGAGGCACTGCTGGGATTTGAACCCAGGATCTCCTGTTTACTAGACAGGCGCTTTGACCAACTAAGCCACAGCACCGCTCTGATGTACAAAGATGTACATAGGATGTGATAATGGAATTGTAATGTCTGTGCTACAGTTGGGTTGGATGATAAAGGGGTAGAGTTCATGTCTGTAGGTTGAATGGTACATAGTAACCAGGCCTGACCCTGTTTAGCTTCAGAGATCAGACGAGATCGGGCGTGTTCAGGGTGGAATGGCCGTAAGTGACAGCAGAAGTGACAAAAAACATCTTTATACATGTACATATACATGTTGACAATAAACTGACAACGGGACATTAAAATGGTCCAAGCTCAGACAACATGTGGCCTAATGGACAAGGTGTCTGACTTCGGATCAGAAGACTGAGAGTTTGAGTCCCATTGTGTGGTTGGTCAGTAGTGTATTACAGGTGAAGGGACTAAACAATTTGAAATTGCATTCTGCAACTTTTTCTCTCTCATTTCGGCATTAAGAAGCAATGCCTGGTATAAAAGGCATTCATGCGGGAGACCTAGATTCCATGATGTGTTACACTAAGTGACTATAACTCCACACTAGTGGTCAATTAGAATAGTGGACTTGAGTGGAAGATGTCGTAATTAAAAACCAAAACTCAAGGATGGTCTTCTAGAGGACCCACAACAGCTGCCGAAACCCGGGATTCTCCAACATGCTCTGTAGCTACCCAACAGGGAAACTTTGTCCATAAAACCGACTGACCGTTGTTGGCAGGATTTGAACTTGCGCAGGGAAACCCCAATGGATTTCTAGTCCATCGCCTTAACCACTCGGCCACAACAACTACACAAAGCCTCTCATCCTTATATCATAGGTGATAGAGTCATATATTTCTAAAAGGAAATAAAATATTTTTCAACGTTAGCTGCAATAGCCGGGAATCAAAACCGGGTCAACAGCTTGGAAGGCAGCTATGCTGACCACGATACCACCATCACATGAAAAGAACATGAGATTTAACAGATTCTCTTCTTGTGAATCAACATTTTATGTTGTGCAGTGACCAGAAAAAGTTCAGATCTAGGCAGTTTATCATATTTGGGGTTTGGATATGTTCCTCATATCCAACAGTTCATCCAATATGACCGGGACTGTGGCAGCAGTGAAGCAGCAAGTGATCAATTTAAAGAAACTAGAACATGCTGAGACAACAAGCAACCATTGCTGGCAGGATTTGAACCTGCACGGGGAACCCTCAAAGGATTTAAAGTCCATCACCTTAACCACTCAGTCACAACAACCATGTGAACAGTGTTGTGTCCAGAGGAGACTGACTGCCACTGCTGTTTTGTTTGCATTGTTTTGTATGTTTGCTTCTTTAGTTTGGGTTCATTGTTGCTCCAGTCATTCTATTTTTGAATTATTTCAGTATTATTTTGCCTTTTAATATATTAGGTAGTTTTTGTTAGTTTCTTTTGCCCTTTGTTATGTTAGCCCTCTGCAGCCTTGATTGCTTTTCCCCCCGAAACACTTTTAATAGATTATTGCAGCAGTCCTGTGTGTTTTTAACATGTTTCTTGTTTGACTTTTTCTTTGCATGAGTGCTGCAGGACTGGTGTTCAGAGATCCTCACCCCAGCTTCACACCCCCTTAAATGTGTGTGTGTGTGTGTTTGTAGTGGTAATTTTGCACGTCTTTCACACTTTATAGTCTTCCCGTGTAGCTTGGTTATTTTGCTGTGTGTGTGCACATGTGTTGGGCACTGAGCGTGGTGAGTACTCAGGCCCCATTTAACTTTCCCCTCCCTGATTACAGCTATGCTCAGCCATCCTGTAGGGCTCCCGTCTGTATTATATTGGTTAGGTTAAGTTTGGTTAGTTTTAAATGGTGTTGTTTATTGTAATAAAGGTTGTAATTTTGGGGGAAGCCCTTTTTCTTTGACCATTATTTGAGCATCATCTGTACCATTTTGTGGGATCTGTGGCCTTCTATGTGGCTTGAGTGAGTCTTAAAATTTATGTAACTTAATGTACTCCAACTTCATTCTGAGCCCTGATATGGCTCTGACTACAAAAGCTAGCATTAACTTTTCTGTTTCCTCATCAGAGACTGGCAGCTGGACACACATGTCAGGATGGCCAATTGGTTTTTTGAGCCCACCCAGGGACATTCTTTGTTTAATCTGCTCGTATTCTTGGGCCGTCCCTTAACCTTGTAATCTGTTTTATCTGGTTAAATGAGGAAGTGGGTGGAGTTTATAGTATTAATAGTATAAGTATTGTATAGGATGAGGATTGGAGCCCCCCCACAGATACCCTACATTTAAACAAGATTCACTTCTATTCACCAACCATGAATGTGAGAGGCCACTTACTCATTATAGTGAACATGCATTTGGCTCTTAACTTAAAGGATGGTGGTTCAACCACACCCAGGTATGTCTCTGGATGTCCTACATCTAAACAGGTCTCTGTTATTTTCCAAAGCTATACAATCCATGAATGGAAGACTCAGTTAAGTGAACATATTAGTTTGAACCACTCACTCACTCATTTTCTACCGGTTATCCATTTCCGGGTCATGAGGGGGTTCTGGAGTCAATCCAGCTAATGTTTTGGGTGAAGGTGGGGTACACCCTGGACAGGTCACCATGCATCGTTGGTCTGAGGGTATGATTCTCATTTGGGAAGAATAAACTGTCACGTTAATGTCCTGAATGCGCTGTGTGTAAATAATGAGGGTCATCAAAACAAAACACCACTCAGTCTAAAGACCAGACCATGCTCAGACCACATCTTCACTTTTCAGCCAACGTGACGAGGTGGCCGAGTGGTTAAGGCAATGGACTGCTAATCCATTGTGCTCTGCATGGGTGGGTTTGAATCCCATCCTTGTCGGTGTTCAGCTCACTTTAGTCTGACCATGTTGCAGCCTGTTGTTCAGGTTAGAACAGACATCCAGTTTAACATGTGACTTTAGGTCCATTTTGAATGATCTCTAAATATCCTTGAAAGCTGTTGATGGTGAACTCAAAGCTTATCTGAGACCTTTTCCTGTTCCATTAATAAACATAAAAGGAGATAATGAATCCGTGATGTCACAAAGGTTCTAATGACATCAAAGACTCCTCCCATTTTTTCTCATAACCTCCACCATAGAGTGCACACTGTTAATGAAGCTCCAAAGACAATCATGGTCATGGCAGATAGCTTTGAGTTCTGCAGACAGAAGCAACAACAAAACTGGGCCAGGAGCCAAATGTTTGTTGAAACCTGGTTTTTGAAAGGCATCCAGAAACTTCTCTCTTTTGTGCAATCAGGATGTCAGGATGTGTTTCTATACTGTTTTTTGCAACACACTAGCATACAATATACAGAAAATAAGGGATTTGAATCATTGGCTGTATTTCGAAACTGTTGCTTCTTTTATGAATATATTTTATTGAGTAAATGGCAGAGAGGCCTTCATGAAACAGAGAGAGAGAGAGAGGGATGACCTGCAGTATCAACCCCTGGCTGGGACAGGACTGTTTGTTCAACAAGCCGAGTTGGAATAATTAATCGAATTTCATCTGAGTTAACAATCAGAAACCTGAGTAGCTCAGTTGGGAGAGCATCAGAATTTTAATCTGAGGGTCCAGGGTTCAAGTTCAGGTGATGCTGCTTCTTCCCTTTAGTGGTTCACTTTATTGACTCCACAGTAGTAATAGGTGACACTTATCTATGAAGTAATGCCCTAGCAACCTGGCAGAGTCAGTGTTCTGCTGGGAAACCTTTGGCTTTAAAAAGTTGTTTATCACCCCATGTGGGGCTCAAACCACCAACCCTGAGATTAAGAGTCTCAGGCTCTACTGACTGAGCTACTCAGGCTGCAAGAAAGAAAAAAAATTCCCAAAAAAGGCAGACTGTTATGTCGTAGAGTGCTCGCTTAGCATGTGAGTGGTAGTGGGATCGATGACCAAATTCTCCACAAGACTTTAGCTCTTTGTTGGAGATACAGCAACAAGTAAAGGTAAGTGAACTAAACACAGCATGTCCCTGGGTGAGCTTGAAAGCCTTTCAGTAAACAGCTTAACACATTGATAATTGTGTCATGAGACAGATGAGGGACAAACTCTGTGGTCGCACAATTTAAACAGCTCCAATTTTTACCTGTTAATTATAATGAGTTGGTTAAAAACAAGACATTCAGAGGATTGACTCTAACGTTGAAGGTTAGTCTACGACTGAAGGATCAGAGAATGAGGATTTGACAAGGATTCCTGTTTCTCTTGTCCAGATACTGCAGTGTATGAGGCAGCTGGGCTGCAGAGCAGTCAGGGTGCCCATGATGACCACTGTGCATCACTTGCCTGGTGAACACGTATCACAGTGGGAAGAAGGCAAGCTGACAGAGGCAGTGTTCGGCTGGGAAACCTCTAAAAAGCAATTGAACACCCAACATGGGCATTGAACACACATCCCTGAAATTAAGAGTCCCATGTTCTACCGACTGAGCTAGCCAGCCTACCAGAACTTTACACAAGTACGAGCTTATTTATAACACAGTGGATTTACTAATATGAAAGCGTCCACCGGTCCATGATGGATTATTAAAGATATCAACTTTAATGTAAATACATTGTTGCATATAAAAACTGAAATTAGAATAGTCATCTGTTAGACCGTAAGGTATTTGAAATAAACAACAACCCAACAACAAATATGTAAGAAGAAACAACAAACGCTGAAGACTTCTAACTTTTTAACCAACATCCAAATATTAGAAACTCAGTGCTGCTTGGAATATGTAACACATGTGAAACACAGCTGCTCTACATGAAAAGCAGCAGTCAGCACTGTCTGGATACAACAGTGGTCAGGGCTGTATAATATATGTTTATATTGAAACACTGACAGGTCTCCTTCATCTCACTCTTCCTCTTCTTTCCACACAGTATAATTGATGGATACATTTTTCTAACAAACACCATAGCCTTCAGTTTGAACATATCACAACAGCCTGTAACCCAAAAGGCAGCCTACCAACTTGGAGTGCACCAGCATTGATCTTAAAGGGATTTGAAGTCGTCATCTTTTTCAAGTGCCTTTAGATGTGTAGTCAGAGATGCTACGATAGTGCAGCAGTCTTCCTGGAATTTAGAAATTGTATGTGATGTGAAGACAGACTGAAATGGATCATAAGAAAAACACTTACTGTTGCACCACACAATATGTGAGGGTTTACCAAAAGTGGTTCATTTGCAGGGCATTTGCTGTTGTTTTGTAGCGCACTTGCACTGAATTTGCAGTCTGGTGAAGGAACATCCAGTGTGTAAGAACAGTTGAGGATGGTTTCCATCCATCCACCTCTGGGTTATGGTTCCAGCACTCTTCCACTGCTCCACTCTGCTTACAGGTGGTTTTAACAACCTGTGATCTTGGCACCTCTACATGAGCTGTTTATTGTCACTCTTCATCCTGGACTATATTTGTTTTTGGACCCGACTGACCCATTTTTTTGCCCTGTGCACTCAGGATGGCCGAGTGGTCGAAGGTGCTGCGTTCAGGTTGCAGTCTCCTCTGGAGGTGTGGGTTCAAATCCCACTCCTGACAGCTTCTTAATCTATGGTGCCCTATGGGGAAAGGATTTTGTTGTGCTCTAAGTCACATCTGTCCTCATTTAACTGATTCCTCAACTAACTGTTGGTAGAAACTTTGTTAATTTGGCACCTTGAAATTTCCTACATAGCTTTTTATCTCTCATTTTGGCATTAAGAAGCAATGCCTGGTATAAAAGGCATTCCTTTTATAGCATCCTTCTCACATTAAAGAAGCTTCTTGTCTCCATATGGAGGTGTGGGTTCAAAGTCCTCTTCTGACAAGGTCTTGTGTAAAATTAAATTTCTCAGCAAGTGTACAATTTGGAACAGGGACTTGAACCGTAGACGCTGAGAATTGGACTTTGGCAGCTTGGCTTGTGGAAGACGCATGATTTCATTATTTCATAGATAAGTGTCACCTATCACTACTGTTGACACTATAATGTGAACAACTAAAGTCAAGAAGCTACATCACCTGAATGGGGACTTGAACCCTGGACCCTGAGATTAAAAGTCTGATGCTCTACCAACTGAGCTACTCAGGCTTCTGAGTGGTGCCTCATTCAGATGAAATTCGATTAATTATTCCAACTCGGCTTGTTGAACAAACAGTCCTGTCCCAGCCAGGGGTTGATACTGCAGGTCATCCCTCTCTCTCTCTCGCTCTGCCTGTTTCCTGAAGGCCTCTCTGTCATTTACTAATTAAAATATATGCATTAAAAAACCAACAGTTTGGAAATACAGCCGAGGATTCAGTTCCCATATTTTCTGGTTATTGTACGCTAGTGTGCTGCGAAAAACAGTATAGAAACATTTTCCTCTGCGGGATTCCATAGTTTAGTGGTTATCATGTTTGCCTGTCATGTGAAAGGTTCCTGGTTCAAAACCTGACAAAAACAACTTCTCTGTTCTTTTGAGAACAGGTACTCATCTGTCTATTTGATATAACAGGCTTAATGTAAAGTGCTGTATTTCATCTGAAGGGGTGGAGTCAGAACTCAGCAGCTTCCTGTAGTGGAGTGGTTCTCATGTTTTCCTAACAAGTGACATCCCCCTGGTTTGAAACTGGGTGGAAACAGCCTTATTTAAGAAAATAGGAGCAGAAACAACTTCCTGTCTTCTCCCCTCAGATGGTGGAGGGCAGGTCAGACCCAATGATGTTCTCTGCAGACCTTATAGTCTGTTCATGTCCTGCTTGGTGGCCGATCCAAACCAGAGAGTGATGGAAGTGCAGAGAACAGACTGGATGATGGCGGTGTAGAAGATGACCAGCAGAAAGTCCAACCTCTGCTGGGCCTTCTTCCTGACAGTCTATGTGGGAGGTACTCAGGAACTTGAAGTGAGTCCACGCTAGACACAGTTCTGTTCTCTTCATATTTCACACTGGCCCAACACTCAGTTTAACATTTAAATAAACATTTTAATTTTCAAATTGTACTACAGAATCCACAGCTTGGGCTGCCTGGCAGTGGTGGGATTCGAACCCACGCCTCCATAGAGACCGGAGCCTAAATCCAGCGCCTTGGACCACTCGGCCACACTACCACATACATGTTGTTAACAACCTGTGATCTTGATGATACCCTACAGTATGTAGATCTACATGATCCTTGCCAAATATTGTTTGCTGTTCATCATGCATTTTCCCCTGATGACACCCTAACCAAATTCTTGTTGAAAGAAAACAGGTAACTAAATAAGTGACACTCTATTATACTCCAGTCTGTATTATATTAGAGACTACAAAACTGCTGTCACCTTGGATTCTTTTTGCTTGGTTCGATTCCCGGCCATCGCAGTAACTTTTGTCTTATTTTTGTTATCCTTCCTGAAATCTGAGGTATTATCCCCAAAAAAATCCCGACCCTAACACTAGAGGAAGGTTAGTCTTTTCACTACATTATTAACAGTAATGGAACTTATCTTGTCTGCATCCATCCATCCATCCATCCATCTGTCTTCAACATAAGCAACAGATTTCCCTCACTCATGAACAAAACCTGAGATACTTGAACTCCTTCACTTGGGGCAAGGACTCATTCCCCACCTGCAGGAGGCAATCCATTGGTTTCCTACTGAGAACCATGGCCTCAGATTTAGAGGTGCTGATCTTCATCCCTCTCGTTTCACACTCAGCTGTGAACCGATCCAATGAGCGCTGCAGATCTCAGGCTGATGGTGCCAAAAGGACCACATCATCTGCAAAATCATCCTGCTACCAACTGGAACCCCTCCTCACCACGGCTGTGCCTCAAAATCCTGTCCATAAATATCACTAACAGAATCGGACACAAAGCACAGCCCTGCTGGACGCCAACACCCACCGGAAACAAGTCCAGCTTATTGCCATATTGGCATAAAGTGATATGATGGCTCCATATTCCAACAGAACATCCCTGGTAACCCGGTCATACACCTTCTCCTGATCCACAAAGCACATTCCCCCTCAAGGAATTGAATCCCGGTCTTCCACATGTCCACTATAATACCAGTAGATTAAACAAAGTACTTCCGTCGGTGGGCTCAAACCACCATCCTTTCAGTTAACAGCCGAACGCGCTGACCGATTGCGCCACAGAGACATGTTGACCTTTCCATGTTGCAGCCTGCAGTTCCAGCTAGAATTATCATAAATGTCAGACTTTAGGTCCATCTTGAATGATCTCTAAATATCTTTGAAACCTGTTGATGGTGAACTCAAAGGTTGTTAAAGGGGCCTTTTCCCAAAGGTTAGCTACAATGTTTTAAATAAAGCATGTTAGCATGTTAGCACAGGGGAATTAGCTGAAATGGTAGAGCGCTTGCTTAGCATGTGAGAGGTAGTGGGATCGATTCCCACATTCTCCACAAGACTTTAGCTCTTTGTTGGAGATACAGCAACAAGTGAACTAAACACAGCATGTCTCTGGTGGGCTCCCTCCTGATGGCCAACAGCAGCTTCACACAGGCTTCATTTGGACTGTGCTCACAGACAGGGTTGCCAGATTGGGCTTCTCTTGATGAAGTTGGCGGGGAAGATGAAAATTGGGCTGCTTTTGAATACATGTGGGGGGTTTTTGAAAATATTGTGAGCAATTTAACTAAACAAACTGTCCCCTGATGGCTACTGAAAGGAGCCAGCACCAAACGCATTAATGGGAAACATCACTTAGTGTCTGACTTCACTTCATTTGTGGAAACACAAACAAAGTTGGATGGCTGAGTGGTTTTGGCGCCAGACTCAAGGTTAAAATCCTTCTCACATAAAAGAGGCTTCTGGTCTCCATATGGAGGTGTGGGTTCAAATTCCTCTTCTGACAAGGTCTTGTGTAAAATTTAATTTCTCAGAGAAAAAGTTTGGCAACTTGCAGTTGATGACGAAACTCTTCAGAGAAATAAACATAACAGTTTGTGACTTCGGGTCATTTGTTGCTCTTCTGGAAGCCCGGCTAGCTCAGTCGGTAGAGCATGAGACTCTTAATCTCAGGGTCGTGGGTTCGAGCCCCACGTTGGGCGTTTAAAAAGCTTTTTAGAGGTTTCCCAGCAGAACGCTGCCTCTGCCAGCTTACCTTCTCACAGTGGATCCTGGTGATCACTCTGACTGGTCTGCAGCTCAGCTGCCCCAAACACAGCAAACTGCAATGCACTGTGTAGCTGACACTGTCCTATCAAAGCTAGCATTAACTTTTCTGTTTCCTCATCAGAGACTGGCAGCTGGACACACATGTCAGGATGGCCGAGTGGTCTAAGGTGCCAGACTTCAGATTAACTACTTCCTGCTCAAAAGGGATTTCTGGTCTCTGAATGGAGGCGTGGGTTCAAATCCTACTCCTGACAATGTGGTTTATAATATTTGTGAACCAAACTCTACCAAAGTGGATGAAAAAGCCACGTAAAACATGAATTGTTTTCGCAATAATGGGGTTAGGACTGACTATCTAACTTTACTATGTTAGACGTAACTAAGTGAAGTTTCCAAGGAGGACTCTGCTAATCATGTCTGTTAAATGTTCTTTAAGAACAGTTTAACATGCAAACAGAGAAAAGACAATAGTAAAGAAATCCAGTGTTAGAGTTCTTACCTGAACTCCGGTGAATATTTGCTACAGGTGCTGCAGGAAGACAGAAGTTTGTTTCAAGACTCTCAAGACTTTCAAGATGACTTACAGCATTTAGTTTGCAGCACAACTTCCTGTGGGTGTTTCAAAATAAAAGCACTGATCTTTTTTTTTCTTTTCTTTTGTCAGGTAACTTCCAGTTTTATTTTATATTACATTTTCTTGCTAAAGAAATAAATAGTCACACATCTCCACACATATCCACCATATAAGAACTGGAGATAGTTTTGCTCCATCAATAACGTCCCAAGACACTGGAACCTCAAGCCAGCACCTTTGACCCACATCAAGTCATGGAACTGTGGTTCCATGGTGTAATGGTTAGCACTCTGGACTTTGACTCCAGTGATCTGAGTTCAAATCTCAGTGGGACCTCTGACATCTTATTTAGTGTGATAGTGATTAAGAATAACCAATAACATGCACCCTTCACCCAGAACAGAGGCTCATGAACCAACCCTGAGCAGAGAGGAGGCTTCATCAGACAGTTTTTCTCTTCACCTGCTGCAGTAGCTCAGAGCCTCTGTGGTTAGGTAAAGGTCCAAAGAGGATGTAGCTCAATGGTAGAAGACATGCCATATTGTTGATGAAGCTCACAGGATGGTTATGGTCATGCCACATACCTTCTAGTCCTGCTGACAGAAACAAGAACAAAACTGGGCCAGGAGCCAAATGTTTGTTGAAACATGGTTTTTGAAAGGCATCCAGAAATTTCTCTCTTTTATGCAGTCAGGATGTCGGAGCAATCTCAGACTGTCCATGTTTTAACAACAGCCCTACAAGTAAGCCGGGATTTTTCTTTGTCCTCAATTACTCTTCTTTCTCTTGTTGAGTTACTTGCAGTTAACACAGTCGGACAGCGAACCCTCGGCAGCTGTGGTGGGTCCTTTAGAAGAGTGTACCTGTGCTTTGTTTTTTAATTATGGACATCTTACATTGAAGTCGACTATTCTAATTGAGCAGTAGCAGACTCGTCTATTCAACAGTGGAGTTATAGTCACTGAGCAGTGAGGGGAAAGATGGTATTCACCATCTGATCCCACAGGAGCTGAGGAAGTGTTAGTGTTAGTGTCTGACTGTTTGCTGGTCAGACACTAAAGGCTAAAGGCTGAAGCCACCAGCTGGGGGGGTTCTAAGCCATCTATTCCCTCTGTACTGATGGGGAATGTTAACTACCTGTCCAACAAGATGGAAGAACTGATTGTGTTGTGTAAGACAGAGCAGTATTACTGAGAGAGAATTCAGTCTGCTGATCTCAATCAGGAGGGGAGGGAGGTCATGATGATGGTGGAGGACGATGATGGAAAAGTGCTGCTTTTTTCACATTCCTACCGATGTGGCTGAAGAGACAGAGGCCAATAAGCAGGATGTGGATAAGAACAATACACAAGACACAAGAAGTGAGGCCTGAACCAGCACCTGAGCCTGACTGAGCTAACACTACACTGTTTAAATCTGACCCACCACGGGAAGAAGAGCCTGGTGGGTGATCTTCATGCTCATGTTGATCCTGTTCTGCTCCATTGCAGATGATTCTTGTTCCTAGGATGTTCTTCTAACAGTTTTTTCCATCGGAGTTCTTCTTGTCTCTTTGAGTGGTTGGAGTGTTTTACAGAACAATATCAACAACTATTTCATAAATCCACACCGAGACTGTGTGACGTCACTGGAGTTCAAAGCCATTTCCTCTTTCATTGCTCTCCCACGTGACACCAACGCATACGTCACACTGTCGCGTAAATAAAAGTAAATAAAAATGTATGTGTAAAATGAATTATTCATGTATAAATTATATGAAATGTTTATTATTTTCATGGCTTTATTTATATATTTACCAAACTGAACTTGGAGCTTATTGCCACAAATAATAAACTTTAAAGTACAGAAACCCAAACATCCAACTCAATTAGAAAAAATGTTTAAACTCTGATTAAATTTAAATTATTTAGAAACTTTGAACTATTTAAATTGAAACCACAAAGGGCACTTTCCTTTTTCTAAACATTTATATATAAAAAAACTCTTGAAAAGATGAGCGGATGAAATGGATGAATAAATGAGTTGGGGTATTGTACTGCAGTAAAAAGAAAATCTTTCTGTTTAAAGAGCATAAAAATCATCAAAAGTGGCCAACTTGTCAAATAATGTGAAAACGATATCTCAGATGCTTTTATCTTCTCGGTGAACTCACTTCTTACTGAGGGTGGCTTTATTGGTGTCGTCATAGTTAACCTGCTGCTGCTTTAGTTTAGTTTATTTGCACATTACAAGGACAAAGATAAAGACTACATGATAAAACACTGTTAGAAGTCAGAAAAGGCTTCTGGAAATACTAAAAGCATCAGAGTTTTCATTTTCACATTATTCCACTTTATTATTTATCATTACATTCAAACTTCAAATTCTTCATGAATTTCACCACCAAGTGTCGTCATCCATTTTGGTGACGTCACTGTGATAAAGGCTAAAAGCCCGATCAAGAAGTGTGTCTCTCGCCGGGTGCGGTGGTACGCGCCTGTAATCCAAGTTACCGGGAGGCTGAGGCTGGCGGAGCGTTTGAGCTCAGGAGCTCTGGGCTGCAGCGGACTATGTCGATCGGGTGTCCGCACTAAGGTCGGTATCGATATGGTGCTCCGGGGGGAGCCCGGGATCACCAGGTCGTCTAAGGAGGGGTGCACCGGCCCAGGTCGGACACGGAGCAGGTCAAAGCCCCCGTGACGCTCAGTAGTGGGATAGCGCCCGTGAATAGATGCTGTAGTGCAGCCTGAGTAAGACAGCGGGACCCAGTCTTTATGCTGCATATATATATATATATACACACACACACAACACGGCCTCTTCCTTCATTTACACTGTTGCTCCACCTGGAGCAGAGGACCAGAGACCAACAACACAACAGTCTGTGATCTGACTTCATTCATTTTAACATTAGAAAAAAGCTGCAGCTGCTAAAATAAAAATAAAATAAGATGCTGTAAAATAAACATGAACACCAGATTAAAATAGAATTCATTTGGATTTTATATTTTACTAACTGTAGCAGTGAGCTAATTACATGTATTATTTACTTCAGTTGCATATGTCCATAACATGTTGCCTATGATGCTCCCCAACACTGTTCATACCCCTTTATTTTTAATGCATACATTTGGAGAAACAGTAAATATGGATGTCATATGTATGTACTTCGGCAAACAAGCTCATCTCTCTGTATAAAACTGACGAGTATACACATTGCACTGACTGACGAGGAATAATTCATTTATTGATGACTGATAAAATATTTAAAAAAACTAAATGTTCTCCTTTTAACTTCTGCTGTTGTTCTTCTCAGTTTACTGTCCCTCATCACCCTGAGCTCCAACTGAGGGACATAACACGTTATGATGGCTTCCCACGTTTGGTTTCAGCCTAGTACAGATGCTGTAGGTCATTCCTCTCTCCCTCTTTTCCTGCTGGCCTCTCTGCCACTTACTATCTTAGTAAAGACAAACAGAATCAAGGGCTAGTTAGTCTAGGGGTATGATTCTCGCTTTGGGTGCGAGAGGTCCCGGGTTCAAATCCCGGACGAGCCCAACATACAAAATGTCCAATGGTTTATAGTGTGAATAAATTAAGAAATCCTTTAAGGAAGGTTTCTCTGACCTGAACAGGTTTTCCTGAAAGATCTCTAACTGTCTATAAAAGTCTTACTGTATGATAAATGCAGTTTTCCAGCTCATTTATGCCGTACATCTTTCTCCCCTCATGTATCGTTGGTCTTTTTGGTCATTCTCCACTTCTGACAAGGCTGAATTTTCAAGTTCCACCTGCCCCCAACAAAATGCTAATGAAATACACCAAGCTTAAACTTTTCTAATGTAATGAAGTAACATCAAGTAACATGATGTTCTAACTGTCACCAACTTTAGTGGTCCGGGTCACAAAGGTCAAGGTTTTTATCTGTTCTGATTCTGTTCCTAACCCTCTTCCTGGGGTCCAAATGAAAATGCACATCTGCAATCAAACAGGTACAGGTAGATGCAAATTCCTACATTAAAACAAAACAATAAAAAACTTTAGCACTTTACCATCAACCTCAACTGCAGTATACACATCTCACTTCCATTACCAGATCCTCTGCATATACATGTACTTCAGAGTGGTGCTGTGGCTTAGTTGGTCAAAGCGTCTGTCTTGTAAACAGGAGATCCTGGGTTTAAATCCCAGCAGTGCCTTGTTCCTAATGTTAGATGTTGTAGATGTAATAAGCTAGCAGCTGAAATTCTTCCTGCCTGGACAAGCACTGAGTGAGGAGCCATACTCCATCTTTAACAGGAAACGTTTCAGCTGTGTGCTGTACCTATGCTACTTTGTTATGAAAATCTATCAGAAAATGAACTCCACAGTCTGTAGAATACAGAAGATTAATGACAAACTTTGTCCTGCTGTTATGGAATCAAATCCAACCTCACATTTTCTATATATTAAACTCAAGGACTCAGGACAAAGG
Organism: Remorina albescens; assembly: GCA_034769265.1. NCBI lineage: Eukaryota > Metazoa > Chordata > Actinopteri > Carangiformes > Echeneidae > Remorina > Remorina albescens. The sequence goes on along the minus strand of CM068496.1, from coordinate 11,590,836 downwards.
TATGAAACAAGATTTTTTTTCTTTTAATTAAAAAAAAATGTTACAACAAATAACAATTTACACCATTCTGAGATATAATTATAAACAGGGCTCAATTTAATAAAGGTCGGCTCAGCATAAGGAGACTGAAGCTTAAACATAAATGAACAGAACATACCTGACTCCCAAATGGCACACTGGGGTTTTTAACTAATGGACTAGTCCTTCTTTAAACACACAGGACTAGTTTGTTTCATTTAACTAGAAAAAAACTAAGTCTAACTATAAATCAGACTAAACAGAAGATGAAAACCTGCTCCCTGCTCTTCCTCCACCAATGCTCTGCTCCACTTCTTGTGGGCCATCCTCTCCATATTTAGCCTTCTGCCAGCAACTCGGAACAGAAGGAATTATTTTAGACATTAAATGAAAAATAATAAATAAATTACTGACACTGGCTTACGCTGCCACAGGCAAACTTGGGGGGAAAATGCTTGTTCCTAAATGGCCTTTTGTAACAATCATTAGACAGACAGCAGGAAGTGTACTTCATAGAATTACATGCGTACTTCACATGTATAATTTTCCTCCATGGGAAGTGAAGGCAGCAAGAGCCCTGTCCTTTGAGGAGGAAACTATCCAGGCTGGAAAATGTTGAGTCATGGGAGCATTGCTGCACATGGTTGTTGTGGCCGAGTGGTTAAGGTGATGGACTAGAAATCCATTGGGGTTTCCCCGCGCAGGTTCAAATCCTGCCAACAACGGTTAGTTGCTTTTTTTTGGACCAAGTTTCCCAGTTGGGTAGCTATAGAGCATGTTGGAGAATCTCTGTAATCTGCACGGCATTAAAATATGACAGAGCTGAGTGTTGTTGTTAGGACTCATCTAAGAGGACTGACTGGTGCTCAGTTATGTTTATCAAGGCCAGTGATGGGGCACACCTTTAGTTCCACTTCCAGGACATGGGGGCAATAATGAGAACTCATTTCCACTGTGTGATGTGCCGAGATAGCTCAGTTGGGAGAGCGTTAGACTGAAGATCTAAAGGTCCCTGGTTCGATCCCGCGTTTCGGCAGCTGTTGTGGGTCCTTTAGAAGACCATTCTTGAGTTTTGTTTTTTAATTATGGACATCTTCCACTCAAGTCCACTATTCTAATGGACCACTAGTGTGGAGTTATAGTCGCTTAGTGTAACACATCATGGATTCTAGGTCTCCTACATGAATGCTTTAAAACCAGACATTGCTTCTTAATGCCGAAATGAGAGAAAAAAGTTACGCAGGCAATTTCAAATTGTTTAGTCCCTTTACCTGTATTACACTACTGACCAACCATGAAAGGACTCATACCATTAGCCTTCTGATCCGAAGTCAGACACCTTCTCCATTAAGCCACATGGTCTCTGGTTGTGGCCCATTTTAATGTCCCATTGTCAGTTTATCATCTGTTCGTGTCAATTTCATTACTTCAACATTCATCAGGATGAAGGCAGCATCAAGCCCCAGAGGTCAGTATTGGCCATGAGCTGAGATCAGATCCACCTTCTGTGGAGGAGATCTGGAGATCTGGAAAATCCAGCTTGGGAAGTGCCCTTTGACTTTGTTATGGTTTCCTGAGGAGACAAACAGATCAGTCAGATGGGGCGACAGGAACATGAACATGTGTCCTAAACATCTCGTTGCTTCAACATTCATCAGGATGAAGGCAGCATTAGTGACCAAAGGTCAGTATGTAAACACCTGACTATGTTCAAGTTGGAACAGAAGTCCCCATCACCTGTAACACACTACTGTCCAACCACAAAAGGACTCTAACCGTCAGTCTTCTGACCCAAAGTCAGACACCTTGTCCATTAGGACACGTGGTCTTTGGGAGAGCCCCTTTTAATGTCCCGTTGTCAGTTTATCGTCTGTTCCATTGTCTGTACCAGCACTTGACTGGATCCATCTTGATCACTGAGCTACATCCCCTACATGGTGTGGTAGCTTTAGCTAACCAGATGGTTTCTGAGCTCCTGCGACAGGTAAAACTTTACCTTTGAGTGGCATAAATAACAAAAAAAAGTCTTATTGTCTTGTATGATAAATGCAGTGTGTAAGATCTTGGATACTATAAAACTCATCCATCATTGGCTCGTTAGTCTAGGGGTTTGCTTCTCACTCTGGGCGCCATACATTTTTCTGTCCTGAAATACGCCAATCTTAAAATTTTCAAATGTAATGAAATAACCAGGTTACGGTTTTTTTTTGTCTCCATCTAATGTTCTTTTCATTTAGACTCCATGCAGGCCGTTAGTGATTAATTTGTTTGTGTGTGGGTGTTTTGTTTTGAGTGGAGGATCTTTGTTGTCAATAAAGAAAGGCATTAATAAAGATCAGAATGAAAAGGAACATTTCCTCCAGTTTGTCACGCCCCACCTGTCATGTCTCTATTCCCCACCAGTGGGGTGGAGCCCACACTTTAAGAACCGCGGCCCTATAAGCATTCAACAGCATCACTGAGTCAGGAGCAACACAGTGAAAACTGTACACATTACTGGAGAAAGTGATAAATGACATTCTCCATGTTTTCCTGTTAATCAGTGCTACTGAGAAACTCCTGACATATTCCAGCTAAAAGTCATGTCTCATGATGGGACAGTGAAGGAACATCCAGTAAGAAGTAAGAACAGCAGAGGATGGTTTCAATCCATCGACCTCTGGGTTATGGGCCCAGCACGTTTCCGCTGCGCCACTCTGTTCATAGCTGGCTGCGCTGCAGTCTCCTCTGGAGCTGTGGGTTCAAATCCTACTCCTGACAGCCTGTGCTGTTACCCAGCTTCTTTGTCTAGGGGCCCTCTTTGGAAAGATTCTTATTGATGCCTTTTTTTTGTTTTCACTGCTTTTATTTTATTTATTTTTTTTAAACCACCATATGAAACCCCATAGACTTCAATACACTCTGACTACACTTTCCAACCAGTGGAGCCGCCCCCTGATGGTCTTTAGATAGATTGCAGGTGGAAGTCTCAGTACTTTTTAACCACCACATCCACTTTTATAGAAAGTTTATGGTCCTTAACTTATAAGATATAACAATAACACAAAGTTACAATGATCAGAGCAAAGACTGCAGATTGATCAATTCCTTTGTAACAATTTTGCGATTAGTTTCCAAGTTTGTGCGCTACAATCAGAGACAACACACTGGAAAGGTGAGGAGCCCCTTTTCCAGAGAAGTGCTGTGTATACACACACTGTGTATTGTGGCAACATCCATCCCCTCAGAGAGAATCTTCTCTTTAATGGGGCAGATAATAATAACAGAGAGAAGAACCAAGAAAGCCCTCAAAGCTGAGCCACTTGGTTTTTCTTAAAGCCAATCTTCACTAAAGACGAGCTAAAACTGTTAGCAGGATTTTCATTTACATCCTGTTGTGTCATTCTTTATACTTGTCTATGTGGTTTCTATGTAAATAGTTCAAAGTTTATAAATGATTTATATTCAATCAGAGATTAAACATTTTTTCAAATTGAGTTGGATCTTTGTGTTTCTGTACTTTATCATTTATTATTTGTGACATTAAGCTCCAAGTTCAGTTTGTTAAATATATTAATGAAGCCATGTAAATAAAAATTTAATTAATGTATACATTAATTATTCATTTTACAGCCACTTGGGGGCAGAAAGAGTTTGGGGGGCTGTTATTGTTTCAGCTGTCATGGTTGAAACGTCAGTGATCCTCCTCAGATGACATCTTAGTGTCTGACAGGGCTCAGTTTTTATCTTCTGATCTGGCCTCGTAAAAAGAGCCGATCTCTGAATGTGCTCCTGCTGCTGGCTCTCTCTCAGCTGATCCCAGCTGATCCGCTCCGAGGCTGACAACCAAATGTACCTCATGTAAGTCAAGCGATGAAATGAATTCATCCTCTCATCTGAACTTTATCAAGAGAGATGAAAATAAATGAGTCACATTTGATTTCAATTACATTTAACATCACTTATTTGTCTAATAACAGCTGATTTGTGTTTCACTTCATTCGTTCGCGAGACGAGTCGTGTGCGTCTTTGTGCGCATGCGCTCATCCATCTGATTCGAACGCGAGAGTGTGACGTATGCGCTGGTGTCGCGTGGGAGAGCGATGAAAGACAGGAAATGGCTTTGATCTCCGGTGACGTCACACAGTCTCGTTGTGGGGTGAGTAAATAGTTGTTGATGTTGTGACGGCCATGGCTGCGTGTGTCTCCTTGTCTTTTACAGGTGTTGTTCTTGGGCTGGTGTCACTGCTGCTTTGTGAGGCCCTCTGCTGTCTGCTATGTGGATCTTCGGTTCATATATCCTGGTTGCTGTGAAGCCCCGCCTCTGTGTTGGGAGGCTCCGCCTCTACCTATTAGTGCTGGGTTAGGGTTAACCCTACCCCCTAACTTCTGTTTAGTTTGATTTATAGTTAGACTTAGTTTTTTCAGTGAAAACTAAGGCTCCGAGGCTGACAACCAAATGTACCTCATGTAAGTAGAGCGATAAAATGAATTCATCCTCTCATCTGAACTTTATCAGGGCAGATGAAAATAAATGAGTCACATTTGATTTTAGTTCCATTTAACGCTACTTATTTGTCTAATAACAGCTGATCTGTGTTTCACTTCATTCGTGTCATTCGTTCGCGAGACGAGTCGTGTGCATCTTTGTGCGCATGCGCTATCCAATCGAAACAAACGCGGGAGTGTGACGTATGCGTTGGTGTCGCATGGGAGAGCGATGAAGGACAGGAAATGGCTTTGATCTCCAGTGACGTCACACAGTCTCGGTGTGGAGTTATGAAATAGTTATTGATGTTGTTCTGTAAACCACTCCAACCACTCAAAGAGACAAGAAAAGCTTCGATGGAAAAAGCTGTGGAAGACCGGGGTTCAATTCACTGAATGTGGAATCTCCCTTAAATCCACTGTCATCTCCAGTCTTCAGATTTAGCTCCAGGTGGTTCTGACCACACAGACGACCAGTCTGTCCACCTCGTGCCTGTAGGCAGACTCATCACTGTGCTGGATGAGGCCGATGAAAAATATTACCTCCTTTGAGCCGCATTTGAACCAGCAACCTAAGGATTTCAGCTGTCAGCCTCTACAGTCCTCCGCTCTACCAACTGAGCTATCAAAGGGAGCCGTTAGCGATATAATTTGTCTTCTTTGATTCATATTTACAGTGTGAACAACATTACTTCACAAATCCAGATACGTCTGAGTTCCCATAACCAGTTTCGTGATACATTCTGATGGCCAACAAAACAAAAATCACAGGTTCAAATCAAATCAAATCAGATTTATTCATATAGCGCCAAATCATAACAAAGTTGAATCACTGAGTAACAAAAGGTAGTTGTCTAGTTGGAGGGTATCATTGGCATAGCAGTGAAAATTAGTTCCAATGCTGATTTAGCGTCTACACAACCACTACGTCAGCAGCCTTCAACACTTGCTGGCTGTGTTGTTTCCTCAGAAGTAGATTTTATTATGTGGGAACTAACTCTAACCCGATCAGGGAGAGTCTTCTTTTTTCTGTTTCCCACACAGATTCAAACAGAAGCTCCTCCTTTGTTCCTCCACTGAGTGAGATGGAGCACTGATGCCACTCCTCGGTAAGGAAAGTCGCTACGTGACGTCATCACACAACTTGCATAATTTATTCGGCAACATCTTAACTTTTACAGATGATTCTTCTAATTTCTGTATTTATATGCAACAATTTATTTGCATTAACGTTGACATATTTCTGTAATAATCCATCATGGACCGCTGGACACTTTCATATTAGTAAATCCGCCGTGTTCTAAAGAAGTTCAGACAGACAGAGTTTCTGACATGGATACAGACAGACAGAGCCAACAAAGCATTTAAATGAACTGAGAGCTCAGACCAGCAGAGAGAGAGCATGAGGAGAGACGGAGCGCACACACACACACACACACACACACACACACACACACACACACACTTTGCTCTGTGTGTGATTCCAAAAATGAGTGAGAGCAGGAAAAGAAGCATTTTAATAAGTAGAAGGCAGAACCGGACATCTCAGTATGTGGGAGGAACAAACTGAGAAAGTAACAGATTTGATTTTAGTTCCATTTAACGCCACTTATTTGTCTAATAACAGCTGATTTGTGTCACTTCATTCGTTTCATTCGTTCGCGAGACGAGTCGTGTGCGACTTTGTGCGCATGCGCTCATCCATCAGAATCGAACGCGAGAGAGAGTGACGTATGCTTTGGAGCCGCGTGAGAGAGCGATGAAAGACACGAAATGCCTTTGATCTCCGGTGACATCACACTGTCTCATTGTGGAGTTATTAAATAGTTGTTGATGCTGTTCTGTAAAAATCTGCATCGGTGAAACATTCATTCATACGCGAGGACATCACGTATATTGTTGCATTAGAAAATCTTATTTTTTCTTTGTGTGCTCCTGAGAAAGAGGCTCATGTGCTGGTTGTGTCATGGTGTTCAGAGATTTCAGCAGCTGCTATCAGTTACAGCTCACATCCAACACAGAGACTCTGAGCAGGCCCACCTGGTCTTAAACCCAGACCCAGACCCAGACCCAGACCTAAATATAAACCCAGGATACAGAGGCTGAGTGAATGTGAAGGTGGATCAGTGAGTCAGTGAGGAAACATCTGAAGAGAAGAAGCTGCTCGTTCTCCTTCAACAGTTTGATCTGAGGAAAAGTCACTTCCTCTTTTCAGGAATCAAGTTCTACCATCTGTCCACTAGATGGAGATAACTGACCATCAACTGAGAACTGAGTTCTTCATCATCTGGAAACAGACAGCATTGTTTTCTTCAGCTCAAAGAATCTGCTGGAGCTCAACTTCACATTTATCTCTACATGTTCAAATCTACATTGAGATTCAAAGCCAAATGTTTTTCCTTTCTTGGATTTACTTCATCATTTCACTGACTCTGTAGATTCAGCTGACGAATGCAAAATACAACCAACATTTAAATGATGACGTGTTGAAACAAAACTTTATTGATTCAGTCTAGTCAGCAGAATATAACCTGATGAAATCAGCTGCATCTTCACCTGCTGCAACATTAAACTGATGTTTCTACATGAATGCATCACTGATTCTAAAACCATAAACTGTACATGAATCCAGCATTCAGCGTTACAGCAGCACACCTCTTTTACTGTGGAGCTGTGTCTCTTTTGTAGTTTATCATAGATGACAGAAAAAAACTCCAGCTGACTCCAGATAAGAAGCAGCTGTACATGCAGTGACTAGTTCTCCTGCTCAGGTATCGTCTCTCAGGGCATCATGTGTTGTGTTCATGATTAAACTTGTCTTTGTGGGTTTTTGTGTCTCATGCTTCACAGCTCACAGGCCAAAGTATGTGCTGGCCTTCATGGCTCACCTGTACAGATCAGATAGTTCAGCTTTTCTGATATTGATATTGAGATTATCTGATATTGATACATATATCAAATATTTATCCATATACAGAGAGAATATATAGACAGATATATGACACTGACAGGGATTTTTCAGGTGTTTTTTCATATTTGATACCTTTAAGTCAGTTTTTGATCATGATTTTTAACTTTATAAAGTATGTGGAAGCTTGTGTACCCCCCCGCCAAGAAAAGTCTGCAGCAGTCTACCTTTCCTCCAGACTCCTTTATTCATTTACAGGGAAAGGGAGCTGGTGAGTCAAACCTTGACCACAACTAAGGTCACAAGGTGCCAATTCCAAAAGAGACAATATTTCTTCCTTGCTAACCATTGCACCATGGAACCACAAGGAGGCAGCTGAGGGTCTGCTGATCGTGTCCTGAAAACAGAAACCGAGATGACACCAGTTTTGTAGTCTGTAATATAATACAGACTGGAGTATAATAGAGTGTCACTTATTTAGTTACCTGTTTTGTTTCAACAAGAATTTGGTTAGGGTGTCATCAGGGGAAACTGCATGATGAACAGCAAACAGTATTTGGCAAGGATCATGTAGATCTACATACTGTAGGGTATCATCAAGATCACAGGTTGTTAACATCAGCTGTAAGCAGAGTGGAGCAGTGGAAGAGTGCTGGGCCCATAACCCAGAGGTGGATGGATGGAAACCATCCTCTGCTAAGGCAGTGATGAAAATAACAAAAATTGTTCTCCATTGCTCAAAGTGAAATTCGCTGTTTACTTCATTCCCACACTACATGTTGATGTTTCCTCTACATTGGTTTCACCAGAACCATTAAATATTGTTTGACAGTTTTTGAGGTTGGATGCTGGCACGCTGACTGGTTGTGTGTCCAAGATGCTTCAAAGACATCTTTCTTCCATTCTCTCCTTCAAACCTTTGCACACAGCTTTGAGGATTCACATTCAAGCTGGCAGAGGTAGTTTGGCCGAGTGGTCCAAGGCACTGCGTTTAGTCTCTAATCTCTTTGGAGGAGTGGGTTCAAACCACATCTCTGCCAGACAGCCCAAGCTGTGCACTAGTACAATCTTATTAAGGGAAAATTTTCATTTAAATGTAAAACTATTATAGGCTCTACCCTTCAAAGCCGAGTGTTGCGCCAGCGGCCACTGCACTACCATGAGTTTGAGAACCTTTGTCTTAGAGCCCTCTTGGGAAAGATCCTTATTGATGACTTTGTTGCGCTCTGCCTACATCTGAGCTAAAGATACAAATAAAATAATCCAAATTGGCTTTTATTTAGAAATGCTTGCGTGGTGCGAGTGCTTTTGTGCTTTCTGTAGCTCAAAGCGTTAAGGGGTTGAAACACAGCAAAAACATATTTAATAAAAAAAATAAAGATTTGAATAAGGAATGAAAATAAAAGTGATGAACTGTGGATGGCAGCCTGCTGTTGATATGACTGAACAACGATGCAGAAACCTTTACCTTGTTGTTTCTCCCTCTTGTACAGCACACAGTGGAAATGACTTCTCATTATTGCTTCCATGGCCAGGAAGTGGAGCTAAAGTTGTGAGGCTCCAACTCACCAACTTCAGATTATGAGACTGATGTGCTGCCTACTTGGCCAACAAGGCCTGGAACCCAGAGTAAGTAAAAGAGTGAGATGGAGGAGACCTGTCAGTGTTTCAGTATAAACATACATTATACAGCCCTGACCACTGTTGTATCCAGACAGTGCTGACTGCTGCTTTTCATGTAGAGCAGCTGTGTTTTACATGTGTTGTACATTCCAAGCAGCATTGTGTTTCTAACATTTGGATGTTGGTAAGAATTTACTCTGCATTGCCGGGAATCCAACCCAGCACTCATGTCAGGATGGCCGAGCGGTCTAAGGCACCAGACTCAAGATTAACTCCTTCCTGTACAAAAGGGCATTCTGGTCTCGGAATGGAGGCGTGGGTTCAAATCCCACTCCTGACAATGTATTTTATAAAATTTGTGAATCAAACTCTTCCAAAATGGTTATAAAATCCGCATAAAACACAAATTTGACTGTTTGACAATAATGGGGTTAGGACTGAAAACACTAAAGCCTGTGGCTCCCTGTGGTAGTTATGGACAGCAGTTGTTGGACTAAAGGTAACTCAGCTGTTACTGAATCATCTGTACAGGCTGGCTAGCTCAGTCAGTAGAGCATCACAAAGGAGCAGCTGTTCTCCTCCGAGTCTCTCCCAGATGACTGAACTCCTCATTCTCTCTCTAAGGCCTGGGACACACTGCCTGCGTGAGCCGCGCGGCTGCAGCAGCGCTCATTTATAGATTCGGACTCTCGCCTATTTTCAAAACACATTGAAAATGACCTGTTCAGAGTCATATAAACATCATACCATCATTAATCAATAATGTATATCGATGTCACAGTCATATAACTTCCGGTGTGTTTCAATAGCAGGTATTAGAAAACAATTTCTTTTTTAACTTTTGTGACATATTGACAGGACCGTGTATCGCGCCTTGAACTCCATCCTTTCAGTTAACAGCTGAACACGCTGACCAATTGCACCACAGAGACAGTCAGCTGTTTTTTCTAAATATTGTGAGAGCAATTTTATTAAACAAGCTGTCCACTGATGGTCAAAAGCACATGGTCCAAATAAAGAAATGTTTGATTAATATGAGCTCCAGCCAATGATGTTAGTGATTAGAGACAGCTTGACATGGAGGGATTCAATCTTGGTTAAGTCCCTTTGAGGAACCGATGGTACATAATCCTGTTGTTTATGAATAGTCCTGATTGGTGGTTTTTCTGTGGCTCTTATTTCATTTCTATCCCTTTCCTCTACATTGGTTTCATTGAAATTATTTCCGATATTCTGCCTCCTCTTTCACCAGAACCATTTAATATTGTTTAAAGTTTGTGAGGTTGGATACTGGCACGCTGACTGGTTGTGTTAATATGTTAAGGGACGACCCAAAAATATGAGTGGATTAAACAAAGTGCATCCCTGGGTGGGCGCAAACCGACATCCTTTTGGTTAATAACTGAACGTGCTGACCGATTGCGCCACAGAGACATGATGAAATTGTCATGTTGCAGCCTGCTGTTCCAGCTAGAATTATCCTAAATGTCAGACTTTAGGTCCATCTTGAATCTCTAAATATCTTTGAAACCTGTTGATGGTGAACTCAAAGGTTGTTAAAGGTTGTTAAAAGCTACAGAGCATGTTGGAGAATCTCTGTAATCTGCACTGCATTAAAATATGACAGAGCTGAGTGCTGTTGTTAGTACTCATCTAAGAGGATGAGAACACTGACTGGTGCTCAGTTATCATTATGAAGGCCACATACAGCATATGACAGAGTTTGGACGTTGGAAACAGAGCCCCTGATGAAACAAACAGGGCTGTTGATGGCCTCAGATACAATGGAGTTCACCTTTTCTAAAGCCTCTGTATCAGTCAGCTCTATTAGCTGCTCAGCACTCTTACATTTCCCTTGTGGGGCGTTTCATTCCAAAGAGAAGTTCTGGGAAAGTATTTCTCCTGCACGTGCTTGTATATTTGCCAAAGAATGATTGAATTCAGCCTCAGCTTCTCTCTTCTGGAAAATTTCATGACGCACAGAAATCAGCTGAGAGAGACCCAGCAGCAGGAGCACATTAAGAGATCAGCTCTTTTTAATTCAAAAGTGACAGACAGGTGTTTGTTCTGCATTCTTTTATAATAAGCCTATAGCCTTTCCAAACGGGCCGGTTAGCTCAGCTGGTTAGAGCATGGTGCTAATAACGATAAGGTGAAGGGTTCAATCCCCATACTGGCCAACTGCAGAGTCCTTGAAGAAATTTAGTGATTCATATCATTTCCATCTTTGCTCCTCTGGCTGATGTAAAGCTGTATATATTACCCATGAAATCAGAAATACCTTTTCACTGACAATGCCACAGTCACAAGTTTAACCAATGTAGGAGCCACCTGGGTGAAAACAGCAGCTGGTGTATGCTGATGATGACTCCATACAGCCTATTAATGATTAATTTTTGTGTGTGTGTGTGTGTTTTGTTTTGGATGTTGGATCTTTGTTGTCAATAAAGAAAGGCATTAATTAAGATCAGAATGAAAAGGAACATTTCCTCCAGTTTGTCACGCCCCACCTGTCATGTCTCTATTCCCCACCAGTGGGGTGGAGCCCACACTTTAAGAACAGCAGCCCTATAAGCATTCAACAGCATCACTGAGTCAGGAGCAACACAGTGAAAACTGTACACATTACTGGAGAAAGTGATAAATGACATTCTCCATGTTTTCCTGTTAATGAGTGCTACTTAAGAACATTGAAATGGAAACATTGAGTGTTTTTCTCCTATTTGAGTTTCCTTCCTGTACGATACAGACATGGTTTCCAAGATAAACTGTGAAAAATTTGATAATAATCTTGATGTGATGGGCTAGTGCGGGATTTGAACCCAGGACCTCTCGCACCCTAAGCGAGAAACAATCCCCTAGAGCAACGAGCCTTGAGGAGCAAGACTTTTATGGCATACGAGATGTTGTACACCACATTTATCATACAGTAAAAATCAAATATATCAATCGAATATGTCTTTAATTGGACCATGTGCCCATGGACCATTGCAGGACAGTGTGTTTAGTAAAATTGCTCACACAGTATTTTAAAAATCGCTCTCTGTCTCTGTGGTGCAATCGGTCAGCGTGTTGGGTGTTAACTGAAAGGACAGAGGTTTGAGCCCACCCAGGGACGTCCCATGTTAAATCCTCATTCTCTGATCCTTCAGTCATAGAATAACCTTCAGCGTTAGAGCCAATCCTCTTAATGTCTTGTTATTAACCAGATCATTATAATTAACAGGTAAAAATTGGAGCAGTTTAAATAGTGCGACCACAGAGTTTGTCCCTCACCTGTCTCTGTGACACAATTATAAATGTGTTCAGCTGTTTACTGAAAGGCTTTCAAGCTCACGCAGGGATGTGCTGTATTTAGTTCACTTACCTTTTCTGGAGCTCTTATTTCATTTCTTGTGGTTGTCCTGCAGATTTGGTTCTCTGATTGCACTCTGACTGTACTATAAATGTTGTAGTGTATGATCAATGCTATGTGTGAGGTCTTAATGATCTAAAAGTTCGCCCCCTTAAAAAAAGTCTTATTGTATGATAAATGTGGTGTGCAACATCTTGAATGCCATAAAAGTCCTGCTACAAAAGTCTCGTTCGTCTAGGGGTATGATTCTCGCTTAGGTAGCGAGAGGTCCCAGGTTCAAATCCCGGATGAACCCATCATGTTATGTTGCCAACATAATTGCCTGACTGTCATGAGTCTTACCAAAGTTTGTCTCCTGTCAAAACTTTCAATTATCAAATTTCCTTCTGCTAAAAACAGCACAAACCACAAAATCACTGTTTCTCTTGTCCAGATACTGTAAGTAAAAGCTTTAATACAGGAAGTGATGGTTTTCATCAATTAGTTAAAGTGATGAGCAGGAACTCCACTGACAGCGAAGCACTGCTGGGGTTTGAATTCAGGATGTCCTGTTTACAAGACAGACACTTTAAGCAGCTCAGCATCAGTACTGCCAGTTTCTCTGCAGTTTGTCTCTGAAACCACGTCTGTGTTTCAGATGCTCTTCACTGTCGTGTGTCACTTCCTCAATGGTTTGAAGTGATGTGTGAGTCTGAAGAGCCACTGCCTTTGATACATCACCTGATGATGTCACCTGATGATGTCACAATTCTCACAGAATGAAACTCTTCCTTTGAAACTGCTTTGAAGAATCTTCAAATGTAAACACAAAGGCTGCCCCACTGTCACCATTCAGAACAGCTGTGAAGCTTATTGATCATTCATTGATTGATTATTAATGATCAGCTCAGAACCAAACAGTGTATCTTTCCTCCAAACCCTGACAGTTTCTCCACACAGGAGGTGCTGCAGCGGACTATGTCGATCAGGTGTTCACACAAAGTTCTGTATCGATATGGTGCTCCGGGGGGAGCCCGGGATGACCAGGTCGTCTAAGGAGGGGTGCACCGGCCCAGGTCGGACACGGAGCAGGTCAAAGCCCCCGTGAATAGACGCTGTAGTGCAGCCTGAGTAAGAGAGCGGGACTCAGTCTTTCTGCTGCCGTTATACACACTGCTGGGACAACTCACACAACACGCCTCATCCTTCTTCCTTTAGTGGATCATTCACACTGAAATCTTCCACAAACTGAAGGACGCTGTTGCTCCACCTGGAGCAGAGGACCAGAGACCAACAACACAACAGTCTGTGATCTGACTTCATTCATTTTAGCATTAGAAAAAAGCTGTAGCCGCTAAAATAAAAATAAAATAAAATGCTGTAAAATAAACACGAACACCAGATTAAAATAGAATTCATTTGTATTTTATATTTTACTAACTGTAGCAGTGAGCTAATTACATGTATTATTTACTTCAGTTGCTTATGTCCATAACATGTTGCCTATGATACTCCCCAACACTGTTCATACCCCTTTATTTTTAATGCATACATTTGGAGAAACAGTAAATATGGATGTCATATGTATGTACTTCGGTAAACAAGCTCATCTCTCTTTATAAAACTGACGAGTATACACATTGCACTGACTGACGAGGAATAATTCATTTATTGATGACTGATAAAATATTAAAAAAACAAAATGTTCTCCTTTTAACTTCTGCTGTTGTTCTTCTCAGTTTACTGTCCCTCATCACCCTGAGCTCCAACTGAGGGACATAACATGTTATGATGGCTTCCCACGTTTGGTTTCAGCCTAGTACAGATGCTGCAGGTCATTCCCCTCTCTCCCTCTTTTCCTGCTGGCCTCTCTGCCACTTACTATCTTAGTAAAGACACAAGGAATCAAGGGCTCGTTGGTGTAGGGGTATGATTCTCGCTTTGGGTGCGAGAGGTCCCGGCTTCAAATCCCGGATGAGCCCACCATACAATATGTCCAATGGTTTATAGTGTGAATAAATTAAGAAATCCTTTAAGGAAGGTTTCTCTGACCTGAACAGGTTTTCCTGAATGATCCCTAACTGTCTACAAAAGTCTTACTGTATGATAAATGCAGTTTGCCAGCTCATTTATGCCGTACATCTTTGTCCCCTCATGTATCGTTGGTCTTTTTGGTCATTCTCCACTTCTGACAAGGCTGAATTTTCAAGTCCCACCTGCCCCCAACAAAATGCTAATGAAAACACCAAACTTAAAATTTTCAAATGTAATGAAGTAACATCAAGTAACATGATGTTCTGTCTGTCACCAACTTTAGTGGTCCGGGTCACAAAGGTCAAGGTTTTTATCTGTTCTGATGACGATTGGAAATGTCTGTTTATTGTTTATCACTTGTTAGGATCCTCGTTAGCTGTCACTGAGGCAGCAGCTACTCTTCCTGGGGTCCAAATGAAAATGCACATCTGCAATCAAACAGGTACAGGTAGATGCAGAGTCCTACATTAAAACAAACAAAAAAACTTTAGCACTTTACCATCAACCTCAACTGCAGTATACACATTATACTTCCATTACCAGATCCTCTGCATATAGGTGTACTTCAGAGTGGTGCTGTGGCTTAGTTGGTCAAAGCGCCTGTCTTGTAAACAGGAGATCCTGGATTCAAATCCCAGCAGGGGATCAAGCTCAACTGCAGTATACACATTGCACTTCCATTACCAGATCCTCTGCATATATGTGTACTTCAGAGTGGTGCTGTGGCTTAGTTGGTCAAAGTGCATGTCTTGTAAACAGGAGATCCTGGGTTCAAATCCCAGCAGTGCCTTGTTGTTGATGTAGATATAACAAGCTAGTAACTGAAACTTTTCCTGCCTGGACAAGCACTGAGTGAGGAGCCATATTCCATCCTGAACAGGAAACCTTTCAGCTGTGTGCTGTACCTATGCTACTTTGTTATGAAAATCTATCAGAACATGAACTCCACAGTCTGTAGAATACAGAAGATTAATGACACACTTTGTCCTGCTGTTATGGAATCAAATCCAACCTCAAGTTTTCTATATATTAAACTAATGAGCACTGTTGGGGATCAAACAGAAAAGGACAAAGGCATGAAACAAGATTTTTTTCTTTCAATTAACAGGAAAAATTTTTACTACAAATAACAATTTACATCATTCTGAAATATAACTCCAAAAAATGGACAAAAACAGGGCCCAATTTAAGAAAGGTCAACTAAGCATAAGGAGACTGAAGCTTAAACATAAATGAACAGAACATACCTGACTCACAAATGGCACACTGGGGTTTTTAACTAATGGACTAGTCCTTCTTTAAACACACAGGACTAGTGTGTTTCATTTAACTAGAAAAAAACTAAGTCTAACTATAAATCAGACTAAACAGAAGTTAGGGGGTAGGGTTAACCCTAACCCAGCACTAATAGGTAGAGGCGGAGCCTCCCAACACAGAGGCGGGGCTTCACAGCAACCAGGATATATGAACCGAAGATCCACATAGCAGACAGCAGAGGGCCTCACAAAGCAGCAGTGACACCAGCCCAAGAACAACACCTGTAAAAGACAAGGAGACACACACAGCCATGGCCGTCACAACATCAACAACTATTTACTCACCCCACAACGAGACTGTGTGACATCACCGGAGATCAAAGGCATTTCCTGTCTTTCATCGCTCTCCCACGCAACACCGACGCACACGTCACACTTTCGAGTTCGAGTCAGATGGATGAGCGCGTGCGCACAAAGACGCACACGACTCGTCTAGCGAACGAATGAAGTGAAACACAAATCAGCTGTTATTAGACAAATAAGTGACATTAAATGTAACTAAAATCAAATGTGACTCATTTATTTTCATCTCCCCTGATAAACTTCAGATGAGAGGATGAATTCATTTCATCGCTTGACTTACATGAGGTACATTTGGTTGTCAGCCTCGGAGCGGATCAGCTGGGATCAGCTGAGAGAGAGCCAGCAGCAGGAGCACATTCAGAGATCGGCTCTTTTTACGAGGCCAGATCAGAAGATAAAAACTGAGCCCTGTCAGACACTAAGATGTCATCTGAGGAGGATCACTGACGTTTCAACCATGACAGCTGAAACAATAACAGCCCCCCAAACTCTTTCTGCCCCCAAGTGGCTCCTTACATTTGTTGATTAAGTTAATTAATAAAAAAAAATTGTAAAATGAATTATTAATGCCTACATTATATGAAAAGTTTATTATTTACATGGCTTCATTTATATATTTAACAAACTGAACTTTGAGCGTAATGCCACAAATAATTAATGATAAAGTACAGAAACCCAAAGATCCAACTCAATTTGAAAAAATGTTTAATCTCTGATTGAATGTAAATCATTTATAAACTTTGAACTATTTACATTGAAACCACATAGACAAGTATAAAGAATTACACAACAGGATGTAAATGAAAATCCTGCTAGCAGTTTTAACTCGTCTTTAGTGAAGATTGGCTTTAAGAAAAACCAAGTGGCTCAGCTTTGAGGGCTTTCTTCTTTCTTCTCTCTGTTATTATTATCTGCCCCATTAAAGAGAAGATTCTCTCTGAGGGGACGGATGTTGCCACAATACACAGTGTTTGTGCCATCACATGTGGAAGATGTGGGCAGACTGAACCCTTGGTCTGCCACCAGCTCAGAGGGGCTGCACTTCTCTGGAAAAGGGGCTCCTCACCTTTCCAGTGTGTTGTCTCTGATTGTAGCGCACAAACTTGGAAACTAATCGCAAAATTGTTACAAAGGAAATTATCAATCTGCAGTCTTTGCTCTGATCATTGTAACTTTGTGTTATTGTTATATCTTATAAGTTAAGGACCATAAAATTTCTATAAAAGTGGATGTGGTGGTTAAAAAGTACTGAGACTTACACCTGCAGTCTATCTAATTACCACCAGGGGGTGGCTCTACTGGTTGGAAAATGAAGTCAGAGTGTATTGAAGTCTATGGGGTTTCATATGGTGGTTTTAAAAAACAAAAACAAAAGCAGTGAAAGCAAAACAAAGTCATCAGTAAGAATCTTTCCCAAGAGGACCCCTAGACAAAGAAGCCGGGTAACAGCACAGGATGTCAGGAGTAGGATTTGAACCCACGGCTCCAGAGGAGACTGCAGTGCAGCCAGCTATGAGCAGAGTGGTGCAGCGGAAGCGTGCTGGGCCCATAACCCAGAGGTCAATGGATCGAAACCATCTTCTGCTATTTTTACTTCTTAGTGGATGTTCCTTCACTGTCCCATCATGAGACATGACTTTTAGCTGGAATATGTCAGGAGTTTTTCAGTAGCAGTGATTAACAGGAAAACATGGAGAATGTCATTTCTCACTTTCTCCAGTAATGTGTACAGTTTTCATTGTGTTGCTCCTGACTCAGTGATGCTGTTGAATGCTTATAGGGCCGCCGTTCTTAAAGTGTGGACTCCCCCCAACTGGTGGGGAATAGAGACATGACAGGTGGGGCGTGACAAACTGGAGGAAATGTTCCTTTTCATTCTGATCTTTATTAATGCCTTTCTTTATTGACAACAAAGATCCTCCACTCAAAACAAAACACCCACACACAAACAAATTAATCATTAACAGCCTGCATGGAGTCTAAATGAAAAGAACATTAGATGGAGACCAGAAAAAAACTAACCTGGTTACTTCATTACATTTGAAAATTTTAAGATTGGCGTATTTCATCAGCATCTTGTTGGGGGCAGGTGGGACTTGAACCTTTGTCCAAAGTGGGAAATGACGGAGAAAGACCAACGATCCATGAGGGGAGAAAAATTTATGGCACCCAGAGTGAGAAGCAAACCCCTAGACTAACGAGCCAATCATGGATGAGAGTTTTATAGCATCCAAGATCTTGCACACTGCATTTATCATAGAAGACAACAAGACTTTTTTTTTTTATTATTATTTATGCCACTCAAAGATAAAGTTTTACCTGTCGCAGGAGCTCAAAAGCCATCTGGTTAGCTAAAGCTACCACACCATGTAGGGGATGTAGCTCAGTGATCAAGATGGATCCAGTCAAATGCTGGTACAGACGATGGAACAGACGATAAAATGAGAACAGGATGTTAAAAGTGGTCACACCCAGAGACCACATGGCCTAGTGGACAAGGTGTCTGACTTTGGATCTGAAGACTGAGAGTTTGAGTCCCTTCGTGGTTGAGCAGTAATGTGTTACAGGTGATGAAACTAATCACTTTGTTCCAACTTGAACACATTTGGGTCTGATCCAGGTCAGGGGTTCACATACTGACCTCTGGTCACTAATGCTGACTTCATCCTGATGAATGTTGAAGCAATGAAATATGACACGAATAGACGATAAACTGACAACGGGACATTAAAATGGGCCACAACCAGAGACCACGTGGCCTAATGGATAAGGCGTCTGACTTCGGATCAGAAAACTGAGGGTTCGAGTCCCTTCGTGGTTGGTTAGTAGTGTATTACAGGGGAAAAGCCTTGAAATTGCCTGCATAACTTTTTCTCTCTCTCTCATTTCGGCATTAAGAAGCAATACCTGGTATAAAAGAGATTCATGTGGGAGACCTAGAATCCATGATGTGTTACACTAAGCGACTATAACTCCACACTAGTGGTAGATGTCCATAATTAAAAAACAAAACTCAGGGATGGTCTTCTAAAGGACCATTCACAGCTGCTGAAACCCGGGATTGAACCAGGGACCTTTAGATTTTCAGTCTAACGCTATCCCAACTGAGCTATTTCAGCAGAGTACACAGTGGAAATGAATTCTCATTATTGCTTCCATGGCCTGGAAGTGGAACTAAAGGTGTGCCCCTATCACTGGCTTTGATAATGATAACTGAGCACCAGTCAGTGCTCTCATCCTCTTAGATGAGTCCTAACAACAGCACTCAGCTCTGTCATATTTTAATGCTGTGCAGATTACAGAGATTCTCCAACATGCTCTGTAGCTACCCAACTGGGAAACTTGGTCCATAAAAACAACTAACCGTTGTTGACAGAAATTTTGAACCTGCGGAGGGAACCCCCAATGGGATTCAAGTCCATCGCCTTAAGCACTCGGCCACAACAACCATGCACAGCAATGCTCCCATTACTCAACATTTTCCAGCCTGGATAGTTTCCTCCTCAAAGGACAGGGCTGTTGCTGCCTTGATTTCCCATGGAAGAAAATTGTACAGCGACTACTTCTATGGAGTACACTTCCTGCTGTCTGACTAATGATTGTTACAAAAGGCCATTTAGTAACCAACATTTTCTGCCTAAGTGTGCTTGTGGCAGCGTAAGATAGTGTCAGTAATGTATTCATTATTTTTCATTTGATGTCTAAAATATTTCCTTCTGCTATGAGTTGCTGGCAGAAGGCTAAAAATGGAGAGGATGGCCCACAAGAAGTGGAGCAGAGCATTGTTGGAGGAAGAGCAGGGAGCAGGTTTTCAACTTCTGTTTAGTTTGATTTTTACTTAAACTTTGTTTTTTTCACTGACTTATGTGTAGTTAAATGAAACACACTAGTCCTGTCTGTTTAAAGAAGGACTAGTCCGTTGTTTAAAAACACCAGTGTGCCATTTGTGAGTCAGGTATGTTCTGTTCATTAATGTTTAAGCTTCAGTCTCCTTATGCTTAGTTGACCTTTCTTAAATTGGGCCCTGTTTTTGTCCATTTTTTGGAGTTATATATCAGAATGATGTAAATTGTTATTTGTTGTAACATTTTTTTCTTTTAATTGAAAGAAAAAAATCTTGTTTCATACATTTGTCCTTTTCTGTTTGATCCTTAAAAGTGCTCATGAGTTTCATATATAGAAAACGTGAGGTTGGATTTGATTACATAACAGCAGGACAAAGTGTGTCATTAATCTTCTGTATTCTACAGACTGTGGAGTTCATGTTCTGATAGATTTTCATAACAAAGTAGCATAGGTACAGCACACAGCTGAAAGGTTTCCTGTTCAGGGTGGAATATGGCTCCTCACTCAGTGCTTGTCCAGGCAGGAAAAGTTTCAGCTGCTAGCTTGTTATTTCTACAATATCTAACATGGGGAAGAAGGCACTGCTGGGATTTGAACCCAGGATCTCCTGTTTACAAGAGAGGCTCTTTGACCAACTAAGCCACAGCACCACTCTGAAGTACATGTATATGCAGAGGATCTGGTAATGGAAGTATAATGTGTATACTGCAGTTGAGGTTGATGGTAAAGTGCTAAAGTTTTTTTTTTTGTTTTGTTTTAATGTAGGACTCTGCATCTACCTGTACCTGTTTGATTGCAGATGTACATTTTCATTTGGACCCCAGGAAGAGTAGCTGCTGCCTCAGTGACAGCTAACGGGGATCCTAACAAGTGATAAACGATAAACAGCCATTTCCAATCGTCTTCAGAACAGAAAAAAACCTTGACCTTTGTGACCCGTACCACTAAAGTTGGTGACAGTTAGAACATCATGTTACTTGATGGTACTTCATTACATTAGAAAAGTTTAAGCTTGGTGTATTTCATTAGCATTTTGTTGGGGGCAGGTGGAACTTGAAAATTCAGCCTTGTCAGAAGTGGAGAATGACCAAAAAGACCAACGATACATGAGGGGAGAAAGATGTACGGCATAAATGAGCTGGCAAACTGCATTTATCATACAGTAAGACTTTTACAGACAGTTAGAGATCTTTCAGGAAAACCTGTTCAGGTCAGAGAAACCTTCCTTAAAGGATTTCTTAATTTATTCACACTATAAACCATCGGACATTTTGTATGTTGGGCTCGTCCGGGATTTGAACCCGGGACCTCTCGCACCCAAAGCAAGAATCACACCCCTAGACCAACGAGCCCTTGATTCCTTTTGTCTTTACTAAGATAGTAAGTGGCAGAGAGGCCAGCAGGAAAAGAGGGAGAGAGGAATGACCTACAGCATCTGTACTAGGCTGAAACCAAACGTGGGAAGCCATCATAACATGTTATGTCCCTCAGTTGGAGCTCAGGGTGATGAGGGACAGTAAACTGAGAAGAACAACAGCAGAAGTTAAAAGGAGAACATTTAGTTTTTTAAAATATTTTATCAGTCATCAATAAATGAATTATTCCTCGTCAGTCAGTGCAATGTGTATACTCGTCAGTTTTATACAGAGAGATGAGCTTGTTTGCCGAAGTACATACATATGACATCCATATTTACTGTTTCTCCAAATGTATGCATTAAAAATAAAGGGGTATGAACAGTGTTGGGGAGTATCATAGGCAACATGTTATGGACATATGCAACTGAAGTAAATAATACATGTAATTAGCTCACTGCTACGGTTAGTAAAATATAAAATCCAAATGAATTCTATTTTAATCTGGTGTTCATGTTTATTTTACAGCATCTTATTTTATTTTTATTTTAGCAGCTGCATCTTTTTTCTAATGTTAAAATGAATGAAGTCAGATCACAGACTGTTGTGTTGTTGGTCTCTGGTCCTCTGCTCCAGGTGGAGCAACAGTGTCCTTCAGTTTGTGGAGGATTTCAGTGTGAATTATCCACTAAAGGAAGAAGGATGATGCCGTATTGTGTGTGTGTGTTGTCCCAGCAGTGTGTATAACGGCAGCATAAAGACTGGGTCCCGCTGTCTTACTCAGGCTGCACTACAGCATCTATTCACGGGCGCTATCCCACTACTGAGCGGCACGGGGGCTTTGACCTGCTCCGTGTCCGACCTGGGCCGGTGCACCCCTCCTTAGACGACCTGGTGATCCCGGGCTCCCCCCGGAGCACCATATCGATACCGAACTTGGTGCGGACACCCGACCGACATAGTCCGCTGCAGCCCAGAGCTCCTGAGCTCAAACGCTCCGCCAGCCTCAGCCTCCCGGTAACTTGGATTACAGGCGCGTGCCACCGCACCCGGCGAGAGACACCCTCGCCTGATCCGGCTTTAGCCTTTACGACAGTGACGTCACCAAAATGGATGACGACACTTGGTGGTGAAATTCATGAAGAATTTGAAGTTTGAATGTAATGATAAATAATAAAGTGGAATAATGTGAAAATGAAAACTCTGATGCTTTTAGTATTTCCAGAAGCCTTTTCTGACTTCTAACAGTGTTTTATCATGTAGTCTTTATCTTTGTCCTTGTAATGTGCAAATAAACTGAACTAAAGCAGCAGCAGGTTAACTATGACAACACCAATAAAGCCACCCTCAGTAAGAAGTGAGTTCACCGAGAAGATAAAAGCATCTGAGATATCGTTTTCACATTATTTGACAAGTTGGCCACTTTTGATGATTTTTATGCTCTTTAAACAGAAAGATTTTCTTTTTACTGCAGTACAATACCCCAACTCATTTATTCATCCATTTCATCCACTCATCTTTTCAAGAGTTTTTTTATATATAAATGTTTAGAAAAAGGAAAGCGCCCTTTGTGGTTTCAATTAAAATAGTTCAAAGTTTATAAATAATACAAATTTAATCAGAGTTTAAAATTTTTTTCTAATTGAGTTGGATCTTTGGGTTTCTCTACTTTAAAGTTTATTATTTGTGGCAATAAGCTCCAAGTTCAGTTTGGTAAATATATAAATAAAGCCATGAAAATAATAAACATTTCATATAATTTATACATGAATAATTCATTTTACACATACAGTTTTATTTACTTTTATTTACGCGACAGTGTGACGTATGCGTTGGTGTCACGTGGGAGAGCGATGAAAGAGGAAATGGCTTTGAACTCCAGTGACGTCAAACAGTCTCGGTGTGGAGTTATGAAATAGTTGTTGATATTGTTCTGTAAAACACTCCAACCACTCAAAGAGACAAAAAGAGCTCCGATGGAAAACACAGGTAGAAAAACATTCCAGGAACAAGAATCATCTGCAATGGAGCAGAACAGGATCAACATGAGCATGAAGATGACCCACCAGGCTCTTCTTCCCGTGGTGGGTCAGATTTAAACAGTGTAGTGTTAGCTCAGTCATTTCCTGCAGGTGAGTGATGAATCCCAGCTATTCAGTTTTTGTTGTGGAACGGAAAAAGTCAATGAACCTCCTCCATTGTGAATTCTTCTTCTTCATCTCTATGGCTGAAGGCAGCTCAGAGCTCACCTGTGGAGGCTCAGGTGCTGGTTCAGGCCTCACTTCTTCCACTTGTGTGTTGTTCTCATCCACATCCTGTTCTTTGGCCTCTGTCTCTTCAGCCACAGAGGTAGGACGGTGAAAAAAGCAGCACTTGTCCATCATCATGACCTCCCTCCCCTCCTGATCGAGGCATCGATTGATCGTTGCTTTTAAGTAGCCTTCAATGGCTGTCTTTTTGTCATCACATATACATTTGTGTTCAGTCACTAATTTGGTAGGATGACTACGCAGGATAATTTGCTCAAGGCTGAGCAGATAATTGAGAGATCAGACTGTTAGACAAGATGAGTATAAGACAAGCACTTCATTATCAATGCTGGAGATGCCGGGGATTGAACCCGGGGCCTCATACATGCAAAGCACGCACTCTACCACTGAGCTACATCCCCTGCATGGTGTGATAGCTTTAGCAGCTTTAGCTAACCAGATGGCTTCTGAGCTCCTGCGACAGCTAAAACACCAATCTGTCTGATGAAACCTTTTGGATGAGATGAGGCCATTGATAATGCTGCCTGTCCTCACTAGCTCCTCCTCAGTGGTGACCCCCAAACAGGACACAACCTCAGTATCATGACAAGTTATGCTGCTGAACAATTAATGCTACAAGGATTCATTTCAGCTTCACTTTAACAGATTGGTTTCATATAATTATGTGACACACAGTCAGGTCATGTCCTCTGTGTCTTTGCAGTTTTACAGAAGCAAAACAAAACAACACAATAACAAAATGTTTTTAGATTTAAATTCTGTTTTTGAAGCTTGATGATTATTTACAACTGGACAACAGGACAGATTTTATGAATCATTACATTACATTTGACTAAACTGAACTGAACACCGATGAGGGTTTGGGCAACTGACAGTTGAGTCTTTATTCCTTCCATTGAAGGCCGGATATATATATTACCCATTAAATCAAGAAGCCCTTTTTGCTGACTAAGCTACAGTCACTCGTTTAGCCCATTTACTAACCACCTGGGTAGACACAGGATGTTGTGTATGCTGATGATGAGTAGATATATTTTGGACTTTGTCCAGGCAGGAATTCATAACAGTTTCATCTTTGCTCCTTTGGTTGATGTAAAGCTGTATATATTACCTATGAAATCAGAAATACCTTTTCATGACAATACCACAGTCACAAGTTTAACCCATGTAGGAGCCACCTGGGTGAAAACTGCAGCTGTTGTATGCTGATGTTTCACCACATCCAACCTGTTAATGGTTGCTTACATGCTCTTGCAGTTGATGTTAGGCCAAAAATATTACCTTTGAAATTTTTAGTGAAAAATACAAAATCTTTCCCAATCACTTGTTTGAAATTCAAAACTTACAGACAGCTGTTTGTTCTGCATACTTTTTAAACAAGACAAAAAAAAGCTACAAACAGGCCAGTTAGCTCAGCTGGTTAGAGCGTGGTGTTAATAACGCCAAGGTCATGCGTTCAGTCCCCCATACTGGCCACATGTAGCATCTCAGAACTGATGTTTTTCACTCTGTCCATATGAAACCCCATAGACTTCAATACACTGACTACATTTTCCAACCAGCGTAGCTGTCCCCTGGTGGTCATTAGAAGTGCAGCCCCTCTGAGCTGGTGGCAGACCAAGGGTTCAGTCTGCCTACATCTTCCACATGTGATGGCACACACACTGTGTATTGTGGCAACATCCGTCCCCTCAGAGAGAATCTTCTCTTTAATGGGGCAGATATCTTTAGTCTGCCCTGGATGTCCAACAACTGCTGTCCATTACTACCACAGGGAGCCACAGGCTTTAGTGTCTTCAGTCCTAACCCCATTATTGTGAAACAATCAAATTCACATTTTATGTGGCTTTTTCATCCACTTTGGAAGAGTTTGGTTCACAAATTTTAATCAAATCAAATCAAATCAAATCAAATCAGATTTATTTGTATAGTGCCAAATCATAACAAAGTTACATCAAGGCACTTTACATATAGAGCAGGTCTAGACCAAACACTTTATAAAATTATTTAAAGAGACCCAACAGATCCCCCGATGAGCAAGCACTTGGCGACAGTGGCAAGGAAAAACTTCCTTTAAGAGGCAGAAACCTCGGGCAGAACCAGGCTCAGGGGGGGCGGCCATCTGCCTCGACCGGTTGGGTTGAGAGAGGGAGAGAGAGAGAGAGAGAGAGAGGCACGGGGGAGGGGGGGGGCAAAGTTGGGTAGAGTAGGGAGAGAAAGAGAGCAGGAGGAGGGGATATTCAAACAGGTGTAGGCAGGAACATGATGCTGCATGAGGTTCGTAGGAATGATGCTGTATGGAATTCTTGAAGATGTGGGAGCAGCAGGCATTGCAGGAACATGGGATGGTGATGATTCATCACCTGCAGGATGAGGACAGGGAGAGAGGAGAGGAGCTGGGAGAGAGAGAGGAGAGGAGCTGGGGGAGACGGAGACTTCGGGAAAACATGGTTAGTAAATGCAATGCACATGCTTGGAACTGAGAGAAACTGGGATTTCGGAGAAGCAGGTTGTTGGTATGACGGCGCATGCGAGGGGGGGAGAGAGAGAGGGAGAGGGAAGAGGGGGAGAGAGAGAGAGGGAGAGGGAAGAGGGAGAGGGGGAGAGAGAGAGAGAGAGAGAGAGAGGGGAAAGGGAGATGGAGAGAGAGAGAGAGGTGCTCAGTCCTTCCCCCAGCAGTCTAGGCCTGTAGCAGCATAGCTAAAGAGTAAATGAACTTTAACTTTTTAACTATAAGCTCTGTCATACAGAAAAGTTTTAAGCCTGGTCTTGAAAATTGCTAAAGAGTCCGACCCCCGGACCGATACTGGAAGTTGGTTCCATAGAAGAGGAGCCTGATAACTGAAAGATCTGCCTCCTGATTTACTCTTGGAGACTCTAGGAACCACAAGTAAACCTCCGTCTAGAGAGCGGAGTGGCCTACTAGGACAGTAAGGAACTATGAGCTCTCTGAGGTATGACGGAGCTTGGCCAGTAAGAGCTTTATATGTTAACAGAAGGATTTTAAATTCTATTCTGGATTTTACCGGCAGCCAATGAAGAGCAGCTAACACAGGAGAGATGTGATCCCTTTTTCTAGTTCCTGTTAATATTCGTGCAGCAGCATTCTGAATCAACTGAAGGCCTTTCAGAGATTTGTTTGGACATCCAGATAATAATGAGTTACAGTAGTCCAGCCTAGAAGTTACGAATGCGTGGACTAGTTTTTCTGCATCCTCTTGAGAGAGGATATTTCTGATTTTCCTAATGTTTCTCAGGTGGAAGAAAGCTGCCCTACTGACTTGTTTTATGTGAGGGACAAAGGACATGTCCTGGTCAAAGGTTACTCCAAGGTTTTTTACAGTGGAGTTGGAAGCCAAAGTAATGCCATCCAGACTGATTAATTGATTAGATAGGGTTTCTCTAAGGTGCTTAGGGCCGAGTACAATAACTTCAGTTTTGTCAGAATTTAGAATATAAAAAATTATGGGTCATCCAGACTTTTATGTCTTCAAGACATGTCTGCAGTCTGACTATCTGACTAACTTCAGATCCCTGTATTCGGATTCCTTTCCATTCCTGTTACACGCCACAATAGCAGTGTCATCCGAGTATTTCTGGATGTGGCAGGACTCAGAGTTGTATTTGAAGTCCGAGGTATATAATGTGAACAGGAATGGAGCCAGTACAGTGCCCTGTGGAGCCCCCGTGCTGCTCATTACTGTCCCCGAAACACAGTTCCCCAACCTGACAAATGTGGCCTTTCTGTCAGGTAATCTGTGATCCAGGAAACAAGGGAGGAATCCACTCCCATCTCTCTGAGCTTGTCTTTGAGTATGATGGGTTGGATGGAGTTGAATGCACTTGAAAAATCAAAGAACATGACTCTTACATAAGTGCCTGATTCCTCCAGATAAGAGAGAGCACGGTGAAGCATATAGAGGACAGCATCATCAACTCCAATGTGTTCTCTATATGCAGACTGCAGGGGATCAGGTTTGTCATTGACCTCTAGCCTCAGTAGACGAAGAAGCAGACGCTCCAAGGTGCACAGTGATGCACACTGCTGTGTTCTCATATCAAGCTCAGCTGTTTTGGAAATGTTCACCTTCTTTCTTTCACAGGGAGAACATGCAAGATGCGCAGCGAGAAAGAAGCTGAAGCTGAACTCAGACACTTCTTACTGTTGCCTTCCTGCCTACACTTTATGTTTAGGCTGTGTGTGATTGTGTGATGTGTATGATTATTGTATGAAAAATGCGATGTGTGAGATCTTTCATTTTTTTCCCCTCAGGGGCTCATTGGTCTAGGGGTATGATTCTCACTGTGGGTGCACGAGGTCCTAGGTTCAAATCCCAGATGAGCCCATTAGGTGATGTTAGTGTGAGAGCTGATGGCCAATTGTGCTCTTAAGTTTAAACCCCTCTCAGGGTGTGATTTACTATAACTTTGTCTCATCTTAAAAAAAAAAGGCCAATCTTACTGCGGTGTAAGTGGTTTAGTGTTTGCTGTTTTTGTTTCAGCCCCAGATTTCCTTTTATTCCTGTCTTCCTCTCTGCTGCTTACTATCTTATAAATGCATAAACAGCTCCTTGGTCTCGAGGTTCAAATCCCAGACAGGCCCATTATGTGATCTGGTACCATGGAAGTTGTTGGTTAACTGTTCCCAAAAGTCCAAACCTCTTTCAGAGTGCAGTTGACCATCTGGAATCTTGCTCTGAGTTGGTTGGTCACTCTGATAGATCTTATACATGCCTGACTGATGGCCATTGGATAACTGCTCTTCAGTCTCTATAACTCTGTCTGATAGAAATGTACCAACTGACTTCTTTGGTCACATTTCCTCCCTTTGTGTCTGACAGAGATCCTGAACCTTCCCATTGCTGGATGTACTCCTGTGATGTGTGTTGGCCAATTCATTTCAAATGTGTGTAAATCACTCAGAAGGTCATTTCCCATCTGTGTTCTTTGATCTTACGCTCTGATCTGTTGGACCATGTTTCCTTCTTTGACAATAAGAAAGCCTTTTTAAATCGAAGCTGAAGACCCACTTTTTTAGATTGGCGTTCGATTCTGACTAGGGCAGTCTTGTTTTTCTAGGTGCGCTTATTTTGTCTGTTCTATTTTATGTACTTCTGGAAGGCTTTTAATAACCTGCAGCACTGTGGCACCTTCCACAGTCAAAAACCTTTGTCTTATGTATTGTTTTTCTGTACTGTTTTATGGCCTGTTGTAAAGCACTTTGGGTACCTTTCAGTTATTGTAAAGGGCCATACAAATAAAATTTGATTGATTGATTGAAGGAAAGGTTCTCTGACTTGAACAGGTTCATTTCAGTGTTGTTTAACTCTTTATAAATGTTGTAGTGTATGATCAATGCTCTGTGTGAGATCTTTGATGACCTAAAAGTTCTCCCCCTCAGAAAAAGTCTTATTGTATGATAAATGCGGTGTGCAACATCTTTACCGTCATAAAAGTCTTGCTGCTGAAGGCTCGTAGGATTAGTGGTATGATTCTTGCTTAGGGTGCGAGAGGTCCTGGGTTCAAATCCTGGATGTCATCATGTTATATGTTGGTATGAAGGCTGTTGGTCAAAACCACAACTGCTCATAACTCTTGCCTGACCTCAGACCAGTGTAAAAATTGGATTAGACAAACCTGCTTTGGATCTGAGAGATCTCAACTCCAAATCTAACATGAAGCAGCAAACTAGATTCTTCTGCCAGCCAATCAAAGATTTATAGTGTCAACAAGTTAGCCAATCAGAACTGAGACAAGTTCTCTGACCTGAGCAGCTTCTTCTGAATGTAGTTTATCTGTTTATGTCTGACAGTGAGATCTTTGATGCCATAATTTTTTCTCTCCTGAAGAGCTCGGTGGTCTCGGGCAGTGAGTCTCAATTTTTTTCGGTCATTCCCTACTTTGGACGAGGGGGCGAAGGGGAATTTTCAAGCCCCACCTGCAGCCATCGCCCCAACAAAATGCTAATGAAATACACCGAGCTGAAAATGTTCTAATGTAATGAAGTAACATCAGGTAACATGATGTTCTATCTGTGGCCAACTTTAGTGCTCCGTGTCACAAACTGATCCATTTTCTGACGTTATAGTCCACACTAGGCTGCAGCCTCTCTGTGTGACAGTTTGTTTATTGTTCAGCTGCAGTTAATCATTATTGTCACACTTTAGTTCCTGGTTCCATTTCTCTCCCAGTCTCCATCTGATGTTCTTTTCATTTAGGCTCCATGTAGGCTGATAATGATGACTTTATTTGTGTGTGGCTGTTTTGTTGTGAATGTTGGATCTCTGTCTGGATGAAAGTTTCAGAATCACTGCCTCAGACCAACAAGCCCTTGAGGGGAGAAAAATTTCACACAGCACATTTGTCATACAGTCAGACTGCATTCAGAAGGAATTGTTGAAGTTATAGAACCTGAAGAGTTGATGATCAGAGGCTGACAGGTAAAGGAAGCTAGAATGCACACTGCTCTCTGACAGAGATGGTCACCCTCCACATTTAGGAGGGTTTCTGACTTGTTACAACACCTGACCAATAACTTCCACATTCACATTTGAGACAAAGAGCTCATCTGGGATTTGAACCCCGGACCTCTCACACCCTGAGCCAGAATCATACTGATTGTTCCTGGAATGGTTTGGTTAGTCAGAGTGTGTCTGTGTGTGTTCAGAAAACTTCTTGTCTGTTTGAGTGGTTGGAAATGAAAATGGAGATTGGTAGAAGCAGATGACTCTGGGGAAGAATGAATGTTTCACTGACATCAACAACAATTTACTCACCCCACAACGAGATTATGTGACGTCGCTGGAGATCAAAGCCATTTCCTGTCTTTCATCGCTCTCCCACGTGACACCAACGCATATGTCACACTCTCGCGTTCGATTCTGATGGATAGCGCATTCGCACAAAGACGCACACGACTCATCTCGCTAACGAATTAAACGAATCAAGTGAAACACAAATCAGCTGTTATTAGACAAATAAGTGGCGTTAAATTAAACTAAAATCAAATCTTTTAGTTTCTCAGTTTGTTCCTCCCACATACTGAGATGTCCTGTTCTGCCTTCTGCTTATTAAAATGCTACTTTTCCTGCTCTCACTAATTTTTTGAATCGCGCACTGAGCGAAGCGGCGCACCTCGTCCACTGTGTGTGTGTGTGTGTGTGTGTGTGTGTGCTCCGTCTCTCCTCATGCTGCTCTCTCTGCTGGTCTGAGCTCTCAGTTCATTTAAATGCTTTGTTGGCTCTGCCTGTCTGTATCCATGTCAGAAACTTTGTCTGTCCGAACTTCTTTAAAACACGGCGGATTTACTAATATGAAAGTGTCCAGCGGTCCATGATGGATTATTATAGAAAGATATTAACTTTAATGCAAATGCATTGTTGCATATAAATACAGAAATGAGAATAATTATCTGTAAAACTTAAGATGTTGCCGAATAAATTATGCAAGTTGTCTGATGACGTCACGTAGCGACTTTCCTTACAGAGGAGTGGCATCAGTGCTCCGTCTCACTCAGTGGAGGAACAAAGGAGGAGCTTCTGTTTGAATCTGTGTGGGAAACAGAAAAAATAAGACTCTCCCTGATCGGGTTAGAGTTAGTTGCCACGTTATAAAATGCAGGAGATACTTCTGAGGAAAAAACACGCCAGCAGTGTTAAAGGCTGCTGACTTAGTGGTTGTCTAAATGCTAAATAAGCATTGGTGGTTCAGTGGTAGAATTCTCGCCTGCCACGCGGGAGGCCCCGGTTCGATTCCCGGCCAATGCAAATTAATTTTTTACCAACATCCAAATGTTAGAAACACAGTGCTGCTTGGAACATGGTACACATGAAAAATCCTGTAGACTTAAATACACTATGACTTCTTTTTCCAACCAGTGGAGCCGCCCCCTGGTGGTCATTAGAAGTGCAGCCCCTCTGAGCTGGTGGCAGACCAAGGCTTCAGTCTGCCCACATCTTCCACATGTGATGGCACACACACTGTGTATTGTGGCAACATCCGTCCCCTCAGAGAGAATCTTAAATCAAATCAAGTCAAAGTCAAATTTGACCGGTCTGTTTTAACTGCTCTTAAATTAACTTACTTAAATTAATCACCACCAAGTTTTTATTTAACACTCTTTAGCTGTTAAAATGTCTCAGAGTGGTTAACATGAATAACTGCAGTGAAAATACAAATAGGCATGAAAATGTATTCCAAAATGAACATGTAATGTAAAAAAGAAATAGAAAAACAGAGACCAAACTCCTCAACATGAAGCTGTGTGTGTGTTCATGTGAATTCATGCACATGAGTGGCATTTGACACTCAGGTCAGAGTGGACTTTGCAAACATAGGTATCACATTTGCAGCATCTCAGGCTTGTTTTGTTGTCTCTTTTCAGACCCATGTAGGCTTGGAGGTCTACCAGGTCCAATTCTCTCCAGGTGTCCCCAAACACACGCTTCCCCTCCAGGTTTGTCATCTCCAGTATAATTCCCTCAATGGACTCTGGTAAAAAGAGTTGGAAGCTGGACTTGATGTCATCCACATGAGATGTTGCATACCGTGTTGGCCCTGGCTTCATCTTTATGATGTTTTCCACTCTCGCTCTACTTCCTCTGTCCTGGGGGGATGACGACCAGAGCAAGTCTCCACTCTTGGACTGGAATGTCTCTTCAGGAGCCTCTCGCTCTCCACCTGTTGACTGGTCAGTTTCCTCAAAGTCTGGATCAAAATCGGTGTTGTCTTTTACTTCCGTGCCCTCTTTATCATGTTCGAACACGAAAGCAAAGTAAATACTCAGACCGTCCACTTTATAGCATCCTAGTAGATCAGAGAAACCACAGCGGTGGACTGTTAATCTATTTACAATAGAGGACGGAAATATCCACAGAAAGTGTTTCTGATTCTGATCATCTCCGTTAGAGCATTATTGTGTAAACACTTGTTCTTATTATTAATGTTAATACCCAGAAAGCAGCATATTTGATTGATTGTAGTACCAACCTGAAGATGATCAGTTTTTATAGCTCATAACCTGATCATAGATCAATAATCAGCTATTGGAAGACGCTCACTGCGAAACGTACTGAAACTGTCTTCTGCAGTTAGAACTCATCCACCTTCAGACTGGACATCTTCTGACTGTAGAACTGTAGCTTTTTATACATCTCACTGCAGTACAATAAAGTACTCTGTGAGTATTGTGTTTCCCACAGTGTACATGACATCTGTGCAGCAATACTTCCAACTGTTGGAGATTTATTACTACTACAACTATAAAATAAATTTATCAGAACATGAACTCCACAGTCTGTAGAATCCAGAAGATTAATGACACACTTTGTCCTGCTGTTATGTAATCAAATCCAACCTCACGTTTTCTATATATGAAACTCATGAGCATTATTGGGGATCAAACAGAAAACGACAAAGGTATGAAACAAGATTTTTTCATTTAATTAACAGAAATTTTTTTTACAACATATACAAATTTAAATCATTCTGAAATATAACTCAAAAAAATGGACAAAAACAGGGCCCAATTTAAGAAAGGTCAACTAAGCATAAGGAGACTGAAGCTTAAACATAAATGAACAGAACATACCTGACTCACAAATGGCACACTGGGGTTTTTAACTAATGGACTAGTCCTTCTTTAAACACACAGGACTAGTGTGTTTCATTTAACTAGAAAAAAACTAAGTCTAACTATAAATCAAACTAAACAGAAGTTAGGGGGTAGGGTTAACCCTAACCCAGCACTAATAGGTAGAGGCGGAGCCTCCCAACACAGAGGCGGGGCTTCACAGCAACCAGGATATATGAACCGAAGATCCACATAGCAGACAGCAGAGGGCCTCACAAAGCAGCAGTGACACCAGCCCAAGAACAACACCTGTGAAAGACAAGACAGCCAAACAGACAAGGAGACATACACAGCCATGGCCGTCATCAACAACTATTTACTCACCCTACAACGAGACTGTGTGACGTCACTGGTGACCAAAGGCATTTCCTGTCTTTGATCGCTCTCCCACGCGACACCAACGCATACGTCACACTCTCTCGCTTTTTATTCTGATGGATCAGCGCATGCGCACAAAGACGCACACGACTTGCGAACGATGAAGTGAAACACAAATCGGATTTTATTAGACAAATAAGTGGTGTTAAATGGAACTAAAATCAAATGTGACTCATTTATTTTCATCTCCCCTGATAAAGTTCAGATGAGAGGATGAATTCATTTCATCGCTTGACTTACTCAGGGGCGGATCTACAGGGGTGGCATAGGGTGGCAAATGCCACCCTAAAATAATGCCTTGCCACCCCTGCTGCCACCACACTTGGCAGCAATGAATTCAAAGAAAAGTTATGGCCAATTTGACATTTACGAGCGGGAATCTCCGATGTCCGACTGCTGTGAATGTAGCACGAGAGAACGTCAGAGCTGCACGAAACTGTGTGGCGCGAAGCGAAGGAGCAAGGAAAGAAGACAGGAGGAAAGAGGTAAAAACTGATCAATTATCTATCTAATAATGAAAGCACAGTGCTAGTATAGTTGCTATGCTGATTTTTAAGATGAAAAAATCTGGTTGAAGAACGTTATTTCGCTAACCATACATGTAATGTTGGCTATGGTCCGACTGAAGTCCTGTGTAAAGCAGGCTACAAACGCTAGTATTGATTCACCGTCTGTCAAGGAAAACATTGTTACAAGTTACAAGTTACTTTGAATCCTACAGAAATAAAGAGGAAAGGTAACATGTGTCGTTTTTTCTCTGAGCCATGCTAATATGAATCTCGTGCTTTATAGTTAAGTGAATCCTAGACAATTTATGCAAATTAGGGAAAATATATATGTAAAATGAGCAGTTGTTTTTGTAATTGAATCTTTTCTTATGTAGACATACAGTAGATTTATAATATGTGTGTAACATATGGCATTTTCATTTATTTCAGTTTTACAAGTTGTACTTAAAGAGCTGCAGACAACAGTAAAGAATACAAACTTTACTACAGCTTCTGGGATTTCTTTAAGCCTTGTTCGCTACCTGTCAATTTGTGTATAGACACACACACTGAGGGCAGGATAGACAGTGACTATTAAATGTCTCTTCTTTTGTTTATACAGTATAAAACTGTCCACAACTGTCACAAAAGGTTTTTGTACTTTTTCTGACTGGGAGCAAAATTTATTTTCATGTGACTCCTTTTCAGGTTTGTGGAGATTTTGATTTAACATACCCTTTTGTACTGTACTGTATTTCTCATCACTTTAGCAGTAAAAACCTCATCCGTCAAAAATTTTTTCAAGCTACTGAGGGACAAATGGGGAGAATGTGTGTTCTGAGTAAACAATAAAAGCTATGTCCAGTACCTTGTTTGAGTACCGTGACCCACTTATTCACATAGTTGACCCAGTACCATCAGTGACACGGGGGAATCAGATCATCCATGTAGCAATGCTCACCTTAATGCAGCTCACTCCATAGATCTTCATGGGTAAGTTTTTCTTTGGATAGTTTGCTGCCTGCAACGCTGCCACTCTGACACAGTTTGATTCCCCTCTCACACATCTGCCACTCATCACCAGTGTCTTTACCTTAATGCCCTTCCTATGATAATGCCCCACTTACAGCAGTGTTACCAAAGTTCTATCTTTTATTCAGTTATATCCCATTGTATGGTCACTTATTCCTAATATGAACTGTTTCACATGAAACCTCAAATGGAAGACACTGATTGCATGAGATTTAGTTTGTATGAGTTTGTAAATGGCAGCCCGTGCCCTTATATCCACACATGAGATACATGTTCTAAGTTA
Organism: Remorina albescens; assembly: GCA_034769265.1. Lineage (NCBI taxonomy): Eukaryota > Metazoa > Chordata > Actinopteri > Carangiformes > Echeneidae > Remorina > Remorina albescens. The sequence continues at coordinate 11,555,550 of CM068496.1, read as the reverse complement.
TGTATAAAGTCCTGCAAACAGAAATGCTTGAGTGTAAATTATATTAGTCTACTATTTCTCATCAAACTGTGATAACTGTGATTAAATTCAGTATATACATCTGCCATATGTTGCCACCCCTCAAAAATTCCTGCCCCCCTCTCGCCACCCCATAAATATTTTTCTAGATCCTCCCCTGCTTTCAAGCTCATCCAGGGATGTGCTGTGTTTAGTTCATTTACCTTTTCTGGAGATATTATTTCATTTCTTGTGGTTGTCCTGCAGATTTGGTTCTCTGACTGTACTATAAATGTTGTAGTGTATGATCAATGCTATGAGTGAGATCTTAATGACCTAAATGTTCGCCCCCTTAAAAAAAGTCTTATTGTATGATAAATGTGGTGTGCAACATGTTGAATGCCATAAAAGTCCTGCTGTGAAAGGCTTGTTGGTCTAGGGGTATGATTCTCGCTTAGGGTGCAAGAGGTCCTGGGTTCAAATCCTGGACGAGCCCATCATGTTATGTCGCCGACATAATTGCCTGACTATCATGAGTCTTGCCAAAGTTTGTCTCCTGTCAAAACATTCAATTACCAGATACCGCCAGTAAAAGCTGTAATACAGGAAGTGATGGTTTTCATCAATTAGTTTAAGTGATGAGCGGGAACTCCACTGAGAGCGAAGCACTGCTGGGGTTTGAATGCAGGATGTCCTGTTTACAAGACAGGCACTTTAAGCAGCTAAGCAGCAGTACTACCAGTTTGTCTGCAGTTTGTCTCTGAAACCAAGTTTGTGTCAGTGAACCCAGTTGTGTGTCACTTCCTCAAAGGTTTGAAGTGATGTGTGAGTCTGAAGAGCCGCTGCCTTTGATGTCACCTGATGATGTCACAATACTCACAGAATGAAACTCTTCCTTTGAAGCTGCTTTGAAAAATTTCCAAAATCACATGTGATTCAGATGTAAACACAAAGACTGCCCCACCGTCACCATTCAGAACAGCTGTGAAGCTTATTGATCATTCATTGATTGATTATTAATGATCAGCTCAGAACCAAACAGTGTATCTTTCATCCAACCCTGACAGTTTCTCCACACAGGAGGTGCTGCAGCAGACTATGTCGATCAGGTGTTCACACTAAGTTCTGTATCGATATGGTGCTGCGGGGGGAGCCCGGGATCACCAGGTCGTCTAAGGAGGGGTGCACCGGCCCAGGTCGGACACGGAGCAGGTCAAAGCCCCCGTGCCGCTCAGTAGTGGGTTCGCGCCCGTGAATAAACGCTGTAGTGCAGCCTGAGTAAGAGAGCGGGACCCAGTCTGTATGCTGCCATTATATATACACACACAAACAGCACGGCCTCATCCTTCTTCCTTTAGTGGATCATTTACACTGAAATCCTCCACAAACTGAAGAACACTGTTGCTCTACCTGGAGCAGAAGACCAGAAACCAACAACACAACAGTCTGTGATCTGACTTCATTCAGTATTTTATATTTTACTAAGTGTAGCAGTGAGCTAATTACATGTATTATTTACTTCGATTGCATATATACATAACATGTTGCAAATAATACTCCCCAACATTGTTCATACCCCTTTATTTTTAATGCATACATTTGGAGAAACAGTAAATATGGATGTCATATGTATGTACTTCAGTAAAAAAGCTTATCTTTCTGTATAAAACTGACGAGTATACACATTACACTGACTGACGAGGAATAGTTCATTCATTGATGACTGATAAAATATTAAGAAAACAAAATGTTCTCCTTTTAACTTCTGCTGTTGTTCTTCTCAGTTTACTGTCCCTCATCACCCTGAGCTCCAACTGAGGGACATAACACGTTATGATGGCTTCCCACGTTTGGTTTCAGCCTAGTACAGACGCTGCAGGTCATTCCCCTCTCTCCCTCTTTTCCTGCTGGCCTCTCTAATGATCTGTGATGTCAGACGGACTGTTATGTCAGACTATCTGTGATGTCAGAAGGTTTGTGATCATCATTATGATATTTTGACGTTTAATTTAAACAACGGAGCCAAAACATTAAATATTTGGAGATCTTTGCTTTTAGGTCCTTCAATGGCTGTCATTTTGTCGTCACGTATTCGTATACATCGCGGATGACTACGCTGGGTAATTTGCTCCAGGCAGAGCAGATAATTGAGGGATCAGAGTGTTAGACAAAATAAGTACTTCCGGTGCTTCATTATCAATGCTGGAGATGCCAGGGATTGAACCCGGCACCTCATACATACAAAGCATGCACTCTACCACTGACCTACATCCCCTGCATGGTGTGGTAGCTTTAGCAGCTTTAGCTAACCAGATAGCTTCTGAGCTCCTGCGACAGCTAAAACACCATTCTGTCTGATGAAACCTTTTGGATGAGATGAGGCCATTGATAATGCTGCCTGTCCTCACTAGCTCCTCCTCTGTGGTGACCCCCAAACAGGACACAGCCTCAGTATCATGACAAGTCATGTGTGAGATATATGTTAAAACAGAGATATATGAAAAACAGTTTTGGTCTCTGATATTTAGAACACTGTCAGAAGTACTTCATACTGACCTCCAACCTAATGCAACACTGGCCATATTTGGTGTCGCTGATAAAAGACCTTTTACAACAAAGAAAGGACATAAAGACATACTTGATTATACAACGCTGCTTGCACGCAGAAGAATACTGCTACATTGGAAATCTAAGAACCCACCTACTGTGTCTTTGTGGTTGAGAGACTTGATGCAGTTTATAGAGCTAGAGAAAGTAAAATACACACTCAGGGTATCTAGAGCTAAATTCTTTTCTATTTGGGATCCGGTGCTGACTTACTTGCATAAAATCAAGACTCTGCCCGCTTAGTACTAGTTAGCAGCCCTTTTACACTTATATTCACGCAGATTGTAGCACAGAGTGCACAGCTTCAATAATGATAAACCTAAGTTGTGGTTTCTTTTCTTCCATGGATGGATGTCCTACATGTTCCAGGTGGGTGGGAGGGGTGGGATGTGAATAATAGTGATAATTATATGTCCATGTGTCTGTCTTGTACCACTGATGCTCAATAAAAAAATGTAATGAAAAAAAAATTAGTTATATAAGAGTTCATCTAAGATGAGGGATGGAACAGTTCATAGAGGGTCTATATTGGGGGCAGTTGTGAGCAGTCGTATATCCATTTTATTTTTGTTTCTTTCTAGTTTTCGCCTATTTTTCCTGGTTAACTAATTTCGGTTGAATATGGGTGCAGTGCTGGAAAGAGACAGCGGGTGGCGCCATCTCACCACTGGGAGGGTTGTCCACCGTATGGTCAGCGTCTTCTTCTTGACTGATTTTGGTTGTGGTCAGCAAGAGAAGAGTACGTAGTGACTGTGTGCAGACAGCCCCATTAAAACATTGTTTTAACCGTATTTGAGGTGAGTTTGTTAATACTGAAGCATATATTGTTTTGTTGCTCTGCTAGCGGAGGCTGGAGATATCTGTTCAGGCGCTTGTTTATTACGGCGCGGTATGTTTGACGATGCGGCCGTTAGCATTAGCATCGCGAGCTAAGCTGTTGACACTATTGTAATGTGAAAGTTAAGTTAGCAGTATTATATTGTCATTTTGTTGGGGATGTATATGAACGACTGATTTTGGTTGTGGTTAGCAAAAGAAGAGTGTGTAATGACTGTGTGCAGACATCCCCATTAAAACATTGTTTTAACTGTATTTAAGGTGTCTGCTGTGTTATGTGATGCACCCCGCCAACACACTCAGACGAGAGAGCAACACTTGATTAAACTCTGTTTACTGGCTATTTAAAAACAAGTGTGAGCGAGCGAGACTGCCGCCATCTTGTATAAATACGCCAGGCGTCTTTATTGTTCATGTGCATGAGCGAATGTATTTTGCACAGTTTGTGTCCTGGTTATGTGCAGTTTAGAAATAGATGACATTTGGTTGCATTGTTGGAGCTGTGTAAATATACTTGCACAGTGTGTGCAGATGTGCTCTGTTTCTGTAAGTTATTGTTTCTCACTTCACTAAAGCTCTGGTTGAGGTAAACACTGCACGGAGACCTATACAGTGAAGTACAGTGAGGAGACAGAGAGAGAGAGAGAGAGTGAGCGAGAGAGCACGGAGCACAGTTAGACCGAGAGGGGCAGAAAAGTAGATTTTTTGACAAAAAATATGAGTAATATTCCCTGAAACACTTTTTAGAGTGTGTTTTAAGCCGAAATATGAAGTTTAAAAGTCTGTTATGCACTGTGGGGTCAGTCGGCAAAAACTCGACGCCATTTCACTGTTAATGGTTTAAATGATCTTTACAAAATCAGTATGTGGTTACAAAGATGTTGTATAATGCATTTTTAGCGAAATGTGAAGTTTAAAAGTCTGTTTCCATGTGTGGGGAGTCAGTGGGTTTGAAGTTTGAAGATGACTGAATTAATCTCTTATACAATACTTCGCTTCGTCTTGGGGCACTTTACTTCATTTTGAGTTAGGCCCAATCCCAATGTTCACCCTACTCACTACCCCTAGCCCTCACCCACTACCCCTTAACCCTCGAAAGGAAGCCACAAGGGGTAGGACTTTGTAATCTTCCCTAGGAATTGGGACACCACTTGTTACGTCACCGCGTAGTTTACATTCGGGCACGCAAGCAACTGCGTAGTCCCAGCAGCAACATGGAGGCTACGGTTCATGTAAATTTCAATCGGCATGATTTTATTTTCATATGTAACACCCTCACCCTGTTCGTACTCTGTCTGTCAATGTAAATTTTGTTTATTTATATATATATATATATATATATATATATATATATATATATATATATATAATATAACATAACTTTTTTTTTCTCTGACTTCTCCACATCCTCTCGCTCTCTGGGGATTGCGAAACTGGCCCTTCCTCAGGAAGTCAGCATCGGAGAACCCTCGCGCTGAAGGGCTAGATTCATACCCCCTACCCCTCGTTACGCCCCCTACCCCTACGTGAAAGAAAGAATTGGGACACCACTACCCTCGTGGGAACGTGTAAAATTTAGGGGTATGGCTAAAAAGTAGGGGTAGGGGTTGTATTGGGACTGGGCCTTACTGTGCTTCATTTTGGGGCAATTTACATTAAAAAATATGCTTTAGAATGGTAAAATGGGACATTGCTTGCAGATTTGACACACACACACACACACACACACACGTAATATGTCATTTAATTTTCTTTTACAGGTGACAAATACCAAGAATGTTGGCGAGTGCCCCATATGTGGGCGGCCACTGAAATATGTGGTGAAACACCTAAGGCAGTGCCACGAGATTAAGAATGCAAAACAGAAGAGCATCCTTCATAATTTGGCCACGGGACGGATCCCTTTGGGCCCGGGGCCGTGCCTGATTTTGCTATGCAACAAATCATACCTCAACTATATTGAGAAGCATCTTAAGGGCCATACTGATTTGCCTCAAGATCGCATCAACCAGGAGGTCCAACTCCTTAAAAAGACCACGGACATATCCATGCTGTCTGCCCTGAGGTTAACAAACCCTGATCCCCCAATGGTCAGTCAACTTGATGTGGTAGCTATGGAGGAGGAGGAGGAGGATGCCGAGCCAGAGGCGGGGCCTTGTGGGTGCCAGAACCCTGCATCCAGGCCAGAAAGTGAGTGAAGTTGCTGGAGCGTGAGCTGACTGAGCTCAGGAGGGCATATTTACTCCTCAGTGTGAGTGAATCAAAAATACATAGCAATTAAAAGGTTTATAATGATTCATATTCATTAAATTGATCTGCTGTTTTCTCTTGCTGTTTGTTTTTTCTCTCTATGGGGTCAGCAGCAGCAGCCAGGGCCATCAGGGCCCGCCCCACGAGGTCCTGGTGGCAAGTGCCTGGTAAAAAGCAAGCACCTTGAAAAGGTTAGAAGATAATTACTTCATTTTGGGGCAATGTAATATGCTCTAGCAACATCAGCTTATTACGGTGCATCAGACACAAACATTTCATCCCGTATCAAAGTATTTGACTGAAGTATGTCTAATTATTCATTCTATAGTTTCAGTTCAGCAACAGTGAGGATGTGGAGGTCCAGCTGGAGGAGGACAGCGAGGACCAGAGGCAGCCGCAGCAGCCACAGCAGCCACAGTAGGAGTGCAGGAGTGAGGAGAGTGAAGAGGACATTAGGGAGGGCCTGAAGAAGGCCATTGATGAAATTCATTTGGAGCTGCAGAGTCAGGTTAGTGACATTAGAGGGAAAAGATGATGCAGTTTAATGTTATCTAAGAATTTTTAAAACAACAACTTTTCTAATTTTCTCTTTTCTAGAAAGCCAAGGAATCAATGCCCAAAACCAGTGCCTTATATAAGGCACTGGTCCCCATTTTGGGGGGAAAATCCAAGGCTTCACACATGAGGAATATTTCTTCAATCCATCGGTGAGATAAAACACATTGTGTGCAAGTGCAGGGAGTGGTGTCACGCTACGCTAAATGTTCATCACATCTTTTTTGTATCTTCACAGACAGCTTCATGGAAGATTACACAATGTTTTTATTTTGCCCGGAGGGAACAGGCAAAATGCAGCAGAATGCAGTCTCAAAGGCCAGCAGGGTGAAGGCCTTTGTTAAGTACATGATGGTGGGGTCCGACGACATAAAATTGGACCTGGGAGCTCTTGGACAACCTCAAGCTCCTCAATGTGTAAGTAGTGAACCTTGAAAGAAGTAACCAGCTACTCAAAACACAAGATTGATAGAGACTAAATCCAAACCCGTCTTTCCACAGATACCAAGCTGTCCTGACGAAATTTGGGTTTGCCCCCCCCCCCCGGTCATTCTTTACATCGGCCACGCCATCTCTTTTATAGACTACCTGCGGGACACCCTTCCCAAGCATTCTTCAGATCACTGTGCTCTACAGGGAGCTTAAAAAAATCTACAGAGATGTGAGCAGGACCGTCCTTGGTCACCAGACCCTGGTCAAGCAGGCCAAACAAGCCCGTCGGGTGACCAAGGAATACTTGACAACCTGCTAAAGCTTGGCCAAGGCAAAAATTCCCCTCACTCCTGGGTACGTGTGTACTCCTGTGTCTGTCTTAGTGTGTGTGTTTCCTATTATAACTCGTTTGAATATTTTTATCAATGAGAAAATTTATTTTATGATTAAAATGATCACCAAACAGAAAACAACTCTGTCTCTTCTCTCTCTCTCATATTACAGATGACATCAGCAAAGCAGCGCCGAAAGATGCCAAAACCTGGTACTGCTTCTTCGGGTACCTGGCGGCGTACCTGGCCTCCATTTATGCCCACAGGACCGGAGATCTCACGAGGATGAAGGTGAAGGAGGTAAAGGACGTGGTGGGGGATGACTAGGCAGGATACCTTTTAAGTGTAAGTGTAATGTAAAACACCATCATAATGGGATTACTTTTTTTTTTTTTCATGATATTCAAGGTTTAACCCATTCATTGTTCTGTCCGTTGTCTGTCTTCTGTCTGTTGCAGGTTATGGACCATAAAACGGTCTGCAAGTTTGGTCTGGCACAGATATATTTGGAGCCGGAGGAGTATGGCTGGGGCCGGGAGTGGCTCTGGCTCCGAAACAGATCTGTGCCCACCAACATCTACTTTTTCAGTAGCCTTGGCCGGGTGGAGACCAAGGATCTGGTCTGGTATTTCCAGCTAGGCCTGGAAATGGGCCTGCCGGGATCCCCCACCCTCCTGGACGTGAGGTCTGCTGTCGCCACCAAAGTGAGTATCACAAACACCTGACACTTGATTTCCACAGAGTAGATTTAATCCATACTGACCCAAGGCTGATCTTCTGTTATGAGAACTTTGAGAGCAATGACTCCACTGTGAGGCAGAACCTCTCGGACTTACCACAGTGTCGCCATCCAGGAGAAGTTTTATGTTCTTCACAAGAACCTGGTGAGGGCAAAAAAAAAATTTTAAAAAGTTAAGGAGTTGTTTGTCTTCCTCTCAGTGAGAGAAGAGGAGGGGAAAACTTCTCCCGCCTCCACCTCCACTGCTCCCAGCACCATGGCCCAAACGTCAGAAGAAGAGGGCCCCATCAAGGAGGAAGAGGAACCAGTCAGAGTAAGTTAAAACCTTGTAATCATAATCACACCACAGTCTACATTCTCTGAGTTCAATGGGTACCTGTTGTTGTTTCTTAAGGAAAGACCAAAGAAGAGGAAGGGGCCCACGGAGGCCCAACAGAAGGCCAAGAGATTTAAAGAAAAGGTGGGATTCTCGCCAAAGAAGGGAAAGGCCACCAAAAAGAAGTACTCGCTAAGGGCTACGGCCGTCCTGAAGGACATCTTCAAAGAGAAGGATGTGGAAGGAGGTGTTTTGTTTTAGTATTTTAATGTTTGTAGTGTTATAAGCCCTACCTGTTTGATGTGCTTTGCCTTTATGTTGCTCTTTTTTACCCAATTCTGCTTTGTGCTTTATGTATATTAAGTATAGAAGTATAGTCTCCAAGTTGTGTTTTGTTCATTGTTTAATATTATTCATTGTTTTATTAATAAAATCCATTTATATCTGTATTGTTGTGTTTATATATTCCACATTTGCACTTAGAGATACTTTTAATATTGAAGATGTACCCCAAATATACCTATCTTTGGCTTTGACATTGGTCAAGTAGTCAGGTCGTGCCTAATTCAGAAAATTGCCTTTCAGTAACTCAGAAGAGTCTCACCAAGCCTGGAAAGAGAGCTTAAAAACATATTTAAAAAAAAAAACAAAAAAACTCCGCAGCGCTAGAAGCTCATATTATTCACTAATGGAAGAACACAAGAACAACCCCAGGTTTCTCTTCAGCACTGTAGCCAGACTGACAGAGAGTCATAGCTCAGTTGAACCAGTGATCCACTTAGCTCCCAGCAGTGATGATTTTATGGACTTTTTTTTACAGACAAAATTATAACAGAAAGAATTCATCAGCTCTTACCTACATTAGACAATCTTCTACTGAATACAGCAACTCCTGAATCAATTGCAACGCTTTGAGCGTCTATGCAGCATGTAACCAGTGACCTTCTCACCACTTTTTGGATGCTTAGGGGCTGCGAGGGCTGTCAAAATTTCAAGCTCTTCTAACTGGGCCTTTAAGGTGGTTATCTTAGCATCTTTACGTCCCAGCTTAAGTAGCTCTATTTCATAATGATCAGCAATTTTCAGTATCTGGTCTTTGGTACATTTACCCAACAGTCCCACTCTGGGACACTTAAAAAAAAAAAAAAAAAATCCTGCACCTGATTCATTTTTTCCTCAAAAGCCAAACCAGACAAGCCACTAAACCAAATAACCACTCAAATTCCAGAGTGCTACAACACACACCAACCTAATATGGCTACAGCCAATCAAGCTCTCAACCACCATGAATAAGATAGGCTATCCAAAAGAAACATGCCAGATGAACCTGGTGTACAGACACTATGAAGGTTTTGAACCTCCAGAGCACTTCTCCCCTAGCTAACTGCCTAACCAACACTAACTTCCTTTTCTCCACCCTAGTCTTCATGCATGCCACGATGGGCGTTTTAAACACAAAACCCAGTGACCCCGGTAAAGCCCCCAGCAATGCTGTTACCCACCTAGGCGGCCATGGATGTGTACCGAGGGACACAACGTCCAGTCGCGTTTATGCACAAAAACAATAAGCTAAAATAATAAACCAACAAACCCCCGTGAAGACAATGCTGCTAATACCTACCGGGAACAGTAACTCCAGAGGTAACCACTGCCTATGTCCCACACCAGGAACAACTGTTTAACCAGCCAAACCTACAAGACCCACATGTTCCATCCAGGGACACTCGAACAACACAGTTTTGTTTGTGGAACCTCCTCTACACAAATGAGAGCCTAATTAACTATTCCAGCTATAACTGGCAACAACACTCACAGTTAGATATTGCACTCAAAGCCTTCCTTCAAGCTGTTCACAAAACCACCTCTGTGGACTAAAAGGCACCAAAACAACACTCATGATTCCAGGAAATGCAATAGTACTTACTCAGGAACAAAACACTGGTAAATCCTGGACGAGCCCCCATTTGTTACAAGTTGGCTCAAGCTTGCAACAAAGGAGGAAGCTCACACAAAAAGCAGTTTGACCGTTTATTTGCCCATAAACCAAATTAGATTCAACAAACCCTAAGCAAAAATGTGGAGATCAGTAGTATCAGCAGTGTCATGCATGTGTGGATGAATGGAATGTGTGCAGTGTGTAAAGGAAAATACTCAAAGTATGGAAGAAATGGGAACTGGAGTGTCTCCAGGCTGCTGCATGGTGGAAGAGAGACTGAGCAGGTGAGCCAGGCTGCACAGGTGTGCCACATCTCCACTGATGACCCTTCACCTACAGGCACTCCAGAACACAACACAAGCAGTAAACAAACACAACCAACAGAGGGCAACCCCAGGGGTCGTCACATTATTTAAAACATGTATGGCTAGAACGACCGGTCAAATCAAACTAATTTATCTGGCATTGGTGGAAAAATTGGATCGGACACCTGAATGGGGAATTATCAAGTGAAGAGAAAATATCAAAATCTCTCAGCCTGTCTCTCCCTTTCTTATTCTTTCTCACAGGCAGCAAAGTCAAGTGGAAAAAAGAAGTGGAGTAGAAGAAAATCCCAGAGTCTCAGTGATGTTGAGGGATGATAGGATAAAAAGTACACTTGATGTTTTATACATTGCAGATATTTTGTTGTTGAAAGTTTTACAAAATGTACAGTTTAACTTGATAAACTGTCTTGTACAGTTTGCACATGTTCAGCTTCACTGCACTGGTTTTGTACATTAAACAGAAACTCTGTGTCCTTGTTGAAGGAAATATAATACAACTCTGGTTCAAAGTTTGCTGCAGTGGTGTTTTTATTTCAAGTAAGCTGGTGAACTCAACAAACAGAGCAGGTCTGGTCTGAAGAGAGGAACGACTCAAACACATTTATACAGTAAGCCGAGGAGTCAACCAGACAGCATGAAAATCCTGATCAGCTAAAGCAAGGAGTCCAATGGGACAGGAAGTGGGGACATGTGCATCAGCGTAGAATCAAAGGTTTAAACAGCAGTGGGACGTTGGACAGGAGGAAGACAGCTGCTATATGATGAATCAACAGGGTCTGGAAGGATCTGGAAAGATCTGTGGACATCTTCCAGACATCAGCTGCTGAGAGTCACTTCCAACTTCAAATAAAGAGTTTATACATTTGAACATTTTAAGGTTGATACTTATTGTGGCTTTCTGGTACGTTAAGCAATTTGATAATATTAATCAATGTGGTAAACATTGTTTCTTTCAGTGGTTAACCCCCCCCAATAAAATCAGCACTCATTACTGTCACTAGTACAAACTGACTTACTGTCAGTTTTACTGGGTACTTCTGTCCGGGCTTATATATTTGCTGCAATTTCTGGGAAGTTTTACAGAATAACATTATAGTTTATAATTTAGATTGTAAATTGTGAAGCAGAAAACCGTCATGTCACGGCACAAACTTTTATTTTATCTGGTATTTTCATGTAAATTTTCAAGTAAAATAAGTTTAAACTTTTTTTAAGTGTAAAATATGGAATCAAGCAGTTTTTGACCGTAAAATTAACAGCATCGATACATTTTTAACCGTAATTTCACGGTAGAAATCTGGCAACCACAGCTGCTGGCGTTTTACCAAAAAAATTAGTTTTTTTTTTTTTCTACAGTGAGGTCACCATGGAGTCTCAGCTCATCACCAGGTGACATCACAGCCTCACCCTGTTTAACCTGCTGTACCAACACAATGGTGCGTTTGAAAGAAAGAAGAAATCTCAGAACCGGCTTCATCCTGCTGCTAAAATGTGACAGTTCTGATCTGCCAAAGAAAATTAAGTGAAAATTCAGAAAGAAGAACTTTATTTATGAGCAAGAACAGGAAATTGGGATCATGGTGGTTTGAATCACTGAGCTTTATGAACATTAACATGCCGTCATGTCAACATGTTTCACAAGAAAATTCTTTTATATTCTTTTATAGTTCTAATCTCTAATTCTAATCTTTTATAGAAAAATGCTTCTAGAAATGTTCCCAAACCAGCCCAAAGGGTCCAGAAGAAGATGAACCTAAACCCCAGGTGGAGTTTGGAGGAGCTGGCTGAGAGGAGAGGAGGACTTGAGGAGTCTCTGGGATCATGGTGGACTGGACTCTGTTCTCAGACCAGTTCTGGCCTCCACCTGCTCTGATTCCTCTGTCAGTCTCTGCTGGATGAAGCTCTCCTCTCCACCTCCCAGGAACATGGTCCATAGTCTGGACAAGCTGCTGCTGCAACATCTGGATCATCAGGAAGCAGCTGATCCTCCATCAACACACACCTTCTTCTTCACCACCTCCACCTGTGGAGAGAAGAAGAAGAGAGCAGATACATCAGTGTTTCCTGACTCTGTCCATCAGCTGTCAGTCAGTGATGCAGATCCAGCATAAAGACCTGCAGGGACTTCAGTCCTGTTCAGTCCAGATGTGCAGCAGCTGCTTGCTCTCAGCTCATGTTAACGTGTTGGAGTGAACACACTGAGCTGGAAACTCACAGACCTGCAGAGACTTTTAGCACCAAGTCTGCTGACTCAGCACATTTCTCTGAGTCCACAGTGGAGATAAAGAGCTGAGTCATGAAGGTTCATCACTTTACTGATGATTTACTGAAGGTCCATTTAAACTGAGAGACTCTGACAGACAGACAGACAGACAGATGGGATTCTGGTCTGGAGAAAGACCACATGGTGACAGTGTGATGAAAGAAGATCAGTGATGTGCAGCGTTCAGTCAGACTGATCTCAGAGCTGTGACAGATGAACCTGATCAGCTGTTTAGTGTTGAACTGAGAGAACAAACAGTCTCAGCTCAGATCTGACAGTTTGATGGACAAGGACCAGAATCTGAACATCTGAGTTCTTCAGCTGGAATCTGCTTCATTTGCTGGTCACATGATCAGAACAGTCCTCTGACTGATCTGATTGGCTGACTGTTTTCTCTCTGTCTTTCTGTCTAATTCTGAAGTCTGTTTCTGTTCTCCTCTCACAGCTTCACTGAGGAGTTTGAAGGTTCACAGGAAACACTGAGTCTTTACTCTGATACTGGATTTAGAACAATATTACTGAAAGGAACATGAACTGAGTCCAACTCTACTGACCTCAGAGTGTCCAGTCTGAAGTCTGGACTCTTCATAAGAGCAGACAGATCGTTCAGATCTGAATCCTTCAGGTCGTTCCAACTCAGGTTCAGTTCTCTGAGATGGGAGGGGTTGGACTTCAGAGCTGAGACCAGAGAAGAACAGCTGATCTTTGACAAACTGCAGTTCTCCAACCTGAGTGAAGAATAAAAGATGTGACTTTAGGAGACAAAGTTCCTGATTAAAAGTGTTCAGTGTTTCATCATCTGTTCAGAGCGAATTATGTTTTAGTAAAGGGACTCATGTGGTAGTTGATTTTATTTCCAAGGTTTGGGAAACACAGCAAAAATTTTTTTTGGTTGATTGTGTCAGATTGGCCGGCGGTGGCTTTAAGTTTTTAAGAAAGAGGCATGAGATGGCAATTTAAAATGCAAAGACCAAGGTGCCATTTATTGTTCACTACATGAGGCACCAACAACCAACAACCATTAAAAATCCCTGGCTGCCTTTTATACCCTCCCGGCTGCAGGAAGTTAGACAGACCAGCCCACTGAGTGTAGGTGAGACCAAAACCAAAATCCTCCATAAATATTTACATAAATACAAACTACTATGCTAACTCAATAATACATTCACATGCCTACTCTTCTACATGAACATTGGGCGTGCTTGTACTCCCCCCTCTATCTAGGAGTAATGGTTTGCTTCTAGAGCTCTTAAGGAGCTTTCTTGGGCCATTCTCACCCTTTTGCCTCCAACCCCTGCTGAGGAGACAACCAGGAAGAGGTGAGTACTGATCTTGTTTGCTAAAATTGCTATGCCCAAATGAAGCACACTAATTACGCACAAATTAACAATCCCTTGCACAGTGATTACCACTGACTGACACTGGGGTTTTCATTTTACACAGGCAGGACGGCCAGTCCTCCTTTGCTTCTCAGCCCCCCCCCCCTCCCTTGTAACTTCCACATGGCACAGCAAATGATTCAAAAGTTTGTGACTTCAATAAAACCTTACCACTAACATATGTGTGACTATTATTTCATTTTCATTTATAGTTTGTATCCAAAAATACAACATTCAATTAATTATTTCAGTAATGGAACCTCTGGTCTCCATTAAATATTGTTTTGTTTAAGATGTACCATTATGACTTGAGAAAAGAATGATAATGTACTTGTGTATGTTAAATGCATATATATGAGAGTTTATGTTGTTACAACAGCCACTGTATGATTAAATACATATCTTATAAACCCATGTGGGTTGGGCATTTTATGAAATGACATGCAAATTAATAAAAGAATGAAATGAACCACAGACTAAAATCTGCATATTAACATACAAATATTAATTATGATTTCCCCTTTCAAAAATAAAAGATTGATTGATAAACTATGTCTAATTCCAATGCAATTTTCAAATGAATAAAAATCAGTTTTCAAAAGTTATTTTCAACCATTTAACAGTTTAAATGTTATAAACCTGAAGAGGATTTTCCCTCATAAATATAAACCTGTCTGCAGGTCAGAGTCACCACAACTGTAAGATCATATTAATCTGAGAGCAGAAATAAAACATGAGTCTGACCTCAGAGTCTCCAGTCTACAGTGAGGACTCTCCAGGAAACCACACAGATCCTTCAGTCCTGAATCCTGCAGGTCGTTCCAACTCAGGTCCAGTTCTCTGAGATGGGAGGGGTTGGACTTCAGAGCTGAGACCAGAGAAGAACAGCTGATCTCTGACAAACTGGAGTTGTCCAACCTGAGTAAAGAATAAAAGATGTGACTTTAGGAGACAAAGTTCCTGCTTGAAAGCGTTCAATGTTTCATCATCTGTTCAGAGCTGAAGGTTTAGAAAGTAGAAGTTTAGAAAATGAAAGTCAAACAGCTGAACCAACAGGAAGCAGCTTCACAACAGTCAAATACAAACAGTGACAAGATTTAATGAGAAAATGAAACAACACTTGAAAGAACCTGAACTGACTCAAATTGTCAACATTGTGATTTTAACACATCAGAAATAACCAAACAGCAGAGTCAGCCAAACTTTATTTATATCTCTGATTCTGCCACGTATGAACTCCTGTATAACAATCTGAGCTCTGGCAGGTAAGTCCACTCTAAAAGCAGTCGAAACAGTCTACAAACAAGCTGCAAAAGTTCTAGACAGAAAACCAAACTCATCATTAATGATATATTTGAAGAAACATCAACAGTTAAATGTGGAAATCATACTTAAATATGTAGAATATATTCTGATCTATATCATCTTTAATGGATTATAGGGATGGGTGAAATAAAACATAAAAATAAAAATAAAAAGATTTTCCTGATTCTGGTCGATCTTCAATTTGAATGATCTGATATCAATCCATAGAATCCTGAAACTGATATTTAACATAGCTGGAAAATCTGCAAGGTGGACGGAGCAAACATGTTTCCTGCAGCAGAGAGAGGAGGGCAACGGGGCAACTGCTCCCCCAGCAGACCCAGCCCTTAGAGCCAATCCTTATCTTAGTGTGGAACCAAACTACTGCAGCTGATTGCACTAAAGCTTTGCTAGACAATCACAACAAAATGGATGTTTTCCTGAGGTGTTGATGTTTACATCAGGTATGTTTGGTTCAAACATTCAGATCTCTCTCCACTCCACTCACCAAAGCAGATATTCCCACACAGATAATTAAGGTGTTTGGGTCAGGTCATGAAGCATCAACATTATTACTCACTGTTACTTCGTAGGTCAGATAAGTCTGCCTCTGCCCTTAAAGCAGTATGGGAGTCTGACCTGAACACATCATTTACAGGTGGAGAGTAGAACCTGATATTTAAAAACTCTAAAAAGATGTCCAGAGATCTTAGAACAAGGCTTATCCAATTTAAAATCCTGAATAGAATTTACTGGACACCGTCTAAATCAAATCAAATCGAATTTTAATTGGATGGCACTTTTCATACATAAAAGCGACACAAAGTGCCTCAAAGAGGCTAAAATCAACAAGGGGAAAAAAAAGACCCCAACCCTAACCCACCCCCACAAATACACACAGAGACAGAGACATACAGACACAGACACACACACTAACAAGTTCACACCCACATGCACTAGCTGTCATTAGAGAGACACGGCCAGGCACCAAGACCTGAGGTGAGAAGAAAGCCACCTTTGGGGGCCAACCACCCTGATAGGGCTCCCGGCCCACAGCTAGGGAGCACTGCCACAGAGACAACCCCGACCCAGGCAGACAGGAGGCCCCACACCAAGTTGCAGAGCTGTCTAGCCACTCGGGTCGGGGCCATCCACAGGACAGCACCCCCATCGGTAGACCAGAAGCAACTCCCAGGCCCCAGGGTAGTAGAAATGCTAAAAAAAAAACTGTGTAATTAGATATTTTACAGACAAAGAGTTACGGGAATTTATAGTGTATCACAAGCTACAGCACACGTGTCATTGTGCAAAATGTGAATGTTTTAATGTGAACAAAATGTTACATCTGAAAGGTGTACTGTATATGTCTCATTTCTTCCAGAGCAGGACCTTCACCCAGGCCAAAGCAGGACTCTGACATATAACATACTACACATCTCATGAACAACAAGATTTTTGTCTTTTTCATTTTAAGTGGGCCAAATCACTTATATTAAAAGTAAACTAATGGAAATTGCTGCTGTAATTTGATTCTTTTAATAAGCCATGTAACTTGCTATGATCCCGGGTTTATAACAGGTGTGATACTGGTGTGTGGCCACAGCGTGCACATCTTATGTTGCTCACAGTGGTCCTCAGTGTACTCAGGGAGATTGTGTGTATGCCCAGACGCATGAAGAATTAGAGGGAACATTGCATGTAGCTAAAATCATATAAAATAAAGATTAAATATGAGAAGAAGCCTGATTAAAAGGAATAAAGAAATAACAGAAATCAACTAAAAGCCTGATTAAAAGGTTGGTCTTGAGCCTCTTTATGAAAACATCAACAGCCTCTGCAGCCCTGAAGGTTCTCAAGCAGGCTGTTCCACAATCGGGGGCCATAATAGCTGAATGGTGCCTCCCCGTGTGTTTTGGATCTGACTTTTGGAATGGTTAAAAGGCCAGTGCCGGAGAACTTCAGGGTCCGCCAGGGTTGATATGGTAAAAGTAGGCCAGATACATAAAAGGGCCAAAGACCGTTAAGACATCTAAAAACTAGTAAAAGAACCCTAAAATTGATCCTGAAGCGTACGGGGAGCCAATGTAGTGATTTTAAATCAGGTGTAATGTGCTCCCGCCCCCTGGTCCTCGTCAGAAGGCGTGCAGCTGAATTCTGTAGTAACTGAAGATTAGAGATGCTCTTTTTGGGAAGACCAGAGAGCAAAAATGGAATAAATGGGAATCCTACATCAGGAGCTCTGCAGGGACGCCCTAACTTCCTGTTTCTAGTTCCTGCTGTACCATTGTATAGTTAGGAAAAATATATATATACTGTAAAAAATCTTGTGTATATTTGTATTCTTTCATTTTTCACCCCCCCCCCCCCCCCCCTTTTTGTTTTTAGAAGGATTTTTTGTTTGTTTGTTTGTTTTTCCCTCAGTGTTTTTTTTTCTGTGTTTGTTTTTGTAACCCACCATGTACGGCCCACTGTTGTAATATTACAACATCACTTTTAACAATTCTAAAAAAAGGTTTGCAAATTTTTTTATTCTCAAGAGCACATTTACATTGGTTAATGGGTCCTATTGTTTGTCGGTCCAATGCTGTTGGATAGAAGAAGTGTTTATAGGTCCGGTTATCTGGCTGTGAAGTCACACTACCGGCAAACCTCCTGTTGAGCTAATCTCCTTGTTTTATAAAACTGGATTTGTCAAGATTCAATTAAGTACAACTCCTTAATTTTTTGTGTGTTTATTACAATGTATAGAACACGTAGATATTTAGTTATTTTGGAAAACATTCCTCAGATTTGATTTCGAGCTTGTTACGTCCATGTTGTAATATTACAACGTTGGGTCAGAGTGCCTGTTCACCTTACACATTACATAAGTCTCTGATCTTCTCACATGGTCACATATTGAAAAAAAAGTAATAGAAATTTCAAATCTTTGATGTTTCACTGTAACTAAGTTCTAAATCTGTTAAATTTAGTTTAGATCATTATTAAATACATGGACATTGTGATATAAATTTGTGGTATTTTAAACTCCATCATCTATAGCAGTGTTTGAAACTGTTTATTTTTTAACTTCTAAATGTTCCTGGGCTTTTTTCTGAGTGTATGTAGGAGACAGAAAACAGGTTCTGAATGTTGTGGGTTGTTTGGGGGAATGCCTGTTGCATTGTTCAGGAACAGGTGAGAATGTAAGTGCTCTGGGAGGATGCATGTGTTCCTTTTAGTATGATAAGTAGAGAGTATAACAGGCCAGCCAGACTGTGTTGTGTGAATGTAGTGGAATGTTGATTAGCATTTGCATTGAAAAGACAATACTTTGATATATTTGAATACATTGGTGGTCAAGCTCCTTGATCGCGGAATCCACTATGTGGGAACAGCCAGACAGGTACGCCTACCCAACTGCAACCTTGAGGATGAGAAGAGCTTGAAGAAAAAGGGGAGAGGAAGCTTTGATGGAGGGGAACCACAACATCTGTGCCGTCAAATGGTATGACAACAGAGCGGTCACACTTGTTTCATCCTTTGCTGGACCAGACCCTGTGCAGAAGATTCAGCGCTGGGACAAAGCCACCAAAACCATAACTGAAGTTGAGAGGCCTTACATTGTTGGTGACTACAACAAATACATGGCAGGTGCGGATTTGTTGGACTCATTTGCAGCCAAATACAAGTTCCCCATGAAATCCTGCCGCTGGTACATTTACATTTTCTGGCACACCGTCATTCTTGCTGGATCTGACAACTGTCTGATATTCAAACTAAATTGGTATTATGACTGAAAAATCCCAAACTGAACCAATAGAGCCATGTTACATGTGGATGATGTCATTCTATTGGCTAAGAAAGAAAAAATGTTCACATTATGCTGAACATTGTTCCATAACGGTGCTGGAAATGGGCGACTAATGGAGAAGCAAGACACAACACAAGTGGAGCATTTTAGGCCAAAATCAAGTGTGAGAAGTTGAGTTGTTGTTAATCTTGGGACAGTAATGCTGTCCTACACTGATCAGTATAAATGTCTTGGCCTGACATTGGACCAACACATGACATTTAACCCAGCTGTCAGTGTTTTAGCTCAGTCTGCAGGTAGAGACCTGGGTTCTGGACTGAACAAGTCTGAACACTGTGCTCATCTGGGAGTTCATACTTTCACTCTTTTCTATAATGTGTGTGTGTGTGTGTCCTGTGTAAGACGATGCTTCTGCTGTCTGGGGATTCTGTGAATATTCTCTTTGTAATACTCAGCATCATAGAGCTATTGGTTATCTTACAGCAGTACAGAAATTGACCTGTGTTGGCTCTTCATGGTGATTTGGGTTGGGAGCCCTCGAGTATCAGACATAAGAGACAAATGCTCCAGCTCTGGAACAGATCTGTGAAGCTGCCTGATCATAGAATTACTGAAAAGATATTTAATTCTGACACTTTGCATCACCATCCCTGGGCCAGCGAGTTGAAATTAATATTCTATATGAGTGATATATCTGATATTTTCATTAATAAATGATGATGTGATATTAGAGATATTATAAACAAATTGTTCCTAAAGCAGAGAGATAAATGGTCTCTTGATGTTTGGAGGAAGCCAAAATGAAGAACCTACTGTCTTAATAAGAACACTTACAGTGTGGAACCTTACGTTAAGTATAATTTATCTAAAAGACAAAGATCATTATGGACAGTTGTGTTCAGGAACACTTCCATTAGTCCTAGAAACAGGGAGCTTTAATGCCAAACCTGAGGAAGACCAGATTTGTTCACTATACAAACTGGATGAAGAAGAAAGTCAGATCCATTTTTTGTTTT
This sequence comes from Remorina albescens, assembly GCA_034769265.1. Taxonomy (NCBI): domain Eukaryota; kingdom Metazoa; phylum Chordata; class Actinopteri; order Carangiformes; family Echeneidae; genus Remorina; species Remorina albescens. The sequence goes on along the minus strand of CM068496.1, from coordinate 11,535,467 downwards.
GTTGTTCTGCATATGAGCTCCTCAGAGGTGTTTTTGTTGGTAAAATGGTTTCTATTTATGTTGATTTCTTTGATTTGGATGATTCTGAGAAACATGAGTTACTTTTTAGCAAAAAGACTCATGTGGTGGCTGATTTTATTTCAAGGCTTAGAAAACACAGCAAAATCTTTTGTTTGGTTATTTGTTTTGTTGAATATATTATGTAACATTATTACTTGAAGAAAGGATAATAATGTATTTGTGTATGTTTATATGCAGATATATGAGAGCTTATGTTGTTACAACAGCCACTGAATGATTAAATACATGTCTTATAAACCCATGTGGGTTGGGCATTTTTATGAAATGACATGCAAATTAATAAAAGAATGAAATGAACCACAGACTAAAATCTGCATATTAACATACAAATATTAATTATGATTTCCCCTTTCAAAAATGAAAGATTGATTGATAAACTATGTCCAATTCCAATGCCATTTTCAAATGAATAAAAATCAGTTTTCAAAAGTTATTTTCAACCATTTAACAGTTTAAATGTTAAAAACCTGAAGAGGATTTTCCCTCATAAATATAAACCTGTCTGCAGGTCAGAGTCACCACAACTGTAACATCATATTAATCTGAGAGCAGAAATAAAACATGAGTCTGACCTCAGAGTCTCCAGTCTACAGTGAGGACTCTCCAGAAAACCCCACAGATCCTTCAGTCCTGAATCCTTCAGGTACCAGTTCCAACTCAGGTCCAGTTCTCTGAGATGGGAGGGGTTGGACTTCAGAGCTGAGACCAGAGAAGAACAGCTGATCTCTGACAACCAGCAGTTCTTCAACCTGAGTAAAGAATAAAAGATGTGACTTTAGGAGACAAAGTTCCTGCTTGAAAGCGTTCAATGTTTCATCATCTGTTCAGAGCTGAAGGTTTAGAAAGTAGAAGTTTAGAAAATGAAAGTCAAACAGCTGAACCAACAGGAAGCAGCTTCACAACAGTCAAATACAAACAGTGACAAGATTTAATGAGAAAATGAAACAACACTTGAAAGAACCTGAACTGACTCAAACTGTCAACATTGTGATTTTAACACATCAGAAATAACCAAACAGCAGAGTCAGCCAAACTTTTTATTTATATCTCTGATTCGGCCACATATGAACTCCTGTATAACAATCTGAGCTCTGGCAGGTAAGTCCACTCTAAAACCAGTCGAAACAGTCTACAAACAAGCTGCAAATGTTCTAGACAGAAAACCAAACTCATCATTAATGATATATTTGAAGAAACATGAACAGTTGAATGTGGAAATCATACTTAAATATGTAGAATATATTCTGATCTATATCATCTTTAATGGATTATAGGGATGGGTGAAATAAAAAAAAGTTTTCCCTATTTTGAGCGATCTTCATTTTAATGATCTGATATCAATCTGTAGAATCCTGAGATAAATATTTAACGTAGCTGGGAGATCTACAAGTCAGACGGAGCAAACATGTTTCCTGCAGCAGAGAGAGGAGGGCAACGGGGCAACTGCTCCCCCAGCAGACCCAGCCCTTGGAGCCAATCCTTATCTTAGTGTGGAACCAAACCACTGCAGCTGATTGCACCAAAGTTTTGCTAGACAATCATAACAAAATGGATGTTTTCCTGAGGTGTTGATGTTTACATCAGGTATATTTGGAGCCACCTTATTTACACTCCTGCAGTGTTTTTGTGATGCTCACTTAAGTGTTATTACATTAGTGAGGGTTTTGGTGAATTTGATATTTCATGTTTTGATTTTGTTTCCATGTGTAGCCAGCCTGTTTCCACTATGGTCTAGTAGTTTGCACATCGGGAGTAATTTGTGTGTTGTGGTCAGCAGGGGGCCCAGTGGCACTTTGCTTGCCTTCGGAGCCGTCCTTGCGACAGTGCGGGTTGCTTTACGGTCTCCCTCTTTCTGCTGAGCGAGACAAGTGAACAGACGCAAAGTTGCCCTGTCTCATTTATTTCTCCTGTTTTCAGGTTGGTGCAACAGTATTCTAAGTTAACTCTCTATGGTACACTATGTCAACATGTTGCTGAATGTCTGACTACCCAGAAAAGAGGTTGTTGTAATAATACATGAATGTATTTATGAGGCTAAAGTAGTAGCATGTTTAGCTGGTGTAAGGTGAGTGCGGGCGCCGCTAAATATCCAAAGTCACGTCAGGTTAAGTTTTAGTTTTGGCTCCACGGACATCCCTGTAGACCTCATATTGTTGTTAAAATGTGTAAGAGGGATTAAGATGTGATAAAAATTGTTAGATAAAAACCTTGTAGTGTTAAAAACGAGTTAAAATCTGTCAACTCATGCATGTTGAAAGAGAAAAAAAAGGACTTAAGTTAAAACAGAAAGCTATTAAGAGTCACATGTTAATAGTAGCAGAAGCTATATTTTATTTTAAGGTTATGAGACAAACTAAAAGTGTAACAGTGGTTACTTGGTTTTGATCTATTGAATCAGTACAACTCATAACTCAATTAAGAGACTGAAGGTGAAAATGTTATTTTATTTGTGGTAACTGAACCAACCCAATTTAAAATAGTAGATATGCTGAATGTTGAAATATGTGGAGAAACAAGGTGAAACTATTGTTTTGGAGTTGTGTTTTTGTCACATAAAACAGATAGAGATGATGTGTATGTGAAAGTAGTGAACATGTAAAACAAGAGGGTTGATATTGCGTTTGTTTAATAAAACAGCTCCCTTTTCTGCTGAGCGAGACAAATGAACGGCCGCGAAGTTGCCCTGTCTCATTTATTTCTCCTGTTTTCAGGAGTATAATCTGTCTATATGGTGCCAGCCGGTAGCTGTAACGTGTTGGTCATGTCATGTTAAAGAAAAAGTACATTCATGTAACTGCTTTGGGGTCAGTGGTTAATGTAAACATTATTATTCTAATAATGTACCAGGTGGGAGGGTTCATTGTTAATGACAGCATTTATTCTGACAATCTGTCTGATATTCAAACTAAATTGGCATTTTGACTGAAACATCCCAAACTGAACCAATAGAGCCATGTTACATGTGGATGATGTCATTCTTTTGGTTAAGAAAGAAAAAATGTTCACATTATGCTGAACATTATCCCAAAACGGTGCTGGAAGTGGAGACTAATGGAGAACCAAGAAAAAACACAGGTGGAGCATTTTAGGCCAAAATCAAGTGTGAGAAGTTGAGTTGTTGTTAATCTTGGGACAGTAATGCTGTCCTACACTGATCAGTATAAATGTGTTTGCCTGACGTTGGACCAACACATGACATTTAACCCAGCTGTCAGTGTTTTAGCTCAGTCTGCAGGTAGAGCCCTGAGTTCTGGACTGAACAAGTCTGAACACTGTGCTCATCTGGGAGTTCATACTTTCACTCTGTTCTATAATGTGTGTGTGTGTGTGTGTGTGTGTGTCCTGTGTCAGACGATGTTTCTGCTGTCTGGGGATTCTGTGAATATTCTCTTTGTAATACTCAGCATCATAGAGCTATTGGTTATCTTACAGCAGTACAGAAATTGACCTCAGTGTTGGCTCTTCATGGTGATTTGGGTTGGGAGCCCTCGAGTATCAGACATAAGAGACAAATGCTCCAGCTCTGGAACAGATCTGTGAAGCTGCCTGATCACAGAATTACTAAAAAGATATTTAATTCTGACACTTTTCATCACCATCCCTGGGCCAGTGAACTGAAATTAATATTTTATATGAGTGATTTATCTGATATTTTCATTAATAAATGATGTTGTGATATTAGAGATATTATAAACAAATTGTTCCTAAAGCAGAGAGATAAATGGTCTGTTGATGTTTGGAGGAAGCCAAAGTTAAGAACCTACTGTCTTATAAAGAACGCTGTTATGACCTTTGGTCATTTGTATATATTGTTGTTTGCCCTCCTTGCTCACAGGGTGGAGTCCACTCTGTATGTGTGTGTCCCATTTCCTGTTCAAGTGGAGAGGTGGGATTAGCTGGTTCTCCTCTTTAAAATGGAAGTTCTCCTGTACTGAGGTGACTCCTCCTCCTTCCTGCACCCAACTCTGGATCATGCTGGGCTGTGCTGCATTTTGTTCTGTGTTAAAGAACTGTTGTTTGTTTTTTGTTTGTTTGTTTCATTACTACACGTTAAACAAGTTTTGTTTTAAATAATAATAATAATAATACATTTTATTTTTATGGCGCCTTTCAGGTCACCCAAGGTCGCCTGACAGAGAATACAAGCATATTAAGACAGTATTTTGCTTTATGTTACAAATAGCAGTCCTAATAGCTGCATTTAGCTTTAATAGCTGTAGGGGAGGGAAGGAATTTCTTTTAATTAACCTTTTTCTCCTGACGCATTGTTTGGGAAGTAAGCTTTCGGTTTTCCTTTTTGTCTTTTTTTTTGTCAGGTTATATTTCAAACCTTACTTGATTATGATTAAAAACACAGAGATAAACAACAGCAGAGCAGCACAACAGCTGAACAACAAACACACTGATTAAAGTAAAGACACAGTTACACAAACACTGTATAGTGATGCATTGATTCTGCTCTATGTTCAACCAATAGGTTCATTCATCCACAGAGCATCAGATCAGCAGTCCACTCAACCTCTGGTGTCTTTGAGCCCCTTAAATATTTTCATGAATGAGAACTCCATCATCACAACTGTGACAGATGCCAAAAGCAGCAGAAATGTTGTGTCCCCCTCCCTAAAAGTAAATGATCCTCAGTGAACATAGAAGTCACCACTGGAGGATTCACCATGAGGACACCAGCATGAGCCAGCATGCACCTGTTGGCTTAGCAACATGTGTGTGTGTTTGATTTGTTTCACTTAGTGTGTTCTCCAGGTGGTGAATCAAATCAGTGATTCATTATGGAGCATGAAGCTTTTTATTCTGATGACAGTCTCCCAAATCTCCAAACCTCTTCAGTTCAATTTCATCTCATTTAATGAAAAGTCATAAAAATATATAAAAAGTCTTGACACAAATGTGAATTCTGACCTGAGAGTTTCCAGCTCACAGTGTGGACTCTCCAGTCCAGCAGACAGCAGCTTCACTCCTGAATCCTGCAGGTTGTTGTTACTCAGGTCCAAATGTCTCAGACTAGAGGACTGGGAGCTGAGGACTGAGGACAGAGCTTCACAGCTTCTCTCTGAGAGGTTACAGCCACTCAGTCTGAAGAGGAATCAGCAAAACAAAATAAGCGATTAAAGAATCATGTTTTTGAGTCTCAACTAAATAAAAAGATTCAGCTGATCTGTATGGATTAATTTCTACATACAGAACTTTGTTGGAGGCTTTAACCACTGGCAGCAGCCTCAGAAGAGCCTCCTCTGAAGCAGAGTATTTCTTCAGGTCAAACACGTCCAGATCTTTTTCTGATGACAGTAAGATGAAGACCAGAGCTGACCATTGAGCAGGAGACAGTTTATCTGTGGAGAGACGTCCTGATCTCAGGGACTGTTGGAGCTCCTCCACCAGAGAACCATCATTCAGTTCATTCAGACAGTGAAACAGGTTGATACTTTTCTCTGGAGACAGATTCTCACTGATCTTTGTCTTGATGTACTGGACTGTTTCCTGATTGGTCTCTGAGCTACTTCCTGTCTGTGTCACCAGGCCTCGGAGGAGAGTTTGGTTGGTCTGCAGTGAAAGACCCAGAAGGAACCGGAGGAACAAGTCCAGGTGTCCATGTGGACTCAGTAAGGCCTTATCCACAGCACTCTGGTAGAGACGTACTGTTTTAGATCCAGATTTTATTAGTTTAGACCTCGAAGTTGTTGTTTGTTTTTCTGACATCAGATTGACTCCAGAGTTGATGAAGGTCAGATGGACATGAAGAGCAGCCAGAAACTCCTGAACACTCAGATGGACGAAGCAGAAGACCTTGTCCTGGTACAGCCCTGTCTCCTCTTTGAAGACCTGTGTGAACACTCCTGAGTAAACTGATGCTGCTCTGATATCGATGCCACACTCTGTCAGGTCTGATTCATAGAAGATCAGGTTTCCTTTCTGCAGCTGCTCAAAAGCCAGTTTTGCCAGGGACTCAATCATCTTCTTGTTCTTTTTACTCCAGTGTGGATCTGACTCAGCTCCTTCATCGTACTTGATGTTCTTCAGTTTGGACTGAACAACCAGGAAGTGGATATACATCTCAGTCAGGGTCTTGGGCAGCTCTCCTCCCTCTCTGGTCTTCAACACCTCCTCCAGAACTGTAGCAGTGATCCAGCAGAAGACTGGGATGTGGCACATGATGTGGAGGCTTCGTGAGGTCTTGATGTGGGAGATGATCCTGTTGGCCTGCTCCTCATGTCTGAACCTCTTCCTGAAGTATTCCTGCTTCTGGAGGTCATTGAACCCTCTGACCTCTGTCACCATGTCAACACACTGAGGAGGGATCTGATTGGCTGCTGCAGGTCGTGTGGTTATCCAGAGGCGAGCAGAGGGAAGCAGTTTCCCCCTGATGAGGTTTGTCAGCAGCACGTCCACTGAGGTGGACTCTGTAGGATCAGTCAGGACCTCAGTGTTGTGGAAGTCCAGAGGAAGTCGACACTCATCCAGACCGTCAAAGATGAACACAACCTGGAACTGATCAAACCTGCAAAATCCTGCTTCTTTGGTTTCAGTGAAGAAGAGATGAACAAGTTCCACCAAGCTGAACTTCTTCTCTTTCAGCACATTCAGCTCTCTGAAGGTGAAGGGGAATGTGAACTCTATGTCCTGGTTGGCTTTGTCTTCAGCCCAGTCCAGAGTGAACTTCTGTGTTAAGACGGTTTTCCCAATGCCAGCCACTCCCTTTGTCATCACTGTTCTGATTGGTTGGTCTCTTCCAGGTGGGGGTTTAAAGATGTCTTCTTGTCTGATGGTTGTTTCTGCTCTGTCCTGTTTCCTGGATGCTGTTTCAATCTGTCTGACCTCATGTTCCTCATTGACCTCTCCAGTCCCTCCCTCTGTGATGTAGAGCTCTGTGTAGATCTGATTCAGAAGGGTTGGGTTTCCTGCTTTAGAGATCCCCTCAAACACACACTGGAACTTCTTCTTCAGGTCAGATTTGAGTTTATGTCGACAAATTGGCGCATTAAACTCTGAATGGGCGAAATACAAATAAGATCAAAGAATAAATTACAAGGTTGATGTTTATTTCTCCTAAGGAATAAGAAAATGATCATATTTCTCTCTGTCTCCTTAGACTTTAGTAAATGTGTAATTGATCATCATGTTAAATCCTCTTACTGTTCTGCAGACAGTCAGCCAGCTCCTCCTGCTTCATCCTCCTCAGGAAGTTCACTGTGATCTTCAGAAATGCCTCTCTGCTCCTCCTCTGCTCTTCATCCACCTCATCATCCTCATTCTTGAAGAATTGTGGGTAATCTGGACTCAATATCCTTTTGATTTTCTTCAGCTCGTTCTTCACATAACAGACGATGTTCTCCTCCAGCAGCTGGAACACAATAACATCCTGTGTAAAGTTCACTCTCAGTATAAACTGATGGATCAAAGGATCAGATCATCAGTCTGAGTTCAACTTTAGCTGCTGCTGTATCATCTGCTGCCACATCTCTTTCCAGAGCTACAGAGAAAGATTCAGACCTCCTGACTTCAGTAAACTAACTTCACTGGTGTAACTTACTAAGTTTGAGTTTTGAATCTGACAACACAGAGATCCTGATCATCACATGAAGGCCAAACTGATACAGCCCTTCAACACATCAACTTAGGAACTGAAAATTCAGGGTATTAACTGTGACTGTGGCTGAAGATGGATCAGACCACCTGAACCAGTTCACTGATGAATTATTCCATCTTTAAACCCTGTAGAGACAGAGTCCATGGAGGTCCGGAACTGAATCAAATAAAATTTGGTCTCTGTTATCAAGTCACAGCTGAAATTATCTGGAAAACAATTAAATAAACTTTCCTTTAAGATTCCCTGAAGATGAACAAGAAGGAGCAGAAATGTTTTCTAAAAGTCTCCAACAGACCATATTCATACAGAACATATCTGTTGAGGATGATGGATTATTGCTCTGTGGTGAACTAATTTTTGGTTCACTACAACTCCCAGTCCTCTCCCACTCTCTCCCACCCCAAACCTGTTCAATCCCAATTCAACTCCTGTCTGTCACAGAGTAAAGCTCTACTGGTCTACAGAGTGCAGCTTCAAACTCAAGTCTTTGTTGGTGTCTGTTGTAGTCACTGGATGAACATTTACACACCATAAATATGGAGTCCAGGTCTGTGTGATGATGTTTGTCAGACTGAACTCTGAGGAGAAAAGACACAAACACATAGTTTGTTCCAGGAGTTTTCTATGAACACCAGAGAAACTGATAGACAAGCTTTGATACCTTTATTGAGTCAAACAAAATCAAATGATCAGCTTTTACCTTTTTTCTTTGGTAAAATCATCCATAGACCGATCACTCTTCATGGACACACAGCTGGATACAGCAGACTGTTGTCCTCCCTTAAAGTTAATAGAACGACCCATAGACCGATCACTCTTCATGGACACACAGCTCAGTTCAGGAGAATCTGGTCTTGACTTCTGGTTGCTAGTACAAACAGAGTTGACAGTAAAATAATTAAAAACCAAGAAATTGAAAAAATAAATTAAAATAGTCAAGTGCAGTTTTCATTTGTATAATCACAAATCACCCAAAATATTTTACTGTGTGTTTTCTTAATTAATTTTCACTTAGATTTGGATGTCTTTTTCTTTTGACTCACTTTAAGAATTTTCAGGTTGAATTGAAAAGTGCAACACAAATAAAGATTATTATTATGATCATTATTATTCTTGATATTTCCACATGCTGGTTGAGCTCCCTGTGAAAACAACGATGTACAAAACAGCAGCAGAAAAAGTTCAGGAATAAAAAAATCTAAGTGACAGTGAGAGTGAATAATGATGGAGCAGTGATCTGAGTGCTGAGCTCTGACAGATGGACAGTTAGAGATCCTCATCTCACCTCTGAGCTTTGGTCTGACTCTCATGTTCCCCACACAGAGTGGTTTTAGAGAGAGGGGCTCCCTCCTCTCTGTCCTCACACTGATTCATAGCTGAGCCTCCACCTTCACACAAACACAACAGGATTTACATCACAGGACACATACATCATCATTACTGTCACTAAAATGTCACTAACTTCAGCCTTTAACTCCAAACAACAAACTGTTTGTTATAACAGAATCTGACTGAAATCAACAGAGAAAATTCAGAAACAACACTCAAGAATAATGTTCATCCCAACATTCATGTTTTATATTTGCATAATGTATAAAACTTTAAATTGAATTAGATAAATTTTTACATTTTGTAACATCGAAGGCCTAGATTTTAATAAAATATATATTTGAGGACCGAATCATTAAATCATCACAAGCCTAAACAAACATCAGTTACATCTAAACCAGTCTGACCTTTATCAGGAAACCCCAGACTACGGGAGGTAGTTCTCTCATGTGATGTTTAAGATGCACCTTAAATATTTGTTTCTTTGTTTGATACATTATTTAAATATTGTGCCTCCACAACGTCACATACAAATCAGTCTGATCAGTCAGTAATCTGAAAGGTTCAGAGAAAAGTATCTCAGATCTGATGGTGCTTCTTCTCTCTGTCCACTAGAGGGTGGTATCTGACTGTAGGATGTGTTGATGGAGCTGTGATTTAATTCATGTCACCATATTGATCAAACAACTTATGACAATTTAAAGAATTCTGTTTTGCCTCAAATGATTCCCAACATTAAAAACAAGGAGTGCTGCTTTAAACCTTAAAGGGATTCACTGTATCTGGAAGTACTCAGACTGTACCTTTAACAGTAAGAGTTCAATTCTCTTAGACAAGTTCAACCAAGGTTTCAGACCAGCTCAGACATGTTTGTTCTGTCATGGCTCAACAGAAACACAACACACCAGTTCAAGGAAAAAAACGTAACCTTCATCATTAAAGCTGATAAAAACTTGTTTCACTTAAGATTAATTTGTTGTGACCATTTAAACACAAAAAAAATAAATAAAATCTGGTTTAAGGCTGGTGATTTAATATCTCGGTGAATCCTACTTTATATTTGAACAATAATAAAGTGATGATAAAGAGGAAATAGGAGACAGGAAGGTACGTATATAAACATATCTACTGTTTTCAACACAATGTGATCACAGTGATCCTGTTCAGACATTTACAGTTTCTCACCTGCTGAACTCACTTCAGGGCGACTTTCTGACACTTTCCAGCTTCATCTGAAGAAGCTGTTTGTTCTCCCTCATCAGTCCTGGTGTCTGAGTGACAGAGCTGAGGAAAAGTCACATCCTCATAACTTCAGAGTTCAATTATTAAACATTTTAGTGAGGTAAAAACTGTTCTAACCTTTGTTAGAAACCAAATCAGTGCCAGAGGGCTCTTTGGTATGGTGGTGTAACTCCTCTAATGTCCTGACCCTTAACTCAGCAGAAGAAGATGCAAATGTACTGCAAAACAATGTGGATTTCTAAGTCTTGATGAAATTTAAAACAACAGTAAGCAATAAACAAATCATTCAGAGCCAACAACAACTATGTCTTTCTGAGTTCAACCAACAGATGGAGCCATCAGAAATCTGGATTTCTTCATTATTTCAATATTCAGTTCTAATTTCTACTATTTGTATACCTTGGTAATTGTCAAAGAGGACAATATCATGTAATAAAGACGAAAATTATGAAAAAAAACAAAACATAAATGTCCAGGGGCAAGTGTTTCTTAATTTTTTGTCTTTTGTCGTTTGCTTCAACTTTAAACCAACATCTCTTTTCATCATCACCTTCTTCTATACTTTCTTCAGTTTAGAAAACTGTACACTTCCATGTTTTTTGGTTTTGCTATTAAAAAGCAACAGAACTGAGACAATGCTTTCAGGAGAGACAGATCTTGAATATTACATGTATTCAATCAGTATCCTCATGGATGAAGATGATAAACAATAAAAATTATTTTCCTAAAAAAATTACTGTTGGCTCATCTTTGATCTGGAACAACGTGGAAACGTTTTACATTAATGTTACTGAAGCAGTTTTCTTCCTCATTACAGGAAACAGACATGATGTGATGAAGTTCTACTATCTGTCCACTAGATGATAAACAATGTGGGAACATTTTACATTAAATCAGTCACAGTGTGGAGAAATCAAACTGTTTGTGCTGAACAAAACTAGTCACATTGAACTGCTGCCTTTATTTCTCATTCTTTCTATTTGTGTTGGAAGACAAATGAACCGAGGAAACTAAAAGTCAAACCGAGTTCAGAGGCTTTTTAGCCAGTCGGTCAGTTCTGAGAAACCTCCATCAATAAACTCAGATTACAATCAATCTGCTGCCAAAATTAACAGAAAAATAAAAGTCAACAAGCAAAATGTGATGACAGTGATCCTGTTGATCAGACATTTACAGATTCTCACCTGCTGAACTCACTTCAAGTCGATTTACATACATTCCAGCTTCGTGTGTTCTGAAAACATGCTGCGCGCTCTTCACTTCCTCATTACTGAACCAGTTTTCTTCCTCAATACAAGAACAACAGGATGTGATGAAGTTCTACTATCTGTCCACTAGATGGTGATAAACACACCCTAAATTGTCTGGTTTGCATTTAGTTTAGTTTGTTTTTTGTTTTTTAGGAGAAACAGAATTATTGAATAAGTATGAGAAGAAGCTCAGGTTTATCAAACAGGAAACAATGATTGATCAAAGTGAGAAAGGAAAATGCACATTATATGAAAGTCTAAGTTCTGACATAAGCAACAAAATTTAACGTTAAATAGCAGAACATAACTGAAGTAGTGAACACAGTTAATGCTGAGTGACAGACTGTGGAGGAAATTAAATTAATTAAGTGCTCTGATTTGAAGCGTGAGGCCAAGAAGTACATTACTGCGCACAACATTAGTGTGTGAGCTACTGGAGGAGGAGAGGTGAGCCCAGTGCTTTCTACACTTGATGATCCATCACAATCACACAGAATAATAATGTTTATTGATGACGATCATGCATGTTTTGGTTTATTTATATCGAGATCACTATCATTATAACTGTCATAATATATAGTGAAAAACATTACCTGAGGATAAAATGAAATTCATTCCTATCAAAGAAAAGAACCACTCATGCATCACTATTGAAGCATAAGTTTCTTTAAACTATAAACGACATCCTAACAGAATGTAGAGAAAGGAAAAAGCTCTAAATAAAATGCCACCCAAGTTCACACTTTTATTGTTCTTTTTTGCCAGCTCACACCATCATACAAATCAGACGCAAAAGACTGTGTATATAGTATGCATGGTGTTAAAAATGTGTAGTGGTACACACATTCTCACAGCCTGTGGATTTTCATACTGGAAGCCTGCATGTTCATACATAGTTTAAACATGCACACATAGCTTATACATTTGGTCCCAGGTGTCCATATGGACTCTAAGGTCTTGTCCACAGCACTATGGTAGTGTTGTTTTAAGATCCAATTCTTCATAGTTCAGACATTCAGGTTGTTGTTTGATCATACAGTATGACAATTTATAGCGGCTCAAAAGATTACTTATTAACAACAAAGCTGCCATCTACACTAACATGTACCTGTGTCTCTGGGATCTCTGCTGGTCTTCTTCTGTTGTCTCACTGGATGCCGTCTCTTTATCTTCTCTCTCAGAATCTGACTCACCTGTATTGCATGGCATATGAAAATGGAGAAGAACATAGACACTGTATGGTCATGACCACATAAAGCAACTATTGTGTAAACATTGTTAACCTAGCGTTCAATTCAGTAAATTTTATTGTAATGCATAATTTACTTTAATTCATATTTTATCCTGTCTACCTGTTCCCTCTGCAGTCCTGGCCTCCTCATCTCAGGTTCATCATCATTTCCAGGTGACTGGTTTAGCTGCTGCTCAGAGGCTACAAAACATCGTTCTTAAGGGGTTATTTTTCTTGCATAAACAGTTTAAGCTTAAATTTTTCAATTTTGTTGATTTTCTTCTTCATAGAATTTTCAAACTTCAGCATATTTGTCATATATATTGGGCAATATGAGGGGTCTCAAACTGAAACTACCTGGGGAGCGATGAGCTGCTAACATCTTGGTCCAAATACCACAGTTCACCTTCAGATGTCTAGAGGAGTCCAGGACTGCTGTTCTACTTTCTTCATTTACATTTACAAAAATGTAACAAAGACGTAAATGTAAATTAAGAGTGCTAGTGTCGGTTTTCTTCTAACGCAGCTCTTTACAGGGCTCAGAGGAGTCAACCCAGCGCTGCACGCCATGTTGGCCACAGGAGCCGGAAGGAGGCACGAGCTGTAATGGTCAATGTTAGCTATTACCATGTCAGCTAACCCACATCTCATATGACTTTTTCTGTCTAATGCTAACGATCTATCCTGACTAATGCTAACCATCTATTCTGACTAATGCTAACGAGCTATCCTGACTAATGCTAACCATCTATTCTGACTAATGCTAACGAGCTATCCTGACTAATACTAACTATTTATCTTGATAAGCGCTAACAAATTATTCGAATGCTAACAATTTATTCAGACTAATGCTAACTAGCTAATCTCACTAATGCTAAGAAGTTATTCTACTGCTAACGAGTTATTCTGACTAACGCTAATGAGTTATTCAAACTAATGTGCTCCTGCTCCTGCTCGGTACCTCAGGTCAGCTGATCAGCTGCTCCTGGAGACACCGAGGTGTAAGCGTAAGCTCAGGGGGGACAGAACCTTCTCTGTTGCGGCACCAAAACTCTGGAACCGCCTTTCTCTGCATATTAGGCTGGCCTCCTCACTGTCCGTTTTTAAAACCAATCTTAAAACCTATTTTTATTCCCTGGCTTTTGACCCAGCATGAGACGTTTCTTATGTTTTATTGTTTCTAACTGTTTTTATTAGTGTTGTTTTATGTTTTTATGATTATTCATGTACAGCACTTTGTGTCAGCTGTGGTTGTTTTAAAAGTGCTTTATAAATAAAGTTGAGTTGAGTTGAGTTGAGTTAATGTTAACGATTCATTCTGACTAATGGTAATAATTTATTTTGTCTACTGCTAATGAGTTATTTTGACTAATGCTAACAATTTACTGTCTAATGCTAACAATTTATTTTGATTAGTGCTAACAGTTTATTTAATGTTACCAGCTCATTCTGATTAATGCTAACAATTTATTCAGACAAATGCTAACTAGCTAATCTCACTAATGCTAGCAATTTATGCTGACTAATGCTAACAAGTTGTTCCGTCTGAACTTACTGAATTATTGTGTGTTTCTCCATCTTCTGTGTTGTGTGTGACCACAGGCTGTAACAACAGCTCGGGCACAACTATTACTCACCAAAATGAGCCTCTAGATGTTAAACTGATCATGGCCTGTTCTTCATAGTGAATTAGTTTCCCACTGGTTTTTAACTGGCCTGATGGTCTGATGGTCTGATGATGGTCTGATGGTTTGGAGCTCATTCATTGTTCTGGTTTCAGTTGTGAAGGTCTCCTTTCCTTTGTCCTGAGTGCTCTAAGTGAGTAATGCATTTCTATTTCATATTTCAAGACCTATTTATTATTTGTGCACCTTATTTAGTTTGATGATAAGAATATGCTGAGTGATTTCTGTTCATTGTTAGTATTAAATATGTGTACATCTCTTATGTTATAGAGAAAAATTACTGTGACCTTCACTCTGCCTTCAACTGGACCTTTGAAATAAAACTGTGCCTGTAATAAATCATTTGAAAAGGATCACCCTGCCTCTGCCCCTTTCCTCTGCTCATGTCAACAAGTCACTGCCAGCCTCCACTGAGAACAGTATCCTCTGGTGTTTGGGAATGGAAGTGAAAAAACTTACAACATCCACGTATTCTGAGATCCTGATCCATCAATTTGTTGTGATGGAATCGTGTCTAGATATGAATCTTTAATGAAGTTACCGCTGCTGTATAAAACTTTTGCACAGTCCATGTTTATTTAATAATGTATGACCTGCTGTGGCGACCACCTGTTCTACTGTTATCCAGTTTCATTAGCATCATATGAGTATCCAACAGACGGCCCTTACAGCTCGGTGCTGATATGGTGTGCGAACCTGAGTCTGGACTGATCATCACAGACTCAGCTGACCTCACCTGGTTAGGTTTAAGAGTAGAATGAGGGGGCAGGGAAGGACAGAGAGGGAAAGAGACCATGAACAGCTCCACACATTGTTGATTGCTCATTTTTAAAATAGGAATTATAATATTAATGCCCATAGTTAATGGTATCATCAATGGTGTCATCTGGATCCATCTGCTTGAGAGAGGGAGGGGAGGTGCAGACACCTGAACACATCACAGACAATAAACTACCCATGGATTTTGAGAATTCATTTTTGTGTGTGTCTTCGGTGAGGAGGTTCAGGAGCTCATGAGTTGAGCGGCTCAGCTGTCTCAGTGGACCACAAAGCTACAGGGACTGCTGGACACTGAAAACCAGAGTCCAGGACCTCGAGGACCGTTACCTTGCCAAGGAAGTGGAGTATCGCAGAAACACACAGCAGCTGCAGCAGGAAAAAGAAGAAACACAAGTATGTCAAATAGATGTACACAACAATTTTTTTAAAGTTTTTTTTTGGTCAGATACATAATATCAAATATAATCAAAAAAGAAATCATGATGAATACAAATCATCTTACCAGCAGCACATAAGATAGATCAATTTTAGCTCCAAATTTACTGGCTGTAATAATCAGTGAAAATGAATATTTAGAATGAAATATAATATGAATGGCAGATTATCTTTATATTTTTTTATTGATGGAATAAATCAATGCAAAAATACAAAACTTTGGATCAGATGTCTGCACACTGTGTGTGTTATGGAAATGAAGTCTGCTGGTATCAGATATCATAGTAAAGATAGCTACAGCCACACAGCGGCACCACCTGTGTTTTTTTTTTTTTCCCCCAGGGGGGAAAATGGAGGCATATTAGAGGGTAGCTTATATTTGCTCACACTAAATTTAACTATATTTCAGACTAAACTAAACAAAGGATAATTAAGTTTTATACATTTTATGTTTTTGATGTTTACATAGAAATTAGTGCATTAGAATAGAATCTAAGAACCCGTCATGTGTTAAATATGCAGCATGAAACTTTTATCTTTAATTAGAGTAGTGACTGTACTTGTCAGGTGAATGTAATGAAGTAAAATGTCCAGCTTTCCCTTTGTCATGTTGAGAGGTAAAGGAGTGTGTTCTCGTAAGTTACCGTATTAAATATTTTATTTAGCTTTGGGGTAGACACTTCTGAAATTGAAAATAAAATAAAAAGCTCTGTTAGGCTTTTATTGGATTATTTACATTTTTGATTTGAGGGGCAGCACAGCAGCATAGTGGTTGGTGCTGTTGCCTCATAACAAGAACTTTGTGACCTTTGTGTGTTCGATTCCCAGGCCTGGGGTCTTCCTTAGCCAAGTTTGTGTGTTCTCCCCATGCTTCCCGATACTCCGGTTTCCTCCCACCTTCCAAACTGACTTTAAATTGTCTGTAGGTGTGAGTGTGTGTGCTTGTTCGTCTCTGTCTGTCCATATGTGTTGGCCCTGCGATGTCCAGGGCGTACCCCGCCCTCTCCCAGTGTGAGCTGAGATAACTTTAATTCATTTTGGAGTAATGTTTAACATTAATACTTTGGATATTATCATTTGATTAACATCTGACTTGTTGATATTGATGACCTACCTATGACCTTCCTGTTTTAGCCCCTTTTCTCCTAAGCCCAGCAAAACTGAACCTTACAGTCAACATTTGCTCGATCACGTCAACTTATCCAGAGTGAGATTAGTTTAATGTAAATTCCCAGACAGTGAAGAGCTTTGGAAAGGCCTTTCCTATTTCTCTTCTTTCTGCTGGTCAGTCTTTGGTGGTTTTGCTCATAAAGGACTGCAATGAGATGCAGTTTACATGTTGACAAATTGCTAAATTACCTCCAACATTCTGTGACTGTGGCTCTTACAGAAGGTCTGGCTTAGAGAGCTGCTCATAACGCCAGAGAATCTGAAAGGAGATAAATCCGTTCATAAAGGAGAATGCCAAATAACCCACAAAGTGGTTTGCTAAGGAGTCTCAACCCAACACAGTGATCGCCACCTCTTCAGAAATCAACCAAGAAAACAGCTGCTAAAGACAAACTCTTCCTTATTTCCCTATTCTGTATTGATCTCCAAACTAAACACTGATGAAAGAGTCAGGTGGATAAAAGTGTTGTTTGACTCGTTGCACTGAATAAGCTGTGTTCAGCCAAGAAGAAGAAGAAGAAGATCCATGTAAGCATTCTTCATGACAGCAGTCCCTCAAGGCATGATGGTCAGCTCCAGAAGAAGTTACAAGACAAGGAGAAGCGACTCTTTTGGAAAGGTCCTTAATTATAGTTTTTAATAATGGCCTATTTCAAATACTTATTTAAATGTATGCAAAATGTTACTTATATATTTATATACATCTCTTTGGCTACTGATAGCTACAGTTTGTTGGTCAAATACAAATTTGTTATTGTGAACTAAAGTAATAGTTTGAATATAAGACAAAATAACAGATTTATAGGCATTTACTTTGATATTTACAGCTCAAACATTTATATTGATATATTTAAAACTCTAACCCGCCTTATACAGAATCTAAAGAAACCCACAATGGCAAATTATTTGTTTTTTGTCTGGATATTTTCTTTCTCCCAATCTACACATAAATTTATTGATAACATTATTTTATCAGTATTATTCACATCTGTAATACTGATTTTGGCTTTAAGAGGGCAAATGCACCACTGATCCAAACTAAATGGGAAAAGGGGAAAAAAGGTTTTCTGTCAGAAATGCTTTGAGGTAAGAGCTCAGAAAAACCAGCTCAAATATCTGTTCAGCTGTATGGGAATAACAGACTTTCATCTGGGAGACTGTGATGTGAGTCTCACTGTCTATAGATTTAGTTAACTATTCTTTCTGTTAAATGCCTTGAAGGCACACGTGTCCAATGCACTTTTCCACATGACAGGTTTGAAATGAAAAAGAATAAATCTGCATACACCAGATAAACCTGCAAAGACTCTCATCTCCTATTGCATCTTAGCACTTCCATGAGGAATGTTTCTTCTTACATTATCTTACAAATTTCAGTATGATTTAAGGACATTGTCCACTTGTCAAAAAAGCTATTCAGACCCACAAATATCTGGCTTTTGCCATGAATGGGAAAGGTTACAATTGGCTTTCAGGGCAATTGTGATGTCAGCAGTGGACTGGATGGTATTCATTAGCTCTGGTAACGAGTATTTTTGAAGGAAATAAAAGATTAGGGATTGAGTCTTGGAGTCAGGAGCTGTGAAACGACCCTCAATGTCCTCCCTGTGACATCAGTTGGGATTAAAGAGACTGAAATCAAAATTAGCAGGTATTAAAAATGTGGGTAAACTTGTTTATAAAATCAGATTTACTGCCAGTCAGGTTTGCCTGAGGACATATAACGGTGAGGAGTGGTGTCATCAGAGCATGCAGAGACAAATGGGAGCAGAAGTGAGCTGCTGGCCTTGTTGCTACTGATAAAAACAGCTCTGTCACGTTTCATCTCCCCGTCGGTGCTCCTGTACAAAAATTGAAATCTTCATTATCTCAAATCAACTACTATTTCAAAGCACAACTCAGAAGGTGACTTTTGCTTTAAAAGGTCCATTTTAGTCGAGGATAAGGCCTTCAGGGAATCCATCCTTTCCCTTCCCTTCCCTTATTATGATTGATAACAATGACAGCATTACTTTTTACACTAAGAGTTAGTTACTGTCAGAGAAAATTCTTGGTGTGCACCCACAAGTTTTCCTTCTGGGAAATTAATATAAGGCTATTCCCTTGGTCTTGTTGATTTATATTTAATTTTTTCATGGTCTACAACCAAAAATGAACACAAGATATCAGTAATGTTGTTATGATTTGGCGCTACAGTAAATAAATCAATTTGATTCGATTTAACAGGCCCTTTGGCTCTTTGCAGGGGACAGTTTTTTTTTGTCAAAATATCATCACATCGAAAACCTTGAATTCTCTTTTGGCTCACTGATGGAAGATCATGGCTGTTGCTCCCCACTGTGATGTCTGTCTGTAACAGAAAGGGAGAGCTTACTTTGGCCTTTACTGACATCCTTCACAGTTCTACTGGAAAATGGACGTGTGGCCTGAGAGTGTGTGAAAAGTGTCATATGTGTGAGTCTCATGGTCAAAACATGATAGTTGTCAGTCCTATAAACAGCCACTTTATATTTGATGATGAAGGTCTAACCTTTTTTTTTTCTTCCAATCCACAGATCTGAAGAAGATCTGGGATGAGATGGCATTCCATCTGATGCTACTAGACATGTATTCATTTATTTAATTTATAGAGGTTAAAAGGACATTTGCTTTTCTTCTTCCTTTGGGCAATAAGTGCGTCGTTGAATTGACATAATCATTAAATAAATTCCAGTAAAATCATCCAATTACTTCTATAAAAATTCTGGCTTGCCTGAAGCTGAATTCATATATATTCATATTCATAATTGGGACTAATTAATGTTTGCATTTCTGTCTCTGTTTGCACTGTGTGTGAACACCACTCCTGTTTTTGTTCCTGTCAGAGTATTTAAGAGGTGATCTCTCACCTGAAGCCACCACAGGCTGAAAGCAAGAAGGAAGAGGAGAAGAGAATCTTGCTACAGGTTTGCTACAGAACCATCTTTCGTCTTTTACTTTATTTTAAAGAACTGATTACCAGAAGAGGTTGGCTGCTTTCTGCACAAATATGGGTAACAGGAACATGTCCTGTTTCTCTCTCTCATCTGCAGCGTCCACCATGAAGACTTTGTCTTTATTTATATGTGCCATGATGGTTCTGACTGGAGCTAATGGTAAGTATTTCCCCAGAATATTTTTGTGTGTCATTTTTTATATCCTCACTTTCTACTTTTTTTTTCATCTTATAATAGCCTGAAATCTGGTGCTTTTAACTTCTTCACCACATTTCAGACATCTATAGTTACTTTACAGATTTAAGCTTTGCATACAAAAAAAATTAAAATATCGGTGTATGAAGGAACACATCGTCCCTCAGTGAACAAATTCAAAAACACTACTTCAGCAGGTGATGACCAGTGTTTCTTCAACTGTACCACTAATCTTATAAAGTACCCAGCAGCCTAAAATTACAGTTACCTTAATGGAAAATGAATCAAGTAAAAGTGAAGGTCACATTTTAGAAAACTACTTGAATGAAAGTCTAAAAGTATCTGATATTTACTGTACTTGAGTATCAAAAGTTATTTGATATTAAATGTACTTTAAAAGTGCTAAAAGTAAAAGTATTGTTTTGTTTTGGTTTTTTTTTGTCTGCATCTGTCCTCTTAGTTTAGCACCACAGGGTGTCAACATTAGCAGGAATCCTGGTGTTAATTTCAATACCTTTTTAAAGACTTTTTAAAGAGCTTCTCAAAGTATTTTAAGACCTCATCACCACTTCAAGATGTTTTTGTTTGTGTCTGTGTTACAAAACACTAGTTGTTAAAATTCTGCTTTGTTAAATATTCCATCTCACCCACATCATCTAGCCAACGTGGACTGGGACAACATTGACTGGGAACAATATAAGGAACACTTAGGTAAGGAAAACAATGAAGCAAAAAGAGGTTTGTGCGTGTGTGAGTGTGTGAGTGTGTTACCAAAAAACTAGTCTACGTTGTTAAAATCTTCCTGTTATAAGTGCTTTGTTAAATATTCCAGCTCAGCTACATCATGAGCCCAAAGTGGACTGGGACAACATTGACTGGGAACAATATAAGGAACACTTAGGTAAGAAAAACTATGAAGCAAAAAGAGGTCTGTGTGTGTGTGTTTGTGTGTGTGTAGGTGTGTGTGTGTGTGTGTGTGTGTGTGTGTGTGTGAAACTAGTCTACGTTGTTAAAATCTTCCTGTTATAACTGCTTTGTTAAATATTCCAGCTCAGCTGCATCATGAGGCCAAAGTGGACTGGGACAACATTGACTGGGAGAAATATAAGGAACACTTAGGTAAGAAAAACAATGAAGCAAAAAGAGGTCTGTGTGTGTTTGTGTGTGTGTTACCAAAAAAATTGTCTATGTTGTTAAAATCTTCCTCTTATAAGTGCTTTGTTAAATATTCCAGCTCAGCTACATCATGAGCCCAAAGTGGACTGGGACAACATTGACTGGGAGAAATATAAGGAACACTTAGGTAAGAAAAACAATGAATCAGAAAGAGCTATGCGTGTGTGTGTGTGTGTGTGTGTTACCAAAAACTAGTCTACTTTGTTTAAAGCTTCCTGTTATAACTGCTTTGTTAAATATTCCAGCTCAGCTACATCATGAGCCCAAAGTGGACTGGGACAACATTGACTGGGAGAAATATAAGGAACACTTAGGTAAGAAAAACAATGAAGTGAAAAGAGGTCTGTGTGTGTGTTACTAAAAAACTACTCTACTTTGTTAAAACCTTCCTGTTATAACTGCTTTGTTAAATATTCCAGCTCAGCTACATCATGAGGCCAAAGAGTACTGAGACATATATGACTACTATGACTTCTACTGCACCATAAAGAGGCTGATGGAGTCCTGTTTTGGATCCTTCTGGGAAACATGATGGGATGTTTGTGTGGCGTGTTGTTCATCTCTCATCTGTCCGTAGCAGAATTATCTTGATTGGATAGATTTCTGAGCTGAGGTGATGATGTCACCATCGGTCTCATATCTAATCTGAATTTTCCATTTTCTGTGTTTCTACTCTCTTGCTGCTTCTCAGGAGCTGGTTTTTCTTTGGGTTTGGGGCCTTTAATAAAACATTCAGCGAGGTCTCTTTCTGCTCTGTATTGTTCCTTTTTGTTAAGTGCAATTTAAAAAATAATAAAAAAAGAAGAATCTTATGCAGTGAAAAATCTGCTGGTTTGTCACTTTGTTTACAATCTTCTGATTATAAGGGGGGATCATTTCCCTGAATCTAACAGTGGGCCCTTTCAGATAAATAAAATAAATAAATAAAAACGGGAAAAAAAAGACTTTTCTATGAGAGTGGATATTTAAGGCAAGTAGATCAGAAGGAAGACAAGCAGGTGAGTTAAATTAGAAAAGTGCACAGTGTGTTAACTTATAGGCTGTTTATTGTATTATTCAGTTTTATTCCCACAACTTTAATCTGGAAGTACATTAGACTGGATCCTCACTGTAAAAAAAAGAAGAAAAAAAAAAAAAGTAAAATTCAGATTTTTCCTGTTTTCCAGTAAAACAATGAAATGCCAGTAGATTTACAGATATTTTTAGCAATTTTAGGTTTTATGTTTAAAATTACAGTTAATTAACCATCATTTAAGATTACATCAAAATTATGTTTTTTAATGACAATTTATTGCAATTTTACATTAAATGTGAGGTATTAATTTAGAGATTGGTGTCCATGATAACGAAGACAAACAAAATTACACAAAACCAGTCATTCAAAGCTTTTACTTTAAAACTGCGGCTAATTAACATTCAAATTTCAAAGTTGGGCCTGTTTCCAGTTTGTGTGGTCCCGCCCATAACGACCAACCGGCTGAGCAGTGTTGCCAGGTCCGCTTATTATAAGCGACTTTGGGTTTGTTGTTCTGTAAAGTCGCTTGCAAATATCGTCAGTCGCGGGTTGCGGGTTTTTGGGCTTGTTTTTTAAAGTTTGGTTGCTTATTTTCGGCTTGCTTTGTTCCGTGTATGAACCCCTCCTGATTCTCTCCCAGCTCTCCACAACTACAATAAGGCTAAAGTTTGTCCTTTTTCTTTAAAGAATTTGTCCAAAATCGAGCGCCGGGACCGTGCTGGCACCGAAAAGCGCAAAGCAACAACAACAAAAAACCCAAAACACCAAGTTCATGAACTTCACCACCAAGTGTCGTCATCCATTTTGGTGATGTCAGATAAAGGCTAAAAGCCCGATCAGGAAGTGTGTCTCTCGCCGGGTGCGGTGGCGCGCGCCTGTAATCCAAGTTACCAGGAGGCTGAGGCTGGCGGAGCGTTTGAGCTCAGGAGCTCTGGGCTGCAGCGGACTATGTCGATCGGGTGTCCGCACTAAGTTCGGTATCGATATGGTGCTCCGGGGGGAGCCCGGGATCACCAGGTCGTCTAAGGAGGGGTGCACCGGCCCAGGTCGGACACGGAGCAGGTCAAAGCCCCCGTGAATAGACGCTGTAGTGCAGCCTGAGTAAGAGAGCGGGACCCAGTCTCTATATATATATACACAACACGGCCTCATCCTTCATTTACACTGAAATCCTCCACAAACTGAAGGACACTGGACCAGAGACCAACAACACAACAGTCTGTGATCTGACTTCATTCATTTTAACTTTAGAAAAAAGCTGCAGCTGCTAAAATAAAAATAAAATAAGATGCTGTAAAATAAACATGAATTGTATTTTATATTTTACTAACTGTAGCAGTGAGCTAATTAGATGTATTATTTACTTCATTTGCATATGTCCATAACATGTTGCCTATGATACTCCCCAACACTGTTCATACCCCTTTATTTTTAATGCATACATTTGGAGAAACAGTAAATATGGATGTCATATGTATGTACTTCAGGAAAAAAGTTCATCTTCCTGTATAAAACTGACGAGTATACACATTGCACTGACTGACGAGGAATAATTCATTAATAATGACTGATAAAATATTAAAAAAACAAAATGTTCTCCTTTTAACTTCTGCCGTAGTTGTTCTCAGTTTACTGTCCCTCATCACCCTGAGCTCCAACTGAGGGACATAACACATTATGATGGCTTCCCACGTTTGGTTTCAGCCTAGTACAGACGCTGCAGGTCATTCCCCTCTCTCCCTCTTTTCCTGCTGGCCTCTCTGCCACTCACTATCTTAATATAGGCTGCATTACGGGCTCGTTGGTCTAGGGGTATGATTCTCGCTTCGGGTGTGAGAGGTCCAGGGTTCAAATCCCGGACGAACCCCCCATATGTTATGTTCAATGGTTTATAGTGTGAGTAAATTAGGAAACAATGTTTAAGTCAGGGTTATCTAACATGAAGAGGTTCTTCTGAATGTGCTCTAACTGTTAATGAATGTTTTACTGTATGACAGATGCGGTTAACCAGCTCATTAATGCTGTACATCTTTCTCCCCTCATGTATCGTTGGTCTTTTTGATCATTCTCCACTTCTGACAAAGCTGAATTTTCAAGTCCCACCTGCCCCCAACAAAATGCTAATGAAATACACCAAGCTTAAAATTTTCTAATGTAATGAAGTAACATCAAGTAACATGATGGTCTATCTGTCACCAACTTTAGTGGTCCAGGTCACAAAGGTCAAGGTTTTTATCTGTTCTGATGATGATTGGAAATGGCTGTTTATTGTTTATCACTTGTTAGGATCTTCGTTAGCTGTCACTGAGGCAGCAGCTACTCTTCCTGGGGTCCAAATGAAAATGCACATCTGCAATCAAACAGGTACAGGTAGATGCAGAGTCCTACATTAAAACAAACAAAAAAAAAACTTTAGCACTTTACCATCAACCTCAACTGCAGTTATACACATTGGACTTCCATTACCAGATCCTCTGCATATAGGCATATTTCAGAGTGGTGCTGTGGCTTAGTTGGTCAAAGCGCCTGTCTTGTAAACAGGAGATCCTGGGTTCAAATCCCAGCAGTGCCTTGTTCCAAATGTTAGATGTTGTAGATTAAACAAGCTTGCAGCTGAAACTTCTCCTGCCTGGATAAGCACTGAATGAGGAGCCATATTCCATCCTGAACAGGAAACCTTTCAGCTGTGAGCTGTACCTATGCTACTTTGTTATGAAAATCTATCGGGGGGGGGGGGGGATGAACTCCACAGTCTGTAGAATACAGAAGATTATTGACACACTTTGTCCTGCTGTTATGGAATCAAATCCAAATTTAAGTTTTCTATAAATTAAACTCATGAGCACTTTTAGGGATCAAACAGAAAAGGACAAAGGAATGAAACAAAATGTTTTCTTTTAATTAACAGAAACAATGTCACAACAAATAGCAATTTAAATCATTATGAAATATAACTCCAAAAACAGGGCCCAATTTAAGAAAGGTCAACTAAGCATAAGGAGACTGAAGCTTAAACATAAATGAACAGAACATACCTGACTCACAAATGGCACACTGGGGTTTTTAACTAATGGACTTGTCCTTCTTTAAACACACAGGTCCAGTGTGTTTCATTTAACTAGAAAAAAACTAACTATAAACTAAACAGAAGTTAGGGGGTAGGGTTAACCCTAACCCAGCACTAATAGGTAGAGGCGGAGCCTCCCAACACAGAGGCGGGGCTTCACAGCAACCAGGATACATGAACCGAAGATCCACATAGCAGACAGCAGAGGGCCTCACAAAGCAGCAGTGACACCAGCCCAAGAACAACACCTGTAAAAGACAAGGAGACACACACAGCCATGGCCGTCACAACATCAACAACTATTTACTCACCCCACAACGAAACCGTGTGACATCACCGGCGATCAAAGGCATTTCCTGTCTTTCATCGCTCTCCCACGCGACACCAGCGCATACGTCACACTCTCGCGTTCGAATCAGATGGATGAGCGCATGCGCACAAAGACGCACACCACTCGTCTCGCGAACGAATGAAGTGAAACACAAATCAGCTGTTATTAGACAAACAAGTGGCGTTAAATGTAACTAAAATCAAATGTGACTCATTTATTTTCGTCTCCCCTGATAAAGTTCAGATGAGAGGATGAATTCATTTCATCGCTTGACTTACATGAGGTACATTTGGTTGTCAGCCTCGGAGCGGATCAGCTGGGATCAGCTGAGAGAGAGCCAGCAGCAGGAGCACATTCAGAGATCGGCTCTTTTTACGAGGCCAGATCAGAAGATAAAAACTGAGCCCTGTCAGACACTAAGATGTCATCTGAGGAGGATCACTGACGTTTCAACCATGACAGCTGAAACAATAACAGCCCCCCCAAACTCTTTCTGCCTCC
The DNA here is from genome assembly GCA_034769265.1 of Remorina albescens. Classification (NCBI taxonomy): domain Eukaryota; kingdom Metazoa; phylum Chordata; class Actinopteri; order Carangiformes; family Echeneidae; genus Remorina; species Remorina albescens. Next base: position 11,509,401 of record CM068496.1, on the reverse strand, counting down.
AAGTGGCTCCTTTGTTTGTTGCTTAAATTACAGCAAAAAATAAAAAATAACAAATAAAAAACTATATGTAAAATGAATTATTAATGTATACATTATATGAAATGTTTATTATTTACATGGCGTTATTTATATATTTAACAAACTGAACTTGGAGTGTAATGCCACAAATAATTAATGAAATTAAAGTACAGAAACCCAAAGATCCAACTAAATTTGAAAAAAATGTTTAATCTCTGATTGAATGTAAATCATTTATAAACTTTGAACTATTTCCATTGAAACCACATAGACAAGTATAAAGAATCACACAACAGGATGTAAATGAAAATCCTGCTAACAGTTTTAGCTCGTCTTTAGTGAAGATTGGCATTAAGAAAAAAACAAGTGGCTCAGCTTTGAGGGCTTTGTTGTTTCTTCTCTCTGTTATTATTATCTGCCCCATTAAAGAGAAGATTCTCTCTGAGGGGACGGAAGTTGCCACAATATGGAGTGTGTGGGCCATCACATGTGGAAGATGTGGGCAGACTGAATCCTTGGTCTGCCACCAGCTCAGAGGGGATGCACTTCTCTGGAAAAGGGGCCCCTCACCTTTCGAGCGTGTTGTCTCTGATTGTAGCGCACAATCTTTCTTTAATTGACGGAGGTACATACTGAGACAACCACTAACTTTCACACCTACAGCCAATTTAGACTCACCATGAACCCAACATGCACGTCTTTGGACTGTGGGAAGCTGGAGCACTCAGAGGGTTATTATTTTAACATTGAAGAAGGATTCTTACAAATGCTGGAACAAACAGACCTTTTATTAAAATGGCCAAGTTTACCGTCCAACACACTTATTCAGAAAATCTGATTTACAAATGTGTCTCTTCCCAATAACACTGTACAATATTAAGCACAGCTGCACAGAACATTCAACCACATTCAACAAGGACAGAAAATTCAAGAAGAGCATACATGAGGCCTTTTTTGACCATGGTCCTCAGAACAAATGTCCATCCCTCTAGAAATGAAGAATCTGCAGTCTTTGCTCTGATCATTGTAACTTTGTGTTATTGTTATATCTTATAAGTTAAGGACCATAAACTTTCTATAAAAGTGGATGTGGTGGTTAAAAAGTACTGAGACTTCCACCTGCAGTCTATCTAACCGGCTCCTCACCTGGTTGGAAAATGAAGTCAGAGTGTATTGAAGTCTATGAGGTTTCATATGGTGGTTTAAAAAAACAAAAACAAAAGCAGTGAAAGCAAAACAAAGTCATCAATAAGAATCTTTCCCAAAAGGACCCCTAGACAAAGAAGCTGGGTAACAGCAGAGGCTGTCAGGAGTAGGATTTGAACCCACGGCTCCAGAGGAGACTGCAGCACAATCAGCTATGAGCAGAGTGGTGCAGCGGAAGCGTGCTGGGCCCATAACCCAGAGGTCGATGGATCGAAACCATCCTCTGCTGTTCTTACTTCTTACTGGATGTTCCTTCACTGTCCCATCATGAGACATGACTTTTAGCTGGAATATGTCAGGAGTTTTTCAGTAGCAGTGATTAACAGGAAAACATGGAGAATGTCATTTATCACTTTCTCCAGTAATGTGTACAGTTTTCACTGTGTTGCTCCTGCCTCAGTGATGCTGTTGAATGCTTATAGGGCCGCGGTTCTTAAAGTGTGGGCTCCACCCCACTGGTGGGGAATAGAGACATGACAGGTGGGGCATGACAAACTGGAGGAAATGTTCCTTTTCATTCTGATCTTTATTAATGCCTTTCTTTATTGAAAACAAAGATCCTCCACTCAAAACAAAACACCCACACACAAACAAATTAATCATTAACAGCCTGCATGGAGTCTAAATGAAAAGAACATTAGAGAGGAGACCAGAAAAAAACTGTAACCTGGTTACTTCATTATATTTGAAAATTTTAAGATTGGCGTATTTCATCAGCATCTTGTTGGGGGCAGGTGGGACTTAAACACTGACCTTTGTCCAAAGTGGGAAATGACGGAGAAAGACCAACGATCAATGAGGGGAGAAAAATTTATGGTTCCCAGAGTAAGAAGCAAACTGCTTGACTAACGAGCCAATGATGGATGAGTTTTATAGCATCCAAGATCTTGCACACTGCATTTATCATACAAAACAATAAGACTGTTTTTGTTATTTATGCCACTCAAAGGTAAAGTTTTACATGTCGCAGGAGCTCAGAATCCATCTGGTTAGCTAAAGCTACCACACCATGTAGGGGATGTAGCTCAGTGATCAAGATGGATCCAGTCAAGTGCTGGTACAGACAATGGAACAGACGATAAACTGACAACGGGACATTAAAAGGGGCCCTCCCAGAGACCACGTGGCCTAATGGACAAGGTGTCTGACATTGGATCAGAAGACAGAGAGTTTGAGTCCTTTTGTGGTTGGACAGTAGTGTGTTACAGGTGATGGGGACTTCTGTTCCAACTTGAACATAGTCAGGTGTTTACATACTGACCTCTGGTCACTAATGCTGCCTTCATCCTGATGAATGTTGAAGCAACGAGATGTTTAGGACACATGTTCATGTTCCTGTCGCCCCATCTGACTGATCTGTTTGTCTCCTCAGGAAACCAGAACAAAGTCAAAGGGCACTTCCCAAGCTGGATTTTCCAGATCTCCAGATCTCCTCCACAGAAGGTGGATCTGATCTCAGCTCATGGTCAATACTGACTTCTGGGGCTTGATGCTGCCTTCATCCTGATGAATGTTGAAGTAATGAAATTGACACAAACAGATGATAAACTGACAACGGGACATTAAAATGGGCCACAACCAGAGACCATGTGGCATAATGGAGAAGGTGTCTGACTTTGGATCAGAAGGCTAATGGTTTGAGTCCTTTCATGGTTGGTCAGTAGTGTAATACAGGTAAAGGGACTAAACAATTTGAAATTGCCTGCGTAACTTTTTTCTCTCATTTCGGCATTAAGAAGCAATGCCTGGTTTTAAAGCATTCATGTAGGAGACCTAGAATCCATGATGTGTTACACTAAGCGACTATAACTCCACACTAGTGGTCCATTAGAATAGTGGACTTGAGTGGAAGATGTCCATAATTAAAAAACAAAACTCAAGAATGGTCTTCTAAAGGACCCACAACAGCTGCCGAAACCCGGGATCGAACCAGGGACCTTTAGATCTTCAGTCTAATGCTCTCCCAACTGAGCTATTTCGGCACATCACACAGTGGAAATGAGTTCTCATTATTGCCCCCATGTCCTGGAAGTGGAACTAAAGGTGTGCCCCATCACTGGCCTTGATAAACATAACTGAGCACCAGTCAGTGCTCTCATCCTCTTAGATGAGTCCTAACAACAGCACTCAGCTCTGTCATATTTTAATGCCGTGGAGATTACAGAGATTCTCCAACATGCTCTATAGCTACCCAACTGGGAACCTTGGTCCATGAAAACAACTAACCGTTGTTGGCAGGATTTGAACCTGCGCGAGTAAACCCCAATGGATTTCTAGTCCATCGCCTTAACCACTCGGCCACAACAACCATGTGCAGCAATGCTCCCATGACTCAACATTTTCCAGCCTGGATAGTTTCCTCCTCAAAGGACAGGGCTCTTGCTGCCTTCACTTCCCAAGGAGGAAAATTATACATGTGAAGTACGCATGTAATTCTATGAAGTAAACTTCCTGCTGTCTGACTAATGATTGTTACAAAAGGCCATTTAGGAACAAGCATTTTCCCCCCAAGTTTGCCTGTGGCAGCGTAAGCCAGTGTCAGTAATGTATTCATTATTTTTCATTTAATGTCTAAAATAATTCCTTCTGTTCCGAGTTGCTGGCAGAAGGCTAAATATGGAGAGGATGGCCCACAAGAAGTGGAGCAGAGCATTGGTGGAGGAAGAGCAGGGAGCAGGTTTTCATCTTCTGTTTAGTCTGATTTATAGTTAGACTTAGTTTTTTTCTAGTTAAATGAAACAAACTAGTCCTGTGTGTTTAAAGAAGGACTAGTCCATTAGTTAAAAACCCCAGTGTGCCATTTGGGAGTCAGGTATGTTCTGTTCATTTATGTTTAAGCTTCAGCCTCCTTATGCTGAGCCGACCTTTCTTAAATTGAGCCCTGTTTATAATTATATTTCAGAATGGTGTAAATTGTTATTTGTTGTAACATTTTTTTTTAATTAAAAGAAAAAAAATCTTGTTTCATACCTTTGTCCTGAGTCCTTGAGTTTAATATATAGAAAATGTGAGGTTGGATTTGATTCCATAACAGCAGGACAAAGTTTGTCATTAATCTTCTGTATTCTACAGACTGTGGAGTTCATTTTCTGATAGATTTTCATAACAAAGTAGCATAGGTACAACACACAGCTGAAACGTTTCCTGTTAAGGATGGAATATGGCACCTCACTCAGTGCTTGTCCAGGCAGGAAAAATTTCAGCTGCTAGCTTATTACATCTACAACATCTAACATTAGAAACAAGGCACTGCTGGGATTTAAACCCAGGATCTCCTGTTTACAAGACAGGCGCTTTGACCAACTAAGCCACAGCACCACTCTGAAGTACATGTATATGCAGAGGATCTGGTATTGGAAGTGCAATATGTATACTGCAGTTGAGGTTGATGGTAAAGTGCTAAAGTTTTTTATTGTTTTGTTTTAATGTAGGAATTTGCATCTACCTGTACCTGTTTGATTGCAGATGTGCATTTTCATTTGGACCCCAGGAAGAGGGTTAGGAACAGAATCAGAACAGATAAAAACCTTGACCTTTGTGACCCGTACCACTAAAGTTGGTGACAGTTAGAACATCATGTTACTTGATGTTACTTCATTACATTAGAAAAGTTTAAGCTTGGTGTATTTCATTAGCATTTTGTTGGGGGCAGGTGGAACTTGAAAATTCAGCCTTGTCAGAAGTGGAGAATGACCAAAAAGACCAACGATACATGAGGGGAGAAAGATGTACGGCATAAATGAGCTGGCAAACTGCATTTATCATACAGTAAGACTTTTATAGACAGTTAGAGATCTTTCAGGAAAACCTGTTCAGGTCAGAGAAACCTTCCTTAAAGGTTTTCTTAATTTATTCACACTATAAACCATTGGACATTTTGTATGTTGGGCTCGTCCGGGATTTGAACCCGGGCCCTCTCGCACCCAAAGCGAGAATCATACCCCTAGACCAACAAGCCCTTGATTCCTTTTGTCTTTACTAAGATAGTAAGTGGCAGAGAGGCCAGCAGGAAAAGAGGGAGAGAGGGGAATGACCTGCAGCATCTGTACTAGGCTGAAACTAAACGTGGGAAGCCATCATAACGTGTTATGTCCCTCAGTTGGAGCTCAGGGTGATGAGGGACAGTAAACTGAGAAGAACAACAGCAGAAGTTAAAAGGAGAACATTTAGTTTTTTTTATATTTTATCAGTCATCAATAAATGAATTATTCCTTGTCAGTCAGTGCAATGTGTATACTCATCAGTTTTATGCAGAAACATGAACTTTTTTTCCTGAAGTACATACATATGACATCCATATTTACTGTTTCTCCAAATGTATGCATTAAAAATAAAGGGGTATGAACAGTGTTGGGGAGTATCATAGGCAACATGTTATGGACATATGCAACTGAAGTAAATAATACATGTAATTAGCTCACTGCTAGAGTTAGTAAAATATAAAATACAAATGAATTCTATTTTAATCTGGTGTTCATGTTTATTTTACAGCATCTTATTTTATTTTTATTTTAGCAGCTGCAGCTTTTTTCCTAATGTTAAAATGAATGAAGTCAGATCACAGACTGTTGTGTTGTTGGTCTCTTGTCCTCTGCTCCAGGTGGAGCAGCAGTGTAAATGAAGGAAGAGGCCGTGTTGTGTAACGGCAGCATACAGACTGGGTGCCGCTGTCTTACTCAGGCTGCACTACAGCGTCTATTCACGGGGGCTTTGACCTGCTCCGTGTCCGACCTGGGCCGGTACACCCCTCCTTAGACGACCTGGTGATCCCGGGCTCCCCCCGGAGCACCATATCGATACCGAACTTAGTGCGGACACCCGATCGACATAGTCCGCTGCAGCCCAGAGCTCCTGAGCTCAAACGCTCCGCTAGCCTCAGCCTCCCGGTAACTTGGATTACAGGCGCGCGCCACCGCACCCGGCGAGAGACACACTCGCCTGATCCGGCTATAGCCTTTACGACAGTGACGTCACCAAAATGGTGAAATTCATGAAGAATTTGAAGTTTGAATGTACTGATAAATAATAAAGTGGAATAATGTGAAAATGAAAACTCTGATGCTTTTAGTATTTCCAGAAGCCTTTTCTGACTTCTAACAGTGTTTTATCATGTAGTCTTTATCTTTGTCCTTGTAATGTGCAAATAAACTAAACTAAAGCAGCAGCAGGTTAACTATGACAACACCAATAAAGTCACCCTCAGTAAGAAGTGAGTTCAACCGAGAAGATAAAAGCATCTGAGATATCGTTTTCACATTATTTGACAAGTTGGCCACTTTTGTTGATTTTTATGCTCTTTAAACAGAAAGATTTTCTTTTTACTGCAGTACAATACCCCAACTCATTTATTCATCCATTTCATCCGCTCATCTTTTAAAGAGTTTTTTTATATATAAATGTTTCGAAAAAGGAAAGGGCCCTTTGTGGTTTCAATTTAAATAGTTCAAAGTTTATAAATAATACAAATTTAATCAGAGTTTAAAATGTTTTTCTAATTGAGTTGGATCTTTGGGTTTCTCTACTTTAAAGTTTATTATTTGTGGCAATAAGCTCCAAGTTCAGTTTGGTAAATATATAAATAAAGCCATGAAAATAATAAACATTTCATATAATTTATACATGAATAATTCATTTTACACATACATTTTTATTTACTTTTATTTACGCGACAATGTGACGTATGCATTGGTGTCACGTGGGAGAGCGATGAAAGACAGGAAATGGCTTTGATCTCCAGTGACGTCACACAGTCTCGGTGTGGAGTTATGAAATAGTTGTTGATATTGTTCTGTAAAACACTCCAACCACTCAAAAAGACAAGAAGAGCTCCGATGGAAAACACAGTTAGAAAAACATTCCAGGAACAAGAATCATCTGCAATGGAGCAGAACAGGATCAACATGAGCATGAAGATCACCCACCAGGCTCTTCTTCCCGTGGTGGGTCAGATTTAAACAGTGTAGTGTTAGCTCAGTCATTTCCTGCAGGTGGGTGATGAATTCCAGCTATTCAGTTTTTGTTGTGGAACGGAAAAAGTCAATGAACCTCCTCCATTGTGAATTCTTCTTCTTCATCTCTATGGCTGAAGGCAGCTCAGAGCTCACCTGTGGAGGCTCAGGTGCTGGTTCAGGCCTCACTTCTTCCACTTGTGTGTTGTTCTCATCCACATCCTGTTCTTTGGCCTCTGTCTCTTCAGCCACAGAGGTAGGACGGTGAAAAAAGCAGCACTTGTCCATCATCATGACCTCCCTCCCCTCCTGATCGAGGCATTGATTGATCGTTGCTCTTAAGTAGCCTTCAATGGCTGTCTTTTTGTCATCACATATATGTTTGTGTTCAGTCAGTAATTCGGTAGGATGACTACACAGGATAATTTGCTCCAGGCTGAACAGATAATTGAGAGATCAGACTGTTAGACAAGATGAGTATAAGATAACCACTTCATTATTAATGCTGGAGATGCCGGGGATTGAACCCGGGGCCTCATACATGCAAAGCATGCGCTCTACCACTGAGCTACATCCCCTGCATGGTGTGATAGCTTTAGCAGCTTTAGCTAACCAGATGGCTTCTGAGCTCCTGCGACAGCTAAAACACCAATCTGTCTGATGAAACCTTTTGGATGAGATGAGGCCATTGATAATGCTGCCTGTCCTCACTAGCTCCTCCTCTGTGGTGACCCCCAAACAGGACACAACCTCAGTATCATTAAAAGTCATGCTGCTGAACAATTAATGCTACAAGGATTCATTTCAGCTTCACTTTAACAGATTGGTTTCATACATTTATGTGACACACAGTCAGATCATGTCCTCTGTGTCTTTGCAGTTTTACAGAAGCAAAACAAAACAACTCAATAACAAAATATTTTTAGATTTAATTTCTGTTTTTCAAGCTGCATGATTATTAACAACTGGACAACAGTTTTTATGAATCATTACATTACATTTGACTAAACTGAACTGAACACCGATGAGGGTTAGAGCAACTGACAGTTGAGTCTTTATTCCTTCCGTTGAAGGCTAGATATATATATTACCCATTAAATCAAGAAGCACTTTTTGCTGACTAAGCTACAGTCACTCGTTTAACCCATTTACTAACCACCTGGGTAGACACAGGATGTTGTGTTTGCTGATGAGTAGATATATTTTGGACTTTGTCCAGGCAGGAATTCATAACAGTTTCATCTTTGCTCCTTTGGTTGATGTAAAGCTGTATATATTACCCATGAAATCAGAAATACCTTTTCATGACAATGTCACAGTCACAAGTTTAACCCATGTAGGAGCCACCTGGGTGAAAACGGCAGCTGTTGTATGATGATGATTCCCCACATCCAACCTGTTAATGGTTGCTTACATGCTCTTGCAGTTGATGTTAGGCCAAAAATATTACCTTTGAAATTTTTAGTGAAAAATACAAAATCTTTCCCAATCACTTGTTTGAAATTCAAAACTGACAGATAACTGTTTGTTCTGCATACTTTTTAAACAAGAGAAAAAAAAGCTACAAACAGGCCGGTTAGCTCAGCTGCTTAAAGCGTGGTGTTAATAACGCCAAGGTCATGCGTTCAGTCCCCCATACTGGCCACATGTAGCATCTCAGAACTGATGTTTTTCACTCTGTCCATATGAAACCCCATAGACTTCAATACACTGACTACATTTTCCAACCAGTGGAGCTGCCCCCTGGTGGTCATTAGAAGTGCAGCCCCTCTGAGCTGGTGGCAGACCAAGGGTTCAGTCTGCCTACATCTTCCACATGTGATGGCACACACACTGTGTATTGTGGCAACATCCGTCCCCTCAGAGAGAATCTTCTCTTTAATGGGGCAGATATCTTTAGTCTGCCCTGGATGTCCAACAACTGCTGTCCATTACTACAACAGGGAGCCACAGGCTTTAGTGTCTTCAGTCCTAACCCCATTATTGTGAAACAATCAAATTCACATTTTATGTGGCTTTTTCATCCACTTTGGAAGAGTTTGGTTCACAAATTTTACAAAACACATTGTAAGTAGTGGGATTTGAACCCACACCTCCATTCAGAGACCAGAATGCCCTTTTGGGCAGGAAGCAGTTAATCTTGACTTTGGCACCTTAAACCACTCAGCCATCCTGACATGTGTGTCCAGCTGCCAGTCTCTGATGAGGAAACAGAAAAGTTAATGCTAGCTTTGATAGGACATTGTCAGCTACACAGTGCATTGCAGTTTGCTGTGTTTGGGGCAGCTGAGCTGCAGACCAGTCAGAGTGATCATGCTGACCACTGTGCATCACCTGCCTGAAGAATGCACCCTGGCAGAGGCAGTGTTCTGCTGGGTAACTTGGATCTAAAAAGCTATTTATCACCAAATGTGGGGCTTGAACCCACAACCCTGAGATTAAGAGTCTCACACTCTACCAGACACAAACAAATTAATCATTAATAGGCTGTATGGAGTCATCATCAGCATACACCAGCTGCCGTTTTCACCCAGGTGGCTCCTACATGGGTTAAACTTGTTACTGTGGCATTGTCAGTAAAAAGGTATTTCTGATTTCATGGGTAATATATACAGCTTTCCATCAACCAAAAATGAAACTGTTATGAATTCCTGAATTACTTCAAGGACCCTGCAGGTGGCCTGTATGGGAATTGAACCCATGACCTTGGCGTTATTAGCACCACGCTCTAACCAGCTGAGCTAACCAGCCTGTTTGGAAGATGTGCTGTATTTTTCACCTAATTTTCTTTATTTCAATATCTAAATTGTTGTATATTCTGTTCTTTTCTTTGTTCTACTCTTAAGTCAAGTAAGGATGTTAATTAAGGCCTAGTCAAAGGTTTATATATGACCCATTGTAGATTGAACTAAAGGAATGTGTCTTGGGGGTCAAACTGGCACCCATTTGCCCTCCTGATGGACATGGTAGGGCTGAGATAACATAGAGACAGGATGAGGAGGTTTATCCTGGCTCCTAAAAGGTGAAAGGCCAGAGACCTGGGACCAGATAATATCTATACCATCTGCTTGGAGGTTTCTTGTTTGGAAGAAGTGTCCATTTCAAAGACAGATAAGACCTATAAATATGGGGGTTTGGGAGACAGAGGACAGGAGATCTCACATTGGCAGAGAGGCTCCAGGATTCGGCATTTTTGGCACTGTTCCTTTCTTGACAATAAACTTCTTTTTTGACTACAAGAAAAGACGTGTCATCGGTGATCACTTCTTCACATCGGCATCTCAAGATACCACAAAGCCTTTTAGGCTTAATATAAAAGTATGCAGAACAAACACCTGTCTGTCACTTTTGAATTAAAACGAGCCGATCTCTGAATGTGCTCCTGCTGCTGGGTCTCTCTCAGCTGATTCCTGTGCGTCATGACAATTTCCAGAAGAGAGAAGCTGAGGCTGAATTCAATCATTCTTTGGCAAATATACAAACAGATGCAGGAGAAATACTTTCCCAGAGCTTCTCTTTGGAATTAAACACCCCACAAGGGAAATGTAAGAGCGCTGAGCAGCTAACAGAGCTGATTGATACAGAGGTTTTAGAAAAGGTGAACTCCATTATATCTGAGGCCGTCAACAGGCCTGTTTGGCCATCAGAGCCTGTTTGTTTCATCAGGGGCTCTGTTTCTAACATCCAAACTCTGTCATATGGTGTATGTGGCCTTGATAATGATAACTGAGCACCAGTCAGTGCTCTCATCCTCTTAGATGAGTACTAACAACAGCACTCAGCTCTGTCATATTTTAATGCAGTGCAGATTACAGAGATCCTCCAACATGCTCTATAGCTTTTAACAACCTTTAATAACCTTTGAGTTCACCATCAACAGGTTATTTAGAGATCATTCAAGATGGACCTAAAGTCTGACATTTATAATAATTCTAGCTGGAAAAACAGGCTGCAAGACAGAAAGATCAACATGTCTCTGTGGCGCAATCGGTCAGCGCGTTCAGCTGTTAACCGAAAGGATGGTGGTTCAAGCCCACCCAGGGACGTTCTTTGTTTAATCCACTCACGTTCTTGGGCTGTCCCTTGACATAATAAAACAACCAGTCAGCGTGCCAGTATCCAACCTCACAAACCTATAACAATATTTAATGGTACTAGTGAAAGAGGAGGCAGAATATCAGAAATAATTTCATTGAAACCAATGTAGCTGAAAGAGATAGCGCAGATGTGCTAACATCAACATGTAGAGTGGGAATGCAGTAAACAGAAATTCTCACTTTGAGCAAAGTAGAACACTGTCTATTATTTGCATCACTGCCTTAGCAGAGGATGGTTTCCATCCATCCACCTCTGGGTTATGGGCCCAGCACTCTTCCACTGCTCCACTCTGCGTACAGCTGATCTTGATGATACCCTACAGTATGTAGATCTACATGATACTTGCCAAATACTGTTTGCTGTTCATCATGTAATTTCCCCTGATGACACCCTAACCAAATTCTTGTTGAAACAAAACAGGTAACTAAATAAGTGACACTTTATTATACTCCAGTCTGTATTATATTACAGACTACAAAACTGCTGTCAGGACACGATCAGCAGACCGTCAGCTGCCTCCTTGTGGTTCCATGGTGTAGAAATATTGTCTCTTTTGAAATTGGCACCTTGTGACCATGAACAGTAAACAAACAACTTGAGTTCCTGTTCTTGATTTAAACAGGACACAGTTTCAGTCTTGTCCGATCTCAGAAGCAAAGCAGGGTCGGGCCTGGTTAGTGCTTGGATTGGAGACTGGCTGGGAATACTTGGTGCTGTAGCTTTTTTTACTTGTTGTGGCCTCCACCAGAGAATGAAAAGAAAGAAAGAAAGGCATATCTGAGCCCTTCTCCTCTGTTGAAGGATGATTTGTTTACTTTGATTCATTTACAGTGTGGATAACGTTAGGACATAAATCCAGCCACATGTGAGTTCCCATAACCAGTTTCATTAAAAAGGACTGTGATCACAATTAGCTGAAAAAAACTTGTAAATATGAAATGCTTCACCCTTGACGTGCGATGGTGGTATAGTTGTTAGCATAGCTGCCTTCCAAGCAGTTGACTTGGGTTGGATTCCCAGCCATCGCAGTAACTTTTGTGTCTTATTTTTGTTATCCTTCCTGAAATCTGAGGCATTATCCCACAAAAAATCCCGACCCAAACACTAGATGAAGGTTAGTCTTTTCACTACATTATTCACAGTAATGGAACTTATCTTGTCTGCATCCATCCATTTGTCTTCAACGCAAGCAACAGATTTCCCTCACTCATGAACAAGACTCTGAGATACTTGAACTCCTTCACTTGGGGCAAAGACTCATTCCTCACCTGCAGTAGGCAATCCATCGGTTTCCTACTGAGAACCATGGCCTCAGATTTAGAGGTGCTGATCCTCGTCCCTGCTGTGAACCGATCCAATGAGCGCTGCAGATCTCAGGCTGATTGTGCCAAAAGGACCACATCATCTGCAAAATCCTCCTGCTACCAACTGGAACCTCTCCTCACCATGGCTGGGCCTCAAAATCCTGTCCATAAATATCACTAACAGAATCGGACACAAAGCACAGCCCTGCTGGACGCCAAGACCCACCAGAAACAAATCCAGCTTATTTCCATATTGGCATCGGATGGCTCCATACTCCCACATGTAAGGGACCTGGTCATACACCTTCTCCTGATCCACAAAGCACATTCCCCCTCAAGGAATTGAATCCCAGTCTTCCACATGTCTACTATAATACTAGTGGATTAAACAAAGTATATCCCTCAGTGGGCTCAAACCACCATCCTTTCAGTTAACAGCCGAACATGCTGACTGATTGCGCCACAGAGACATGTTGACCTTTCCATCTTGCAGCCTGCTGTTCCAGCTAGAATTATCTTAAAGAGTCAGACTTTAGGTCCATCTTGAATGATCTCTAGATATCTTTGAAACCTGTTGATGGTGAACTCAAAGGTTGTTAAAGGGGCCTTTTCTCAAAGGTTAGCTACAATATGTTAAATACAGCATGTTAGCATGTTAGCATGTTAGCTAAGGGGAATTAGCTCAAATGGTAGAGCGCTCGCTTAGCATGTGAGAGGTAGTGGGATCAATGCCCACATTCTCCACAAGACTTTAGCTCTTTGTTGGAGATACAGCAACAAGTGAACTAAACACAGCATGTCTCTGGGTGGGCTCCCTCCTGATGGCCAGCAGCAGCTTCACACAGGCTTCATTTGGACTGTGCTCACAGACAGCGTTGCCAGATTGGGCTTCTCTTGATGAAGTTGGCGGGGAGATGAAAATTTTGCTACTTTTGAGTACATGTGGCGGTTTTTGAAAATATTGTGAGCAATTTAACTAAACTGTCCCCTGATGGCTATTGAAAGGAGCCAGCACCAAACGCATGAAAGGGAAACATCACTTAGTGTCTGACTTCACTTCATTTGTGGAAACACAAACAAAGTTGGATGGCTGACTGGTTTTGGCGCCAGACTCAAGGTTAAATCCTTCTCACATAAAAGAGGCTTCTGGTCTCCATATGGAGGTGTGGGTTCAAATTCCTCTCCTGACAAGGTCTTGTGTAAAATTTAATTTCTCAGCGACAAAGTTTGGCAACTTGCAGTTGATGACAGAACTCTTCAGGAAATAAACATAACAGTTTGTGACTTCTGGTCATTTGTTGCTCTTCTGGAAGCCCAACTAGCTCAGTCGGTAGAGCATGAGACTCTTAATCTCAGGTTCGTGGTTTCGAGCCCCATGTTGTGCGATCAGAGTGTTTTTAAAGGTTTCCCTGCAGAATACTGCTTCTGCCAGCTTACCTTCTTCTCACAGTGGATCCTGGTGACATGCATTCACCAGGCAGGTGATCCACAGTGGTCAGCATGATCACCCTGACTGGTCTGCAGCTCAGCTGCCCCATACACAACAAACTGTGTAGCTGACACTATCCTATCAAAGCTAGCATTAACTTTTCTGTTTCCTCATCAGAGACTGGCAGCTGGACACACATGTCAGGATGGCTGAGTGGTCTAAGGCGCCACACTTAAGATTAACTGCTTCCTGTGCAAAAGGGCATTCTGGTCTCTGAATGGAGGTGTGGGTTCAAATCCCACTCCTGACAATGTATTTTATAAAATTTGTGATTCAAACTCTTCCAAAGTGGATGAAAAAGCCGCATAAAACGTGAATTGGATTCACAATAATGGGGTTAGGACTGAAAACACTAAAGCCTGTGGCTCCCTGTGGTAGTAATGGACAGCAGTTGTTTGACTAAAGATAACTCAGCTGTTATTGAAACATCTTTACAGGCCGGCTAGCTCAGTCAGTAGAGCATCACAAAGGAGCAGCTGTTCTACTCCGAGTCTCTCCCAGATAAGTGAGCTCCTCAAACACCGTAGCTGAGTTTGATGTAAGTAACTTAATTTTCCAAGGAGGACTCTGCTAATCATGTTTATTAAATGTTCTTTAAGAACAGTTTAACATGCAAATGCATTTAGTTTGCAGCACAACTTCCTGAACTTGTTTTCAGGATTATCCTTTTTCTTTCAGCTCACTTCTAAGTTTTATTTTATTTTACATTTTCTTGCTTAAAAAAAAAAAAAAAAAACACCTAAACACACATCCACCATATAAGAAGCCAGCACCTTTGACAGACATTAAATAATGGAGCTGTGGTTCCATGGTGTAATGGTTAGCACTCTGGACTTTGAATCCAGTGATCCGAGTTCAATTCTCATTGGAACATCTGCCTTCTTAGCGTTTGTAGTGATTAAGAATAACCCGTAAAATGAGCCCTCCACCCAAAACATCGGCTCATGAACCAACCCTAAGCAGAGAAGAGGCTTCATCAGACAGTTTTTCTTTTCACCTGTTGCAGTAGCTCAGAGCCTCTGTGGTTAGGTAAAGGTCCAAAGAGGATGTAGATCAGCTACTCAAGGCAGAACCACTGCTCAGTCTATAGAACACATCGTATTTAGACCACATCTTCAGTTAACAACGAACATGACGAGGTGGCCGAGTGGTTAAGGCGATGGACTGCTAATCCATTGTGCTCTGCACGCGTGGATTTGAATCCCATCCTTGTCGGTGTTGTGCTCACTTTAGTCTAAACATGTTTCAGCCTGCTGTTCTAGCTAGAATTATCCTAAACGTCTGACTTTAAGTCCATCATGAATGATCTCTAAATATCCTTGAATCCTGTTGAAGATTAACTCAAAGGTTGTACTGTATCACTGAATTTTCTCTGCTTTCAAAGGTGTTGTCAGATCATTCTGTTTTTTCTATACAAGACTTTAGCTCTTTGGAGATACGGCAACAAGAGAAGGCCAAAATAAGGAGCTTAGTACTCCAGTACCAGTTAGTCAGCAAAATATAATGAGCCAAGTCCACTGTGACAAATAACAAAGGATTTTCTTTGACATAAAATAAACTGTCACATTAATGTCCTGAATGTGCTGTGTGTAAATAATGAGGTTCATCAAAACAAAACACCACACAGGTCAGAACCAGAGCTCAGGCTGCTGGTACACAGACAAAGAAAGGCATACTTGTGGGCTTCACAAGATTATATGAGAATCTGATCTTTTCCTGTTCCATCAATAAACATCAAATGAGATGTTGAAACTGTGATGTCACAAAGGTTCTAATGACACCAAAGAGATCAAAGACTCCTCCCATTTTTTCTCATGACCTCCATCATAGAGTGCACACTGTTAATGAAGCTCCAAAGACAATCATGGTCATGGCAGATACCTTTGAGTTCTGCCGACAGAAGAAAGAACAAAACTGGAACTAATTTTCACTGCTATGCTGATGATCCCCTCATTCTAATATGTCTAAGGAAGTTGAATCTAAGGCAATCTGACTTAGTCCTAGATTTTGGAGATGTTTGACCTCTCATCCAAGAGGCTTCCTCAGACAGTTTGGTGTTTTACCTGTCCCAGTATCTTAGAAGCCCTGTGGTCAGTCAAAACAACACACCATGCAGGGGATGTTGCTCAGTGGTAGAGTGCATGCTTAGCATGTATGAGGGTCCCAGGTTCAGTCCCTGGCATCTCCAGCATTGATAATGAAGCACAGGGAAGAATTCTCCTCTCTAACACTCTGATCCCTCATTTAACTGCTCCATATAATCCTGCTTAGTCACTCAACTAAATTACTAACTAAACATATGTGTGATTACAGAAAGACGGTCACTGAAGGCTACTTAAAAGTGAAGATCTCAGAATGTAGCCTCAAATTTGCTCTTGTGACAAGACACTTTGAGATTGTGTTGTGTTGCCTTTGTGAAAAATTACTACCAGTAATGGGACAAATTTTCATTGTATGCTGAAGATACCTCATCCTAAGTACCCCACTAAGTCATGACTCTTGCCAAATCCTTTCTGCTGTGACCGGCTGTGCATCATGAAATTTTCTTCCCCCAAATACAGTAAAAACTATAAAAATGCTGTCACCACTCTTTCTCTTGTCATGATAACACTGTGAAAGATGTGGATTTGAAACCTTCACAGTGGGACTTTGTAGAAGTGGATCGTGAACATCCAGCATAAATTGGACTTTTAGAGCGCTCCTGCCGAAATAGCTCAGTTGGGGGAGTGTTAGACTGAAGATCTAAAGGTCCCTGGTTCAATCCCGAGTTTTGGCATCTGTAGTCATCCCTGGGTGAGTTTCAAGCTCAACTTGGTTTCACTTACATTTCCAATATTCTGCCACCTCTTTCAACCAATCCATAAAAATTGTGATGTTGGATGCTGGCACGCTGACTGGTTGTGTGTCCAAGAGGCTTCAAAGATATCGTTATGCTCTCGCTCATTCTCTCATCCAAACCTTTGGACTCAGCTTTGAGATTACTCATAATGTGACACAGGTGTCATTATTTCAGGGAAGTGCACAGGTGTATGTGGTAGTGTGGCCGAGCGGTCCAAGGCACTGGATTAAGCCTCCAGTCTCTTCGGAGGCGTGGGTTCGAATCCCACCACTGCCAGTTACCTCCATCCCTTTTGATCCAACCTGTTATTTACAAAAGCAATAAAAGATGAATCCAGAACCATGTAGGTTATCAAATGCACAACTGAGCTGTTGGTGGAAAAGATCATGTGTTCCATGTCTCCCACATGATGATCACAGTACTGGACTGACCATACATTTAATCCATTCATTTCCTTCATTAAAAGTTTTGTGACATCACAGGATCAACATCTCCTTTCATGTTTGTGGATGGAACAGGAAAAACTCAGATCTGGATATAATCTTGTGGAAAGTTTTGTCTGCCTTTCTTTCTTTCTTTCAACGTCAAAGTGACAATGGTGTGCATGCTTGTTACAAAATCATTGTGGGTCCACCCCCCCCCCCCCCTTTATAATCTGATTGCCCCCCCTATGTGCCCCCCAGTTGTGATTGGCTCTCAGCGGTGTCAGTCATTTGGAGTGACTGCACATTGTGTAAGGTTGTGTAAAGTGGCTGCAGCTCGACCTTCTGCAAGAAAATGGAAAATAAAATAAAACTTAGAGGTGAGTTGAATAAAAGGACTGGTGCTCTTATTTTGAAACATGTGCAGGAAGCTGTTAACAATCCATTGGATACATACGTCCTAGTTACAAGTCCAATGAGTAAATGTCGCCATCAAAAGTAAGCTGAAGATAGAAATAGACTGTTTACCTGTTATGTGGAAGAGCAGCGTTTGATTCCCTGATGGAAAGAGCATGGAGGTTTTTCCATATAACCGCTTCAAATTAAACATCATTTGACCAGAAGGGGCGGAGTCAGAGCTCTGCTGGTTTCCATAGTGTAGTGGTCATCATGCTTGCCTCAAGTCCAGCCTGCACTGTGTGTGTGAGGCTGAGGAGAGATGTAGCACACACACACACGCACACACACACAGAGGTTTCTGGTCTCCATAGGGAGGTGTAGGTTCAAAGTCCTCTCTGACAAAGTCTTGTGTAAAATTTAATTTCTCAGTGACAAAGTTTGGCAACTTGGCAGCTTATGACGGGACTCTTCAGGGAAATACACATAACACTGCAGGTCATCCCTCTCTCTTTCTCTCTCCCTGTTTCCTGAAGGCCTCTCTGCCGTTTACTAATTTAAATATATACATAAACAAACCAACAGTTTAGAAATACAGCTGGACGAGACGAGACTGACCCGTATTCGCCCGAACAATTTTCCGGATCCATGAGAGTCAGCTGTTTGCAACCCGCTGACCTCTCAGCTATTACCTGCAGAAGCAAGAAAGAATTCTTCATGGAGACGTGGATAACTTCTACACCCCACAGTCTACCAATTAACCGATTAGCCTTCTTAATCTTTGGACCAACTTCAGCTCACAGGAAGACTCTGTGGCGCAATGGTAGCACATCTGACTCCAGATCAGAAGGTTGCGTGTTCAAATCATGTCAGGGTCACATCATCTGTTCTCTGCACTGTTGGTAAACCTTCACATACTCTGTGCTGCAACAGTAAGTGTTTTTCTTATGATCCATTTCAGCCTGTCTTCACATCACAGACATCACATTTCTGAATTCCAGGAAGAGTGTTGAACTATCCTAGCATCTCTGCTGCACATCTGCAGGCACAAGATGATGACTTCACGCCTTTGGGATTACAAGCTGTCGTGTAGTCTGAAAATTGATATTTATTTGTTATTTTGAATACAGTGTTTGTTAGAAAAATGGATCTATCAATTATACTGTGTGAAAAGAACATAATATACAGACACCATGTTCTCATCTATTTCCCACTGTTTTAGTTTGACCTAAGCACATATCACCATTTGCTTTGATTTAATTTAAGTTTATTTTGAACAATATAAAAAGAGAAAAAAAACAGAAACAAACAATCAAAAGGTTAGAAATGATGTGTTCAAAAAGGAGTGGGAAGAAGTCTAAACTTATCAACTCCCACCCTTCTCTATGCACCCATGTTATGTTCTAATATGTTTATGACGCCACTTTAAACATTACTGTCTTACTGTATGATAAATGTGGTGTGCAACATCTTGAATGCCATACAAGGGTTACTATTAAAGGCTCGTTGGTTGAGGGGTATGATTCTCACTTGTGGTGCGAGTGGTCCTGAGTTCAAATCCCCAACAAGCCTGTCTCATCACATTGTCAACCAAAGTGCCCAACTGTCCTCAGGGTTGCTAATTTATGTTTCTGCTGTTGGGTGCATTGATAGGTAGCGGGGGAGTGGTCATTACCAAATCAATGACAAGTGTAGGCTGGAACATGTGGGTGGTTGGCAATCTCACGGACTGTCATGACTCTTACCAAAGTTTGCGTTGGGTGAAAAGCAGTCACCAGGTCGTCTAAGGAGGGGTGCACCAGCCCAGGTCGGACACGGAGCTGGTCAAAGCCCCTGTGAATAGACGCTGTAGTGCAGCCTGAGTAAGATAGCGGGGCCCAGTCTTTATGCTGCTATTATACACACTGCTGGGACAACACACACACACACACACACACAGCACGTTTTTATCGCACAACATGGTTAGTGGATCATTTACACTGAAAACCTCCATAAACTGAAGCAGAGTGTTGCTCCACCTGGAGCAGAGGACCAGAGACCAACAACACAACAGTCTGTGATCTGACTTCATTCTTTTTAACATTAGACAAAAGATGCAGCTGCCACCAGATTAGGAATTTAAAATAAACATGAACACCAGATTAAAATTGAATTCATTTGTATTTTATATTTTACTAACTGTAACAGTGAGCAATAAAGGCATAAATTACAAAAAAAAAACAAAAAAAAACCAAACCATAGACACTATAAAATTTTTCTCCCTCAAGGGCTCGTTGGTCTAGGGGTACGATTCTTGCTTAGGGTGCAAGAGGTCCTGGTTTCAAATCCCAGAGCAGCCCCTCATATGATATGTCCACTATAATAGTTCCACTTCAGTTATTCTGAATGTGCTCTAACTGTTTATAAAACTGTTTATAAAAGTCTTACTGTATGACAGATGCAGTTTTCCAGCCCATTAATGCTGAACATCTTTCTCCCGTCATGTATCGGTGGTATTTTTTGGTCATTCACAAGGCTGAATTTTCAAGTCCCACCTGCCTCCAACAAAATGCTAATGAAATACACCAAGCTTAAAATTTTCAAATATAATGAAGTAACATCACGTAACAAGATGTTCCATCTGTCACCAACTTTAGTTATCCGTGTCACAAAGGTCAAGGTTTTTTTATCTGTTCTGATTACGATTGGAAATGTCTGTTTATTGTTTATCACTTGTTAGGATCCCCGTTAGCTGTCACTGAGGCAGCAGCTACTCTTCCTGGGGTCCAAATGAAAATGTACATCTGCAATCAAACAGGTACTGGTAGATGCAGAGTCCTACATTAAAACAAAACAATAAAAAACTTTAGCACTTTACCATCAACCTCAACTGCAGTATACACATTACACTTCCATTACCAGATCCTCTGGATATATGTGTACTTCAGAGTGGTGCTGTGGCTTAATTGGTCAAAAGCTTCTGTCATTTAAACAGGAGATCCTTGGTTCAAATCCCAGCAGTGCCTTGTTCCTAATGTTAGTTGTTGTAGATACAAGAAATTGGAGCTGAAACGTTTCCTGCCTGGACAAGCACTGAGTGAGGAGCCAAACAAATGTGCCATTATTATGAAAATCCATCAGAACATGAACTCCACAGTCTGTAGAATACAGAAGATTAATGGCACACTTTGTCCTGTTGTTATGTAATCAAATCCAACCTCACGTTTTCTATATATCAAACTCATGAGCACTGTTGGGGATCAAACAGAAAAGGACAAATGTATGAAACAAGATTTTTTTTCTTTCAATTAACAGAAAAAAAATGTTACAACAAATAACAATTTACATCATTCTGAAATATAAATCCAAAAAATGTACAAAAACAGGGCCCAATTTAAGAAAGGTCAACTAAGCATAAGGAGACTGAAGCTTAAACATAAATGAACAGAACATACCTGACTCACAAATGGCACAATGGGGTTTTTAACTAATGGACTAGTCCTTCTTTAAACACACAGGACTAGTGTGTTTCATTTAACTAGAAAAAAACTAAGTCTAACTATAAATCAAACTAAACAGAAGTTAGGGGGTAGGGTTAACCCTAACCCAGCACTAATAGGTAGAGGCGGAGCCTCCCAACACAGAGGCGGGGCTTCACAGCAACCAGGATATATGAACCGAAGATCCACATAGCAGACAGCAGAGGGCCTCACAAAGCAGCAGTGACACCAGCCCAAGAACAACACCTGTAAAAGACAAGGAGACACACACAGCCATGGCCGTCACAACATCAACAACTATTTACTCACCCCACAACGAGACCGTGTGACGTCACCGGAGATCAAAGGCATTTCCTGTCTTTGATCGCTCTCCCACGCGACACCAACGCATACGTCACACTTTCGAGTTCGAGTCAGATGGATGAGCGCATGCGCACAAAGACTCACACGACTCGTCTCGCGAACGAATAAATTGAAATACAAATCAGCTCTCATTGGAAAAATAAGTGACATTAAATGTAACTAAAATCAAATGTGACTCATTTATTTTCATCTCCCCTGATAAAGTTCAGATGAGAGGATGAATTCATTTCATCGCTTGACTTACATGAGGTACATTTGGTTGTCAGCCTCGGAGCGGATCAGCTGGGATCAGCTGAGAGAGAGCCAGCAGCAGGAGCACATTCAGAGATCGGCTCTTTTTACGAGGCCAGATCAGAAGATAAAAACTGAGCCCTGTCAGACACTAAGATGTCATCTGAGGAGGATCACTGACGTTTCAACCATGACAGCTGAAACAATAACAACCCCCCCAAACTCTGTCTGCCCCCAAGTGGCTGTAAAATGAATTATTAATGCTTACATTATGTCAAATGTTTATTATTTAAATGGCTTTATTTATATATTTAACAAACTGAACTTGGAGCTTAATGCCACCAATAATTAATGATAAAGTACAGAAACCCAAATATCCAACTCAGTCTGAAAAAATGTTTAATCTCTGATTGAATGTAAATCATTTATAAACTTTGAACTATTTCCATTGAAACCACATAGACAAGTATAAAGAATCACACAACAGGATGTAAATGAAAATCCTGCTACCAGTTTAGCTCGTCTTTAGTGAAGATTGGCATTAAGAAAAACCAAGTGGCTCAGCTTTGAGGGCTTTCTTGTTTCTTCTCTCTGTTATTATTATCTGCCCCATTAAAGAGAAGATTCTCTCTGAGGGGATGGATGTTGCCACAATACACAGTGTGTGTGCCATCATATGTGGAAGATGTGGGCAGACTGAACCCTTGGTCTGCCACCAGCTCAGAGGGGCTGCACTTCTCTGGAAAAGGGGCTCCTCACCTTTCCACCGTGTTGTCTCTGACTGTAGCGCACAAACTTTCTTTAAGTGACGGAGGTACATACTGAGACAACCACTAACTTTCACACCTGAAACCCGGGATTGAACCAGGGACCTTTAGATCTTCAGTCTAGTGCTCTCCCAACTGAGCTATTTCAGCTGGAGAAATCCAAACGTCCAATTTATGCTGGATGTTCACGATCCACTTCTCCAAAGTCCCACTGTGAAGGTTTCAAATCCACATCTTTCACAGTGTTATCATGACAAGAGAAAGAGGGGTGACAGCATTTTTGTGGTTTGTACTGTATTTGGGGGAAGAAAATTTCATGATGCACAGCCGGTCACAGCAGAAAGGATTTGGCAAGAGTCATGACTTAGTGGGGTACTTAGGATGAGGTATCTTCGGCATACAATGAAAATTTGTCCCATTACTGGCAGTAATTTTGCACAAAGGCAACACAGCACAATCTCAAAGTGTCTTGTCACCACAGCAAATTTGAGGTTAGTGCTGTACAAAGAAGAGGGAAGTCTTGGAGATGGACTTCTGAATTCAAGATTTCAAAAAGGTCAGTGACAGGAAGGAAATCATCAGCATAGCAAAAAATGTATTTAATAAGTGTGAACAATGTGGCAAAAACAAGATACTTTCTGAGAACTTCGCTTTTAAGTAGCCTTCAGTGACTGTCTTTCTATAATCACACATACCTTTAGTTAGTTGAGTGACTAAGCAGGATAATATGGAGCAGTTAAATGAGGGATCAGAGTGTTAGAGAGCAGAAGTCTTTCCTGTGCTTCATTATCAATGCTGGAGATGCCGGGTATTGAACCCAGGGACTCATACATGCTAAGCATGCACTCTACCACTGAGCTACATCCCCTGCGTAGTGTGTTGCTTTGGCTGACCACAGGGCTTCAAAGATATCGCGACAGGTAAAACACCAAACCATCTGAGGAAGCCTCTTGGATGAGAGGTCAAACGTCTTCAAAATCTAGGACTAAGTCCGGTTGCCTTAGATTGAACTTCCTTAGACATATTAGAACGGGATGATTGAGAACCTACACAGACGTCTTCCACAACGATTGGGGGTGAGTCCCCTCAGAATAGTATGGGAGGGTTCTCACCTGAGGTCTCCGGGTTGATGTACTCCACAGAATCCACCTGTTATAATGTCAATAGATGGCAAAAATCACGGCTGTTAGGCACATACAGGAGGGGATCATCGGCATAGCAGTGAAAATTAGTTCCAGTTTTGTTCTTTCTTCTGTCGGCAGAACTCAAAGGTATCTAACATGACCATGATTGTCTTTGGAGCTTCATTAACAGTGTGTACTCTATGGTGGAGGTCATGAGAAAAAATGGGAGGAGTCTTTGATCACTTTAGAACCTTTGTGACATCACAGATTCAACATCTCATTTGATGTTTATTGATGGAACAGGAAAAGATCAGATTCTTATATAATCTCGTGAAGCCCACAAGTATGCCTTTCTTTGTCTGTGTACCAGCAGCCTGAGCTCTGATTCTGACCTGTGTGGTGTTTTGTTTTGATGAACCTCATTATTTACACACAGCACATTCAGGACAATAATGTGACAGTCTATTTTATGTTAAAGAAAATCCTTTTTTATTTGTCACAGTGGACTTGGCACATTATATTTTGCTGACTAACTGGCATTGGAGTACTAAGCTCCTTATTTTGGCCTTTTCTTGTTGCCGTAAATCCAAAGAGCTAAAGTCTTGTATAGAAAAAACAGAATGATCTGACAACACCTTTGAAAGCAGAGAACATTCAGTGATATAGTACAAGCTTTGAGTTAATCTTCAACAGGATTCAAGGATATTTAGAGATCATTCAAGATGGACTTAAAGTCAGACGTTTAAGATAATTCTAGCTAGAACAGCAGGCTGCAACATGTTTGGACTAATGTGAGCTGAACACCGACGAGGATGGGATTCGAACCCACGCATGCAGAGCACAATGGATTAGCAGTCCATCGCCTTAACCACTTGGCCACCTCGTCCTGTTTGTTGGTATCAGAAGATGTGGTCATGATCTGGTCTTTAGACTGAGCAGTGGTTCTACCTCGAGTAGCTGATCTACATCCTCTTTGGACCTTTACCTAAACACAGAGGCTCTGAGCTACTGCAGCAGGTGAAAAGAAAAACTGTCTGATGAAGCCTCCTTTCTGCTCAGGGTTGGTTCATGAGCCGATGTTTTGGGTGGAGGGTGCATTTTACTGGTACTTCTTAATCACTACAAACACTAAGAAACCAGAGGTTCCACTAAGAGCTGAATTTAGATCACTGGATTCAAAGCCCAGAGTGCTAACCATTACACCATGGAACCACAGCTCCATTATTTAATGTCTGTCAAAGGTGCTGGCTTCTTATATGGTGGATGTGTGTTTAGGTGTTTTTTTTTTTTTTTTAGCAAGAACATGTAAAATAAAATAAAACTTAGAAGTGAGCTGAAAGAAAAAGGATCATTCTGAAAACAAGTTCAGGAAGTTGTGCTGCAAACTAAATGCTGTGAATTCACCACTCGTGAGCCTTGAAACAAACTTCCGTCTTCTTGCAGCACCTGTAACAAATATTCACCGGAGTTCAGGTAAGAACTCTAATGCTGGATTTCTTTACTATTGTCTTTTCTCTGTTTGCATGTTAAACTGTTCTTAAAGAACATTTAATAAACATGATTAGCAGAGTCCTCCTTGGAAAATTAAGTTACTTACATCAAACTCAGCTACGGTGTTTGAGGAGCTCACTTATCTGGGAGAGACTCGGAGTAGAACAGCTGCTCCTTTGTGATGCTCTACTGACTGAGCTAGCCAGCCTGTAAAGATGTTTCAATAACAGCTGAGTTACCTTTAGTCCAACAACTGCTGTCCATTACTACCACAGGGAGCCACAGGCTTTAGTGTTTTCAGTCCTAACCCCATTATTGTGAATCCAATTCACATTTTATGTGGCTTTTTCATCCACTTTGGAAGAGTTTGAATCACAAATTTTATAAAATACATTGTCAGGAGTGGGATTTGTACCCACACCTCCATTCAGAGACCAGAAGGCCCTTTTGCGCAGGAAGCAGTTAATCTTAAGGCTGGCACCTTAGACCACTCGGCCATCCTGACATGTGTGTCCAGCTGCCAGTCTCTGATGAGGAAACAGAAAAGTTAATGCTAGCTTTGATAGGACAGTGTCAGCTACACAGTGCATTACAGTTTGTTGTGTATGGGGCAGCTGAGCTGCAGACCAGTCAGGGTGATCATGCTGACCACTGTGCATCACCTCCCTGGTGAACTCATGTCACCAGGATCCACTGTGGGAAGAACACAAGCTGGCAGAAGCAGTGTTCTGCTGGGAAACCTCTAAAAACATTCTAATCGCCCAACATGGAGCTCGAAACCCACGACCCTGAGATTAAGTGTCTCACACTCTACCAACTGAGCTAGCTGGGCTTCCAGAAGGAAAAAAAATGACCAGAAATCACAAACTGTTATTTTTATTTCCTGAAGAGTTCTGTCATCAACTGCAAGTTGCCAAACTTTGTCGCTGAGAAATTAAATTTTACACAAGACCTTGTCAGGAGAGGAATTTGAACCCACACCTCCATATGGAGACCAGAAGCCTCTTTTCTGTGAGAAGGATTTAACCTTGAGTCTGGTGCCAAAACCACTCAGCCATCCAACTTTGTTTGTGTTTCCA
Source organism: Remorina albescens (assembly GCA_034769265.1). NCBI lineage: Eukaryota > Metazoa > Chordata > Actinopteri > Carangiformes > Echeneidae > Remorina > Remorina albescens. Next base: position 11,483,147 of record CM068496.1, on the reverse strand, counting down.
CAAATGAAGTGAAGTCAGACACTAAGTGATGTTTCCCTTTCATGCGTTTGGTGCTGACTCCTTTCAATAGCCATCAGGGGACAGTTTAGTTAAATTGCTCACAACATTCTCAAAAACCACCACATGTACTCAAAAGTAGCCAAATTTTCATCTCCCCGCCAACTTCATCAAGAGAAGCCCAATCTGGCAACCCTGACTGTGAGCACAGTCCAAATGAGGCCTGTGTGAAGCTGCTGTTGGCCATCAGGAGGGAGCCCACCAGAGACATGCTGTGTTTAGTTCACTTGTTGCTGTATCTCCAACAAAGAGCTAAAGTCTTGTGGAGAATGTGGGCATCAACCCCACTACCTCTCACTTGCTAAGCGAGCACTACACCTTTTGAGCTAATTTCCCTGTGCTAACATGCTAACATGCTGTATTTAACATATTGTAGCTAACCTTTGAGAAAAGGCCCCTTTAACAACCTTTGAGTTCACCATCAACAGGTTTCAAAGATATCTAGAGATCATTCAAGATGGACCTAAAGTCTGACTCTTTAAGATAATTCTAGCTGGAACAGCAGGCTGCAACATGAAAAGGTCAACATGTCTCTGTGGCGCAATCAGTCAGCATGTTCGGCTGTTAACTTAAAGGATGGTGGTTCGAGCCCACTGAGGAACGTACTTTGTTTAATCCACTAGTATTATAGTGGACATGTGGAAGACTGGGATTCAATTCCTTGAGGGGCAATGTGCTTTGTGGATCAGGAGAAGGTGTATGACCGGGTTACCAGGGATGTGAGTATGGAGACATCCGATCCTTATATGCCAATACGGCAATAAGCTGGACTTGCCTACTGAAGGTGGGGAATGAGTCTTTGCCCCAAGTGAAGGAGTTCAAATATCTTGGGGTCTTGTTCATGAGTGAGGGAAATCTGTAGCTTACGTTGAAGACAGATGGATGGATGCAGACAAGATAAGTTCCATTACTGTGAATAATGTAGTGAAAAGACTAACCTTCCTCTAGTGTTAGGGTCGGGATTTTTTGTGGGATAATGCCTCAGATTTCAGGAAGGATAACAAAAGTAGGACACAAACATTAAACTGCAATGGCCGGGAATCGAACCCGGGTCAACTGCTTGGAAGGCAGCTATGCTTACCACTATACCACCATCGCATGTGAAGGATGAAGCATTTCATATTTACAACTTTTTTTCAGCTAATTGTGATCACAGTCCTTTTTAATGAAACTGGTTATGGGAACTCACATGTGGCTGGATTTATGTCCTAACGTTATCCACACTGTAAATGAATCAAAGTAAACAAATCATCCCTCAACAGAGGAGAAGGGCTCAGATATGCCTTTCTTTCTTTTCATCCTCTGGTGGAGGCTACAAGAAGTAAAAAAAAGCTACAGCACCAAGTATTCCCAGCCAGTCTCCAATCCAAGCTCTAACCAGGCCCGACCCTGCTTTGCTTCTGAGATCGGACGAGACTGAAACTGTGTCCTGTTTAAAACAAGAACAGGAGCTCAAGTTGTTTGTTTATTGTTCATGGTCACAAGGTGCCAATTTCAAAAGAGACAATATTTCTACACCATGGAACCACAAGGAGGCAGCTGAGGGTCTGCTGATCGTGTCCTGACAGCAGTTTTGTAGTCTGTAATATAATACAGACTGGAGTATAATAAAGTGTCACTTATTTAGTTACCTGTTTTGTTTCAACAAGAATTTGGTTATGGTGTCATGAGGGGAAATGACATGATGAACAACAAACAGTATTTGGCAAGTATCATGTAGATCTACATACTGTAGGGTATCATCAAGATCAGCTGTACGCAGAGTGGAGCAGTGGAAGAGTGCTGGGCCCATAACCCAGAGGTGGATGGATGGAAACCATCCTCTGCTAAGGCAGTGATGCAAATAATAGACAGTGTTCTACTTTGCTCAAAGTGAGAATTTCTGTTTACTGCATTCCCACTCTACATGTTGATGTTAGCACATCTGAACTATCCCTTTCTGCTACATTGGTTTCAATGAAATTATTTCTGATATTCTGCCTTCTCTTTCACCAGAACCATTAAATATTGTTTAAAGTTTGTGAGGTTGGATACTGGCACGCTGACTGGTTGTGTTAATATGTTAAGGGACGGCCCGAAAATGTGAGTGGATTAAACAAAGTGTGACCCGGGGTGGGCTTGAACCACCATCCTTTCAGTTAACAGCTGAACGCACTGACTGATTGCGCCACAGAGACAAGTTGCTGTTTTCATGTTGCAACCTGCTGTTCCAGCTAGAATTATCCTAAATGTCAGACTTTAGGTCCATCTTGAGTGATATCTAAATATCTTTGAAACCTGTTGATGGTGAACTCAAAGGTTATTAAAGATTGTTAAAAGCTATAGAGCATGTTGGAGAATCTCTGTAATCTGCACTGCATTAAAATATGACAGAGCTGAGTGCTGTTGTTAGTACTCATCTAAGAGGATGAGAGCACTGACTGGTGCTCAGTTAGCATTATCAAGGCCACATACACCATATGACAGAGTTTGGACGTTGGAAACAGAGCCCCTGATGAAACAAACAGGCCTGTTGATGGCCTCAGATACAATGGAGTTCACCTTTTCTAAAACCTCTGTATCAATCAGCCCTGTTAGCTGCTCAGCACTCTTACATTTCCCTTGTGGGGTGTTTAATTCCAAAGAGAAGCTCTGGGAAAGTATTTCTCCTGCACGTGTTTGTATATTTGCCAAAGAAGGATTGAATTCAGCCTCAGCTTCTCTCTTCTGGAAAATTTCATGACGCACAGAAATCAGCTGAGAGAGACCCAGCAGCAGGAGCACATTCTGAGATCGGCTCTTTTTAATTCAAAAGTGACAGACAGTTTTTTGTTCTTCATACTTTTATATTAAGCCTAAAAGCCTTCCAAACAGGCCAGTTAGCTCAGCTGGTTAGAGCATGGTGCTAATAATGCCAAGGTCATGGGTTCAATCCCCATACTGGCCAACTGAAGTAGTTCAGTAATTCATAACAGTTCCATCTTCACTCCTCTGGCTGATGTAAAGCTGTATATATTACCCCTGAAATCAGAAATACCTTTTCAATGACAAGGCCACAGTCGCAAGTTTAACCAATGTAGGAGCCACCTGGGTGAAAACAGCAGCTGGTGTATGCTGATGATGACTCCATACAGCCTATTAATGATTAATTTGTTTGTGTGTGGGTGTTTTGTTTTGTGTGGAGGATCTTTGTTGTCAATAAAGAAAGGCATTAATAAAGATCAGAATGAAAAGGAACATTTCCTCCAGTTTGTCACGCCCCACCTGTCATGTCTCTATTCCCCACCAGTGGGGTGGAGCCCACACTTTAAGAACTGCGGCCCTATAAGCATTCAACAGCATCACTGAGTCAGGAGCAACACAGTGAAAACTGTACACATTACTGGAGAAAGTGATAAATGACATTCTGCATGTTTTCCTGTTAATCACTGCTACTTAAGAACATTGAAATGGAAACATGAAGTGTTTTTCTCCCATTTGAGTTTCTTTCCTGTACGATACAGACATGGTTTCCAAGATAAACTGTGACCAATTTGATAAGAGTCATGAGGTAATGGGCTCGTCCAGGAATTGAACCCAGGAGCTCTCGCACCTTAAGCGAGAATCATCCCCCTAGACCAACGAGCCTTGAACAGCAGGACTTTTATGGCATACAAGATGTTGTACACCACATTTATCATACAGTAAAAATCAAATATATCAATCCAATATTTCTTTAATTGGACCATGTGCCCATGGACCATTGCAGGACAGTGTGTTTAGTAAAATTGCTCTCACAATATTTTCAAAAATCGCTCTCTGTCTCTGTGGTGCAATCGGTCAGCGTGTTCAGCTGTTAACTGAAAGGATGGAGGTTTGAGCTCACCCAGGGACGTCCCATGTTAAATCCTCATTCTCTGATCCTTCAGTCATAGAATAACCTTCAATGTTAGAGCCAATCCTCTTAATGTCTTCTTTTTAACCAGCGCATTATAATTAACAGGTAAAAATTTGAACAGTTTAAATAGTGCGACCACAGAGTTTGTCCCTCACCTGTCTCTGTGGCACAGTTATCAATGTGTTCAGCTGTTTACTGAAAGGCTTTCAAGCCCACCCAGGGATATGCTGTATTTAGTTCACTTACCTTTTCTGGAGCTCTTATTTCATTTCTTGTGGTTGTCCTGCAGATTTGGTTCTCTGATTGCACTCTGACTGTACTATAAATGTTGTGGTGTATGATCAATGCTATGTGTGAAGTCTTAATGATCTAAAAGTTCGCCCCCTTAAAAAAAGTCTTATTGTATGATAAATGTGGTGTGCAACATCTTGAATGCCATAAAAGTCCTGCTACAAAAGTCTCGTTCGTCTAGGGGTATGATTCTCGCTTAGGTAGCGAGAGGTCCCAGGTTCAAATCCCGGATGAACCCATCATGTTATGTTGCCAACATAATTGCCTGACTGTCATGAGTCTTACCAAAGTTTGTCTCCTGTCAAAACTTTCAATTATCAAATTTCCTTCTGCTAAAAACAGCACAAACCACAAAATCACTGTTTCTCTTGTCCAGATACTGTAAGTAAAAGCTTTAATACAGGAAGTGATGGTTTTCATCAATTAGTTAAAGTGATGAGCAGGAACTCCACTGAGAGCGAAGCACTGCTGGGATTTGAATGCAGGATGTCCTGTTTACAAGACAGGCACTTTAAGCAGCTCAGCATCAGTACTGCCAGTTTCTCTGCAGTTTGTCTCTGAAACCACGTCTGTGTTTCAGATGCTCTTCACTGTCGTGTGTCACTTCCTCAATGGTTTGAAGTGATGTGTGAGTCTGAAGAGCCACTGCCTTTGATACATCACCTGATGATGTCACCTGATGATGTCACAATACTCACAGAATGAAACTCTTCCTTTGAAACTGCTTTGAAGAATCTTCAAATGTAAACACAAAGGCTGCCCCACTGTCACCATTCAGAACAGCTGTGAAGCTTATTGATCATTCATTGATTGATTATTAATGATCAGCTCAGAATCAAACAGTGTATCTTTCATCCAAACCCTGACAGTTTCTCCACACAGGAGGTGTTTCAGGTGTCTGATGGAATAAACTGTTTCTACACAAGCTGCATGAATGTGACACACAGAGTCCAGAGTCAGGCCGACCACAGAGCCTGCTCTCCTGATCAGCTTGTTCAGTCTCTGTGTGTCTCCCTTTTTGGTGCTGTCTGCTTTAGTTTAGTTTATTTGCACATTACAAGGACAAAGATAAAGACTACATGATAAAACACTGATAGAAGTCAGAAAAGGCTTCTGGAAATACTAAAAGCATCAGAGTTTTCATTTTCACATTATTAGACTTTATTATTTATCAGTACATTCAAACTCTTCAAGTTCTTTATGAATTTCACCACCAAGTGTCGTCATCCATTTTGGTGACGTCACTGTCGTAAAGGCTAAAACCCCGATCAGGAAGTGGGTCTCTCGCCGGGTGCGGTGGCGCGCACCTGTAATCTAAGTTACCGGGAGGCTGAGGCTGGCGGAGCGTTTGAGCTCAGGAGCTCTGGGCTGCAGCGGACTATGTCGATCGGGTGTCCGCACTAAGTTCGGTATCGATATGGTGCTCCGGGGGGAGCCCGGGATCACCAGGTCGTCTAAGGAGGGGTGCACCGGCCCAGGTCGGACACGGAGCAGGTCAAAGCCCCCGTGAATAGATGCTGTAATGCAGCCTGAGTAAGACAGCGGGACCCAGTCTGTATGCTGCCGTTATACACACTGCTGGGACAACACACACTCACACACAACACGGCCTCTTCCTTCATTTACACTGTTGCTCCACCTGGAGCAGAGGACCAGAGACCAACAACACAAGTCTGTGATCTGACTTCATTCATTTTAACATTAGAAAAAAGCTGCAGCTGCTAAAATAAAAATATAATAAGATGCTGTCAAATAAACATGAACACCAGATTAAAATAGAATTCATTTGTATTTTATATTTTACTAACTGTAGCAGTGAGCTAATTACATGTATTATTTACTTCAGTTGCATATGTCCATAACATGTTGCCTATGATACTCCCCAACACTGTTCATACCCCTTTATTTTTAATGCATACATTTGGAGAAACAGTAAATATGGATGTCATATGTATGTACTTCAGGAAAAAAAGTTCATCTTTCTGTATAAAACTGAAGAGTATACACATTACACTGACTGACGAGGAATAATTCATTTATTGATGACTGATAAAATATTTAAAAAAAACTAAATGTTCTCCTTTTAACTTCTGCTGTTGCTCTTCTCAGTTTACTGTCCCTCATCACCCTGAGTTCCAACTGAGGGACATAACACGTTATGATGGCTTCCCACGTTTGGTTTCAGCCTAGTACAGACGCTGCAGGTCATTCCCCTCTCTCCCTCTTTTCCTCTCTCTGGCCTCTCTGCCACTAACTGTCTTAATAAAAGCAGAACTAAGACCCAAGGGCTCGTTGGTCTAGGGGTATGATTCTCACTTTGGGTGTGAGAGGTCCCGGGTTCAAATCCCGGACGAGCCCCACACATGATATGCTCAATGGTTTGTAGTGTGAGAAAATTAGGAAACAAAATTTAAGGAAGGGTTCTTCTGAATGTGCTCTAACTGTCTATAAAAGTCTTACTGTATGACAAATGCAATTTGCCGGCTCATTAATGCCGTACATCTTTCTTCCCTCATGAATTGTTGGTCTTTTTGGTCATTCTCCACTTCTGACAAGGATGAATTTTCAAGTCCCACCTGCCCCCAACAAAATGCTAATGAAATACATCAAGCTTAAAATTTTCAAATGTAATGAAGTAACATCAAGTAACATAATGTTCTATCTGTCACCAACTTTAGTGGTCCGTGTCACAAAAGTCAAGGTTTTTATCTGTTCTGATGACGATTTGAAATGGCTGTTTATTGTTTATCACTTGTTAGGATCCCTTTTAGCTGTCACTGAGGCAGTAGCTACTCTTCCTGGGGTCCAAATGAAAATGCACATCTTCAGTCAAACAGGTACAGGTAGATGCAGAGTCCTACATTAAAACAAAACAAAAAAACTTTAGGACTTTACCATCAACCTCAACTGCAGTATACACATTGCACTTCCATTACCAGATCCTCTGCATATACGTGTACTTCAGAATGGTGATGTGGCTTAGTTGGTCAAAGCGCCTGTCTCGTAAACAGGAGATCCTGGGTTCAAATCCCAGCAGTACCTTGTTTCTAATGTTAGACGTTGTCGAAATAACATGCTAGCAGCTGAAACTGTTCCTGCCCGGACAAGCACTGAGTGAGGTGCCATATTCCATCCTGAACAGGAAACATTTCAGCTGTGTGCTGTACCTATGCTATCTATCAGAACATGAACACAGTCTGTAGAATACAGAAGATTAATGACACACTTTGTCCTGCTATTATGTAATCAAATCCAACTTCACGTTTACTATATATCAAACTCATGAGCACTGTTGGGGATCAAACAGAAAAGGACAAAGGTATGGAACAAGATTTTTTTCTTTCAATTAACAGAAAAAAAATATTACAACAAATAACAATTTACATCATTCTGAAATGTAACTCCAAAAAATGGACAAAAACAGGGCCCAATTTAAGAAAGGTCAACTAAGCATAAGGAGACTGAAGCTTAAACATAAATGAACAGAACATACCTGACTCACAAATGGCACACTGGGGTTTTTAACTAATGGACTAGTCCTTCTTTAAACACACAGGACTAGTGTGTTTCATTTAACTAGAAAAAAACTAAGTCTAACTATAAATCAAACTAAACAGAAGTTAGGGGGTAGGGTTAACCCTAACCCAGCACTAATAGGTAGAGGCGGAGCCTCCCAACACAGAGGCGGGGCTTCACAGCAACCAGGATATATGAACCGAAGATCCACATAGCAGACAGCAGAGGGCCTCACAAAGCAGCAGTGACACCAGCCCAAGAACAACACCTGTAAAAGACAAGGAGACACACACAGCCATGGCCGTCACAACATCAACAACTCTTTACTCACCCCACAACGAGACCGTGTGACGTCACCGGAGATCAAAGGCATTTCCTGTCTTTCATCGGTCTCCCACGCGACACCAACGCATACGTCACACTCTCGCGTTCGAGTCAGATGGATGAGCGCATGCGCACAAAGACGCACACGACTCGTCTCGCGAACCAATGTAGTGAAACACAACTCAGCTGTTATTAGACAAATAAGTGACGTTAAAAGTAACTAAAATCAAATGTGACTCATTTATTTTCATCTCCCCTGATAAAGTTCAGATGAGAGGATGAATTCATTTCATCGCTTGACTTACATGAGGTACATTTGGTTGTCAGCCTCGGAGCGGATCAGCTGGGATCAGCTGAGAGAGAGCCAGCAGCAGGAGCACATTCAGAGATCGGCTCTTTTTACGAGGCCAGATCAGAAGATAAAAACTGAGCCCTGTCAGACACTAAGATGTCATCTGAGGAGGATCACTGACGTTTCAACCATGACAGCTGAAACAATAACAACCCCCCCAAACTCTGTCTGCCCCCAAGTGGCTGTAAAATGAATTATTAATGCTTACATTATGTCAAATGTTTATTATTTAAATGGCTTTATTTATATATTTAACAAACTGAACTTGGAGCTTAATGCCACAAATAATAAATGATAAAGTACAGAAACCCAAAGATCCAACTCAATCTGAAAACATGTTTAATCTCTGATTGAATATAAATCATTTATAAACTTTGAACTATTTCCATTGAAACCACATAGACAAGTATAAAGAATCACACAACAGGATGTAAATGAAAATCCTGCTCACAGTTTTAGCTCGTCTTTAGTGAAGATTGGCTTTAAGAAAAACCAAGTGGCTCAGCTTTGAGGGCTTTCTTGTTTCTTCTCTCTGTTATTATTATCTGCCCCATTAAAGAGAAGATTCTCTCTGAGGGGACGGATGTTGCCACAATACACAGTGTGTGTATACACAGCACTTCTCTGGAAAAGGGGCTCCTCACCTTTCCAGTGTGTTGTCTTTGATTGTAGCACACAAACTTGGAAACTAATCTCAAAATTGTTACAAAGGAATTGATCAATCTGCAGTCTTTGCTCTGATCATTGTAACTTTGTGTTATTGTTATATCTTATAAGTTAAGGACCATAAACTTTCTATAAAAGTGGATGTGGTGGTTAAAAAGTACTGAGACCTCCACCTGCAGTCTATCTAACCGGCTCCTCACCTGGTTGGAAAATGAAGTCAGAGTGTATTGAAGTCTATGAGGTTTCATATGGTGGTTTAAAAAAAACAAAAACAAAAGCAGTGAAAGCAAAAGACTGACTAAGCTACAGTCACTCGTTTAGCCCATTTACTAACCACCTGGGTAGACACAGGATGTTGTGTATGCTGATGATGAGTAGATATATTTTGGACTTTGTCCAGGCAGGAATTCATAACAGTTTCATCTTTGCTCCTTTGGTTGATGGAAAGCTGTATATATTACCCATGAAATCAGAAATACCTTTTCATGACAATACCACAGTCACAAGTTAACCCATGTAGGAGCCACCTGGGTGAAAACGGCAGCTGTTGTATGCTGATGTTTCACCACATCCAACCTGTTAATGGTTGCTTACATGCTCTTGCAGTTGATGTTAGGCCAAAAATATTACCTTTGAAATTTTTAGTGAAAAATACAAAATCTTTCCCAATCACTTGTTTGAAATTCAAAACTTACAGACAGCTGTTTGTTCTGCATACTTTTTAAACAAGACAAAAAAAAGCTACAAACAGGACAGTTAGCTCAGCTGGTTAGAGCGTGGTGTTAATAACGCCAAGGTCATGCGTTCAGTCCCCCATACTGGCCACATGTAGCATCTCAGAACTGATGTTTTTCACTCTGTCCATATGAAACCCCATAGACTTCAATACACTGACTACATTTTCCAACCAGCGTAGCCGTCCCCTGGTGGTCATTAGAAGTGCAGCCCCTCTGAGCTGGTGGCAGACCAAGGGTTCAGTCTGCCTACATCTTCCACATGTGATGGCACACACACTGTGTATTGTGGCAACATCCGTCCCCTCAGAGAGAATCTTCTCTTTAATGGGGCAGATATCTTTAGTCTGCCTGGATGTCCAACAACTGCTGTCCATTACTACCACAGGGAGCCACAGGCTTTAGTGTCTTCAGTCATTATTGTGAAACAATCAAATTCACATTTTATGTGGCTTTTTCATCCACTTTGGAAGAGTTTGGTTCACAAATTTTACAAAACACATTGTAAGTAGTGGGATTTGAACCCACACCTCCATTCAGAGACCAGAATGCCCTTTTGGGCAGGAAGCAATTAATGTTGACTTTGGCACCTTAGACCACTCGGCCATCCTGATATGTGTGTGCAGCTGCCAGTCTCTGATGAGGAAACAGAAAAGCTAATGCTAGCTTTGATAGGACAGTGTCAGCTACACAGTGCATTACAGTTTGCTGTGTTTGGGGCAGCTGAGCTGCAGACCAGTCAGGGTGCCCATGCTGACCGCTGTGCATCACTTGCCTGAAGAATGCACCCTGGCAGAGGCAGTGTTCTGCTGGGTAACTTGGATCTAAAAAGCTATTTATCACCAAATGTGGGGCTTGAACCCACAACCCTGAGATTAAGAGTCTCACACTCTACCAGACACAAACAAATTAATCATTAATAGGCTGTATGGAGTCATCATCAGCATACACCAGCTGCCGTTTTCACCCAGGTGGCTACTACATGGGTTAAACTTGTTACTGTGGCATTGTCAGTAAAAAGGTATTTCTGATTTCATGGGTAATATATACAGCTTTCCATCAACCAAAAATGAAACTGTTATGAATTCCTGAATTACTTCAAGGACTCTGCAGTTTGTCTGTATGGGAACTGAACCCATGACCTTGGCGTTATTAGCACCACGCTCTAACCAGCTGAGCTAACCAGCCTGTTTGGAAGATGTGCTGTATTTTTCACCTCATTTTCTTTATTTCAATATCTAAATTGTTGTATATTCTGTTCTTTTCTTTGTTCTACTCTTAAGTCAAGTAAGGATGTTCATTAAGGCCTAGTCAAAGGTTTCTATATGACCCATTGTAGATTGAACTAAAGGAATGTGTCTTGGGGGTCAAACTGGCACCCATTTGCCCTCCTGATGGACATGGTAGGGCTGAGATAACATAGAGACAGGATGAGGAAGTTCATCCTGGCTCCTCAAAGGTGAAAGGCCAGAGACCTGGGACCAGATAATATCTATACCATCTGCTTGGAGGTTTCTTGTTTGGAAGAAGTGTCCATTTCAAAGACAGATAAGACCTATAAATATGGGGGTTTGGGAGACAGAGGACAGGAGATCTCACATTGGCAGAGAGGCTCCAGGATTCTGCATTTTTGGCACTGTACCGTTCTTGACAAAAACTTCTTTTTTGACTGCAAGAAAAGACGTGTCATCGGTGATCACTTCTTCACATCGGCATCTCAAGATACCACAAACCCTTTTAGGCTTAATATAAAAGTATGCAGAACAAACACCTGTCTGTCACTTTTGAATTAAAAAGAGCCGATCTCAGAATGTGCTCCTGCTGCTGGGTCTCTCTCAGCTGATTCCTGTGTGTCATGACAATTTCCAGAAGAGAGAAGCTGAGGCTGAATTCAATCCTTCTTTGGCAAATATACAAACAGATGCAGGAGAAATACTTTCCCAGAGCTTCGCTTTGGAATTAAACACCCCACAAGGGAAATGTAAGAGCGCTGAGCAGCTAACAGAGCTGATTGATACAGAGGTTTTAGAAAAGGTGAACTCCATTGTATCTGAGGCCATCAACAGCCCTCTTTGGCCATCAGAGCCTGTTTGTTTCATCAGGGGCTCTGTTTCTAACATCCAAACTCTGTCATATGGTGTATGTGGCCTTGATAATGATAACTGAGCACCAGTCAGTGCTCTCATCCTCTTAGATGAGTCCTAACAACAGCACTCAGCTGTGTCATATTTTAATGCAGTGCAGATTACAGAGATCCTCCAACATGCTCTATAGCTTTTAACAACATTTAATAACATTAAATAATAACAACATTTAATAACCTTTGAGTTCAGCATCGACAGGTTTCAAAGATATTTAGAGATCACTCAAGATGGACCTAAAGTCTGACATTTAGGATAATTCTAGCTGGAACAGCAGGCTGCAACATGAAAACAGCAACATGTCTCTGTGGCGCAATCGGTCAGCGCGTTCGGCTGTTAACCGAAAGGATGTTGGTTCGAGCCCACCCAGGGACGCACTTGGATTACTCCACTCACATTTTCGGGTCATCCCTTAACATATTAACACAACCAGTCAGCGTGCCAGTATCCAACCTCACAAACTTTAAACAATATTCAATGGTTCTGGTGAAAGAGGAGGCAGAATATCGGAAATAATTTCATTGAAACCAATGTAGCAGAAAGGGATAGTTCAGATGTGCTAACATCAACATGTAGAGTGGGAATGCAGTAAACAGAAATTCTCACTTTGAGCAAAGTAGAACACTGTCTATTATTTGCATCACTGCCTTAGCAGAGGATGGTTTCCATCCATCCACCTCTGGGTTATGGGCCCAGCACTCTTCCACTGCTCCACTCTGCGTACAGCTGATCTTGATGATACCCTACAGTATGTAGATCTACATGAAACTTGCCAAATACTGTTTGCTGTTCATCATGTAATTTCCCCTGATGACACCCTAACCAAATTCTTGTTGAAACACAACAGGTAACTAAATAAGTGACACTTTATTATACTCCAGTCTGTATTATATTACAGACTACAAAACTGCTGTCAGGACACAATCAGCAGACCCTCAGCTGCCTCCTTGTGGTTCCATGGTGTAGAAATATTGTCTCTTTTGAAATTGGCACCTTGTGACCATGAACAATAAACAAACAACTTGAGTTCCTGTTCTTGATTTAAACAGGACACAGTTTAAGTCTCGTCCAATCTCAGAAGCAAAGCAGGGTCGGGCCTGGTTAGTGCTTGGATTGGAGACTGACTGGGAATACTTGGTGCTGTAGCTTTTTTTACTTGTTGTGGCCCCCACCAGAGAATGAAAAGAAAGAAAGGCATATCTGAGGCCTTCTCCTCTGTTGAAGGATGATTTGTTTACTTTGATTCATTTACAGTGTGGATAACGTTAGGTCATAAATCCAGCCACATGTGAGTTCCCATAACCAGTTTCATTAAAAAGGACTGTGATCACAATCAGCTGAAAAAAACTTGTAACTATGAAATGCTTCACCCTCGGCATGTGATGGTGGTATAATGGTTAGCATAGCTGCCTTCCAAGCAGTTGAGCTGGGTTGGATTCCCAGCCATCGCAGTAACTTTTGTGTCTTATTTTTGTTATCCTTCCTGAAATCTGAGGCATTATCCCACAAAAAATCCCGACCCTAACACTAGAGGAAGGTTAGTCTTTTCACTACATTATTCACAGTAATGGAACTTATCTTGTCTGCATCCATCCATCCATCTGTCTTCAACATAAGCAACAGATTTCCCTCACTCATGAACAAGACCCCAAGATATTTGAACTCCTTCACTTGGGCCAAGGACTCATTCCCCACCTGCAGTAGGCAAGTCCAGCTTATTGCCATATTGGCATATAGGGATCGGATGTCTCCATACTCCCACAGAACATCCCTGGTAACCCGGTCATACACCCTCTCCTGATCCACAAAGCACATTCCCCCTCAAGGAATTGAATCCCAGTCTTCCACATGTCCACTATAATACTAGTGGATTAAACAAAGTATATCCCTCAGTGGGCTCAAACCACCATCCTTTCAGTTAACAGCCGAACATGCTGACTGATTGCGCCACAGAGACATGTTGACCTTTCCATCTTGCAGCCTGCTGTTCCAGCTAGAATTATCTTAAAGAGTCAGACTTTAGGTCCATCTTGAATGATCTCTAGATATCTTTGAAACCTGTTGATGGTGAACTCAAAGGTTGTTAAAGGGGCCTTTTCTCAAAGGTTAGCTACAATATGTTAAATACAGCATGTTAGCATATTAGCACAGGGGAATTAGCTCAAATGGTAGAGGGCTGGCTTAGCATGTGAGAGGTAGTGGGATCGATGCCCACATTCTCCACAAGACTTTAGCTCTTTGTTGGAGATACAGCAACAAGTGAACTAAACACAGCATGTCTGGCTGCTTTTAAGTACATGTGGGAGGGTTCTGAAAATATTGTGAGCAATTTAACTAAACAAACTGTCCCCTGATGGCTATTGAAAGGAGCCAGCACCAAACGCATGAAAGGGAAACATCACTCAGTGTCTGACTTCACTTCATTTGTGAAAACACAAGCAAAGTTGGATGGCTGAGTGGTTTTGGCGCCAGACTCAAGATTAAAATCCTTCTCTCATAAAAGAGGCTTCTGGTCTCCATATGGAGGTGTGGGTTCAAATTCCTCTCCTGACAAGGTCTTGTGTAAAATTTAATTTCTCAGAGAAAAAGTTTGGCAACTTGCAGTTGATGACGAAACTCTTCAGAGAAATAAACATAACAGTTTGTGACTTCTGGTCATTTGTTGCTCTTCTGGAAGCCCGGCTAGCTCAGTCGGTAGAGCATGAGACTCTTAATCTCAGGGTCGTGGGTTCGAGCCCCACGTTGGGTGTTTAAAAAACTTTTTAGAGGTTTCCCAGCAGAACGCTGCCTCTGCCAGCTTGTGTTCTTCCCACAGTGGATCCTAGTGACATGAGTTCACCAGGCAGGTGATGCACAGTGGTCAGCATGATCACTCTGACTGGTCTGCAGCTCAGCTGCCCCATACACAGCAAACTGTAATGCACTGTGTAGCTGACACTGTCCTATCAAAGCTAGCATTAACTTTTCTGTTTCCTCATCAGAGACTGGCAGCCGGACACACATGTCAGGATGGCCAAGTGGTCTAAGGCGCCAGATTTAAGATTAACTGCTTCCTGCTCAAAAGGGATTTCTGGTCTCTGAATGGAGGCGTGGGTTCAAATCCCACTCCTACCAAAGTGGATGAAAAAGCTGCATAAAACATGAATTGTAATTGCAATAATGGGGTTAGGACTGACTATCTAACTTTACTATGTTAGACGTAACTAAGTGAAGTTTCCAAGGAGGACTCTGCTAATCATGTCTATTAAATGTTCTTTAAGAACAGTTTAACATGCAAACAGAGAAAAGACAATAGTAAAGAAATCCAGCGTTAGAGTTCTTACCTTAACTCTGGTGAATATTTGCTACAGGTGCTGCAGGAAGACAGAAGTTTGTTTCAAGACTCTCAAGACTTTCAAGATGAGTGGTGTTTTACAGCATTTAGTTTGCAGCACAACTTCCTGTGGGTGTTTCAAAATAAAAGCACTGATCTTTTTTTTTTTTCAGGTAACTTCCAGTTTTATTTTATATTACATTTTCTTGCTAAGGAAATAAATAGTCACACATCTCCACACATATCCACCATATAAGAACTGGAGATAGTTTCGCTCCATCAATAACGTCTCCCTTGACACTGGAACCTCAAGGCAGCACCTTTGACCCACATCAAGCTATGGATCTGTGGTTCCATGGTGTAATGATTAGCACTCTGGACTTTGACTTGAGTGATCTGAGTTCAAATCTCCGTGGCACCTCTGATACCTTATTTAGTGTGATAGTGATTAAGAATAACCAATAACATGCACCCTTCACCCAGAACAGAGCCTCATGGACCAACCCTGATCAGAGAGGAGGCTTCATCAGACAGTTTTTCTTCTCACCTGCTGCAGTAGCTCAGAGCCTCTGTGGTTAGGTAAAGGTCCAAAGAGGATGTAGCTCAATGGTAGAAGACATGCCATATTGTTGATGAAGCTCACAGGACGATCATGGTCATGCCACATATCTTCTAGTCCTGCTGACAGAAACAAGAACAAAACTGGGCCAGGAGCCAAATGTTTGTTGAAACCTGGTTTTTGAAAGGCATCCAGAAATTTCTCTCTTTTGTGCAGTCAGGATGTCGGAGCAATCTCAGACTGTCCATGTTTTACCAACAGCCCTACAAGTAAGCCGGGATTTTTCTTTGTCCTCAATTACTCTTCTTTCTCTTGTTGAGATACTGCAGTTAACACAGTCGGACAGTGAACCCTCAGCGCACTCTTTCTGGTTCCATGGTGGAATGGTTCGCACTCTGTACTCAGAATTAAGCGATCTGAGTTCCGATCTTGGCGGGACCTGACTACTGCACCGTTGAGAAAGAAAACCCCGGGTTTCGGCAGCTGTGGTGGGTCCTTTAGAAGAGTGTACCTGTGTTTTGTTTTTTAATTATGGACATCTTACATTGAAGTCGACTATTCTAATTGAGCAGTAGCAGACTCGTCTATTCAAGAGTGGAGTTATAGTCACTGAGCAGTGAGGGGAAAGATGGTATTCACCATCTGATCCTACAGGAGCTGAGTAAGTGTTAGTGTTAGTGTCTGACTGTTTGCTGGTCAGACACTAAAGGCTAAAGGCTGAAGCCACCAGCTGGGGGGGTTCTAAGCCATCTATTCCCTCTGTACTGATGGGGAATGTTAACTACCTGTCCAACAAGATGGAAGAACTGATTGCGTTGTGTAAGACAGAGCAGTATTACTGAGAGAGAATTCAGTCTGCTGATCTCAGTCAGGAGGGGACGGAGGTCATGATGATGGTGGAGGACGATGATGGAAAAGTGCTGCTTTTTTCACATTCCTACCGATGTGGCTGAAGAGACAGAGGCCAATAAGCAGGATGTGGATAAGAACAATACACAAGACACAAGAAGTGAGGCCTGAAACAGAACCTGAGCCTCCACAGGTGAGCTCTGAGCTGCCTTCAGCCATACAGATGAAGAAGAATTCACAATGGAGGAGGTTCATTGACTTTTTCCGTTCCACAACAAAAACTGAATAGCTGGAATTCATCACCCACGTGCAGGAAATGACTGAGCTAACACTACACTGTTTAAATCTGACCCACCACGGGAAGAAGAGCCTGGTGGGTCATCTTCATGCTCATGTTGATCCTGTTCTGCTCCATTGCAGATGATTCTTGTTCCTAGGATGTTCTTCTAACTGTTTTTTCCATCTGAGCTCTTCTTGTCTCTTTGAGTGGTTGGAGTGTTTTACAGAACAATATCAACAACTATTTCATAACGCCACATCGAGACTGTGTGACGTCACTGGAGATCAAAGCCATTTCCTCTTTCATCGCTCTCCCACGTGACACCAACGCATACGTCACACTGTCGCGTAAATAAAAGTAAATAAAAATGTATGTGTAAAATGAATTATTCATGTATAAATTATATGAAATGTTTATTATTTTCATGGCTTTATTTATATATTTACCAAACTGAACTTGGAGCTTATTGCCACAAATAATAAACTTTAAAGTAGAGAAACCCAAAGATCAAACTCAATTAGAAAAAATGTTTAAACTCTGATTAAATTTAAATTATTTATAAACTTTGAACTATTTAAATTGAAACCACATGGGGCAATTTCCTTTTTCTAAACATTCATATATAAAAAAACTCTTGAAAAGATGAGCGGATGAAATGGATGAATAAATG
Organism: Remorina albescens; assembly: GCA_034769265.1. Classification (NCBI taxonomy): domain Eukaryota; kingdom Metazoa; phylum Chordata; class Actinopteri; order Carangiformes; family Echeneidae; genus Remorina; species Remorina albescens. The sequence goes on along the minus strand of CM068496.1, from coordinate 11,465,539 downwards.
AGTTGGGGTATTGTACTGCAGTAAAAAGAAAATCTTTCTGTTTAAAGAGCATAAAAATCAACAAAAGTGGCCAACTTGTCAAATAATGTGAAAACGATATCTCTGATGCTTTTATCTTCTCGGTTGAACTCACTTCTTACTGAGGGTGGCTTTATTGGTGTTGTCATAGTTAACCTGCTGCTGCTTTAGTTTAGTTTATTGGCACATTACAAGGACAAAGATAAAGACTACACAATAAAACACTGTTAGAAGTCAGAAAAGGCTTCTGGAAATACTAAAAGCATCAGAGTTTTTATTTTCACATTATTCGACTTTATTATTTATCATTACATTCAAACTTCAAATTCTTCATGAATTTCACCACCAAGTGTCGTCATCCATTTTGGTGACGTCACTGTCGTAAAGGCTAAAGCCGGATCAGGCGAGGGTGTCTCTCGCCGGGTGCGGTGGCGCGCGCCTGTAATCCAAGTTACCGGGAGGCTGAGGCTGGCGGAGCGTTTGAGCTCAGGAGCTCTGGGCTGTAGCGGACTATGTCGATCGGGTGTCCGCACTAAGGTCGGTATCGATATGGTGCTCCGGGGGGAGCCCGGGATCACCAGGTCGTCTAAGGAGGGGTGCACCGGCCCAGGTCGGACACGGAGCAGGTCAAAGCCCCCGTGAATAGACGCTGTAGTGCAGCCTGAGTAAGACAGCGGGACCCAGTCTGTATGCTGCCGTTATACACACTGCTGGGACAACATATACACAACACGCCTCATCCTTCTTCCTTTAGTGGATCATTCACACTGAAATCCTCCACAAACTGAAGGACACTGTTGCTCCACCTGGAGCAGAGGACCAGAGACCAACAACACAACAGTCTGCGATCTGACTTCATTCATTTTAACATTAGAGAAAAGCTGCAGCTGCTAAAATAAAAATAAAATAAGATGCTGTAAAATTAACATGAACACCAGATTAAAATAGAATTCATTTGTATTTTATATTTTACTAACTGTAGCAGTGAGCTAATTACATGTATTATTTACTTCAGTTGCATATGTCCATAACATGTTTCCTATGATACTCCCTAACACTGTTCATACCCCTTTATTTTTAATGCATACATTTGGAGAAACAGTAAATATGGATGTCATATGTATGTACTTCAGTAAAAAAGTTCATCTCTCTGTATAAAACTGACGAGTATACACATTGCACTGACTGACGAAGAATAATTCATTAATTGATGACTGATAAAATATTAAAAAAACTAAATGTTCTCCTTTTAACTTCTGCTGTTGTTCTTCTCAGTTTACTGTCCCTCATCACCCTGAGCTCCAACTGAGGGACATAACACGTTATGATGGCTTCCCACGTTTGGTTTCAGCCTAGTACAGACACTGCAGGTCATTCCCCTCTCTCCCTCTTTTCCTGCTGGCCTCTCTGACACTTACTATCTTAATAAAGGCAGAACTAAAAGTTAAGGGCTCGTTGGTGTAGGGGTATGATTGGGTTTGCGAGATCCTGGGTTCAAATCCTGGAGGAGCCCCACATATGATATGCTCAATGGTTTATAGTGTGAGTAAATTAGAAAACAATGTTTAAGTAAGGGTTCTCTAACATGAACAGGTTCTTCTGAATGTGCTCTAACTGTTTATAAATGTCTTACTGTATGACAAATGCGGTCAGCAAGCTCATTAATGCCGTACATCTTTCTTCCCTCATGAATTGTTGGTCTGTTTGGTCATTCTCTACTTCTGACAAGGGTGAATTTTCAAGTCCCACCTGCCCCCAACAAAATGCTAATGAAATACACCAAGCTTAAAATTTTCAAAAGTAATGAAGTAACATCAAGTAACATGATATTCTATGTGTCACCTACTTTGGTGGTCCGGGTCACAAAGGTCAAGGTTTTTATCTGTTCTGATGACGATTGGAAATGTCTGTTTATTGTTTATCACTTGTTAGGATCCCTGTTAGCTGTCACTGAGGCAGCAGCTACTCTTCCTGGGGTCCAAATGAAAATGTACATCTGCAATCAAACAGGTACAGGTAGATGCAGAGTCCTACATTAAAACAAAACAAAAAAAAAAACTTTAGCACTTTACCATCAACCTCAACTGCAGTATACACATTATACTTCCATTACCAGATCCTCTGCATATACATGTACTTCAGAGTGGTGCCGTGGCTTAGTTGGTCAAAGCGCCTGTCTTGTAAACAGGAGATCCTGGGTTTAAATCCCAGCAGTACCTTGTTCCTAATGTTAGACGTTGTCGAAATAACATGCTAGCAGCTGAAACTGTTCCTGCCTGGACAAGCACTGAGTGAGGTGCCATATTCCATCCTGAACAGGAAACATTTCAGCTGTGTGCTGTACCTATGCTATCTATCAGAACATAAACACAGTCTGTAGAATACAGAAGATTAATGACACATTTTGTCCTGCTGTTATGTAATCAAATCCAACTTCACGTTTACTATATATCAAACTCATGAGCACTGTTGGGGATCAAACAGAAAAGGACAAAGGTATGAAACAAGATTTTTTTCTTTCAATTAACAGAAAAAAAATGTTACAACAAATAACAATTTACATCATTCTGAAATATAACTCCAAAAAATGGACAAAAACAGGGCCCAATTTAAGAAAGGTCAACTAAGCATAAGGAGACTGAAGCTTAAACATAAATGAACAGAACATACCTGACTCACAAATGGCACACTGGGGTTTTTAACTAATGGACTAGTCCTTCTTTAAACACACAGGACTAGTGTGTTTCATTTAACTAGAAAAAAAAAAGTCTAACTATAAATCAAACTAAACAGAAGTTAGGGGGTAGGGTTAACCCTAACCCAGCACTAATAGGTAGAGGCGGAGCCTCCCAACACAGAGGCGGGGCTTCACAGCAACCAGGATATATGAACCGAAGATCCACATAGCAGACAGCAGAGGGCCTCACAAAGCAGCAGTGACACCAGCCCAAGAACAACACCTGTAAAAGACAAGGAGACACACACAGCCATGGCCGTCACAACATCAACAACTATTTACTCACCCCACAACGAGACCGTGTGACGTCACCGGAGATCAAAGGCATTTCCTGTCTGTCATCGGTCTCCCACGCGACACCAGCGCATACGTCACACTCTCGCGTTCGACTCAGATGGATGAGCGCATGCGCACAAAGACGCACACGACTCGTCTCGCGAACCAATGTAGTGAAACACAACTCAGCTGTTATTAAACAAATAAGTGGCGTTAAATGTAACTACAATCAAATGTGACCCATTTATTTTCATCTCCCCTGATAAAGTTCAGATGAGAGGATGAATTCATTTCATCGCTTGACTTACATGAGGTACATTTGGTTGTCAGCCTCGGAGCGGATCAGCTGGGATCAGCTGAGAGAGAGCCAGCAGCAGGAGCACATTCAGAGATCGGCTCTTTTTACGAGGCCAGATCAGAAGATAAAAACTGAGCTCTGTCAGACACTAAGATGTCATCTGAGGAGGATCACTGACGTTTCAACCATGACAGCTGAAACAATAACAGCCCCCCAAACTCTTTCTGCCCCCAAGTGGCTGTAAAATGAATTATTAATGCTTACATTATGTCAAATGTTTATTATTTAAATGGCTTTATTTATATATTTAACAAACTGAACTTGGAGCTTAATGCCACAAATAATAAATGATAAAGTACAGAAACCCAAAGATCCAACTCAATCTGAAAACATGTTTAATCTCTGATTGAATATAAATCATTTATAAACTTTGAACTATTTCCATTGAAACCACATAGACAAGTATAAAGAATCACACAACAGGATGTAAATGAAAATCCTGCTCACAGTTTTAGCTCGTCTTTAGTGAAGATTGGCTTTAAGAAAAACCAAGTGGCTCAGCTTTGAGGGCTTTCTTGTTTCTTCTCTCTGTTATTATTATCTGCCCCATTAAAGAGAAGATTCTCTCTGAGGGGATGGATGTTGCCACAATACACAGTGTGTGTATACACAGCACTTCTCTGGAAAAGGGGCTCCTCACCTTTCCAGTGTGTTGTCTTTGATTGTAGCACACAAACTTGGAAACTAATCTCAAAATTGTTACAAAGGAAATGATCAATCTGCAGTCTTTGCTCTGATCATTGTAACTTTGTGTTATTGTTATATCTTATAAGTTAAGGACCATAAACTTTCTATAAAAGTGGATGTGGTGGTTAAAAAGTACTGAGACCTCCACCTGCAGTCTATCTAACCGGCTCCTCACCTGGTTGGAAAATGAAGTCAGAGTGTATTGAAGTCTATGAGGTTTCATATGGTGGTTTAAAAAAAACAAAAACAAAAGCAGTGAAAGCAAAAGAAAGTCATCAATAAGACTCTTTCCAAAGAGGGCCCTTAGACAAAGAAGCTGGGTAACAGCACAGGCTGTCAGGAGTAGGATTTGAACCCACAGCTCCAGAGGAGACTGCAGCTCAGCCAGCTATGAGCAGAGTGGCGCAGCGGAAGCGTGCTGGGCCCATAACCCAGAGGTCGATGGATCGAAACCATCCTCTGCTATTCTAACTTCTTACTGGATGTTCCTTCACTGTCCCATCATGAGACATGACTTTTAGCTGGAATATGTCAGGAGTTTTTCAGTAGCAGTGATTAACAGGAAAACATGGAGAATGTCATTTATCACTTTCTCCAGTAATGTGTACAGTTTTCACTGTGTTGCTCCTGACTCAGTGATGCTGTTGAATGCTTATAGGGCCGCCGTTCTTAAAGTGTGGGCTCCACCCCACTGGTGGGGAATAGAAACAAGACAGGTGGGGCGTGACAAACTGGAGGAAATGTTCCTTTTCATTCTGATCTTTATTAATGCCTTTCTTTATTGAAAACAAAGATCCTCCACTCAAAATGAAAACACCCACACACAAACAAATTAATCATTAACAGCCTGCATGGAGTCTAAATGAAAAGAACATTAGAGAGGAGACCAGAAAAAAACTGTAACCTGGTTACTTCATTATATTTGAAAATTTTAAGATTGGCGTATTTCATCAGCATCTTGTTGGGGGCAGGTGGGACTTAAACATCGACCTCTGTCCAAAGTGGGAAATGAAGGAGAAAGAACAACGATCAATGAGGGGAGAAAAATTTATGGTTCCCAGAGTAAGAAGCAAACCCCTAGACTAACGAGCCAATGATGGATGAGTTTTATAGCATCCAAGATCTTGCACACTGCATTTATCATACAAAACAATAAGACTTTTTTGTTATTTATGCCACTCAAAGGTAAAGTTTTACATGTCGCAGGAGCTCAGAATCCATCTGGTTAGCTAAAGCTACCACAGCATGTAGGGGATGTAGCTCAGTGATCAAGATGGATCCAGTCAAGTGCTGGTACAGACAATGGAACAGACGATAAACTGACAACGGGACATTAAAAGGGGCCCTCCCAGAGACCACGTGGCCTAATGGACAAGGTGTCTGACTTTGGATCAGAAGACTGAGAGTTTGGGTCCTTTTGTGGTTGGACAGTAGTGTGTTACAGGTGATGGGGACTTCTGTTCCAACTTGAACATAGTCAGGTGTTTACATACTGACCTCTGGTCACTAATGCTGCCTTCATCCTGATGAATGTTGAAGCAACGAGATGTTTAGGACACATGTTCATGTTCCTGTCGCCCCATCTGACTGATCTGTTTGTCTCCTCAGGAAACCAGAACAAAGTCAAAGGGCACTTCCCAAGCTGGATTTTCCAGATCTCCAGATCTCCTCCACAGAAGGTGGATCTGATCTCAGCTCATGGCCAATACTGACCTCTGGGGCTTGATGCTGCCTTCATCCTGATGAATGTTGAAGTAATGAAATTGACACGAACAGACGATAAACTGACAACGGGACATTAAAATGGGCCACAACCAGAGACCATGTGGCATAATGGAGAAGGTGTCTGACTTCAGATCAGAAGGCTAATGGTTTGAGTCCTTTCATGGTTGGTCAGTAGTGTAATACAGGTAAAGGGACTAAACAATTTGAAATTGCCTGCGTAACTTTTTTCTCTCAATTTGGCATTAAGAAGCAATGCCTGGTTTTAAAGCATTCATGTAGGAGACCTAGAATCCATGATGTGTTACACTAAGCGACTATAACTCCACACTAGTGGTCCATTAGAATAGTGGACTTGAGTGGAAGATGTCCATAATTAAAAAACAAAACTCAAGAATGGTCTTCTAAAGGACCCACAACAGCTGCCGAAACCCGGGATCGAACCAGGGACCTTTAGATCTTCAGTCTAACGCGCTCCCAACTGAGCTATTTCGGCACATCACACAGTGGAAATGAGTTCTCATTATTGCCCCCATGTCCTGGAAGTGGAACTAAAGGTGTGCCCCATCACTGGCCTTGATAAACATAACTGAGCACCAGTCAGTGCTCTCATCCTCTTAGATGAGTCCTAACAACAGCACTCAACTCTGTCATATTTTAATGCCGTGCAGATTACAGAGATTCTCCAACATGCTCTGTAGCTACCCAACTGGGAAACTTGGTCCATGAAAACAACTAACCGTTGTTGGCAGGATTTGAACCTGCACGGGGAAACCCCAATGGATTTCTAATCCATCGCCTTAAACACTCGGCCACAACAACCATGTGCAGCAATGCTCCTATGACTGAACATTTTCTAGCCTGGATAGTTTCCTCCTCAAAGGACAGGGCTCTTGCTGCCTTCACTTCCCAAGGAGGAAAATTATACATGTGAAGTACGCATGTAATTCTATGAAGTACACTTCCTGCTGTCTAACTAATGATTGTTAAAAAGGCCATTTAGGAACAAGCATTTTCCCCCCAAGTTTGCCTGTGGCAGCGTAAGCCAGTGTCAGTAATGTATTCATTATTTTTCATTTAATGTCTAAAATAATTCCTTCTGTTCCGAGTTGCTGGCAGAAGGCTAAATATGGAGAGGATGGCCCACAAGAAGTGGAGCAGAGCATTGGTGGAGGAAGAGCAGGGAGCAGGTTTTCATCTTCTGTTTAGTCTGATTTATAGTTAGACTTAGTTTTTTTCTAGTTAAATGAAACAAACTAGTCCTGTGTGTTTAAAGAAGGACTAGTCCATTAGTTAAAAACCCCAGTGTGCCATTTGGGAGTCAGGTATGTTCTGTTCATTTATGTTTAAGCTTCAGTCTCCTTATGCTGAGCTGACCTTTCTTAAATTGAGCCCTGTTTATAATTATATTTCAGAATGGTGTAAATTGTTATTTGTTGTAACATTTTTTTTTAATTAAAAGAAAAAAAATCTTGTTTCATACCTTTGTCCTGAGTCCTTGAGTTTAATATATAGAAAATGTGAGGTTGGATTTGATTCCATAACAGCAGGACAAAGTTTGTCATTAATCTTCTGTATTCTACAGACTGTGGAGTTCATTTTCTGATAGATTTTCATAACAAAGTAGCATAGGTACAACACACAGCTGAAACGTTTCCTGTTAAGGATGGAATATGGCTCCTCACTCAGTGCTTGTCCAGGCAGGAAAAATTTCAGCTGCTAGCTTATTACATCTACAACATCTAACATTAGGAACAAGGCACTGTTGGGATTTGAACCCAGGATCTCCTGTTTACAAGACAAACGCTTTGACCAACTATGCCACAGCACCACTCTGAAGTACATGTATATGCAGAGGATCTGGTAATGGAAGTGCAATATGTATACTGCAGTTGAGGTTGATGGTAAAGTGCTAAAGTTTTTTATTGTTTTGTTTTAATGTAGGAATTTGCATCTACCTGTACCTGTTTGATTGCAGATGTGCATTTTCATTTGGACCCCAGGAAGAGGGTTAGGAACAGAATCAGAACAGATAAAAACCTTGACCTTTGTGACCCGTACCACTAAAGTTGGTGACAGTTAGAACATCATGTTACTTGATGTTACTTCATTACATTAGAAAAGTTTAAGCTTGGTGTATTTCATTAGCATTTTGTTGGGGGCAGGTGGAACTTGAAAATTCAGCCTTGTCAGAAGTGGAGAATGACCAAAAAGACCAACGATACATGAGGGGAGAAAGATGTACGGCATAAATGAGCTGGCAAACTGCATTTATCATACAGTAAGACTTTTACAGACAGTTAGAGATCTTTCAGGAAAACCTGTTCAGGTCAGAGAAACCTTCCTTAAAGGATTTCTTAATTTATTCACACTATAAACCATTGGACATTTTGTATGTTGGGCTCGTCCGGGATTTGAACCCTGGACCTCTCGCACCCAAAGCGAGAATCATACCCCTAGACCAACGAGCCCTTGATTCCTTCTGTCTTTACTAAGATAGTAAGTGGCAGAGAGGCCAGCAGGAAAAGAGGGAGAGAGGGGAATGACCTGCAGCATCTGTACTAGGCTGAAACCAAACGTGGGAAGCCATCATAACGTGTTATGTCCCTCAGTTGGAGCTCAGGGTGATGAGGGACAGTAAACTGAGAAGAACAACAGCAGAAGTTAAAAGGAGAACATTTAGTTTTTTTAAATATTTTATCAGTCATCAATAAATGAATTATTCCTCGTCAGTCAGTGCAATGTGTATACTCGTCAGTTTTATACAGAGAGATGAGCTTGTTTGCCGAAGTACATACATATGACATCCATATTTACTGTTTCTCCAAATGTATGCATTAAAAATAAAGGGGTATGAACAGTGTTGGGGAGCATCATAGGCAACATGTTATGGACTGATATATGCAACTGAAGTAAATAATACATGTAATTAGCTCACTGCTACAGTTAGTAAAATATAAAATACAAATGAATTCTATTTTAATCTGGTGTTCATGTTTATTTTACAGCATCTTATTTTATTTTTATTTTAGCAGCTGCAGCTTTTTTATAAAGTTAAAATGAATGAAGTCAGATCACAGACTGTTGTGTTGTTGTTCTCTGGTCCTCTGCTCCAGGTGGAGCAGCAGTGTAAATGAAGGAAGAGGCCGTGTTGTGTGTGTGTGTGTGTATATATATATATATAAAAATAACGGCAGCATACAGACTGGGTCCCGCTGTCTTACTCAGGCTGCACTACAGCGTTTACTCACGGGCGCGATCCCACTACTGAGCGGCACGGGGGCTTTGACCTGCTCCGTGTCCGACCTGGGCCGGTGCACCCCTCCTTAGACAACTTGGTGATCCCGGGCTCCCCCCGGAGCACCATATCGATACCGACCTTAGTGCGGACACCCGATCGACATAGTCCGCTGCAGCCCAGAGCTCCTGAGCTCAAACGCTCCGCCAGCCTCAGCCTCCCGGTAACTTGGATTACAGGCGCGCGCCACCGCACCCGGCGAGAGACACCTTCGCCTGATCCGCCTTTAGCCTTTACGACAGTGACGTCACCAAAACGGATGACGACACTTGGTGGTGAAATTCATGAAGAATTTGAAGTTTGAATGTACTGATAAATAATAAAGTCGAATAATGTGAAAATGAAAACTCTGATGCTTTTAGTATTTCCAGAAGCCTTTTCTGACTTCTAACAGTGTTTTATCATGTAGTCTTTATCTTTGTCCTTGTAATGTGCAAAATGTGGAGACATTTTTTCTAACTGAGTTGGATCTTTGGGTTTCTCTACTTTAAAGTTTATTATTTGTAGCAATAAGCTCCAAGTTCAGTTTGGTAAATATATAAATAAAGCCATGAAAATAATAATTATTTCATATAATTTATACATGAATAATTCATTTTACACATAAATTTTTATTTACTTTTATTTACGCGACAGTGTGACGTATGCGTTGGTGCCACGTGGGAGAGCGATGAAAGACAGGAAATGGCTTTGATCTCCAGTGACGTCACACAGTCTCGGTTTGGAGTTATGAAATAGTTGTTGATATTGTTCTGTAAAACACTCCAACCACTCAAAGAGACAAAAAGAGCTCCGATGGAAAACACAGTTAGAAGAACATTCCAGGAGCAAGAATCATCTGCAATGGAGCAGAACAGGATCAACATGAGCATGAAGATGACCCACCAGGCTCTTCTTCCCGTGGTGGGTCAGATTTAAACAATGTAGTGTTAGCTCAGTCATTTCCTGCAGGTGGGTGATGAATCCCAGCTATTCAGTTTTTGTTGTGGAACGGAAAAAGTCAGTGAACCTCCTCCATTGTGAATTCTTCTTCATCTGTATGGCTGAAGGCAGCTCAGAGCTCACCTGTGGAGGCTCAGGTGCTGGTTCAGGCCTCACTTCTTGTGTCTTGTGTATTGTTCTTATCCACATCCTGCTTATTGGCCTCTGTCTCTTCAGCCACATCGGTAGGAATGTGAAAAAAGCAGCACTTTTCCATCATCGTCCTCCACCATCATCATGACCTCCGTCCCCTCCTGATTGAGATCAGCAGACTGAATTCTCTCTCAGTAATACTGCTCTGTTTTACACAACGCAATCAGTTCTTCCATCTTGTTGGACAGGTAGTTAACATTCCCCATCAGTACAGAGGGAATAGATGGCTTAGAACCCCCCCAGCTGGTGGCTTCAGCCTTTAGCCTTTAGTGTCTGACCAGCAAACAGTCAGACACTAACACTAACACTTCCTCAGCTCCTGTGGGATCAGATGGTGAATACCATCTTTCCCCTCACTGCTCAGTGACTATAACTCCACTGTTGAATAGACGAGTCTGCTACTGCTCAATTAGAATAGTCGACTTCAATGTAAGATGTCCATAATTAAAAAACAAAACACAGGTACACTCTTTTACAGGACCCACCACAGCTGCCGAAACCCGGGATTTTCTTTCTCAACGGTTCAGTAGTCAGGTCCCGCCAAGATCGGGACTCAGATCGCTTAATTCTGAGTACAGAGTGCGAACCGTTCCACCATGGAACCAGAAACAGTAGGCTGAGGGTTCGCTGTCCGACTGTGTTAACTGCAAGTAACTCAACAAGAGAAAGAAGAGTAATTGAGGACAAAGAAAAATCCCGGCTTACTTTTAGGGCTGTTGGTAAAACATGGACAGTTTGAGATTGCTCCGACATCCTGACTGCACAAAAGAGAGAAATTTCTGGATGCCTTTCAAAAACCAGGTTTCAACAAACATTTGGCTCCTGGCCCAGTTTTGTTCTTGTTTCTATCAGCAGGACTAGAAGGTATGTGGCATGACCATGACCGTCCTGTGAGCTTCATCAACAATATGGCATGTCCTCTACCACTGAGCTACATCCTCTTTGGACCTTTACCTAACCACAGAGGCTCTGAGCTACTGCAACAGGTGAAAAGAAAAACTGTCTGATGAAGCCTCCTCTCTGATCAGGGTTGGTTCAGAAGCCTCTGTTCTGGGTGAAAGGTGCATGTTATTGGTTATTCTTAATCACTATCACACTAAATAAGAGAGCAGAGGTCCCACTGATATTTGAGCTCAGATCACTCAAGTCAAAGTCCAGAGTGCTAACCATTACACCATGGAACCACAGATCCATAGCCTGATGTGGGTCAAAGGTGCTGGCTTGAGGTTCTAGTGTCAAGGGAGACGTTATTGATGGAGCGAAACTATCTCCAGTTCTTATATGGTGGATATGTGTGGAGATGTGTGAGTATTTATTTCTTTAGCAAGAAAATGTAATATAAAATAAAACTGGAAGTTACCTGAAAAAAAAAAAAAGATCAGTGCTTTTATTTTGAAACACCCACAGGAAGTTGTGCTGCAAACTAAATGCTGTAAATCAAATGCTGTAAATCACCACTCATCTTGAAAGTCTTGAGAGTCTTGAAACAAACTTCTGTCTTCCTGCAGCACCTGTAGCAAATATTCACCGGAGTTCAGGTAAGAACTCTAATGCTGGATTTCTTTACTATTGTCTTTTCTCTGTTTGTATGTTAAACTGTTCTTAAAGAACATTTAACAGACATGATTAGCAGAGTCCTCCTTGGAAACTTCACTTAGTTACGTCTAACATAGTAAAGTTAGATAGTCAGTCCTAACCCCATTGTTGCAATTACAATTCATGTTTTATGCAGCTTTTCCATCCACTTTGGTAGAGTTTGGTTCACAAATTTTATAAAACACATTGTCAGGAGTGGGATTTGAACCCACGTCTCCATTCAGAGACCAGAAATCCCTTTTGAGCAGGAAGCAGTTAATCTGAAGTCTGGCACCTTAGACCACTTGGCCATCCTGACATGTGTGTCCAGCTGCCAGTCTCTGATGAGGAAACAGAAAAGTTAATGCTAGCTTTGATAGGACAGTGTCAGCTACACAGTGCATTGCAGTTTCCTGTGTATGGGGCAGCTGAGCTGCAGACCAGTCAGAGTGATCATGCTGACCACTGTGGATCACCTCCCTGGTGAACTCATGTCACCAGGATCCACTGTGAGAAGGTAAGCTGGCAGAGGTAGTGTTCTGCTGGGAAACCTCTAAAAAGTTTTTTAAACGCCCAACGTGGGGCTCGAACCCACGACCCTGAGATTAAGAGTCTCATGCTCTACCGACTGAGCTAGCCGGGCTTCCAGAAGAGCAACAAATGACCAGAAGTCACAAACTGTTATGTTTATTTCTCTGAAGCGTTTCGTCATCAACTGCAAGTTGCCAAACTTTGTCGCTGAGAAATAAAATTTTACATAAGACCTTGTCAGGAGAGGAATTTGAACCCACACCTCCATATGGAGACCAGAAGCCTCTTTTATGTGAGAAGGATTTTAACCTTGAGTCTGGCGCCAAAACCACTCAGCCATCCAACTTTGTTTGTGTTTTCACAAATGAAGTGAAGTCAGACACTGAGTGATGTTTCCCTTTCATGCGTTTGGTGCTGGCTCCTTTCAATAGCCATCAGGGGACAGTTTGTTTAGTTAAATTGCTCCCAGTATTTTCAAAAACCCCCGCATGTATTCAAAAGCAGCCCAATTTTCATCTCCCCTGGCAACTTCATCAAGAGAAGCCCAATCTGGCAACCCTGCCTGTGAGCACAGTCCAAATGAAGCCTGTGTGAAGCTGCTGTTGGCCATCAGGAGGGAGCCCACCAGAGACATGCTGTGTTTAGTTCACTTGTTGCTGTATCTGCAACAAAGAGCTAAAGTCTTGTGGAGAATGTGGGAATTGATCCCACTACCTCTCACATGCTAAGCCAGCACTCTACGACTTGAGCTAATTCCCCTGTGCTAACATGCTAACATGCTGTATTTAACACATTGTAGCTAACCTTTGAGAAAAGGCTCCTTTAACAACCTTTGAGTTCACCATCAACAGGTTTCAAAGATATTTACAGATCATTCAAGATGGACCTAAAGTCTGACTCTTTAAGATAATTCTAGCTGGAACAGCAGGCTGCAACATGGAAAGGTCAACATGTCTCTGTGGCACAATCGGTCAGCGCGTTCGGCTGTTAACTGAAAGGTTGGTGGTTTGAGCCCACCCAGGTACGTATTTTGTTTAATACACTGGTATTATAATGGACATGTGGAAGACTGGGATTCAATTCCTTGAGGGGGAATGTGCTTTGTGGATCAGGAGAAGGTGTATGACCAGGTCCCTTACATGTTCTGTGGGAGTATGGAGCCATACGATGCCAATATGGAAATAAGCTGGATTTGTTTCTGGTGGGTCTTGGCATCCAGCAGGGCTGTGCTTTGTGTCCGATTCTGTTAGTGATATTTATGGACAGGATTTTGAGGCCCAGCCATGGTGAGGAGAGGTTCCAGTTGGTAGCAGGAGGATTTTGCAGATGATATGGTCCTTTTGGCACCATCGGTCTGCGATCTGCAGCGCTCATTGGATCGGTTCACAGCAGGGACGAGGATCAGCACCTCTAAATCTGAGGCCATGGTTCTCAGTAGGAAACCGATGGATTGCCTACTGCAGGTGAGGAATGAGTCTTTGCCCCAAGTGAAGGAGTTCAAGTATCTCAGAGTCTTGTTCATGAGTGAGGGAAATCTGTTGCTTGCGTTGAAGACAAATGGATGGATGCAGACAAGATAAGTTCCATTACTGTGAATAATGTAGTGAAAAGACTAACCTTCATCTAGTGTTTGGGTCGGGATTTTTTGTGGGATAATGCCTCAGATTTCAGGAAGGATAACAAAAATAAGACACAAAAGTTACTGCGATGGCTGGGAATCCAACCCAGGTCAACTGCTTGGAAGGCAGCTATGCTAACAACTATACCACCATCGCACGTCAAGGGTGAAGCATTTCATATTTACAAGTTTTTTTCAGCTGATTGTGATCACAGTCCTTTTTAATGAAACTGGTTATGGGAACTCACATGTGGCTGGATTTATGACCTAACGTTATCCACACTGTAAATGAATCAAAGTAAACAAATCATCCTTCAACAGAGGAGAAGGCCTCAGATATGCCTTTCTTTCTTTCTTTTCATTCTCTGGTGGAGGCCACAACAAGTAAAAAAAGCTACAGCACCAAGTATTCCCAGCCAGTCTCCAATCCAAGCACTAACCAGGCCCGACCTTGCTTTGCTTCTGAGATTGGACAAGACTGAAACTGTGTCCTGTTTAAATCAAGAACAGGAACTCAAGTTGTTTGTTTACTGTTCATGGTCACAAGGTGCCAATTTCAAAAGAGACAATATTTCTACACCATGGAACCACAAGGAGGCAGCTGACGGTCTGCTGATCGTGTCCTGACAGCAGTTTTGTAGTCTGTAATATAATACAAACTGGAGTATAATAAAGTGTCACTTATTTAGTTACCTGTTTTGTTTCAACAAGAATTTGGTTAGGGTGTCATCAGGGGAAATTACATGATGAACAGCAAACAGTATTTGGCAAGTATCATGTAGATCTACATACTGTAGGGTATCATCAAGATCAGCTGTACGCAGAGTGGAGCAGTGGAAGAGTGCTGGGCCCATAACCCAGAGGTGGATGGATGGAAACCATCCTCTGCTAAGGCAGTGATGCAAATAATAGACAGTGTTCTACTTTGCTCAAAGTGAGAATTTCTGTTTACTGCATTCCCACTCTACATGTTGATGTTAGCACATCTGCGCTATCTCTTTCAGCTACATTGGTTTCAATGAAATTATTTCTGATATTCTGCCTCCTCTTTCACTAGTACCATTAAATATTGTTATAGGTTTGTGAGGTTGGATACTGGCACGCTGACTGGTTGTTTTAATATGTTAAGGGACGGCCCAAGAATGTGAGTGGATTAAACAAAGAACGTCCCTGGGTGGGCTTGAACCACCATCCTTTCGGTTAACAGCCGAACGCGCTGACCAATTGCGCCACAGAGACATGTTGATCTTGCTGTCTTGCAGCCTGTTTTTCCAGCTAGAATTATTATGAATGTCAGACTTTAGGTCCATCTTGAATGATCTCTAAATATCTTTGAAACCTGTTGATGGTGAACTCAAAGGTTATTAAAGGTTGTTAAAAGCTATAGAGCATGTTGGAGGATCTCTGTAATCTGCACTGCATTAAAATATGACAGAGCTGAGTGCTGTTGTTAGGACTCATCTAAGAGGATGAGAGCACTGACTGGTGCTCAGTTAGCATTATCAAGGCCACATACACCATATGACAGAGTTTGGATGTTAGAAACAGAGCCCCTGATGAAACAAACAGGCTCTGATGGCCAAACAGGGCTGTTGACGGCCTCAGATATAATGGAGTTCACCTTTTCTAAAACCTCTGTATCAATCAGCTCTGTTAGCTGCTCAGCGCTCTTACATTTCCCTTGTGGGGTGTTTAATTCCAAAGACAAGCTCTGGGAAAGTATTTCTCCTGCACGTATTTGTATATTTGCCAAAGAATGATTGAATTCAGCCTCAGCTTCTCTCTTCTGGAAATTGTCATGACGCACAGGAATCAGCTGAGAGAGACCCAACAGCAGGAGCACATTCAGAGATCGGCTCTTTTTAATTCAAAAGTGACAGACAGGTGTTTGTTCTGCATACTTTTATATTAAGCCTAAAAGGGTTTGTGGTATCTTGAGATGCCGATGTGAAGAAGTGATCACCGATGACACGTCTTTTCTTGTAGTCAAAAAAGAAGTTTATTGTCAAGAAAGGAACAGTGCCAAAAATGCCGAATCCTGGAGCCTCTCTGCCAATGTGAGATCTCCTGTCCTCTGTCTCCGAAACCCCCATATTTATAGGTCTTATCTGTCTTTGAAATGGACACTTCTTCCAAACAAGAAACCTCCAAGCAGATGGTATAGATATTATCTGGTCCCAGGTCTCTGGCCTTTCACCTTTTAGGAGCCAGGATAAACTTCCTCATCCTGTCTCTATGTTATCTCAGCCCTACCATGTCCATCAGGAGGGCAAATGGGTGCCAGTTTGACCCCCAAGACACATTCCTTTAGTTCAGTCTACAGTGGGTCATATAGAAACCTTTGACTAGGCCTTAATGAACATCCTTACTTGACTTAAGAGTAGAACAAAGAAAATAACAGAATATACAACAATTTAGATATTGAAATAAAGAAAATGAGGTGAAAAATACAGCACATCTTCCAAACAGGCTGGTTAGCTCAGCTGGTTAGAGCGTGGTGCTAATAACGCTAAGGTCATGGGTTCAGTTCCCATACAGGCCACCCGCAGGGTCCTTGAAGTAATTCAGGAATTCATAACAGTTTCATTTTTGGTTGATGTAAAGCTGTATATATTACCCATGAAATCAGAAATACCTTTTTACTGACAATGCCACAGTAACAAGTTTAACCCATGTAGTAGCCACCTGGGTGAAAACGGCAGCTGGTGTATGCTGATGATGACTCCATACAGCCTATTAATGATTAATTTGTTTGTGTCTGGTAGAGTGTGAGACTCTTAATCTCAGGGTTGTGGGTTCAAGCCCCACATTTGGTGATAAATAGCTTTTTAGATCCAAGTTACCCAGCAGAACACTGCCTCTGCCAGGGTGCATTCTTCAGGCAAGTGATCCACAGTGGTCAGCATGGGCACCCTGACTGGTCTGCAGCTCAGCTGCCCCATACACAGCAAACTGCAATGCACTGTGTAGCTGACACTGTCCTATCAAAGCTAGCACTAACTTAACTGTTTCCTCATCAGAGACTGGCAGCTGGACACACATGTCAGGATGGCCGAGTGGTCTAAGGTGCCAAAGTCAAAATTAACTGCTTCCTGCCCAAAAGGGTGTTCTGGTCTCTGAATGGAGGTGTGGGTTCAAATTCCCACTACTTAGAATGTGTTTTGTAAAATTTGTGAACCAAACTCTTCCAAAGTGGATGAAAAAGCCACATAAAATGTGAATTTGATTGTTTCACAATAATGGGGTTAGGACTGAAGACACTAAAGCCTGTGGCTCCCTGTGGTAGTAATGGACAGCAGTTGTTGGACATCCATGGCAGACTAAAGATATCTGCCCCATTAAAGAGAAGATTCTCTCTGAGGGGACGGATGTTGCCACAATACACAGTGTGTGTGTCATCACATGTGGAAGATGTGGGCAGACTGAACCCTTGGTCTGCCACCAGCTCAGAGGGGCTGCACTTCTAATGACCACCAGGGGGCAGCTACGCTGGTTGGAAAATGTAGTCAGTGTATTGTCTATGGGGTTTCATATGGACAGAGTTAAAAACATCAGTTCTGAGATACTACATGTGGCCAGTATGGGGGACTGAACGCATGAGCTTGGCATTGTTAACACCACGCTCTAACCAGCTGAGCTAACCGGCCTGTTTGTAGCTTTTTTTTCTCTTGTTTAAAAAGTATGCAGAACAAACAGCTGTCTGTAAGTTTTGAATTTCAAACAAGTGATTGGGAAAGATTTTGTATTTTTCACTACAAATTTCAAAGGTAATATTTTCGGCCTAACATCAACTGCAAGAGCATGTAAGCAACCATTAACAGGTTGGATGTGGGGAATCATCATCATACAACAGCTGCCATTTTCACCCAGGTGGCTCCTACATGGGTTAAACTTGTGACTGTGACATTGTCATGAAAAGCTATTTCTGATTTCATGGGTAATATATACAGCTTTACATCAACCAAAGGAGCAAAGATGAAACTGTTATGAATTCCTGCCTGGACAAAGTCTAAAATATATCTACTGATCATCAGCAAACACAACATCCTGTGTCTACCCAAGTGGTTAGTAAATGGGTTAAACAAGTGAATGTAGCTTAGTCAGCAAAAAGGGCTTCTTGATTTAATGGGTAATATATATATCTAGCCTTCAACGGAAGGAATAAAGACTCAACTGTCAGTTGCCCAAACCCTCATCGGTGTTCAGTTCAGTTTAGTCAAATGTAATGTAATGATTCATAAAATCTATCCTGTTGTCCAGTTGTTAATAATCATGCAGCTTGAAAAACAGAAATTAAATCTAAAAACATTTTGTTATTGAGTTGTTTTGTTTTGTTTCTGTAAAACTGCAAAGACACAGAGGACATGACCTGACTGTGTGTCACATAAATGTATGAAACCAATCTGTTAAAGTGAAGCTGAAATGAATCCTTGTAGCATTAATTGTTCAGCCGCATGACTTGTAATGATACTGAGGTTGTGTCCTGTTTGGGGGTCACCACAGAGGAGGAGCTAGTGAGGACAGGCAGCTTTATCAATGGCCTCATCTCATCCAAAAGGTTTCATCAGACAGATTGGTGTTTTAGCTGTTGCAGGAGCTCAGAAGCCATCTGGTTAGCTAAAGCTGCTATCACACCATGCAGGGGATGTAGCTCAGTGGTAGAGCGCATGCTTTGCATGTATGAGGCCCCGGGTTCAATCCCCGGCATCTCCAGCATTGATAATGAAGCACTTATCTTATACTCATCTTGTCCAACAGTCTGATCCCTCAATTATCTGTTCAGCCTGGAGCAAATTATCCTGCGTAGTCATCCTACCAAATTAGTGACTGAACACAAATGTATATGTGATGACAAAAGGACAGTCATTGAAGGCTACTTAAAAGCAACAGTCAATCAATGCCTCGATCAGGAGGGGAGGGAGCTCATGATGATGGACAAGTGCTGCTTTTTTCATTCCTACCTCTGTGGCTGAAGAGACAGAGGCTAAGAACCAGGATGTCGCTGAGAACAAGACCCAAGTGGAAGAAGTGATGCTTGAACCAGCACCTGAGCCTCCACAGGTGAGCTCTGAGCTGCCTCCAGCTGTACAGATGAAGAAGAAGAATTCACAATGAGGTTCATTGACTTTTTCCGTTCCACAACAAAAAGTGAATAGCTGGAAATTCATGACCCACCTGCAGGAAATGACTGAGCTAACACTACACTGTTTAAATCTGACCCACCACGGGAAGAAGAGCCTGGTGGGTGATCTTCATGCTCATGTTGATCCTGTTCTGCAGATGATTCTTGTTCCTGGAATGTTTTTCTAACTGTGTTTTCCATCGGAGTTCTTCTTGTCTCTTTGACTGGTTGGAGTGTTTTACAGAACAATATCAACGACTATTTCATAACTCCACACCGAGACTGTGTGACGTCACTGGAGATCAAAGCCATTTCCTGTCTTTCATCGCTCTCCCACGCAACACCAACGCATACGTCAAAGTATCTCGCGTTCGATTCAGATGGATCGGCGCATGCGCACAAAGACGCACACGACTCGTCTCGTGAACGAATGAAACGAATGAAATGAAACACAAATCAGCTGTTACTAGACAAATAAGTGGCGTTAAATTGAACTAAAATCAAATGTGACTCATTTATTTTCATCTCCCCTGATAAAGTTCAGATGAGAGGATGAATTCATTTCATCGCTTGACTAGGGTGACCAGATCCCAATTCACCAGATGTGGGACAAAGACTACGTTTGTGTGGGAAATTGTGGGACAATGTGGGACACCAATGCATCGAGGTTGTCTTAAATAACTTAAAAAAAACAACATTTCTATTCTGCCCCCTAGCTTATAATAGTACTATGCTTTGCCGTCTGGTTGATTCAGTAGCACATAACAGACTGCAAATATATCTTATTTAAATGCAACTTTCCCACGTTCTCTCACATAAGAAAACATAGTAAGTATGAGACGTTCATGCTATTTCACAGTGCCTCTCAAGTGTTTCTTCAACAACAGATAACAACACAACGCCAACACAACTCCAAACATAGTTTCCCAGTCTTTGTTGTAGCTGCATTTCCTTTTTTTAGATGTACGGGTCGTGCTTCCATCCCTTTCCTCCATGTCTCCTGCATGCCGATGCCGTTAGCATTGTTTGTTATTGTGGCGTGGGCGCGCCCTTAACTTGCGTCCGCGTCCTAGTTTGATTGACATGATCATCGCACAGCCCGCTCCGCCCCCTGATGACAGCTCACACTGCTTTCTCCACACACAGCCATTTGATAAATGCCAGATTATACGGTAAAACACGCATTTCAAAACTGGAGCCTGACTGTCAATAACAATGCGGGACAGCGTCTCAATTTGCGGGACGTGTGAAAAGTAATGGAAATGCGTGACTGTCCCGCACAAAGCGATACATCCGGTCACCCTACGCTTGACTTACATGAGGTACATTTGGTTGTCAGCCTCGGAGCGGATCAGCTGGGATCAGCTGAGAGAGAGCCAGCAGCAGGAGCACATTCAGAGATCGGCTCTTTTTACGAGGCCAGATCAGAAGATAAAAACTGAGCCCTGTCAGACACTAAGATGTCATCTGAGGAGGATCACTGACGTTTCAACCATGACAGCTGAAACTGTCAACTTGGGTCATGTACCCATGGACTCCTAATACCGCAGTCATCAAACCCCAACTTATTTTTTGGATATCCCCTCCTCCTGCTCTCATCCCCCCATTGTTTGATTTAAACAAAGGGGCCAAGATATTAGGAGATCTTTGCTTTTAAGTGCCTTTCATTTTGTCATCATGTATACGTTCGTGTTCAGTCTGTAATTTGGTAGGATCACTATGCTGGATAATTTGCTCCGGCCAGAGCAGATAATAGAGAGATCAGAGTGTTAGACAAGATAAGTACTTCCTGTGCTTCATTATCAATGCTGGAGATGCCGGGGATTGAACCCGGGGCATCATACATGCGAAGCATGCGCTCTACCACTGAGCTACATCCCCTGCATGGTGTGGAAGCTTTAGCAACTTTAGCTAACCAGATGGCTTCTGAGCTCCTGCGACAGCTAAAACATCAATCTGTCTGATGAAACCTTTTGGATGAGATGAGGCCATTGATAATGCTGTCTGTCCTCACTAGCTCCTCCTCTGTGGTGACCCCCAAACAGGACACCTCAGTATCATGACAAGTCATGCTGCTGAACAATTAATGCTACAAGGATTCATTTCAGCTTCACTTTAACAGATTGGTTTCATCCATTTATGTGAAACACAGTCAGACCATGTCCTCTGTGTCTTTGCGGTTTTACAGACGCACAGCAAAACAACACAAAAACTAAGAGGTATTGCAACACAACATGAGTCCTAGATCTCCCACACAGTTGTCACAGCACTGATAAGTTGGTCTTGCATTTTCCAAGAAGAAATGGCTCCCAGCAAACCTGCTGTTGTCTTTGTCAGTTATTGCTGCCCCAACAAGTTGCACTTACTAAGTTGAACAGTCAAGTCAGTGCTCAAGTTAAGGTAACATTTGTGACTTTCAAACTACTTTCTTAACCCCTACCCCCCATATCATTGATGAAACTTGTTGTCCTTGTGGTTGATGTTTGAAATCACCAACACAACCCCAACAAATAGCACTTACTACTCTCAGCAAGTCTGTGCTTCAGTCAGAGTAACACTGATGACAAATTCATGAATTTAACTGGTCTCACGAAATTTACTATTCATTTATTTCATTTATATTCCAGCTAAGACAACCCCAAAGAGAAGCACTTATGAAGAAAGGAATCAATAGTGTTTCTGATTGAAGTGATCTGAGGTAGATTCTACAAAGACATTGATTCAATGACTTCTCGTTTTTTTTTTGTTTGTAAACACTGCACCAACAAATAGCACTTACAGAAATGTACTTTTTCAACTTTTTCAAAACTTTTTTCCACCAATCTGTTGAATAAACTCATGATTAATGCTTGAAAGGAAGGAACAGCTTTTGACATCACCAACACTACCCCAACAAGTAGCACTTACTGTTCTCAGAACACAAGTCTGTGCTGCAGTCAGGGAAATGTTGATGACAAATAATGAATTTAACTGAATTTAATCTCAATTAATCAATGTTTTGTAGAATTTCAAACTAGGAAAACCCCAGAGTTTGTATGCAGAAGTAATTAATCAATCTGATTGAAGTTTCCTGTGTTGGATTCTAAGAAGAAATGGCTCCCAAACCTGCTGTTGTCTTTGTCAGTTATCGCTGCCCCAACAAGTAGCACTTACTGAATTCAACAGTCAAGTCAGTGCTCAAGTTAAGGTAACATTTGTGACTTTCAAACTACTTTCTTAAAACTTGCCTTCCTGGTGATTGAAGAAATGAAGGAATGGTATTCATCATATTTTTTGTCCAAATTCCAACCAGGACAACCCCAAAGAGAAGCACTTATGCACAAAGAGTTCATCAGTGTTTCTGATTGGAGTGATCCGAGTTAGATCTGAAGAAAACATGGCTCCAAGACTTACTGTTGCTTTTTTTTTCAATTAAGAGTGACACACAGTCATGTCAGTGCTAAAGTTAAGGTAACATTTGTGACTTTCAAACTAATTCAGACATTCTTAACCCCCGTCCCCCAAACATTCCTAAAACTTGCTGTCCTTGTGATTGACTTTTGAAATCACCAAAACTACCCCAACAAACAGCACTTACTGTTCTCAGAACACAAGTCTGTGCTTCAGTCAGGGTAACACTGATGACAATTTCACAGATTCAGCGGATCTGAAGAAATCTATCAAAATGGGTTTTCATTTTTGTCCAAATTCCAAACAGGACAACCCAAAAGAGAAGCACTTGTACAAAAAGAAGTCATCAGTGTTTCTAATTGAAATTATCAGTGTTGCATTCTAAGAAGATGTTGTTGTCTTTGTCAGTTAACACTGCCCCAACAAGTAGCACTTACTGAATTCAACCGTCAAGTCAGTGCTCAAGTTAAGGTAATATTTGTGACTTCCAGACTACTTTCTTAACCCCCCACCCCCCATATCATTGATAAAACTTACCTTCCTGGTGACTGAAGAAATTAAGGAATGGCATTCCTCATCTTTTTTGTCCAAATTCCAACCAGGACAACCCCAAAGAGAAGCACTTATGCACAAAGAGTTCATCAGTGTTTCTGATTGGAGTGATCCGAGTTAGATCTGAAGAAAACATGGCTCCAAGACTTACTGTTGTTTTTGTCAATTAACACTGAAAGGGGAAAAGTACAACAAAGAAAGTAGAAACATTCTACAGAAAATAATAATAATAATAATAATAATAATAAGCTTTCATTTTTACCTAACTCTGGTGATTAGTGAGTAGGGTAGTGTTGTTTCAGCTGATCTGAACAAATCTGTTCAAAATGGTAATCTTCATCATTTGTGTTGAAACTCTAACCAGGAAAACCCCAAAGAGAAGCACAAGAATTCATCAGTGTTTCAGATTGAGGTGATCTGAGTTATATTCTAAGAAGACATCGATTCCATGACTTGTTTTTGTTAGTTAACACAACACCAACAAGCAGCACTTACTGAAATCAAAACTCAAGTCAACACTCAGGTTGGATAATTAATTGTGAAAACATTCTTTTTCCAGCAGTTTGTTGAATAAACCTGCTGTCCTGGGTAATGGGTGAAGGAAGGAACAACTTTTGAAATCACCAACACTACCCCAACTAATAGCACTTACTGCTCTCAGAACACAAGTCTGTGCATCAGTTAGGGCAATGTTGATGACAAATTAATACATTACAACTAATCCCAAGAATTTTTCCTCAATATTCCAACCAGGACAACCCCAAAGACAAAGAGAAGAATTTGTACACAAAGAATTCATCAGTGTCTCTGACTGGAGTGATCCGGGTTAGATCTGAAGAAAACATGGCTCCAAGACTTACTGTTGTTGTTGTCAATTAACCCTGAAAGGGGAAAAAGAGAGCAAAGAAAATAGAAGTCACATAAAGCTCTAATTTTTACCTCACATGATCTCCTCCAAAGAATCTTTGCAGCCACTGCCCAGCTGTCTCACCGTTCCAATGGACTCCCTTTCAGGCTTTTACCCATCTTATACCTGAATGAAACCACTCCCACAGCTCCCTGTCTACTTTGTTCAGAGGGTTTCAATGGTGTTGGTAATGGTTTGTAATGAAGAACATATTTGGTACATCAAGAACAGACAACGATCCTCTTAAATTCATGAGGACCATTAGCATATGGTGAGAGGACAGCTAACTCTGGTGATTAGTGATTAGGGAGTGTTGCTGCAGCTGATCTGAACAAATCTGTTCAAAATGGAAATCTTCGTTGTTGTTTTTTTATTCCAACCAAAACTTTTTTCCACCAAATTGTTGAATAAACTCTCTGTCCTGATTAATGCTTGGACGGAATGAACAACTTCTGAAATCACCAACTCTACCCCAACAAATAGCACTTACTGCTCTCAGAACACAAGTCTGTGCTTCATTTCAGAAATGTTGATGACAAATTCATGAATTTAGCTGATCTGAAGAAATTAATAAAAAAAAATTGTCAAAATTTCAAGAGCGACTCTACAGAGAAAACATTTACGCACAAGTCAGTGCTCCAGTTAAGATAACAGAAGGTAACAAGAAAGAAAGGACACATTGAAAAAACCACTCTGCTTCATACCAGGACACAGCAGCATGAATCATGGGGCTCATGTTTAAAAGCACTTACAGCCATACCACCCTGAACACGCCTGATCTTGGTCCGATCCGGTGCTGTGAGCCTGGTTGATACCTCAAAGGAAAGAAGGACATTTGAAATTACCAACACTACCCCAACAAATAGCACTTACTGCTCTCAGAACACAGAGCTGTGCTTCAGTTTGTTTAATGTTGGTGACTTCATGCAGTCAGCTGATTACATAGAAGAATCTATTAAAATGGCAATCTTCATCTCTTTTTTGTTGACCTTCGAACAAGAACAACTCCAAAGAGAAGCACTTACGCAGAAAATAATCATCAATGTCTCTCACTGAATCGACCAAGTCACATAAAGCCTTTATTTCATATGATATTCTTTTCAGATGAATCTTCGTGCCACCGTTGCAATGGACTCTCTTTCAGACTTTTACTTATCTTATTTTACTTACTGACATGCACCCTGTCCTCCTTCAGCAGGAAGTTTCAATTCCAACCAAAAAACCCAAAAAGAAACAATTATGCAGAAGGGAAACATCAGTGTTTCTAACTGAGTTCATCTGTGTTTGATTCTGAGAAGATTTAGATTTCATGTGTTGAGATTGTAATTATCAGTTTACGCTACCCCAACAAATAGCACTTACTGCTCTCAGAACACAAGTCTGTGCTTCAGTTCAGGAATTGTTGATGACAAATTTATGACTTTGGCTGATCTTAATAAATAAATAAGTAAAACTTTTTGTCCAAATTCCAACCAGGATCACCCCAAAGACAAAACACTTATGCAGAAAGGAATCAATAGTGTGTCCGACTGTGGTGATCTGAGTTAGATTCTAAGAAGACGTTGATTCTATACTTCGTTGTTGTTTTTGCCAGTTAACACAACCCCAACAAGCAGCACTTACTGAATCCCACACTCAGGTTGGATAATTAATTGTGACTTTCTGAAAACTTTCTCTAAACTTTTTTCCAGCAGTTTGTTGAATAAATGTGTTGACAGCACCCTGTCCTCCTTCAGCAGGAAGTTTCGATGGTCTTGGTAATGGTTTGAAGAACACATTCAATGATCAGACAACGATCCTCTTAAATTCATGAGGGACCATTAGCATATGGTGAGAAGACTGTTAACTCCAGTGATTAGGGATTAGGGTTGTGTTGTTGCAGCTGATCTCAAGCAATCTATTTAAAATAACAAATCATCATCATTTTTTTTTACTGAATTTCTGACCAGGACAACCCCAAAGAGAAGCATTTATGTAGAAAGGAATAATTGTAGCTGTCTGAGTTGGAGCTTCAGATATGGCTTGCTGTTGTTTTTGTCAGTTAACAAGTAGCTGTGTAGCTGTGTTGTGCTAAAAACACAAAACATGTCCAGAGAAGACAGACTGTTCTGTGTATTTCCCTGAAGAGTTGCCAGACTGTGTTCACACTTTGATTCCCACCGTCACAGGTCACCTTTTTTATGTCTTAATTTTGTTATCCTTCCCAAAATCTAAGGCATTATCCCAACATTTTATTTAATGGCACCCAGGGACCCGAGGCACTAATAAAAAAAAGGGAGCCTGAAACTGTAACTTGGTTTCCATAGTTCATATTAAAGAGCCATTAAATGGACTCTTTGTGACCAAGTTAGGGTTAGCTGTCACCCTTCAAAATGCAGGAATTATATCAGAGGATGGTGGTGGGTTGGCTGTGTGATCAGTATTGGTGGTTCAGTGGTAGAGTCCTTGCCTGCCATGCGGGAGGCCAACATCCAAATGTTAGAAACTCAGTGCTGCTTGGAAATTGCAACATATGTGAAACACCGCAGTCAGCACTGCCTGGGTGCAACAGTGAGTTGCCATGTTAAATGTGTCACAGACAGTTTCATCAGCATACCAGCACTTGACTGGATCCTCCTGTAACTTCCTCTACAGAAGTTCCATGAAAAGGACACAGCAGTCTCTCTGACCAATCAGTTAACTGCACAGTCTTCATGTCTCCCTTTGGAACAGCCTGAAGTTTTGTGGAAGAGGTGTTCTATTCACTGCTATTTACAACATTTCCTTTAGTAGTATATGCACAACTTGAAAGTTGTAGCAACTCTTTAGCATCATAAGTAAAACAGTGCAGTTTTTCCTTGACATCATGGGCCGGAAGTAACGATCTGCTCTGCACATCTGCTCTGGATCCAACCTGTTTACAAAATCCATTGAATGTGATGACTGATGATGACTGAATTCTTAGTGTAACACATCATGGATTCTAGGTCTCCCACATGAATGCCTTTTATACCAGGCATTGCTTCTTAATGCTGAAGTGAGAGATACAAAACTATGTGGGAAATTTCAAGGTGCCAAATTAACAAATAGTTTCTGCTAACAGTTAACTGAGGAATCAGTTGAATGAGGACAGAGTCATCCATAAGGATCTTTCCCAAGAGGGCCCTTAGACAAAGAAGCTGTGTAACAGCACAGGCTGTCAGGAGTGGGATTATTGCACACGACTCCAGAGGAGACCGCAACATTAACGCCGCAAACAGAGTGGTGCAGCGGAAGCGTGCTGGGCTGTATTTTGTAGTGCAATTGCAGTGATTTTTTTTTTTTGCAGTGCTTTTGCAGTGAAGCACATTGCGGTGCATTTCAGCATATGCATAGCATTTACAGTGTGGTGATTTCCAGGGCATTTGCTGTCGTTTTGTAGCGCACTTGCACTAAATTTGCGGTCTGGTGCATTGCATTGTGTTGATTTGTGCTGCAGTGTGTTGCTGTGAATTATTTTTTTCCAGTTACCTTTTCACTGCATTTTGCAGTGTAGTGTTTTTTTTTGTTTATTTGTTTGCTTTTATTGCAGTGATTTTAAAGTGCATTTGTGGTGCGCTTGCAGTGCGTTTTTTCCCGTTGCCTTTTCACTGCATTTTGCAGTGTAAATAAGAAATCCCTTGCTCTCACCTACGTGGGGTTTCAGCCAATCATGGCGCATATCATCAGTCACATGTCTCGAAAAAGACGACACCGCGCATATACACACAGATGTGTATCCCGGCCTGAAGCACGTGCACTCATGTGTATCCCAGCTGGGAGAGGTGTACCAATGGGACTCTATGAGTTCTCAGTGAAAATGTTGAGACAGAAAGACTGTTTTTATTCTGTCAGAGGCCTCAGTTGAATGATTTAACGTGGCTCTTAATCTTTTGACCAACTTTAGCTAACAAGATGACTCTGTGGTGCAATGGTAACGCGTTTGACTCCAGATCAGAAGGCTGCGTCTTCAAATAACGTCAGATCATTTGTTCTCTGCACTGTTGGTAAACCCTCTGATACTCTGCAGTGCAACAGGAAGTGCTTTTCTGATGATCCATTTCAGCCTGTCTTCACATCACAGTTTGAGTTGATGTAACTTGCTGTAATTGTCTGGTTACCAGAATTTTTTTTTTTTTTTTTGACAATTTCTGAATTCCAGGAAGAATGTTGGACTATCCTAGCATCTCTGACTGCACATCCGAGGGCACAAGATGACGATTTCAGGATCATTGCTGGTGCTCTCCAAGTTGGTAGGCTGCCTTTTAGGTTACAGGCTTTTGTGATATGTTCAAACTGAAGGCTGTGGTGTTGCCTGAAATTTTATATTATTGTTTTTTATTATTTAATTTTGAAGTGCTTTTGTAGTGTGGCGCACTTTTTTTTCCCTCCACTGCACTTCTCACTCCAATTTGCAGTGTGGTGCATTATTGCACTGTATTTCACAGTGCATTTGCTGTGAATTTTTGCAGTGCTTTTGCAGTGAGACACATTGCGGTGCATTTTAGCATATGCATGTCCCGTTGGTTCACCTCTCCCAGCCCTGCTCGTTATTGGTCTGACCGTGGCTGTATCGTCAAAGAGTCTTCTTGCAGGCCAAAGCTGGTCAAAAAATTAACCCATTTTGACCGGGATACACATCTGTGTGTATATGCGCGGTGTCGTATTTTTGGAGACATGTGACTGATGATACGCACCACGATTAGCTGAAACCCCACGTAGGTGAGAGCAAGGGATGTCTTATCTACACTGCAAAATGCAGTGAAAAGGCAGTGGGGGAAAAATGAACTGCAAGCGCACAAGAAATACACTTTTAAATCACTGCCAATCTTGCAGTGGATTAGCAGTAATTTAAAAGTGTATTTGTAACGCCCTTGCAGGAGGAGGATCCTCTTACCAACATCCAAATATTAGAAACAAAGTGCTGCTTTGAATATGGAACACATGTAAAACACAGCTGCGTTACATGAAAAGCAGCAGTCAGCTCTGTCTGTTATGCAGAAGAATGGGGTTTGATTCCCTGATGGGGAGATTATTTTCCGGTTAAACATCATTTGATTGGAAGGGGTCGAGTCAGAACTCTGTTGGTTTCCTCAGTGTCACTTTTGCATAATGCAGAAGGTCAGTGGATCGGAAACAGCTTCATTTTAGAAAATAACGGCACAAACAACTTCCTGTCTTCTCTCCTCAGGTGGATTGACGAGGAAACATCTTCATCAATAATTAGATTTACTTATTTCATATTGATGGCTGATGAAATTATTAGGAATTCACTACATCTTACCCTTTTTACAGTAATATCATTACATTTGAATTTGAATGAATGAACCTGTACAAATTAACACATATTTAGAATTTGAACTTGCAGAGTTATAACAAAGTTATTCATGTTTAAGGACCATAAACTTTCTATAAAAGTGGATGTGGTGGTTAAAAAGTATTGACGCTTCCACCTGCAGTCTCTGTAATGACCACCAAAAAGACGTCACATTGTATTGAAGTCGATGGGGTTTCACACAGTTTCTGTAGTGTAGAGGTTATCACGTTTGCCTCACACACCAAAGGTCCTTGGTTCAAAACCAAACAAAAACACCTTTTTTTTCCGATTGTGTCACAGTAAAGTGCACAGTATCTCCGCTTGTTATACGGAAGACCGGGATTTGTTTCCCTGTTTGGGAGAAAGCCCATGTTTTCTGTTTATTTGTACAAAATATCAGAATACCATTCAAAAAGTCACCTCCTGGTTCAGTTTCATCCTTGGTTCTGTCAGCAGGACGAGGACGTATGAGGCATGACCTTGGTTGTCTTGCAAGCTTCTTTAAAATGCTCTCAGCCAAATGTTGCTCTGAAGGGAGTCTACATGTGATTATTAATCTTTATTATATGGTTCTACTGAGATTTGAACTCAGATCACTGGATTCAGAGTCCTGAGGGCTAACCATTACACCATTGAACCACATGGAGCTGTGTGAGGTTTGCTGTCTGGTTGTGTGTTGTGGTCTGTACTGTGTTTAGCAGAAGGAAATTTGGTGATTGACCACTTTTCACAGGAAACAAACTTTGGTAAGAGTCATGATGGTCAGCCACTTACGTTGGGGTATTTTCAGCCAAACAGAGAAGATAAATCAGGGAAGGTGCTGAAGGAGTGGCAGACCAGCTGGTGGTCCCTCTCTTCAAGAAGGGGGACCTGAGATTAAGAGTCTCATGCTCTACTGACTGAGCTAGCTGGGTCGCTAGAAAAAACAAAAATGCCCCAAAAATCAAGACCGTTTTGTGTATTTCCCTGAAGAGTTCAACCAACATTAAAGGCTTTTGATGCCCAGAGCTTCAGATCTTATGGACATCTTTGTACTTCAGAGTGGTGCTGTGGCTTAGTTGGTCAAAGTGCCTGTCTAGTAAACAGGAGATCCTGGGTTCAGATCCCAGCAGAGTCTCATTGTTATTGTTAAATATTGTTGAGATAAACCAGTGAGTTGCCATATTAAATGTGTCACAGACAGTTTCATCAGCGTACCAACACTTGACTGGATCCTCCTGTAACTTCCTCTACAGAAGTTCCATTAAAAGCACACAGCAGTCTCTCTGACCAATCAGATAACTGCACAGTCTTCATGTCTCCCTTTGGAACAGCCTGAAGTTTTGTTGAAGAGCTGAAACCAAACCAGATACTATCCAACAAAAACAGCTGAGTACAGGCTGTGGACCTGAGCCGGTAACAGGCAGTGAAACAGGGTGAATGATTTCACAACCAATGCAGATAAAGGTTGTGTGTGTTATCTGGTTAAAGCAGCCTGTGTTTAAATCCCAGTAGTTCCTTGTTGGTAAAGTCAAATGTTGTAGAAATAACAAACTACTTTTGGGTTTTCATCAGCTGAAGGTTACAATGATCAATATTAAAAGAGATGAACCTCAAATATGTCACTGTGTCTGTAATGATGCTATAAAATATATTATTTTTTACTTTCTGAATGGAATAAAATTAAATAAATCAACTTTCTGATAATATTTTAATCTAATCACATGCACCTGAGATGGGGGACCGTCTTATAAGCAATTATTTTTTGATTGGTCAGGAATCAAAAAGTGGTTGAATATACATATATATATATATATATATATATATCTTTTTGAAGGAAAGAAATAGTTATGGTTCATTCCATTTACAGAGTGATTAGTAATCTGTAACTGATTCCATTTTAAAGTAACTTCACCAACACTGTACGACAGTTCTGACTGCTGCAATAATGCTGCCTTTAATAGAAGTTTAGGAACATTTGATGAAAGAATACATTTTGATTTTATTGAAAATTTTAAGACAATTTTGTATTCTGCAATTCTCACTGAGGCAGCAGCTACTCTTCCTGGGATCAAAATGAAAATGCACAACTGTAATCAAACAGGTACAGGTAGATGCAGAGTCCTACATTAAAACAAAACAAAAAAAAAACTTTAGGACTAACACACAGGACTAGTGTGTTTCATTTAACTAGAAAAAAACTAAGTCTAACTATAAATCAAACTAAACAGAAGTTAGGGGGTAGGGTTAACCCTAACCCAGCACTAATAGGTAGAGGCGGAGCCTCCCAACACAGAGGCGGGGCTTCACAGCAACCAGGATATATGAACCGAAGATCCACATAGCAGACAGCAGAGGGCCTCACAAAGCAGCAGTGACACCAGCCCAAGAACAACACCTGTAAAAGACAAGGAGACACACACAGCCATGGCCGTCACAACATCAACAACTATTTACTCACCCCACAACGAGACTGTGTGACGTCACCGGAGATCAAAGGTATTTCCTGTCTTTCATCGCTCTCCCACGCGACACCAACGCATACGTCACTCTCGCGTTCGAGTCAGATGGATGAGCGCATGCGCACAAAGGCGCACATGACTCGTCTCGCGAACGAATGAAGGGAAACACAAATCAGCTGTTATTAGACAAACAAGTGGCGTTAAATGTAACTAAAATCAAATGTGACTCATTTATTTTGATCTCCCCTGATAAAGTTCAGATGAGAGGATGAATTCATTTCATCGCTTGTCTTACATGAGGTACATTTGGTTGTCAGCCTCGGAGCGGATCAGCTGGGATCAGCTGAGAGAGAGCCAGCAGCAGGAGCACATTCAGAGATCGGCTCTTTTTACGAGGCCAGATCAGAAGATAAAAACTGAGCCCTGTCAGACACTAAGATGTCATCTGAGGAGGATCACTGACGTTTCAACTAGGACAGCTGAAACAATAACAGCCCCCCAAACTCTTTCTGCCCCCAAGTGGCTCCTTAGATTTGATTAAATAAATGTATTTTAAAAAATAGTTTAAAAAATGAGTAAAAAGAATTTAATGTATACATTATATCAAATGTTTATTATTTACATGGCTTTATTTATATATTTACTAAACTGAACTTGGAGCATATTGCCACAAACAATAAATGATAAAGTACAGAAAACCAAAGATCCAACTCAATTTGAAAAAATGTTTAATCTCTGATTGAATCATTTATAAACTTTGAACTATTTTCATTGAAACCACATAGACAAGTATAAAGAATCACACAACAGGATGTAAATGAAAATCCTGCTAACAGTTTTAGCTCGTCTTTATTGAAGATTGGCATTAAGAAAAACCAAGTGGCTCAGCTTTGAGGGCTTTCTTGTTTCTTTTCTCTGTTATTATTATCTGCCCCATTAAAGAGAAGATTCTCTCTGAGGGGACGGATGTTGCCACAATACACAGTGTGTGTGCCATCACATGTGGAAGATGTGGGCAGACTGAACCCTTGGTCTGCCACCAGCTCAGAGGGGCTGCACTTCTCTGGAAAAGGGGCTCCTCACCTTTCCAGCATGTTGTCTCTGATTGTAGCACACAAACTTGGAAACTAATCACAAAATTTTTACAAAGGAAATGATCAATCTGCAGTCTTTGCTCTGATCACTGTAACTTTGTGTTATTGTTATATCTTCTAAGTTAAGGACCACAAACTTTCTATAAAAGTGGATCAGTCAATCTAATGACCACCAGGGGGCGGCTCCATTGGTTGGAAAATGAAGTCAGAGTGTATTGAAGTCTATGGGGTTTCATATGAGGGTTTAAAAAAAAAAAAAAAAGCAGTGAAAGCTCCTTGATTTGCACATATATCTCATTGAACATGTGGGATCCCAGCAGTTTCCGTAGTGTAGTGGTTGTCATGTTCACCTCACACACTAAAGGTCCCTGGATAGAAACTGGGGGGAAATAACTTTATTCTCCATTTGTTTTTCCACAAAGGAAGTGAAGTCACACACCACATGATGTTTCTCTTTCCAGCTCCTTGTTAATATAGTGGACAGTATCTCTGCCTGTCATGTGGAAGACCTGGGTTCGATTTCCCAATGAGAGAGCACGTGCGTTTTTCTATAATAGCACATTAACATTAACCATCATGTGACTGGAAGGGGCGGAGTCAGAGCTCTGCTGGTTTCCGTAGTGTAGTGCTCATCTGTTCCCCTAACACAGGAAAAGTCCCCGGGAGGGAACAGCTTTATTTAAGACCACAAACAACTTCCTGTCTTCTCTCCTCAGATGGACTGATGAGGAATAAATCATTTATTGATGACTGATAAAATATTAAAAAAACTAAATGTTTTCCTTTTAACTTCTGCTGTTGTTCTTCTCAGTTTACTGCCCCTCATCACCCTGAGCTCCAACTGAGGGACATAACACGTTATGATGGCTTCCCACGTTTGGTTTCAGCCTAGTACAGACGCTGCAGGTCATTCCCCTCTCTCCCTCTTTTCCTGCTGGCCTCTCTGACACTCACTATCCTAATAAATGCAGAAATAACAAATAAAAAAAGTCTTATTGTGTTGTTGTATGACAAATGTGGAGTGAAAAATCATGGATGCTATAAAACTCTTATCTGTCAAAGGGCTCGTTGCTTTAGGGATATGATTCTTGCTTCGGGTGTGAAAGGTCCTGGGTTCAAATCCTGGACGAGCCCCTTGTATCATTTGTCCAATAGTCTGTAGTTCCACTATTCAAGTATTAGTGAGTTAGACATCCTGCATTCAAACCCCAGCAGTGCTTTACTGTCAGTGGAGTTCCTGCTCATCACTTAAACAAATTGATGACAACAATGGAGTTAGGACTGAAAACACTAAAGCCTGTGGCTCCCTGTGGTAGGAATGGACAGCAGATGTTGGACTAAAGATAACTCAGCTGTTACTGAATCATCTGTACAGGCCGGCTAGCTCAGTCAGTAGAGAAAAAAGGAGCTGATGTTACTACTACAAGTCTCTCCCTGATGACTGAGCTCCTCAGAAACCTGTCTAACATAGCTAAGTTCGATGTGAGTAACTTAATTTCCCAAGGAGGACTCTGCTAATCATGTCTACTAAATGTTCTTTAATAACAGCTTTACATGCAAACAGAGAAAAGACAATAGTAAAGAAATCCAGCGTTAGAGTTCTTACCTGAACTCTGGTGAATATTTGCTACACTTGCTGAAAGTTTGTTTCAAGGCTCATGAGTGGTGAATTTACAGCATTTAGTTTGCAGCACAACTTCCTGAACTTGTTTTCAGAACTGGTCCTTTTCTTTCAGCTCACTTCTAAGTTTTATTTTATTTTCCTTTTTCTTGCTTAAAAAAAAAAACACCTAAACACACATCCACCATATAAGAAGCCAGCACCTTTGACAGACATTAAATAATGGCACTGTGGTTCCATGGTGTAATGGTTAGCACTCTGGACTTTGAATCTAGTGATCCAAGTTCAACTCTCAGTGGAACCTCTGCCTTCTTAGTGTTTGTAGTGATTAAGAAGAAACTGTAAAATGCACCCTCCACCCAAAACATCAGCTCATGAACCAACTCTGAGCAGAGAAGAGGCTTCATCAGACAGTTTTCCTTTTCACCTGCTGCAGTAGCTCAGAGCCTCTGTGGTTAGGTAAAGGTCCAAAGAGGATGTAGATCAGCTACTCAAGGCAGAACCACTGCTCAGTCTATAGAACACATCGTATTCAGACCACATCTTCAGTTAACAACAAACATGACGAGGTGGCCGAGTGGTTAAGGCGATGGACTGCTAATCCATTGTGCTCTGCACGCGTGGGTTCAAATCCCATCCTCGTCGGTGCTCAGCTCACTTTAGTTGGACCATGTTGCAGCCTGCTGTTCTAGCTAGAATTATCCTAAACGTCTGAATTTAAGTCCATCTTGAATGATCTCTAAATATCCTTGAATCCTGTTGAAGATTAACTCAAAGCTTATCTGGTTGTACTGTATCACTGAATGTTCTCTGCTTTCAAAGGTCTTGTCAAATCATTCTGTTTTTTCTATACAAGACTTTAGCTCTTTGGAGATACGGCAACAAGAGAAGGCCAAAATAAGGAGCTTAGTACTCCAGTGCCAGTTAGTCAGCAAAATATAATGAGCCAAGTCCACTGTGACAAATAACAAAGGATTTTCTTTGACATAAAATAAACTGTCACATTAATGTCCTGAATGTGCTGTGTGTAAATAATGAGGTTCATCAAAACAAAACACCACACAGGTCAGAACCAGAGCTCAGGCTGCTGGTACACAGACAAAGAAAGGCATACTTGTGGGCTTCACAAGATTATATAAGAATCTGATCTTTTCCTGTTCCATCAATAAACATCAAATGAGATGTTGAATCTGTGATGTCACAAAGGTTCTAATGACATCAAAGAGATCAAAGACTCCTCCCATTTTTTCTCATGACCTCCACCATAGAGTGCACACTGTTAATAAAGCTCCAAAGACAATCATGGTCATGGCAGATACCTTTGAGTTCTGCCAACAGAAGCAACAACAAAACTGGAACTAATTTTCACTGCTATGCTGATGATCCCCTCCTGTATGTGCCTAACAGCTGTGACTCTTGCCATCATTTGACATTATAACAGGTGGATTCTGTGGAGTGCAATTTTGACCCACATCAAACCGGAGACCTCAGCTGAGAACCCTCCCATACTATTCTGAGGCTGCTCACCCCAAATTGTTGTGGAAGACGTCTGTGTAGGTTCTCAGTCATCCCGTTCTAATATGTCTAAGGAAGTTGAATCTAAGGCAACCGGACTTAGTCCTAGATTTTGAAGATGTTTGACCTCTCATCCAAGAGGCCTCCTCAGACAGATTGGTGTTTTACCTGTCACAGTATCTTAGAAGCTCTGTGATCAGCCAAAGCAACCCACAATTCAGGGGATGTAACTCAGTGGTAGAGCGCATGCTTAGCATGTATGAGGTCCCAGGTTCAATCTCCAGCATCTCCAGCACTGATAATGAAGCACAGGAAAGATTTCTGCTCTCTAACACTCTGATCCCTCAATTAACTGCTCCATATTATCCTGCTTAGTCACTCAACTAAATTACTAACTAAACATATGTGTGATTCCAGAAAGACAGTCACTAAAGGCTACTTAAAAGCAAAGATCTTCTTTTTGGCCACATTGTTCACACTTAGGAAACACATTTCTGCTATGCTGATAATATCCTTCCTGTCACTAACCTTTTGAAATCTTGAATTCAGAAGTCTATCTCCAAGACTTCCCTCTCCTTTGTACAGCACTAACCTCAAATTTGCTGTTGTGACAAGAAACTTTGAGATTGTGTTGTGTTGCCTTTGTGCAAAATTACTGCCAGTAATGGGACAAATTTTCATTGTATGCTGAAGATACCTCATCCTAAGCACCCCACTAAGTCATGACTCTTGCCAAATCCTTTCTGCTGTGACCGGCTGTGCATCATGAAATTTTCTTCCCCCACATACAGTACAAACCACAAAAATGCTGTCACCCCTCTTTCTCTTGTCATGATAACACTGTGAAAGATGTGGATTTGAAACCTTCACAGTGGGACTTTGTAGAAGTGGATCGTGAACATCCAGCATAAATTGGACATTTGGAGCTCTCCAGCCGAAATAGCTTAGTTGGGAGAGTGTTAGACTGAAGATCAAAAGGTCCCTGGTTCAATCCCAAGTTTCAGCATCTGTAGTCATCCCTGGGTGAGTTTCAAGCTCAACTTGGTTTCACTTACATTTCCAATATTCTGCCACCTCTTTCAACCAATCCATAAAAATTGTGACGTTGGATGCTGGCACGCTGACTGGTTGTGTGTCCAAGAGGCTTCAAAGATATCTTTCTGCCATTCTCTCATCCAAATCTTTGGACTCAGCTTTGAGATTACTCATAATGTGACACAGGTGTCATTATTTCAGGGAAGTGCACAGGTGTATGTGGTAGTGTGGCCGAGCGGTCCAAGGCGCTGGATTAAGGCTCCAGTCTCTTCGGAGGCGTGGGTTCGAATCCCACCACTGCCAGTTACCTACATCCCTTTTGATCCAACCTGTTATTTACAAAAGCAATAAAAGATGAATCCAGAACCATGTAGGTTATCAAATGCACAACTGAGCTGTTGGTGGAAAAGATCATGTGTTCCATGTCTCCCACATGATGATCACAGTACTGGACTGACCATACATTTAATCCATTCATTTCCTTCATTAAAAGTTTTGTGACATCACAGGATCAACATCTCCTTTCATGTTTGTGGATGGAACAGGAAAAACTCAGATCTGGATATAATCTTGTGGAAAGTTTTGTCTGCCTTTCTTTCTTTCTTTCAACGTAAAAGTGACAATGGTGTGCATGCTTGTTACAAAATCATTGTGGGTCCACTTTATGGGCAGAGCTTCTGTGGTGGCATGGGTGCCACCCCCCCCCCCCCCTTTATAATCTGATTGGCCCCCCTATGTGCCCCCCAGTTGTGATTGGCTCTCAGCGGTGTCAGTCATTTGGAGTGACTGCACATTGTGTAAGGTTGTGTAAAGTGGCTGCAGCTCGACCTTCTGCAAGAAAATGGAAAATAAAATAAAACTTAGAGGTGAGTTGAATAAAAGGACTGGTGCTCTTATTTTGAAACATGTGCAGGAAGCTGTTAACAATCCATTGGATACATACGTCCTAGTTACAAGTTCAATGAGTTAATATCGCCATCAAAAGTAAGCTGAAGATAGAAATAGACTGTTTACCTGTTATGTGGAAGAGCAGCGTTCGATTCCCTGATGGAAAGAGCATGGAGGTTTTTCCATATAACCGCTTCACATTAAACATCATTTGACCAGAAGGGGCGGAGTCAGAGCTCAGCTGGTTTCCATAGTGTAGTGGTCATCATGCTTGCCTCAAGTCCAGCCTGCACTGTGTGTGTGAGGCTGAGGAGAGATGTAGCACACACACACACGCACACACACACAGAGGCTTCTGGTCTCCATAGGGAGGTGTAGGTTCAAAGTCCTCTCTGACAAAGTCTTGTGTAAAATTTAATTTCTCAGTGACAAAGTTTGGCAACTTGGCAGCTTATGACGGAACTCTTCAGGGAAATACACATAACACTGCAGGTCATCCCTCTCTCTTTCTCTCCCTGTTTCCTGAAGGCCTCTCTGCCGTTTACTAATTTAAATATATACATAAACAAACCAACAGTTTAGAAATACAGCTGGACGAGACGAGACTGACCCGTATTCGCCCGAACAATTTTCCGGATCCATGAGAGTCAGCTGTTTGCAACCCACTGACCTCTCAGCTATTATCTGCAGAAGGAAGAAAGAATTCTTCATGGAGACGCGGATAACTTCTACACCCCACAGTCTACCAATTAACCGATTAGCCTTCTTAATCTTTGGACCAACTTCAGCTCACAGGAAGACTCTGTGGCGCAATGGTAGCGCATCTGATTCCAGATCAGAAGGTTGCATGTTCAAATCACGTCAGGGTCACATCATCTGTCCTCTGCACTGTTGGTAAACCTTCCCATATTCTGTGCTGCAACACTAAGTGTTTTTCTTATGATCCATTTCAGCCTGTCTTCACATCACAGACAATTTCTGAATTCCAGGAAGACTGTTGAACTATCCTAGCATCTCTGCTGCACATCTGCAGGCACAAGATGATGACTTCACGCCTTTGGGGTTACAGGCTGTCGTGTAGTCTGAAAATTGATATTTTTGTTATTTTGAATACAGTGTTTGTTAGAAAAATGGATCTATCAATTATACTGTGTGAAAAGAACATAATGTACAGACACCATGTTCTCATCTATTTCCCACTGTTTTAGTTTGACCTAAGCACATATCACCATTTGCTTTGATTTGATTTAAGTTTATTTTGAACAATATAAAAAGAGAAAAAAAAGCCTGAGTAAGACAGCGGGGCCCAGTCTTTATGCTGCTATTATACACACTGCTGGGACAACACACACACACACACACACACACACACACACACACACACAGCACGTTTTTATCGCACAACATGGTTAGTGGATCATTTACACTGAAAACCTCCATAAACTGAAGCAGAGTGTTGCTCCACCTGGAGCAGAGGACCAGAGACCAACAACACAACAGTCTGTGATCTGACTTCATTCTTTTTAACATTAGACAAAAGATGCAGCTGCCACCAGATCAGGAATTTAAAATAAACATGAACACCAGATTAAAATTGAATTCATTTGTATTTTATATTTTAATAACTGTAGCAGTGAGCAATAAAGGCATAAATTACAAAAAAAAAACAAAAAAACAAACCATAGACACTATAACATTTTCCTCTCTCAAGGGCTTGTTGGTCTAGGGGTACGATTCTTGCTTAGGGTGCAAGCGGTCCTAGTTTCAAATCCCAGATTAGCCCATCATATGATATGTCCACTATAATAGTTCCACTTCAGTTATTCTGAATGTGCTCTAACTGTTTATAAAAGTCTTACTGTATGACAGATGCAGTTTTCCAGCCCATTAATGCTGTGCATCTTTCTCCCGTCATGTATCGGTGGTATTTTTTGGTCATTCACAAGGCTGAATTTTCAAGTCCCACCTGCCTCCAACAAAATGCTAATGAAATACACCAAGTTTACAATTTTCAAATATAATGAAGTAACATCACGTAACAAGATGTTCCATCTGTCACCAACTTTAGTGGTCCGTGTCACAAAGGTCAAGGTTTTTATCTGTTCTGATGACGATTGGAAATGTCTGTTTATTGTTTATCACTTTAGGATCCTCGTTAGCTGTCACTGAGGCAGCAGCTACTCTTCCTGGGGTCCAAATGAAAATGCACATCTGCAATCAAACAGGTACAGGTAGATGCAGAGTCCTACATTAAAACAAAACAATAAAAAACTTTAGCACTTTACCAAATCAAATCAAATCAAATCAAATCAGATTTATTTGTATAGCGCCAAATCATAACAAAGTTACATGAAGGCACTTTACATATAGAGCAGGTCTAGACCAAACTCTTTATAAAATTATTTAAAGAGACCCAACAGATCCCCCGATGAGCAAGCACTTGGCGACAGTGGCAAGGAAAAACTTCCTTTAAGAGGCAGAAACCTCGGGCAGAACCAGGCTCAGGGGGGGCGGCCATCTGCCTCGACCGGTTGGGTTGAGAGAGAGAGAGAGAGAGAGAGAGAGAGAGGCACGGGGGAGGGGGGGGGCAAAGTTGGGTAGAGTAGGGAGAGAAAGAGAGCAGGAGGAGGGGATATTCAAACAGGTGTAGGCAGGAACATGATGCTGCATGAGGTTCGTAGGAATGATGCTGTATGGAATTCTTGAAGATGTGGGAGCAGCAGGCATTGCAGGAACATGGGATGGTGATGATTCATCACCTGCAGGATGAGGACAGGGAGAGAGAGGAGAGGAGCTGGGAGAGAGAGAGGAGAGGAGCTGGGGGAGACGGAGACTTCGGGAAAACATGGTTAGTAAATGCAATGCACATGCTTGGAACTGAGAGAAAGTGGGATTTCGGAGAAGCAGGTTGTTGGTATGACGGCGCATGCGAGGGGGGGAGAGAGAGAGGGAGAGGGAAGAGGGGGAGAGAGAGAGAGAGAGAGAGGGAGAGGGAAGAGGGAGAGGGGGAGAGAGAGAGAGAGAGAGAGAGAGGGGAGAGGGGAGAGGGGAGAGGGAGGGAGAGAGAGAGAGAGGTGCTCAGTCCTTCCCCCAGCAGTCTAGGCCTGTAGCAGCATAGCTAAAGAGTAAAAGAACTTTAACTTTTTAACTATAAGCTCTGTCATACAGAAAAGTTTTAAGCCTGGTCTTGAAAATTGCTAAAGAGTCTGCCCCCCGGACCGATACTGGAAGTTGGTTCCATAGAAGAGGAGCCTGATAACTGAAAGATCTGCCTCCTTATTTACTCTTGGAGACTCTAGGAACCACAACTAAACCTCCATCTAGAGAGCGGAGTGGCCTACAAGGACAGTAAGGAACTATGAGCTCTCTGAGGTATGACGGAGCTTGGCCAGTAAGAGCTTTATATGTTAACAGAAGGATTTTAAATTCTATTCTGGATTTTACCGGCAGCCAATGAAGAGCAGCTAACACAGGAGAGATGTGATCCCTTTTTCTAGTTCCTGTTAATATTCGTGCAGCAGCATTCTGAATCAACTGAAGGCCTTTCAGAGATTTGTTTGGACATCCAGATAATAATGAGTTACAGTAGTCCAGCCTAGAAGTTACGAATGCGTGGACTAGTTTTTCTGCATCCTCTTGAGAGAGGATATTTCTGATTTTCCTAATGTTTCTCAGGTGGAAGAAAGCTGCCCTACTGACTTGTTTTATGTGAGGGACAAAGGACATGTCCTGGTCAAAGGTTACTCCAAGGTTTTTTACAGTGGAGTTGGAAGCCAAAGCCATCAACCTCAACTGCAGTATACACATCTCACTTCCATTACCAGATCCTCTGCATATACATGTGCTTCAGAGTGGTGCTGTGGCTTAGTTGGTCAAAGTCCCTGTCTTATAAACAGGAGATCCTGGGTTCAAATCCCAACAGTGCCTTGTTCCTAATGTTAGATGTTGTAGATAACAAGCTAGCAGCTGAAACCTTTCCTGCCTGGACAAGCACTGAGTGAGGAGCCATATTCCATCTTTAACAGGAAACGTTTCAGCTGTGTGCTGTACCTATGTTACTTTGTTATGAAAATCTATCAGAACATGAACTCCACAGTCTGTAGAATACAGAAGATTAATGACACACTTTGTCCTGCTGTTATGGAATCAAATCCAAATTTAAGTTTTCTATAAATTAAACTCATGAGCACTTTTAGGGATCAAACAGAAAAGGACAAAGGAATGAAACAAAATGTTTTCTTTTAATTAACAGAAACAATGTCACAACAAATAGCAATTTAAATCATTATGAAATATAACTCCAAAAACAGGGCCCAATTTAAGAAAGGTCAACTAAGCATAAGGAGACTGAAGCTTAAACATAAATGAACAGAACATACCTGACTCACAAATGGCACACTGGGGTTTTTAACTAATGGACTAGTCCTTCTTTAAACACACAGGACTAGTGTGTTTCATTTAACTAGAAAAAAACAAAGTCTAACTATAAATCAAACTAAACAGAAGTTAGGGGGTAGGGTTAACCCTAACCCAGCACTAATAGGTAGAGGCGGAGCCTCCCAACACAGAGGCGGGGCTTCACAGCAACCAGGATATATGAACCGAAGATCCACATAGCAGACAGCAGAGGGCCTCACAAAGCAGCAGTGACACCAGCCCAAGAACAACACCTGTAAAAGACAAGGAGACACACACAGCCATGGCCGTCACAACATCAACAACTATTCACTCACCCCACAACGAGACTGTGTGACGTCACTGGAGATCAAAGCCATTTCCTGTCTTTCATCGCTCTCCCACGCGACACCAACGCATACGTCACTCTCGCGTTCGACTCAGATGGATGAGCGCATGCGCACAAAGACGCACACGACTCGTCTCGCGAAGGAATGAAGTGAAACACAAATCAGCTGTTATTAGACAAAGAAGTGATGTTAAATGGAACTAAAATCAAATATGACTCATTTATTTTCATCTCCCCTGATAAAGTTCAGATGAGAGGATGAATTCATTTCATCGCTTGACTTACATGAGGTACATTTGGTTGTCAGCCTCGGAGCGGATCAGCTGGGATCAGCTGAGAGAGAGCCAGCAGCAGGAGCACATTCAGAGATCGGCTCTTTTTACGAGGCCAGATCAGAAGATAAAAACTGAGCCCTGTCAGACACTAAGATGTCATCTGAGGAGGATCACTGACGTTTCAACCATGACAGTTGAAACAATAACAGCCCCCAAAACTCTTTCTGCCCCCAAGTGGCTCCTTAGATTTGATTAAATAAATATATTTTAAAAAATAGTTTAAAAAATGAGTAAAAAGAATTTAATGTATACATTATATCTAATGTTTATTATTTACATGGCTTTATTTATATATTTACCAAACTGAACTTGGAGCATATTGCCACAAACAATAAATGATAAAGTACAGAAAACCAAAGATCCAACTCAATTTGAAAAAATTTTTAATCTCTGATTGAATCATTTATAAACTTTGAACAATTTCCATTGAAACCACATAGACAAGTATAAAGAATCACACAACAGGATGTAAATGAAAATCCTGCTAACAGTTTTAGCTCGTCTTTATTGAAGATTGGCATTAAGAAAAACCAAGTGGCTCAGCTTTGAGGGCTTTCTTCTTTCTTCTGTCTGTTATTATTATCTGCCCCATTAAAGAGAAGATTCTCTCTGAGGGGACGGATGTTGCCACAATACACAGTGTGTGTGCCATCACATGTGGAAGATGTGGGCAGACTGAAGCCTTGGTCTGCCACCAGCTCAGAGGGGCTGCACTTCTCTGGAAAAGGGGCTCCTCACCTTTCCAGCATGTTGTCTCTGATTGTAGCACACAAACTTGGAAACTAATCACAAAATTTTTACAAAGGAAATGATCAATCTGCAGTCTTTGCTCTGATCACTGTAACTTTGTGTTATTGTTATATCTTCTAAGTTAAGGACCACAAACTTTCTATAAAAGTGGATCAGTCAATCTAATGACCACCAGGGGGCGGCTCCATTGGTTGGAAAATGAAGTCAGAGTGTATTGAAGTCTATGGGGTTTCATATGAGGGTTTAAAAAAAAAAAAAAAGCAGTGAAAGCTCCTTGATTTGCACATATATCTCATTGAACATGTGGGATCCCAGCAGTTTCCGTAGTGTAGTGGTTGTCATGTTCACCTCACACACTAAAGGTCCCCGGATAGAAACTGGGGGGAAATAACTTTATTCTCCATTTGTTTTTCCACAAAGGAAGTGAAGTCACACACCAGATGATGTTTCGCTTTCCAGCTCCTTGTTAATATAGTGGACAGTATCTCTGCCTGTCATGTGGAAGACCTGGGTTCGATTCCCCAATGAGAGAGCACGTGCGTTTTTCTGTAATAGCTCATTAACATTAACCATCATTTGACTGGAAGGGGCGGAGTCAGAGCTCTGCTGGT
The DNA here is from genome assembly GCA_034769265.1 of Remorina albescens. Classification (NCBI taxonomy): domain Eukaryota; kingdom Metazoa; phylum Chordata; class Actinopteri; order Carangiformes; family Echeneidae; genus Remorina; species Remorina albescens. The sequence continues at coordinate 11,421,266 of CM068496.1, read as the reverse complement.
TTCTGTAGTGTAGTGCTCATCTGTTCCCCTAACGCCGGAAAAGTCCCCGGGAGGGAACAGCTTTATTTAAGAGCACAAACAACTTCCTGTCTTCTCTCCTCAGGTGGACTGACGAGGAATAATTCATTTATTGATGACTATTAAAATATTTAAAAAACTAAATGTTCTCCTTTTAACTTCTGCTGTTGTTCTTCTCAGTTTACTGTCCCTCATCACCCTGAGCTCCAACTGAGGGACATAACACGTTATGATGGCTTCCCACATTTGGTTTCAGCTTGGTACAGATGCTGCAGGTCATTCCCCTCTCTCCCTCTTTTCCTGCTGGCCTCTCTGACACTTACTATCCTAATAAATGCAGAAATAACAAATAAAAAAAGTCTTATTGTGTTGTTGTATGACAAATGTGGAGTGAAAAATCATGGATGCTATAAAACTCTTATCTGTCAAAGGGCTCGTTGCTTTAGGGGTATGATTCTTGCTTCGGGTGTGAGAGGTCCCGGGTTCAAATCCTGGACGAGCCCCTTGTATCATTTGTCCAATAGTCTGTAGTTCCACTATTCAAGTATTAGTGAGTTAGACATCCTGCATTCAAATCCCAGCAGTGCTTTACTGTCAGGGGAGTTCCTGCTCATCACTTAAACAAATTGATGACAACAATGGAGTTAGGACTGAAAACACTAAAGCCTGTGGGTCCCTGTGGTAGGAATGGACAGCAGATGTTGGACTAAAGATAACTCAGCTGTTACTGAATCATCTGTACAGGCTGGCTAGCTCAGTCAGTAGAGAAAAAAGGAGCTGATGTTACTACTACAAGTCTCTCCCTGATGACTGAGCTCCTCCGAAACCTGTCTAACATAGCTAAGTTCGATGTGAGTAACTTAATTTCCCAAGGAGGACTCTGCTAATCATGTCTACTAAATGTTCTTTAAGAACAGCTTTACATGCAAACAGAGAAAAGACAATAGTAAAGAAATCCAGCGTTAGAGTTCTTACCTGAACTCCAGTGAATATTTGCTACACGTGCTGAAAGTTTGTTTCAAGGCTCATGAGTGGTGAATTCACAGCATTTAGTTTGCAGCACAACTTCCTGAACTTGTTTTCAGAATGATCCTTTTTCTTTCAGCTCACTTCTAAGTTTTATTTTATTTTCCTTTTTCTTGCTTAAAAAAAAAACCCACACATCCACCATATAAGAAGCCAGCACCTTTGACAGACATTAAATAATGGAGCTGTGGTTCCATGGTGTAATGGTTAGCACTCTGAACTTTCCATCTAGTGATCCAAGTTCAACTCTCAGTGGAACCTCTGCCTTCTTAGTGTTTGTAGTGATTAAGAAGAAACTGTAAAATGCACCCTCCACCCAAAACATCAGCTCATGAACCAACCCTGAGAAGAGGCTTCATCAGACAGTTTTCCTTTTCACCTGTTGCAGTAGCTCAGAGCCTCTGTGGTTAGGTAAAGGTCCAAAGAGGATGTAGATCAGCTACTCAAGGCAGAACCACTGCTCAGTCTATAGAACACATCGTATTCAGAACACATCATATTCAGACCACATCTTCAGTTAGCACAAATATGACGAGGTGGCCGAGTGGTTAAGGCGATGGACTGCTAATCCATTGTGCTCTGCACGCGTGGGTTCAAATCCCATCCTCGTCGGTGCTCAGCTCACTTTTGTTGGACCATGTTGCAGCCTGCTGTTCTAGCTAGAATTATCCTAAACGTCTGAATTTAAGTCCATCTTGAATGATCTCTAAATATCCTTGAATCCTGTTGAAGATTAACTCAAAGCTGGTTGTACTGTATCACTGAGTTTTCTCTGCTTTCAAAGGTGTTGTCAGATCATTCTGTTTTTTCTATACAAGACTTTAGCTCTTTGGATATACGGCAACAAGAGAAGGCCAAAATAAGGAGCTTAGTACTCCAGTGCCAGTTAGTCAGCAAAATATAATGTGCCAAGTCCACTGTGACAAATAACAAAGGATTTTCTTTAACATAAAATAGACTGTCACATTATTGTCCTGAATGTGCTGTGTGTAAATAATGAGGTTCATCAAAACAAAACACCACACAGGTCAGAACCAGAGCTCAGGCTGCTGGTACACAGACAAAGAAAGGCATACTTGTGGGCTTCACAAGATTATATAAGAATCTGATCTTTTCCTGTTCCATCAATAAACATCAAAGGAGATGTTGATTCTGTGATGTCACAAAGGTTCTAATGACATCAAAGAGATCAAAGACTCCTCCCATTTTTTCTCATGACCTCCACCATAGAGTGCACACTGTTAATGAAGCGCCAAAGACAATCATGGTCATGGCAGATACCTTTGAGTTCTGCCGACAGAAGCAAGAACAAAACTGGAACTAAGTTTCACTGCTATGCTGATGATCCCCTCCTGTATGTGCCTAACAGCCGTGATTCTTGCCATCATTTGACATTATAACAGGTGGATTCTGTGGAGTGCAATTTTGACCCACATCAAACCGGAGACCTCAGGTGAGAACCCTCCCATACTATTCTGAGGCTGCTCACCCCAAATTGTTTTGGAAGACGTCTGTGTAGGTTCTCAGTCATCCCGTTCTAATATGTCTAAGGAAGTTGAATCTAAGGCAACCGGACTTAGTCCTAGATTTTGAAGATGTTTGACCTCTCATCCAAGAGGCTTCCTCAGACAGATTGGTGTTTTACCTGTCCAAGTATCTTAGAAGCTCTGTGATCAGCCAAAGCAACCCACAATTCAGGGGATGTAGCTCAGTGGTAAAGCGCATGCTTAGTATGTATGAGGCCCCGGGTTCAATCTCCAGCATCTCCAGCATTGATAATGAAGCACAGGAAAGAGTTCTGCTCTCTAACACTCTGATCCCTCAATTAACTGCTCCATATTATCCTGCTTAGTCACTCAACTAAATTACTAACTAAACATATGTGTGATTACAGAAAGATGGTCACTGAAGGCTACTTAAAAGCAAAGATCTTTGTTTTGGCCACATTGTTCACACTTAGGAAATACATTTTCTGCTATGCTGATAATATCCTTCCTGTCACTGACCTTTTGAAATCTTGAATTCAGAAGTCTATCTCCAAGACTTCCCTCTTCTTTGTACAGCACTAACCTCAAATTTGCTGTCGTGACAAGAAACTTTGAGATTGTGTTGTGTTGCCTTTGTGCAAAATTACTGCCAGTAATGGGACAAATTTTCATTGTATGCTGAAGATACCTCATCCTAAGTACCCCACTAAATCATGACTCTTGCCAAATCCTTTCTGCTGTGACCGGCTGTGCATCATGAAATTTTCTTCCCCCAAATACAGTAAAAACTATAAAAATGCTGTCACCCCTCTTTCTCTTGTCATGATAACACTGTGAAAGATGTGGATTTGAAACCTTCACAGTGGGACTTTGTAGAAGTGGATCGTGAACATCCAGCATAAATTGGACTTTTAGAGCTCTCCAGCCGAAATAGCTCAGTTGGGAGAGCATTAGACTGAAGATCTAAAGGTCCGTGGTTCAATCCCAGGTTTCGGCATCTGTAGTCATCCCTCGGTGAGTTTCAAGCTCAACTTGGTTTCACTTACATTTCCAATATTCTGCCACCTCTTTCAACCAATCCATAAAAATTGTGACGTTGGATGCTGGCACGCTGACTGGTTGTGTGTCCAAGAGGCTTCAAAGATATCTTTCTGCCATTCTCTCATCCAAATCTTTGGACTCAGCTTTGAGATTACTCATAATGTGACACAGGTGTCATTATTTCAGGGAAGTGCACAAGTGTATGTGGTAGTGTGGCCGAGCGGTCCAAGGCGCTGGATTAAGGCTCCAGTCTCTTCGGAGGCGTGGGTTCAAATCCCACCACTGCCAGTTACCTACATCCCTTTTGATCCAACCTGTTATTTACAAAAGCAATAAAAGATGAATCCAGAACCATGTAGGTTATCAAATGCACAACTGAGCTGTTGGTGGAAAAGATCATGTGTTCCATGTCTCCCACATGATGATCACAGTACTGGACTGACCATACATTTAATCCATTAATTTCCTTCATTAAAAGTTTTGTGACATCACAGGATCAACATCTCCTTTGATGTTTGCTGATGGAACAGGAAAAACTCAGATCTGGATATAATCTTGTGGAAAGTTTTGTCTGCCTTTCTTTCTTTCTTTCAACGTAAAAGTGACAATGGTGTGCATGTTTGTTACAAAATCATTGTGGGTCCACTTTATGGGCAGAGCTTCTGTGGTGGCATGGGTGCCACCTCCCCCCCCCCTTTATAATCTGATTGGCCCCCCTATGTGCCCCCCAGTTGTGATTGGCTCTCAGCGGTGTCAGTCATTTGGAGTGACTGCACATTGTGTAAGGTTGTGTAAAGTGGCTGCAGCTCGACCTTCTACAAGAAAATGGAAAATAAAATAAAACTTAGAGGTGAGTTGAATAAAAGGACTGGTGCTCTTATTTTGAAACATGTGCAGGAAGCTGTTAACAATCCATTGGATACATACGTCCTAGTTACAAGTCCAATGAGTTAATGTCGCCATCAAAAGTAAGCTGAAGATAGAAATAGACTGTTTACCTGTTATGTGGAAGAGCAGCGTTCGATTCCCTGATGGAAAGAGCATGGAAGTTTTTCCATATAACCGCTTCACATTAAACATCATTTGACCAGAAGGGGCGGAGTCAGAGCTCAGCTGGTTTCCATAGTGTAGTGGTCATCATGCTTGCCTCAAGTCCAGCCTGCACTGTGTGTGTGAGGCTGAGGAGAGATGTAGCACACGCACACACACACAGACACACACACAGAGGTTTCTGGTCTCCATAGGGAGGTGTAGGTTCAAAGTCCTCTCTGACAAAGTCTTGTGTAAAATTTAATTTCTCAGTGACAAAGTTTGGCAACTTGGCAGCTTATGACGGAACTCTTCAGGGAAATACACATAACACTGCAGGTCATCCCTCTCTCTTTCTCTCCCTGTTTCCTGAAGGCCTCTCTGCCGTTTACTAATTTAAATATATACATAAACAAACCAACAGTTTAGAAATACAGCTGGACGAGACGAGACTGACCCGTATTCGCCCGAACAATTTTCCGGATCCATGAGAGTCAGTTGTTTGCAACCCGCTGACCTCTCAGCTATTACCTGCAGAAGGAAGAAAGAATTCTTCATGGAGATGCGGATAACTTCTACACCCCACAGTCTACCAATTAACCGATTAGCCTTCTTAATCTTTGGACCAACTTCAACTCACAGGAAGACTCTGTGGCGCAATGGTAGCGCATCTGACTCCAGATCAGAAGGTTGCGTGTTCAAATCACGTCAGGGTCACATCATCTGTCCTCTGCACTGTTGGTAAACCTTCCCATACTCTGTGCTGCAACAGTAAGTGTTTTTCTTATGATCCATTTCAGCCTGTCTTCACATCACAGACAATTTCTGAATTCCAGGAAGACTGTTGGACTATCCTAGCATCTCCGCTGCACATCTGCAGGCACAAGATGATGACCTCACGCCTTTGGGGTTACAAGCTGTCGTGTAGTCTGAAAATTGATATTTATTTGTTATTTTGAATACAGTGTTTGTTAGAAAAATGGATCTATCAATTATACTGTGTGAAAAGAACATAATATACAGACACCATGTTCTCATCTATTTCCCACTGTTTTAGTTTGACCTAAGCACATATCACCATTTGCTTTGATTTGATTTAAGTTTATTTTGAACAATATAAAAAGAGAAAAAAAACAGAAACAAACAATCAAAAGGTTAGAAATGATGTGTTCAAAAAGGAGTGGGAAGAAGTCTAAACTTATCAACTCCCACCCTTCTCTATGCACCCATGTTATGTTCTAATATGTTTATGACGCCACTTTAAACATTACTGTCTTACTGTATGATAAATGTGGTGTGCAACATCTTGAATGCCATACAAGGGTTGCTATTAAAGGCTCGTTGGTTGAGGGGTATGATTCTCACTTATGGTGCGAGCGGTCCTGAGTTCAAATCCCCAACAAGCCTGTCTCATCACATTGTCAACCAAAGTGCCCAACTGTCCTCAGGGTTGCTAATTTATGTTTCTGCTGTTGGGTGCATTGATAGGTAGCGGGGGAGTGGTCATTAGCAAATCAATGACAAGTGTAGGCTGGAACATGTGGGTGGTTGGCAATCTCACAGACTGTCATGACTCTTACCAAAGTTTGCGTTGGGTGAAAAGCAGTCAACCGAACTAAGTGGTGCTCCGGTGGTAGCCCGCGATCACCAGGTCGTCTAAGGAGGGGTGCACCAGCCCAGGTCGGACACGGAGCTGGTCAAAGCCCCTGTGAATAGACGCTGTAGTGCAGCCTGAGTAAGATAGCGGGGCCCAGTCTTTATGCTGCTATTATACACACTGCTGGGACAACACACACACACACACACACAGCACGTTTTTATCGCACAACATGGTTAGTGGATCATTTACACTGAAAACCTCCATAAACTGAAGCAGAGTGTTGCTCCACCTGGAGAAGAGGACCAGAGACCAACAACACAACAGTCTGTGATCTGACTTCATTCTTTTTAACATTAGACAAAAGATGCAGCTGCACCAGATTAAAATTTAATTCATTTGTATTTTATATTTTACTAACTGTAGCAGTGAGCAATAAAGGCATAAATTACAAAAAAAAAAAACATAAACACTATAAAATTTTCCTCCCTCAAGGGCTCGTTGGTCTAGGGGTATGATTTTTGCTTAAGGTGCAAGAGGTCCTGGTTTCAAATCCCAGATTAGCCCCTCATATGATATGTCCACTATAATAGTTCCACTTCAGTTATTCTGAATGTGCTCTAACTGTTTATAAAAGTCTTACTGTATGACAGATGCAGTTTTCCAGCCCATTAATGCTGAACATCTTTCTCCCGTCATGTATCGGTGGTATTTTTTGGTCATTCACAAGGCTGAATTTTCAAGTCCCACCTGCCTCCAACAAAATGCTAATGAAATACACCAAGTTTACAATTTTCAAATATAATGAAGTAACATCACGTAACAAGATGTTCCATCTGTCACCAACTTTAGTTATCCGTGTCACAAAGGTCAAGGTTTTTTTATCTGTTCTGATGACGATTGGAAATGTCTGTTTATTGTTTATCACTTGTTAGGATCCCTGTTAGCTGTCACTGAGGCAGCAGCTACTCTTCCTGGGGTCCGAATGAAAATGTACATCTGCAATCAAACAGGTACAGGTAGATGCAGAGTCCTACATTAAAACAAAACAATAAAAAACTTTAGCACTTTACCATCAACCTCAACTGCAGTATACACATTGCACTTCCATTACCAGATCCTCTGCATATATGTGTACTTCAGAGTGGTGCTGTGGCTTAGTTGGTCAAAAGCTTCTGTCATTTAAACAGGAGATCCTGGGTTCAAATCCCAGCAGTGCCTTGTTCCTAATGTTAGTTGTTGTAGATATAAGAAAGTAGCAGCTGAAACTTTTCCTGCCTGGACAAGCACTGAGTGAGGAGCCAAACAAAGGTGCCATTATTATGAAAATCCATCAGAACATGAACTTCACAGTCTGTAGAATACAGAAGATTAATGACACACTTTGTCCTGCTGTTATGGAATCAAATCCAACCTCACGTTTTCTATATATTAAACTCATGAGCACTGTTGGGGATCAAACAGAAAAGGACAAAGGTATGAAATCAGATTTTCTTTCTTTCAATTAACAGAAAAGAAATGTTACAACAAATAAAAATTTACATCATTCTGAAATATAAATCCAAAAAATTTACAAAAACAGGGCCCAATTTAAGAAAGGTCAACTAAGCATAAGGAGACTGAAGCTTAAACATAAATGAACAGAACATACCTGACTCACAAATGGCACACTGTGGTTTTTAACTAATGGACTAGTCCTTCTTTAAACACACAGGACTAGTGTGTTTCATTTAACTAGAAAAAAACTAAGTCTAACTATAAATCAGACTAAACAGAAGTTAGGGGGTAGGGTTAACCCTAACCCAGCACTAATAGGTAGAGGCGGAGCCTCTATATTTTTAGCCTGCCATCAACTGCAAGAGCATGTAAGCAGCCATTAACAGGTTGGATGTGGTGAAACATCAGCACACACCAGCTGCTGTTTTCACCCAGGTGGCTCCTACATGGGTTAAACTTGTGACTGTGGTATTGTCAGTGAAAAGGTATTTCTGATTTCATGGGTAATATATACAGCTTTCCATCAACCAAAGGAGCAAAGATGAAACTGTTATGAATTCCTGCCTGGACAAAGTCCAAAACATATGAACTTCTAAGATTCAGCATGAGGCCAGTTTGGGGATTGAACCCATGACGTTGGCGTAACTAGTACCCACTCTAACCAGCTGAGCTAACCGGCTGGTTTGGAAGTTTCCGTGTGTGCCTGTAGGCAGACTCATCACTGCGCTGGATGAAGCCGATGAAAAAGATTATCTCCTTCGAGCTGGGTTTGAACCAGTGACCTAAGGATTTCAGCTATCAGTCTTTACAGTTCTCCGCTCTACAAACTGAGCTATCGAAAGGAGCATTTTGTGTACTGTGATTAATATATACAGTGTGGACGACATTACGTCACAAATTCAGCCATGTCTGAGTTCCCATAACCAGTTTCACTAGACATTCTGATGGCCAACAAAACAGAAAACACAGGCTGGATCGCGCTGAGAAACAAACATACAAAGTAGTTGCCTAGTTGGAGGGTATCATCGACATAGCAGTGAAAATTAGTTCCAAAACTGAATTTGACCAAGAGTTGAAAGATATGGAGACTTTACTTGGGACGGTTGTCATTGGGAGCTTGTTCACATTGAGAAGCTCTTAAATGCACAAATCTATCCAGAAGACCCAGAGAAACACAGAACTGGTGATCAAAAGATCAAAGACTGTATGAAAATAGTTGCCACATCAATAAATGAGTTTATTTCACTGAGGACAAAGAAAAAAGCCGACTCACTTGTAGGGCTGTCAGTGAAACATGGACAGTCTGACATTGCTTGGACATCCTGACTGCACAAAAGAGAGAAGTTTCAGGATGCCTTTCAAAAACCAGGTTTCAACAAACATTTGGCTTCTGGCCCAGTTTTGTTCTTGCTTCTGTTAGCAGAACTCAAAGGTATCTGCCATGACCATGATTGTCTTTGGAGCTTCATTAACCGTGTGCACTCTATGGTGGAGGTCATGAGAAAAAATGGGAGGAGTCTTTGATCTTTTTGGTGTCATTGGAACCTTTGTGACATCACAGTTTCAACATCTCCTTTGATTTTTATTGATGGAACAGGAAAAGGTCTCAGATAAGGTTTGAGTTCACCATGAACAGGTTTCAAGGATATTTAGAGATCATTCAAGATGGACCTTCTAGCTAGAACAGCAGGCTGCAACATGGTCAGACTAAAGAGAGCTGAACATCGATGAGGATGGGATTCAAACCCACGTGTGCAAAGCACAATGGATTAGCAGTCCATCGCCTTAACCACTCGGCCACTTCATCATGTTTTTGGTGAAGATGTCGTCACAGCATGGTCTGGTCTGTACACTAAGCAAGGGTGGGATGAATGGGTTCAAGATTCAAGGTTCAAGGTTCAAGGTTTTTATTTGCCATTTGTGCATAAACAGACAGTCCAGACACATTGGAAATCTTGTGCGGTGTTCTCCGAGTCGGCAGTCTTTAGTAGTAAAAAGTAAAAAAACACACATCACTGTACAAGGATAAATAAATTGTAAAAATATAATATAAAAAATTTTTAAGAATATAATACAAAATTAAAATTGTCAAGTGTGCAAATATACAGAAATCTGTATATATATATGTATATATATATACATATATATATATGAGAGAGAGAGAGAGAGAGAGAGAGGGAGAGGGAAAGAGAGAGAGAGAGGGAGAGCGAGAGGGAGAGAGAGAGAGGGAGAGCAAGAGAGCAATTGAGATTGCAGGGGGGGGGGGGGGGGGGAATTGCACATTTAGCCAAGAATATTGCAAGTGGTCAAGTGAGGTAGTGTTGGTTCAGTGGTCAGTGTTTTGTGTTTGCCATCAGTCTGACTGTGGCCGGGAAAAAGCTGTTGAAGAATCGAGTTCTGTGGGTTATGATGCTGTCCGCTCTGCTGTGCCTCAGGTTGTACCTGCATCGTTTGTGTCTGAGCAGAGGGTGAGCGGGGTGGAGAGGGTCTCTGATGATTCCCTCTGCTCTTTTCCTACAGCGCTGTTCATATATGGTGTCCATGGTTTGAAGTTTTGTCCCAATAATCCTCTCCGCAGTCTTTATGACTCTCTGCAGAGTCTTCCTCTCTTCATCTGTGGTAGTTCCGTACCAGACGGTGATACCTGCGGTGAGGATGCTCCCTATCAGTCCTCTGTAGGCTTGGGTGAGAGGGCGTTGTTTCAGTCCAGCTTTCCTGAGCAGCCTGATGAAGTACAGTCTCTGCTGGGCTTTTTTCACTGTGGCTGTGATGTTGCAAGTGAATGGGATTGGTGGTTCAATAGTAGAATTCTCACCTGTCATGTGGGTTTGACTCCCAAACAACGGAAAGGATCCTCTTACCAACATCCAAATATTAGAAACAGTGCCGCTTTGAATATGGAAAACATGTTAAAACACAGCTGCTTTACATGAAAATCAGCAGTCAGCACTGTCTGTTATGCAGAAGAATGGGGTTTGATTCCCTGATGGGGAGATTATTTTCCTGTTAAACATCATTTGATTGGAAGGGGTCGAGTTAGAACTCTGTTGGTTTCCTCGGTGTCACTTTTGCATAATGCAGAAGGTCAGTGGATCGGAAACAGCTTCATTTTAGAAAATAACGGCACAAACAACTTCCTGTCTTCTCTCCTCAGGTGGATTGACGAGGAAACATCTTCATCAATAATTAGATTTACTTATTTCATATTGATGGCTGATGAAATTATTAGGAATTCACTACATCTTACCCTTTTTACAGTAATATCATTACATTTGAATTTGAATGAATGAACCAGTATAAATTAACATTATTTAGAATTTGAACTTGTTTTAACAGAGTTGTTCATATTTAAGGACCATAAACTTTCTATAAAAGTGGATGTGGTGGTTAAAAGGTACTGAGACTTCCACCTGCAGTCTCTCTAATGACCACCAAAAAGACGTCACATTGTATTGAAGTCAGCGGGGTTTTGCACAGTTTCTGTAGTGTAGTGGTTATCATGTTTGCCTCACACGCAAAAGGTCCTTGTTTCGAAACCAAGCAGAAACAACTTTGTTTTCCGATTGTATTTCCACAAAGGAACCGAAGTCACAGTAGAGTGCACAGTATCTCCGCTTGTTATACGGAAGACCGGGATTTGTTTCCCTGATGGGGAGGAAGCCCATGTTTTCTGTTTATTTTTACAAAATTTCAGAATGCCACTCAAAGAATTGCCTCCTGATTCAGTTTCATCCTCGTTTCTGTCAACAGGACGAGGACGTATGTGGCACGACCTTGGTTGTCTTGCAAGCTTCTTTAAAATGCTCTCAGCCAAATGTTGCTCTGAAGGTAGTCGCCATGTGATTACTAATCATTATTATATGGATCCACTGAGATTTGAACTCTGATCACTGGATTCAGAGTCCAGAGTGCTAACCATTACACCATGTAACCACATGGAACTGTGTAAAGTTTGCTGTCTGGTTGTGTGTTGTGGTCCGTACTTTGTTTAGCAGAAGGAAATTTGGTGATTGACCACTTTTCACAGGAGACAAACTTTGGTAAGAGTCATGATGGTCAGCCACTTATGTTGGGGTATTTTCAGCCAAACAGAAAAGATAAGTTGGGGAAGGTGCTGAAGGAGTGGCAGACCAGCTGGTGGTCCCTCTCTTCAAGAAGAGGGGCCAGAGATAAATAGTCTCGTGCTCTCCTGACTGAGCTAGCTGGGTTGCTAGAAAAACAAAAAATGCCCCAAAAATCCAGACCCTTATGTGTCTTGCCCTGAAGAGTTCAACTAACATTAAAGGCTTTTGATGCCCAGATGTTCAGATCTTATGTACATCTTTGTGCATCACAGTGGTGCTGTGGCTTAGTTGGTCAAAGCGCCTGTCTAGTAAACAGGAGATTCTGGGTTCAAATCCCAGCAGTGCCTCATTGTTATTGTTAAATATTGTCAAGATAAACCAGTGAGTTGCCATATTAAATGTGTCACAGACAGTTTCATCAGCGTACCAGCACTTGACTGGATCCTCCTGTAACTTCCTCTACAGAAGTTCCATTAAAAGGACACAGCAGTCTCTCTGACCAATCAGTTAACTGCACAGTCTTCATGTCTCCCTTTGGAACAGCCTGAAGTTTTGTGGAAGAGCTGAAACCAAACCAGATACTATCCAACAAAAACAGCTGAGTACAGTGCTGTGGACCTGAGCCGGTAACAGACAGTGAAACAGGGTGAATGATTTCACAACCAATGCAGATAAAGGTTGTGTGTGTTATCTGGTTAAAGCAGCCTGTGTTTAAATCCCAGCAGTTCCTTGTTGGTAAAGTCAAATGTTGTAGAAATAAAAAACTACTTTTGGGTTTTCATCAGCTGTAGGTTACAATGATCAACATTAAAAGAAATGAACAACCTCAAATATGTCACTGTGTCTGTAATGATGCTATAAAATATATTATTTTTACTTTTTGAAAGGAATAAAATGAAATAAATCAACTTTCTGATAATATTTTAATGTAATCACATGCACCTTAAATTTGGGTGGGGTCTTATAAGCAATTATTTTTTTAATAGGTTAGGTCAGGAATCAAACAACTAACAACTAACTATGTTTATGGTTCTCCTTGATGAGTTAAATTTAAAAAAAAAAAGAAGAAAAAAAAAGGGAATGGTCACATATAAAGACGGTGGACACTAATCAACCACCATGTTTTGTGTGCAGTCCAAAATGTAGCCTAAGTCTCTGTCCCCCAGATTGTCCATTTGGCATACAAGTTTATTCCATTTGGTGTAAAACTGCAGATATGATTTTATTTTGGAATGTGTGACACACACACAAATAAAATCATATCTGCTACATCTTTTTATGTAAATTGCTTCAGGTGTTATTTGCAGTGTTTTTCAGGTGGGTTGCATTGAAAAAGGAATTGTAGGATATACTCTTTTTTATTTACACAGAGACACCACATGAATCTTTAGACCTATATGTAATATGAAGTTATGATTCAATGTCATTTTAGTCCCTCTATCATTTGGTGAAAACTATGATTTTTACAAAACTTCAATTTGGTGTCAATAATATTTGCCTGCCTGTGTACATTCAAGGTGCACTTTAACATAATATCATAATAATTGATATAATATCCATGTTGGGTAATTAAGAATTAATCGAGAAGCTGCATGTTATTGATTACACTATCCAAATTATAATTTCATTAGTTTATAAAAGCTCTATATAAGAAGTAGTTTCAAAATACCACCCTAAATAAAAAAAAGTTACCGTAACAATCAGTCTTTCCACACACAGCCACAAGTAATCAGTAGGCTAAGGCATACGATCGATAGACGGCTGGGTTTTTTTTTTTTCAGCTTTCAGCAAATTCCACGACATGGTTGAAACGTCAGTGATCCTCCTCAGATGACATCTTAGTGTCTGACAGGGCTCAGTTTTTATCTTCTGATCTGGCCTCGTAAAAAGAGCCGATCTCTGAATGTGCTCCTGCTGCTGGCTCTCTCTCAGCTGATCCCAGCTGATCCGCTCCGAGGCTGACAACCAAATGTACCTCATGTAAGTCAAGCGATGAAATGAATTCATCCTCTCATCTGAACTTTATAAGGGGAGATGAAAATAAATTAGTCACATTTGATTTTAGTTACATTTAACGCCACTTATTTGTCTAATAACAGCTGATTTGTGTTCTTGAATTTCCCTTCGGGGATTAATAAAGTATCTATCTATCTATCTATCTATCTATCTTTCACTTCATTCGTTCACGAGACGAGTCGTGTGCGTCTTTTTGCGCATGCGCTGATCCATCTGAATCGAACGCGAGCGAGTGTGACGTATGCGTCGGTGTCGCGTGGGAGAGCGATGAAAGACAAAAATGGCTTTGATCTCCAGTGACGTCACACAGTCTCGGTGTGGAGTTATGAAATAGTTGTTGATGTTCTGTAAAACACTCCAACCACTCAAAGAGACAAGAAAAGCTCCGATGGAAAACACAGTTAGAAAAACATTCCAGGAACAAGAATCATCTGCAATGGAGCAGAACAGGATCAACATGAGCATGAAGATCACCCACCAGGCTCTTCTGCCCGTGGTCAGAAGACATTTTGGCCGACTGTCTGCAGTTCAGTGGAACTTGTTGGCTGCAGGAATTGTGGACTCAGACACAACAGCTACACTGGCTGACCTTTGCACTGAACTGGTCCAGTTTCTCTGTACTGTTATCATCAAAGTCCTCAGACCCCTAATTGAGGAAAATTTCCAGAAGAGAGAACCTGAGGCTGAATTCAATGTATCTTTGGCAAATATACAAACACATGTAGGAGAAATACTTTCCCAGAGCTTCGCTTTGGAATTAAATGCCCCACAAGGGAAATGTAAGAGTGCTGAGCAGCTAACAGAGCTGATTGATACAGAGGCTTTAGAAAAGGTGAACTCCATTGTATCTGAGGCCGTCAACAGGCCTGTTTGGCCATCAGAGCCTGTTTGTTTCATCAGGGGCTCTGTTTCCAACGTCCAAACTCTCAGTCATATGGTGTATCATGTCAGCAGATGTCTGAGAAGATGTTTGAAGAAACTCAGCTCCCACTGCCTGGGAGGGTGTTGGAAGCCAACAAGCATGGATTCTGCCCCATGGAGGGTCTCTGCGTCTACATCAGGGATGACTGAAATAGTGGAACCAGAGCACGGTGAGACTCCTCTGAGCGTTAAGTCCAACATCTCTGTCCCCTCAGCCACTAAAGCTGTGACTGACATCTTTGTCAAATGGTCCAGCGGGTCAGCAGACATGGCAGCAAAGGGAGAAGATTCTCCCCTGTCTCACATCTCAGGGGAGGCTCAGGACGCAGCGTCACACATTGTGAAAGGAATAATCACAGATCTTCATTACAATGGCTCAGAATGTGCTGCTGAGGGCAGCCAGAGAAACTTCTCACCCCAGCCTCACTTTAATCTGAGGACAATTCTCCCCAAGGTCAAAGAGTTTTTCACTTCACAGCCCAGCACTTCAGACCAGATTCATTACAAAGACAGATTTTCCAGCTTTGCCCAGAAACAATATGAAAAAATGGTGGCAGAGCTGAAGAACAAATTCAAGAAACAAGACCCAGAGTTCCTAGTGAGACTCAAGCAGGCTTCAGGGTCCCCTCAGGTGGGCTTCATTGAACAGGAGCATCCCAGACAAAATCCTGAATCTTTCAGAACAGCCAGCAGGGTGTCAAGGAAGACCGTATTGTCACGAGGTTCTTCATTTAATTCCACGACGATAAAGACTGATGTGGAAGCTTTGTTCCATGAATTCCACCAGCCAGAGCACCCTCCAGCACATGTCAGCAGGGCTCTGGACAACATCAAGGCCAGAGGAGAGTTCTCAAAGGATCTGATAGAGAAAGTATACGATCATCTGATAGCTGGACAG
Organism: Remorina albescens; assembly: GCA_034769265.1. Taxonomy (NCBI): domain Eukaryota; kingdom Metazoa; phylum Chordata; class Actinopteri; order Carangiformes; family Echeneidae; genus Remorina; species Remorina albescens. The sequence goes on along the minus strand of CM068496.1, from coordinate 11,405,672 downwards.
ACCTACGAGCTTCCTGTGGCTTCAGGGGGCAGATATGTTTCAGACTCTGTCATCCCTCAAGTAATCAGGACGAAGGAAGGAAGACTACAGCTTTCTCCTGAGGTTCTGTACGCCATGACGGAAGACACAGTGGAACAGTTCCTGCAGAAGGTTCTCCTCTGGATGAAAAGCGAAAATAATTACAGTGACAAAGTGTCTGGTGCCCTCACTGACATCAAGGAAGTAATCACAGACATGCTGCACACGGCAGAAGAAGGTCAAATCAGAGTCAGCAAGAGGACTTCTTCCCGTTCAGGTCAGACTCCTTCTTCCTTTGAGGCTGCAGCATCTGGACCAATGAGAAGAAGAAAAGGCTTTGCACATGTTGACAGTCATGAGTTGATACTGCGCAAGTTGGCTCAAAGACAATCTCTTGACGAGTGTTCTGACAGCCTTCCTCCAGCACATTTTTACCCCAGTGCAGCATCAGCCACGCCTGTGAAGCCATCATCAGAGTCCACTGAGAGCTCCTCTCATGTCTCAGATGAGATGAGCAGGAACATCATAACTGCTCTTGTCCTGAGGCTCCTCACTAAAGTCCCCAACATAACTGGAGGCTCCCCGCAGGCAGTAGAAATGAACACCATCATCCAGCGTCTGTCGGGCCTCGCGCAGGAAGACGTGAAGATCCATGGCTCCATTTTCAGGAAGAACAAGGACACCATGAAAGAGCTGAACCAGACCATTATTAAGGACCTTTTCAAGGAGTTTGGCTCTGCAGAGAAACTCCTGGAGGCTGCAACAGCATCACAAGACTCATCTTTTGATGACGCTCTGGTGAAACATCTACTGAACGCCCTCCTCAAGCCGCCCAAGAAGAAGAAGAAGTCCAAAGTGGCCCAGTTTTTCTCAGCCATGAGGAAGACTTTACTCAGACCAACAGCCTGACTGGACTCCCAGCCCCAGTCTTTGCTGTGTGAAGGGTACTACCAGTGTGCTGGCGTAGGGTTTACTCCGGGTGCTCCGGTTTCCCCAATCTTTGATTATTTAAAAAAAAACAAAAAACCCAGAGGAGGAGCTTGTTTTCAATCTCTCAAAGGTCAGTCAGAAGGAGAATAATTATTTGGGCCAAAGAATGCCACTTGGGCTGGTGAATCTGACTCTTACTTTGAACCTGGTTTGATGATGTAAAATGTAAAATGAAATATATAATGTATAATCTTTCTAATGTAAAATAAATACTAAGAAATAAAAATAATAATAAAAAACAGACAATGACATTTTGTTTTCAAGCTCTTAAAGGTATAAATATCACACAGGTTGATCACTATGAAAAAAATTTTTAATCTTCACATCTTTACAACAAAATGATACACAAACCTTCACCTTCACACACAGGAAGGAGGAGCACAAAGTCTCTACTCATGTGCCTGAGAAGGAAAAAGTGCTGCCATACTTTATATCTTATTGTGATGTCATTAAATATCAAACTACACAATAAGTGGAACAGAAATCTGACAGAGCTCAAACATGTATGACTGACTCAGCAGGGCAGTTACTTTATCACTACTGCGTATTCAGATCTGAGGAAGAGAAAATGTCCTTTGTCATTCAGAATCAAAGTTAGTTTGGCATCAGCCAAAATAGATGTTTGAGTCAAACAGATCTGAAACCACAAACTGTATAAAAACAGATAGTAATAAAACAGTTTTCATTCTCTGATTGCATTTGTAGAGCCAGACAATCTGCACAGATACATCCTACTATATTTATTACTATTCATAGAGTAAAGAAATAAAGCTCATTGGTTCAAATGAGACTGAAAGATAATGAAGAAGAAATGATACAGTTTGATGGTCTTCACTGTGAAGGCAGACGGTTCTTAGAACTTTTAAAGCATATTTAAAGGTTGGAAAAGCTCTTTGTATAACAGTTCTGTACACACACACACACACACAAATACTCCAACTGATGATTAATCTAAAAAAGTTGGCAATTAAATCATAATCAATAAATAGTTGCAGCTACATCCATAATATGAATATAAAGAAGCTGAGGCCATGTTGGCCCTGTGATAAACTGCTGGCCCAATAAATATGAGAGGTATGAGTAACAGATGAGTGTCCATTCAATCCTGTTACTCAACCAGGATAGAAAGACTATTTCGGGGGGATTAATTTCAGTTCTGCAGTAATACACACTTTACATTTAGTTCAACTCCCATTAAACACTTCTCATATTTATCATTGGGAAGCAGAATGGTGGAGGTTTGGATGAAGATGAACAGACTTTGGATAATTTCAGAAACAGTTGAAGTTGTCAGTAAAATGGATGATTTGGGAGCTGCATGTAGGTTGGAGCCAGGTGTGCAGGCTGAGGATGCAACTTGAGATTAAAGTTGTTCTTAGTGTACTCAGACACAGGACAGGAAGTGTCATTTCTCCTAACATGTAGCATGAATCTTGCTCTTGAAGTTGTTCATCCAATATGACCGGGCTGTGGCAGCAGTGAAGCAGCAAGTGATTGATTTAAAGAAGCATGAAACTAGAACATGCTGAGGCAACAACTAACCGTTGTTGGCAGGATTTGAACCAGCACAGAGTACCCCCCAATGGATTTCAAGTCCATCGCCTTAACCACACGGCCACAACAACCATGCACAGCAGGGCTCCCATGACTCAACATTTTCCAGCCTGGATAGTTTCCTCCTCAAAGGACAGGGCTGTTGCTGCCTTCACTTCCCATGGAAGAAAATCTTACATGTGACTGCTTCTATGAAGTACACTTCCTGCTGTCTGACTAATGATTGTTACAAAAGGCCATTTAGGAACAAACATTTTCCGCCCAAATGTGCTTGTAGCAGCGTAAGGCAGTCTCAGTAATGTATTTATTCACACTTTCAATAATTTCATACTTTAGTTGAAAGTTATTTTTCATTTAATGTCTAAAATATTTCCTTCTGTTCTGAGTTGCTGGCAAAAGGCTAAATATGGAGAAGATGGCCCACAAGACGTGGAGCAGAGCATTGTTGGAGGAAGAGCAGGGAGCAGGTTTTAACTTCTGTTTAGTTTGATTTATAGTTAGACTTAGTTTCTTTCTAGTTAAATGAAACACACTATTCCTGTGTGTTTAAAGAAGGACTAGTCCATTAGTTAAAAACCCCAGTGTGCCATTTGTGAGTCAGGTATGTTCTGTTCATTTATGTTTAAGCTTCGGTCTCCTTATGCTTAGTTGACCTTTCTTAATTTGGGCCCTGTTTTTGACCATTTTTTGGAGTGATATTTCAGAAGGATGTAAATTGTTATATGTTGTAACATTTTTTTCTGTTAATTAAAAGAAAAAATCTTGTTTCATACCTTTGTCCTTTTTTGTTTGATCCCTAAAAGTGCTCATGAGTTTAATATATAGAAAACGTGAGGTTGGATTTGATCACATAACAGCAGGACAAAGCGTGTCAGTAATCTTCTGGATTCTACAGACTGTGGAGTTCGTTTTTTGATAGATTTTCATAACAAAGTAGCATAGGTACAGCACACAGCTGAAAAGTTTCCTGTTCAGGATGGAATATGGCTCCTCACTCAGTGCTTGTCCAGGCAGGAAAAGTTTCAGCTCCTAGCTTGTTATATCTACAACATGTAACTTTAGATACAAGGCACTGTTGGGATTTGAACCCAGAATCCCCTGTTTACAAGTCAGGCACTTTGACCAACTCAGCCACAGCACCACTCTGATTTATGCCTTTATTAAGACAGTTAGTGGCAGAGAGGCCAGCAGGAAACGAGGCAGAGAGGGGAATGACCTGCAGCGTCTGTACTAGGCTGAAACCAAACGTGGGAAGCCATCATAACGTGTTATGTCCCTCAGTTGGAGCTCAGGGTGATGAGGGACAGTAAACTGAGAAGAACAACAGCAGAAGTTAAAAGGAGAACATTTTGTTTTTTTAATATTTTATCAGTCATCCATAAATAATTTATTCCTCATCAGTCAGTGCAATGTGTATACTCGTCAGTTTTATACAGAAAGATGAACTTTTTTCCTGAAGTACATACATATGACATCCATATTTACTGTTTCTCCAAATGTATGCATTAAAAATAAAGGGGTATGAACAATGTTGGGGAGTATCATAGGAAACATGTTATGGACATATGCAATTGAAGTAAATAATACATGTAATTAGCTCACTGCTACAGTTAGTAAAATATAAAATACAAATGAATTCAATTTTAATCTGGTGTTCATGTTTATTTTACAGCATTTTATTTTATTTTTATTTTAGCAGCTGCAGCTTTTTTCGAATTTTAAAATGAATGAAGTCAAATCCAAGACTGTTGTGTTGTTGGTCTCTGGTCCTCTGCTCCAGGTGGAGCAACAGTGTCCTTCAGTTTGTGGAGTTTTTTGGTCTAAATGAAGAAGGACGAAGCCGTGTTGTGTGTGTGTGTTGTCCCAGCAGTGTGTATAACGCAGCATACAGACTGGGTCCTGCTGTCTTACTCAGGCTGCACTACAGCGTCTATTCACGGGGGCTTTGACCTGCTCCGTGTCCGACCTGGGCCGGTGCACCCCTCTTTAGACGACCTGGTGATCCCGGGCTCCCCCCGGAGCACCATATCGATACCGAACTTAGTGCGGACACCCGATCGACATAGTCCGCTGCAGCCCAGAGCTCCTGAGCTCAAACGCTCCGCCAGCCTCAGCCTCCCGGTAACTTGGATTACAGGCGCAGCAGGTTAACTATGACAGCACCAATAAAGCCACCCTCACTAAGAAGTGAGTTCAACCGAGCAGATAAAAGCATCAGAGTTTTTGTTTTGATATATTTTGACATGTTGGCCACTTTTGTTGATTTTTATGCTGTCTAAACAGAAAGATTTAGTTTTTACTGCAGTACAATACCCCGACTCATTTATTCATCCATTTCATCCACTCATCTTTTCAAGAGTTTTTTTTTATATATATAAATGTTTAGAAAAAGGAAAGTGCCCTATGTGGTTTCAATGTAAATAGTTCAAAGTTTATAAATGATTTACATTCAGTCAGAAATTATTAGAGTCTATTTTTTGTGGCATTAAGCTCCAAGTTCAGTTTGGTAAATATATAAATAAAGCCATGTAAATAATAAACATTTCATATAATGTAAACATTAATAATTCATTTTACAAATATGTTTTTATTTTTTGCAATAAATTAATTTAAGCAACAAATCTAAGGAGCCACTTGGGGGCAGAAAGAGTTTGGGGGGCTGTTATTGTTTCAGCTGTCATGGTTGAAACGTCAGTGATCCTCCTCAGATGACATCTTAGTGTCTGACAGGGCTCAGTTTTTATCTTCTGATCTGGCCTCGTAAAAAGAGCCGATCTCTGAATGTGCTCCTGCTGCTGGCTCTCTCTCAGCTGATCCCAGCTGATCCGCTCCGAGGCTGACAACCAAATGTACCTCATGTAAGACAAGCGTAGGGTGACCGGACAGTCGGTGCGGGACAGTCACGCATTTCCATTACTTTTCACACGTCCCGCAAATTGAGACTCTGTCCCGTATTGTTATTGAAAGTCAGACTTTTTTACCGTATAATCTGGCATTTATCAAATGGCTGTGTGTGGAGAAAGCAGTGTGAGCTGTCATCAGGGGGCGGAGCGAGCTGTGCGATGATCATGTCAATCAAACTAGGACGCGGACTCAGGTTAAGGGCGCGCCCACGCCACAATAGCAAACAATGCTAACGGCATCGGCATGCAGGAGACATGGAGGAAAGGGATGGAAGCACGACCCGTACATCTAAAAAAAGGAAATGCAGCTACAACAAAGACTGGGAAACTATGTTTGGAGTTGCGCTGGGGTTGTGTTGTTATCTGTTGTTGAAGAAAATACAGGCAAGCCATACCCTTTTAAAGCACATTAAAGTACTCTACTTGAAATAACAATTGTAGCCTTGCCTGTCTGTTCTGTTTGATTGTACACAGTCAGGTGTGTTAACGAGAGGCACTGTGAAATAGCATGAACGTTTCATGCTTACTATGTTTTCTTATGTGAGAGAACGTGGGAAAGTTGCATTTAAATAAGATATATTTGCAGTCTGTTATGTGCTACTGAATCAACCAGACGGCAAAGCATAGTACTATTATAAGCTAGGGGGCAGAATAGAAATGTTGTTTTTTTTTAAGTTATTTAAGACAACCTCGATGCATTGGTGTCCCACATTGTCCCACAATTTCCCACACAAACGTAGTCTTTGTCCCACATCTGGTGAATTGGGATCTGGTCACCCTAGTCAAGCGATGAAATGAATTCATCCTCTCATCTGAACTTTATCAGGGGAGATGAAAATAAATTAGTCACATTTGATTTTAGTTCAATTTAACGCCACTTATTTGTCTAGTAACAGCTGATTTGTGTTTCATTTCATTCGTTTCATTCGTTCACGAGACGAGTCGTGTGCGTCTTTGTGCGCATGCGCTGATCCATCTGAATCGAACGCGAGATACTTTGACGTATGCGTCGGTGTCGCGTGGGAGAGCGATGAAAGACAGGAAATGGCTTTGATCTCCAGTGACGTCACACAGTCTCGGTGTGGAGTTATGAAATAGTTGTTGATATTGTTCTGTAAAACACTCCAACCACTCAAAAAGACAAGAAGAGCTCCGATGGAAAAAACAGTTAGAAAAACATTCCAGGAACAAGAATCATCTGCAATGGAGCAGAACAGGATCAACATGAGCATGAAGATCACCCACCAGGCTCTCCTGCCCGTGGTGGGTCAGATTTAAACAGTGTAGTGTTAGCTCAGTCATTTCCTGCAGGTGGGTCATGAATTTCCAGCTATTCACTTTTTGTTGTGGAACGGAAAAAGTCAATGAACCTCATTGTGAATTCTTCTTCTTCATCTGTACAGCTGGAGGCAGCTCAGAGCACACCTGTGGAGGCTCAGGTGCTGGTTCAGGCATCACTTCTTCCACTTGGGTCTTGTTCTCAGCCACATCCTGGTTCTTAGCCTCTGTCTCTTCAGCCACAGAGGTAGGAATGAAAAAAGCAGCACTTGTCCATCATCATGAGCTCCCTCCCCTCCTGATCGAGGCATTGATTGACTGTTGCTTTTAAGTAGCCTTCAATGACTGTCCTTTTGTCATCACATATACATTTGTGTTCAGTCACTAATTTGGTAGGATGACTACGCAGGATAATTTGCTCCAGGCTGAACAGATAATTGAGGGATCAGACTGTTGGACAAGATGAGTATAAGATCAGTGCTTCGTTATCAATGCTGGAGATGCCGGGGATTGAACCCGGGGCCTCATACATGCAAAGCATGCGCTCTACCACTGAGCTACATCCCCTGCATGGTGTGATAGCTTTAGCAGCTTTAGCTAACCAGATGGCTTCTGAGCTCCTGCGACAGCTAAAACACCAATCTGTCTGATGAAACCTTTTGGATGAGATGAGGCCATTGATAATGCTGCCTGTCCTCACTAGCTCCTCCTCTGTGGTGACCCCCAAACAGGACACAACCTCAGTATCATTACAAGTCATGCTGCTGAACAATTAATGCTGCAAGGATTCATTTCAGCTTCACTTTAACAGATTGGTTTCATACATTTATGTGACAAACAGTCAGGTCATGTCCTCTGTGTCTTTGCAGTTTTACAGAAGCAAAACAAAACAACTCAATAACAAAATGTTTTTAGATTTAATTTCTGTTTTTCAAGCTGCATGATTATTAACAACTGGACAACAGGAGAGATTTTATGAATCATTACATTACATTTGACTAAACTGAACTGAACACCGATGAGGGTTTGGGCAACTGACAGTTGAGTCTTTATTCCTTCCGTTGAAGGCCAGATATATATATTACCCATTAAATCAAGAAGCCCTTTTTGCTGACTAAGCTACAGTCACTTGTTTAACCCATTTACTAACCACCTGGGTAGACACAGGATGTTGTGTTTGCTGATGAGTAGATATATTTTGGACTTTGTCCAGGCAGGAATTCATAACAGTTTCATCTTTGCTCCTTTGGTTGATGTAAAGCTGTATATATTACCCATGAAATCAGAAATACCTTTTCATGACAATGTCACAGTCACAAGTTTAACCCATGTAGGAGCCACCTGGGTGAAAATGGCAGCTGTTGTATGATGATGATTCCCCACATCCAACCTGTTAATGGTTGCTTACATGCTCTTGCAGTTGACCTTTGAAATTTGTAGTGAAAAATACAAAATCTTTCCCAATCACTTGTTTGAAATTCAAAACTTACAGACAGCTGTTTGTTCTGCATACTTTTTAAACAAGACAAAAAAAAAAAAAAAAAGCTACAAGCAGGCCAGTTAGCTCAGCTGGTTAGAGCATGATGCTAATAACACCAAGGTCATGGGTTCAATCCCCATACTGGCCACATGTAGCAACTCAGAACTGATGTTTTTCACTCTGTCCATATGAAACCCCATAGACTTCAATACACTGACTACATTTTCCAACCAGTGGAGCTGCCCCCTGGTGGTCATTAGAAGTGCAGCCCCTCTGAGCTGGTGGCAGACCAAGGGTTCAGTCTGGCCACATCTTCCACATGTGATGGCACACACACTGTGTATTGTGGCAACATCCGTCCCCTCAGAGAGAATCTTCTCTTTAATGGGGCAGATATCTTTAGTCTGCCCTGGATGTCCAACAACTGCTGTCCATTACTACAACAGGGAGCCACAGGTTTTAGTGTCTTCAGTCCTAACCCCATTATTGTGAAACAATCAAATTCACATTTTATGTGGCTTTTTCATCCACTTTGGAAGAGTTTGGTTCACAAATTTTACAAAACGCATTGTAAGTAGTGGGATTTGAACCCACACCTCCATTCAGAGACCAGAATGCCCTTTTGGGCAGGAAGCAGTTAATCTTGACTTTGGTGCCTTAGACCACTCAGCCATCCTGACATGTGTGTCCAGCTGCCAGTCTCTGATGAGGAAACAGAAAAGTTAATGCTAGCTTTGATAGGACAGTGTCAGCTACACAGTGCATTGCAGTTTGCTGTGTTTGGGGCAGCTGAGCTGCAGACCAGTCAGAGTGATCATGCTGACCACTGTGCATCACCTGCCTGAAGAATGCACCCTGGCAGAGGCAGTGTTCTGCTGGGTAACTTGGATCTAAAAACCTATTTATCGCCCAACGTGGGGCTCAAACCCACAACCCTGAGATTAAGAGTCTCACACTCTACCAGACACAAACAAATTAATCATTAATAGGCTGTATGGAGTCATCATCAGCATACACCAGCTGCCGTTTTCACCCAGGTGGCTACTACATGGGTTAAACTTGTTACTGTGGCATCGTCAGTAAAAAGGTATTTCTGATTTCATGGGTAATATATACAGCTTTCCATCAACCAAAAATGAAACTGTTATGAATTCCTGAATTACTTCAAGGACTCTGCAGGTGGCCTGTATGGGGATTGAACCCATGACCTTGGCGTTATTAGCACCACGCTCTAACCAGCTGAGCTAACCGGCCTGTTTGGAAGATGTGCTGTATTTTTCACCTCATTTTCTTTATTTCAATATCTAAATTGTTGTGTATTCTGTTCTTTTCTTTGTTCTACTCTTAAGTCAAGTAAGGATGTTAATTAAGGCCTAGTCAAAGGTTTCTATATGACCCATTGTAGATTGAACTAAAGGAATGTGTCTTGGGGGTCAAACTGGCACCCATTTGCCCTCCTGATGGACATGGTAGGGCTGAGATAACATAGAGACAGGATGAGGAAGTTTATCCTGGCTCCTAAAAGGTGAAAGGCCAGAGACCTGGGACCAGATAATATCATACCATCTGCTTGGAGGTTTCTTGTTTGGAAGAAGTGTCCATTTCAAAGACAGATAAGACCTATAAATACGGGGGTTTGGGAGACAGAGGACAGGAGATCTCACATTGGCAGAGAGGCTCCAGGATTCGGCATTTTTAGCACTGTACCGTTCTTGACAATAAACTTCTTTTTTGACTGCAAGAAAAGACGTGTCAGCGGTGATCACTTCTTCACATCGGCATCTCAAGATACCACCAACCCTTTTAGGCTTAATATAAAAGTATGCAGAACAAACACCTGTCTGTCACTTTTGAATTAAAAAGAGCCGATCTCAGAATGTGCTCCTGCTGCTGGGTCTCTCTCAGCTGATTCCTGTGTGTCATGACAATTTCCAGAAGAGAGAAGCTGAGGCTGAATTCAATCCTTCTTTGGCAAATATACAAACAGATGCAGGAGAAATACTTTCCCAGAGCTTCGCTTTGGAATTAAACACCCCACAAGGGAAATGTAAGAGCGCTGAGCAGCTAACAGAGCTGATTGATACAGAGGTTTTAAAAAAGGTGAACTCCTTTATATCTGAGGCCGTCAACAGCCCTGTTTGGCCATCAGAGCCTGTTTGTTTCATCAGGGGCTCTGTTTCTAACATCCAAACTCTGTCATATGGTGTATGTGGCCTTGATAATGCTAACTGAGCACCAGTCAGTGCTCTCATCCTCTTAGATGAGTCCTAACAACAGCACTCAGTTTTGTCATATTTTAATGCAGTGCAGATTACAGAGATCCTCCAACATGCTCTATAGCTTTTAACAACCTTTAATAACCTTTGAGTTCACCATCAACAGGTTTCAAAGATATTTAGAGATCACTCAAGATGGACCTAAAGTCTGACATTTAGGATAATTCTAGCTGGAACAGCAGGCTGCAACATGAAAACAGCAACATCTCTCTGTAGCGCAATCGGTCAGCGCGTTCGGCTGTTAACCGAAAGGATGGTGGTTCGAGCCCACCCAGGGACGCACTTTGATTAATCCACTCACATTTTCGGGTCGTCCCTTAACATATTAACACAACCAGTCAGCGTGCCAGTATCCAACCTCACAAACTTTAAACAATATTCAATGGTTCTGGTGAAAGAGGAGGCAGAATATCAGAAATAATTTCATTGAAACCAATGTAGCAGAAAGGGATAGTTCAGATGTGCTAACATCAACATGTAGAGTGGGAATGCCGTAAACAGAAATTCTCACTTTGAGCAAAGTAGAACACTGTCTATTATTTGCATCACTGCCTTAGCAGAGGATGGTTTCCATCCATCCACCTCTGGGTTATGGGCCCAGCACTCTTCCACTGCTCCACTCTGCGTACAGCTGATCTTGATGATACCCTACAGTATGTAGATCTACATGATACTTGCCAAATACTGTTTGCTGTTCATCATGTAATTTCCCCTGATGACACCCTAACCAAATTCTTGTTGAAACAAAACAGGTAACTAAATAAGTGACACTTTATTATACTCCAGTTTGTATTATATTACAGACTACAAAACTGCTGTCAGGACACGATCAGCAGACCCTCAGCTGCCTCCTTGTGGTTCCATGGTGTAGAAATATTGTCTCTTTTGAAATTGGCACCTTGTGACCATGAACAGTAAACAAACAACTTGAGTTCCTGTTCTTGATTTAAACAGGACACAGTTTCAGTCTCGTCCGATCTCAGAAGCAAAGCAGGGTCGGGCCTGTTTAGTGCTTGGATTGGAGACTGGCTGGGAATACTTGGTGCTGTAGCTTTTTTTACTTCTTGTGGCCTCCACCAGAGAATGAAAAGAAAGAAAGGCATATCTGAGGCCTTCTCCTCTGTTGAAGGATGATTTGTTTACTTTGATTCATTTACAGTGTGGATAACGTGAGGACATAAATCCAGCCACATGTGAGTTCCCATAACCAGTTTCATTAAAAAGGACTGTGATCACAATTAGCTGAAAAAAAGTTGTAAATATGAAATGCTTCACCCTTGACGTGCGATGGTGGTATAGTGGTTAGCATAGCTGCCTTCCAAGCAGTTGACCTGGGTTGGATTCCCAGCCATCGCAGTAACTTTTGTGTCTTATTTTTGTTATCCTTCCTGAAATCTGAGGCATTATCCCACAAAAACCCCGACCCTAGATGAAGGTTAGCCTTTTCACTACATTATTCACAGTAATGGAACTTATCTTGTCTGCATCCATCCATCCATCCATTTGTCTTCAACGCAAGCAACAGATTTCCCTCACTCATGAACAAGACTCTGAGATATTTGAACTCCTTCACTTGGGGCAAAGACTCATTCCTCACCTGCAGTAGGCAATCCATCGGTTTCCTACTGAGAACCATGGCCTCAGATTTAGAGGTGCTGATCCTCGTCCCTGCTGTGAACCGATCCAATGAGCGCTGCAGATCGCAGACCGATGGTGCCAAAAGGACCATATCATCTGCAAAATCCTCCTGCTACCAACTGGAACCTCTCCTCATCATGGCTGGGCCTCAAAATCCTGTCCATAAATATCACTAACAGAATCGGACACAAAGCACAGCCCTGCTGGATGCCAACACCCACCAGAAACAAATCCAGCTTATTTCCATATTGGCATCGGATGGCTCCATACTCCCACAGAACATCCCTGGTAACCCGGTCATACACCTTCTCCTGATCCACAAAGCACATTCCCCCTCAAGGAATTGAATCCCTGTCTTCCACATGTCCACTATAATACTAGTGGATTAAACAAAGTATATCCCTCAGTGGGCTCAAACCACCATCCTTTCAGTTAACAGCCGAACATGCTGACTGATTGCGCCACAGAGACATGTTGACCTTTCCATGTTGCAGCCTGCTGTTCCAGCTAGAATTATCTTAAAGAGTCAGACTTTAGGTCCATCTTGAATGATCTCTAGATATCTTTGAAACCTGTTGATGGTGAACTCAAAGGTTGTTAAAGGGGCCTTTTCTCAAAGGTTAGCTACAATATGTTAAATACAACATGTTAGCATATTAGCACAGGGGAATTAGCTCAAATTGTAGAGTGCTCGCTTAGCATGTGAGAGGTAGTGGGATCGATGCCCACATTCTCCACAAGACTTTAGCTCTTTGTTGGAGATACAGCAACAAGTGAACTAAACACAGCATGTCTGGCTGCTTTTGAGTACATGTGGGAGGGTTCTGAAAATATTGTTAGCAATTTAACTAAACAAACTGTCCCCTGATGGCTATTGAAAGGAGCCAGCACCAAACGCATGAAAGGGAAACATCACTTAGTGTCTGACTTCACTTCATTTGTGAAAACACAAGCAAAGTTGGATGGCTGAGTGGTTTTGGCGCCAGACTCAAGATTAAAATCCTTCTCTCATAAAAGAGGCTTCTGGTCTCCATATGGAGGTGTGGGTTCAAATTCCTCTCCTGACAAGGTCTTGTGTAAAATTTAATTTCTCAACGACAAAGTTTGGCAACTTGCAGTTGATGACGAAACTCTTCAGAGAAATAAACATAACAGTTTAAGAGCAACAAATGACTTCTGGTCATTTGTTGCTCTTCTGGAAGCCCGGCTAGCTCAGTCAGTAGAGCATGAGACTCTTAATCTCAGGGTCGTGGGTTTGAGCCCCACGTTGGGTGTTTAAAAAGCTTTTTAGAGGTTTCCCAGCAGAACACTGCCTCTGCCAGCTTACCTTCTCACAGTGGATCCTGGTGACATGAGTTCACCAGGGAGGTGATCCACAGTGGTCAGCATGATCACTCTGACTGGTCTGCAGCTCAGCTGCCCCATACACAGGAAACTGCAATGCACTGTGTAGCTGACACTGTCCTATCAAAGCTAGCATTAACTTTTCTGTTTACTCATCAGAGACTGGCAGCTGGACACACATGTCAGGATGGCCAAGTGGTCTAAGGCACCAGACTTAAGATTAACTGCTTCCTGCTCAAAATGGATTTCTGGTCTCTGAATGGAGGTGTGGGTTCAAATCCCACTTCTGACAATGTGATTTATAAAATTTGTGAACTCTACCAAAGTGGATGAAAAAGCTGCATAAAACATGAATTGTAATTGCAATAATGGTGTTAGGACTGACTATCTAACTTTACTATGTTAGACGTAACTAAGTGAAGTTTCCAAGGAGGACTCTGCTAATCCTGTCTGTTGAATGTTGTTTAAGAACAGTTTAACATGCAAACAGAGAAAAGACAATAGTAAAGAAATCCAGCGTTAGAGTTCTTACCTGAACTCCGGTGAATATTTGCTACAGGTGCTGCAGGAAGACAGAAGTTTGTTTCAAGACTTTCAAGATGAGTGGTGATTTACAGCATTTAGTTTGCAGCACAACTTCCTGTGGGTGTTTCAAAATAAAAGCACTGATCTTTTTTTTTTTTCTTTTGTCAGGTAACTTCCAGTTTTATTTTATATTACATTTTCTTGCTAAGGAAATAAATAGTCACACATCTCCACACATATCCACCATATAAGAACTGGAGATAGTTTCGCTCCATCAAAAACGTCTCCCTTGACACTGGAACCTCAAGCCAGCACCTTTGACCCACATCAAGCTATGGATCTGTGGTTCCATGGTGTAATGGTTAGCACTCTGGACTTTGACTTGAGTGATCTGAGTTCAAATCTCAGTGGGACCTCTGATACCTTATTTAGTGTGATAGTGATTAAGAATAACCAATAACATGCACCCTTCACCCAAAACAGAGCCTCATGGACCAACCCTGAGCAGAGAGGAGGCTTCATCAGACAGTTTTTCTTCTCACCTGCTGCAGTAGCTCAGAGCCTCTGTGGTTAGGTAAAGGTCCAATGAGGATGTAGCTCAATGGTAGAAGACATGCCATATTGTTGATGAAGCTCACAGGACGGTCATGGTCATGCCACATATCTTCTAGTCCTGCTGACAGAAACAAGAACAAAACTGGGCCAGGAGCCAAATGTTTGTTGAAACCTGGTTTTTGAAAGTTTTCTTTCAAAAAAAGTTTCTGGTTTTTGTGCAGTCAGGATGTCGGAGCAATCTCAGACTGTCCATGTTTTACCAACAGCCCTACAAGTAAGCCGGGATTTTTCTTTGTCCTCAATAGCTCTTTTTTGTCTTGTTGAGATACTGCAGTTAACACAGTTGGACAGTGAACCCTCAGCGCACTCTTTCTGGTTTCATGGTGGAATGGTTCGCACTCTGTACTCAGAATTAAGCGATCTGAGTTCCGATCTTGGCGGGACCTGACTACTGAACTGTTGAGAAAGAAAACCCTGGGTTTCGGCAGCTGTGGTGGGTCCTTTAGAAGAGTGTACCTGTGTTTTGTTTTTTAATTATGGACATCTTACATTGAAGTCGACTATTCTAATAGAGCAGTAGCAGACTCGTCTATTCAAGAGTGTAGTTATAGTCACTGAGCAGTGAGGGGAAAGATGGTATTCACCATCTGATCCCACAGGAGCTGAGGAAGTGTTAGTGTTAGTGTCTGACTGTTTGCTGGTCAGACACTAAAGGCTAAAGGCTGAAGCCACCAGCTGGGGGGGTTCTAAGCCATCTATTCCCTCTGTACTGATGGGGAATGTTAACTACCTGTCCAACAAGATGGAAGAACTGATTGCGTTGTGTAAGACAGAGCAGTATTACTGAGAGAGAATTCAGTCTGCTGATCTCAATCAGGAAGGGAGGGAGGTCATGATGATGGTGGAGGACGATGATGGAAAAGTGCTGCTTTTTTCACATTCCTACTGATGTGGCTGAAGAGACAGAGGCCAATAAGCAGGATGTGGATAAGAACAATACACAAGACACAAGAAGTGAGGCCTGAACCAGAACCTGAGCCTCCACAGGTGAGCTCTGAGCTGCCTTCAGCCATACAGATGAAGAAGAATTCACAATGGAGGAGGTTCATTGACTTTTTCCGTTCCACAACAAAAACTGAATAGCTGGGATTCATCACCCACCTGCAGGAAATGACTGAGCTAACACTACACTGTTTAAATCTGACCCACCACGGGCAGAAGAGCCTGGTGGGTGATCTTCATGCTCATGTTGACCCTGTTCTGCTCCATTGCAGATGATTCTTGCTCCTGGAATGTTCTTCTAACTGTGTTTTCCATCGGAGCTCTTTTTGTCTCTTTGAGTGGTTGGAGTGTTTTACAGAACAATATCAACAACTATTTCATAACTCCAAACCGAGACTGTTTGACGTCACTGGAGATCAAAAACCATTTCCTCTTTCATCGCTCTCCCACGTGGCACCAGCGCATACGTCACACTGTCGCGTAAATAAAAGTAAATAAAAATGTATGTGTAAAATGAATTATTCATGTATAAATTATATGAAATAATTATTATTTTCATGGCTTTATTTATATATTTACCAAACTGAACTTGGAGCTTATTGCCACAAATAATAAACTTTAAAGTAGAGAAACCGTAATATATCCAACTCAGTTAGAAAAAATGTTTCCACATTTTGCACATTACAAGGACAAAGATAAAGACTACATGATAAAACACTGTTAGAAGTCAGAAAAGGCTTCTGGAAATACTAAAAGCATCAGAGTTTTCATTTTCACATTATTTGACTTTATTATTTATCAGTACATTCAAACTTCAAATTCTTCATGAATTTCACCACCAAGTGTCGTCATCCGTTTTGGTGACGTCACTGTCGTAAAGGCTAAAGGCGGATCAGGCGAGGGTGTCTCTCGCCGGGTGCGGTGGCGCGCGCCTGTAATCCAAGTTACCGGGAGGCTGAGGCTGGCGGAGCGTTTGAGCTCAGGAGCTCTGGGCTGCAGCGGACTATGTCCATCGGGTGTCCGCACTAAGTTCGGTATCGATATGGTGCTCCGGGGGGAGCCCGGGATCACCAGGTCGTCCAAGGAGGGGTGCACCGGCCCAGGTCGGACACGGAGCAGGTCAAAGCCCCCGTGCTGCTCAGTAGTGGGATCGCGCCCGTGAATAGACGCTGTAGTGCAGCCTGAGTAAGACAGCGGGACCCAGTCTTCATGCTGCGTGTATATATATATATATATATATATATATATACACACACCCAACACGGCCTCTTCCTTCATTTACACTGTTGCTCCACCTGGAGCAGAGGACCAGAGACCAACAACACAACAGTCTGTGATCTGACTTCATTCATTTTAACATTAGAAAAAAGCTGCAGCTGCTAAAATAAAAATAAAATAAGATGCTGTAAAATAAACATGAACACCAGATTAAAATAGAATTCATTTGGATTTTATATTTTACTAACCGTAGCAGTGAGCTAATTACATGTATTATTTACTTCACTTGCATATGTCCATAACATGTTGCCCATGATACTCTCCAACACTGTTCATACCCCTTTATTTTTAATGCATACATTTGGAGAAACAGTAAATATGGATGTCATATGTATGTACTTCGGCAAACAAGCTCATCTCTCTGTATAAAACTGACGAGTATACACATTGCACTGACTGACGAGGAATAATTAATTTATTGATGACTGATAAAATATTTAAAAAAACTAAATGTTCTCCTTTTAACTTCTGCTGTTGTTCTTCTCAGTTTACTGTCCCTCATCACACTGAGCTCCAACTGAGGGACATAACACGTTATGATGGCTTCCCACGTTTAGTTTCAGCCTAGAACAGATGCTGCAGGTCATTCCTCTCTCCCTCTTTTCCTGCTGGCCTCTCTGCCACTTACTATCTTAGTAAAGACAAAAGGAATCAAGGGCTCGTTGGTCTAGGGGTATGATTCTCGCTTTGGGTGCAAGAGGTCCCGGGTTCAAATCCCGGACGAGCCCAACATACAATATGTCCAATGGTTTATAGTGTGAATAAATTAAGAAATCCTTTAAGGAAGGTTTCTCTGACCTGAACAGGTTTTCCTGAAAGATCTCTAACTGTCTATAAAAGTCTTACTGTATGATAAATGCAGTTTGCCAGCTCATTTATGCCGTACATCTTTCTCCCCTCATGTATCGTTGGTCTTTTTGGTCATTCTCCACTTCTGACAAGGCTGAATTTTCAAGTTCCACCTGCCCCCAACAAAATGCTAATGAAATACACCAAGCTTAAACTTTTCTAATGTAATGAAGTAACATCAAGTAACATGATGTTCTAACTGTCACCAACTTTAGTGGTACGGGTCACAAAGGTCAAGGTTTCTATCTGTTCTGATTCTGTTCCTAACCCTCTTCCTGGGGTCCAAATGAAAATGCACATCTGCAATCAAACAGGTACAGGTAGATGCAAATTCCTACATTAAAACAAAACAATAAAAAACTTTAGCACTTTACCATCAACCTCAACTGCAGTATACATATTGCACTTCCATTACCAGATCCTCTGCATATACATGTACTTCAGAGTGGTGCTGTGGCTTAGTTGGTCAAAGCGTCTGTCTTGTAAACAGGAGATCCTGGGTTTAAATCCCAGCAGTGCCTTTTTCCTAATGTTAGATGTTGTAGATGTAATAAGCTAGCAGCTGAAATTTTTCCTGCCTGGACAAGCACTGAGTGAGGAGCCATACTCCATCTTTAACAGGAAACGTTTCAGCTGTGTGCTGTACCTATGCTACTTTGTTATGAAAATCTATCAGAAAATGAACTCCACAGTCTGTAGAATACAGAAGATTAATGACAAACTTTGTCCTGCTGTTATGGAATCAAATCCAACCTCACATTTTCTATATATTAAACTCAAGGACTCAGGACAAAGGTATGAAACAAGATTTTCTTTCTTTTAATTAAAAAAAAATGTTACAACAAATAACAATTTACACCATTCTGAAATATAATTATAAACAGGGCTCAATTTAAGAAAGGTCGGCTCAGCATAAGGAGACTGAAGCTTAAACATAAATGAACAGAACATACCTGACTCCCAAATGGCACACTGGGGTTTTTAACTAATGGACTAGTCCTTCTTTAAACACACAGGACTAGTTTGTTTCATTTAACTAGAAAAAAACTAAGTCTAACTATAAATCAGACTAAACAGAAGATGAAAACCTGCTCCCTGCTCTTCCTCCACCAATGCTCTGCTCCACCTCTTGTGGGCCATCCTCTCCATATTTAGCCTTCTGCCAGCAACTCGGAACAGAAGGAATTATTTTAGACATTAAATGAAAAATAATGAATACATTACTGACACTGGCTTACGCTGCCACAGGCAAACTTGGGGGGAAAATGCTTGTTCCTAAATGGCCTTTTGTAACAATCATTAGTCAGACAGCAGGAAGTTTACTTCATAGAATTACATGCGTACTTCACATGTATAATTTTCCTCCATGGGAAGTGAAGGCAGCAAGAGCCCTGTCCTTTGAGGAGGAAACTATCCAGGCTGGAAAATGTTCAGTCATAGGAGCATTGCTGCACATGGTTGTTGTGGCCGAGTGTTTAAGGCGATGGACTAGAAATCCATTGGGGTTTACCCGTGCAGGTTCAAATCCTGCCAACAACGGTTAGTTGTTTTCATGGACCAAGTTTCCCAGTTGGGTAGCTATAGAGCATGTTGGAGAATCTCTGTAATCTGCACGGCATTAAAATATGACAGAGCTGAGTGCTGTTGTTAGGACTCATCTAAGAGGATGAGAGCACTGACTGGTGCTCAGTTATGTTTATCAAGGCCAGTGATGGGGCATACCTTTAGTTCCACTTCCAGGACATGGGGGCAATAATGAGAACTCATTTCCACTGTGTGATGTGCCGAAATAGCTCAGTTGGGAGAGCGTTAGACTGAAGATCTAAAGGTCCCTGGTTTGATCCTGGGTTTCGGCAGCTGTTGTGGGTCCTTTAGAAGACCATTCTTGAGTTTTGTTTTTTAATTATGGACATCTTCCACTCAAGTCCACTATTCTAATGGACCACTAGTGTGGAGTTATAGTCGCTTAGTGTAACACATCATGGATTCTAGGTCTCCTACATGAATGCTTTAAAACCAGGCATTGCTTCTTAATGCCGAAATGAGAGAAAAAAGTTACGCAGGCAATTTCAAATTGTTTAGTCCCTTTACCTGTATTACACTACTGACCAACAATGAAAGGACTCATACCATTAGCCTTCTGATCCGAAGTCAGACACCTTCTCCATTAAGCCACATGGTCTCTGGTTGTGGCCCATTTTAATGTCCCATTGTCAGTTTATCATCTGTTCGTGTCAATTTCATTACTTCAACATTCATCAGGATGAAGGCAGCATCAAGCCCCAGAGGTCAGTATTGGCCATGAGCTGAGATCAGATCCACCTTCTGTGGAGGAGATCTGGAGATCTGGAAAATCCAGCTTGGGAAGTGCCCTTTGACTTTGTTCTGGTTTCCTGAGGAGACAAACAAATCAGTCAGATGGGGCGACAGGAACATGAACATGTGTCCTAAACATCTCGTTGCTTCAACATTCATCAGGATGAAGGCAGCATTAGTGACCAGAGGTCAGTATGTAAACACCTGACTATGTTCAAGTTGGAACAGAAGTCCCCATCACCTGTAACACACTACTGTCCAACCACAAAAGGACCCAAACTCTCAGTCTTCTGATCCAAAGTCAGACACCTTGTCCATTAGGCCACGTGGTCTCTGGGAGGGCCCCTTTTAATGTCCCGTTGTCAGTTTATCGTCTGTTCCATTGTCTGTACCAGCACTTGACTGGATCCATCTTGATCACTGAGCTACATCCCCTACATGGTGTGGTAGCTTTAGCTAACCAGATGGATTCTGAGCTCCTGCGACATGTAAAACTTTACCTTTGAGTGGCATAAATAACAAAAACAGTCTTATTGTTTTGTATGATAAATGCAGTGTGCAAGATCTTGGATGCTATAAAACTCATCCATCATTGGCTCGTTAGTCTAGGGGTTTGCTTCTTACTCTGGGAACCATACATTTTTCTCCCCTCATTGATCGTTGGTCTTTCTCCGTCATTTCCCACTTTGGACAGAGGTCGATGTTTAAGTCCCACCTGCCCCCAACAAGATGCTGATGAAATACACCAATCTTAAAATTTTCAAATATAATGAAGTAACCAGGTTACAGTTTTTTTCTGGTCTCCTCTCTAATGTTCTTTTCATTTAGACTCCATGCAGGCTGTTAATGATTAATTTGTTTGTGTGTGGGTGTTTTGTTTTGAGTGGAGGATCTTTGTTGTCAATAAAGAAAGGCATTAATAAAGATCAGAATGAAAAGGAACATTTCCTCCAGTTTGTCATGCCCCACCTGTCATGTCTGTATTCCCCACCAGTGGGGTGGAGCCCACACTTTAAGAACGGCGGCCCTATAAGCATTCAACAGCATCACTGAGTCAGGAGCAACACAGTGAAAACTGTACACATTACTGCAGAAAGTGATAAATGACATTCTCCATGTTTTCCTGTTAATCAGTGCTACTGAAAAACTCCTGACATATTCCAGCTAAAAGTCATGTCTCATGATGGGACAGTGAAGGAACATCCAGTAAGAAGTAAGAATAGCAGAGGATGGTTTCGATCCATTGACCTCTGGGTTATGGGCCCAGCATGCTTCCGCTGCGCCACTCTGCTCATAACTGGCTGCGCTGCAGTCTCCTCTGGAGCCGTGGATTCAAATCCTACTCCTGACAGCCTGTGCTGTTACCCAGCTTCTTTGTCTAAGGGCCCTCTTTGGAAAGATTCTTATTGATGACTTTGTTTTGCTTTCACTGCTTTTGTTTTTGTTTTTGTTAAACCACCATATGAAACCTCATAGACTTCAATACACTCTGACTTCATTTTCCAACCAGGTGAGGAGCCGGTTAGATAGACTGCAGGTGGAGGTCTCAGTACTTTTTAACCACCACATCCACTTTTATAGAAAGTTTATGGTCCTTAACTTATAAGATATAACAATAACACAAAGTTACAATGATCAGAGCAAAGACTGCAGATTCTTCATTTCTAGAGGGATGGACATTTGTTCTGAGGACCATGGTCAAAAAAGGCCTCATGTATGCTCTTCTTGAATTTTCTGTCCTTGTTGAATGTAGTTGAATGTTCTGTCCAGCTGTGCTTAATATTGTACAGTGTTATTGGGAAGAGACACATTTGTAAATCAGATTTTCTGAATAAGTGTGTTGGATGGTAAACTTGACCATTTTAATAAAAGGTATGTTTGTTCCAGCATTTGTAAGAATCCTTCTTCAATGTTAAAATAATAACCCTCTGAGTGCTCCAGCTTCCCACAGTCCAAAGATGTCCATGTTGGGTTCATGGTGAGTCTAAATTGGCTGTAGGTGTGAAAGTTAGTGGTTGTCTCAGTATGTACCTCCGTCACTTAAAGAAAGTTTGTGCGCTACAATCAGAGACAACACACTGGAAAGGTGAGGGGCCCCTTTTCCAGAGAAGTGCAGCCCCTCTGAGCAGGTGGCAGACCAAGGCTTCAGTCTGCCCACATCTTCCACATGTGATGGCACACACACTGTGTATTGTGGCAACATCCGTCCCCTCAGAGAGAATCTTCTCTTTAATGGGGCAGATAATAATAACAGAGAGAAGAAACAAGAAAGCCCTCAAAGCTGAGCCACTTGGTTTTTCTTAAAGCCAATCTTCACTAAAGACGAGCTAAAACTGTTAGCAGGATTTTCATTTACATCCTGTTGTGTCATTCTTTATACTTGTCTATGTGGTTTCATTGTAAATAGTTCAAATTTTATAAATGATTTACATTCAATCAGAGATTAAACATTTTTTCAGATTGAGTTGGATCTTTGGGTTTCTGTACTTTATCATTTATTATGTGTGGCATTACGCTCCAAGTTCAGTTTGTTAAATATATAAATGAAGCCATGTAAATAATAAACATTTCATATAAAGTATACATTAATAATTCATTTTACAGCCACTTGGGGGCAGAAAGAGTTTGGGGGGCTGTTATTGTTTCAGCTGTCATGGTTGAAACGTCAGTGATCCTCCTCAGATGACATCTTAGTGTCTGACAGGGCTCAGTTTTTATCTTCTGATCTGGCCTCGTAAAAAGAGCCGATCTCTGAATGTGCTCCTGCTGCTGGCTCTCTCTCAGCTGATCCCAGCTGATCCGCTCCGAGGCTGACAACCAAATGTACCTCATGTAAGTCAAGCGATGAAATGAATTCATCCTCTCATCTGAACTTTATCAGGGGAGATGAAAATAAATGATTCACATTTGATTTTAGTTACATTTAACGCCACTTATTTGTCTGATAACAGCTGATTTGTGTTTCAATTCATTCCTTCGCGAGACGAGTCGTGTGCGTCTTTGTGCGCATGCGCTCATCGACTCGAACGCCAGAGTGACGTATGCGTTGGTGTCGCGTGGGAGAGCGATGAAAGACAGGAAATGCCTTTGATCTCCGGTGACGTCACACAGTCTCGTTGTGGGGTGAGTAAATAGTTGTTGATGTTGTGACGGCCATGGCTGTGTGTGTCTCCTTGTCTTTTACAGGTGTTGTTCTTGGGCTGGTGTCACTGCTGCTTTGTGAGGCCCTCTGCTGTCTGCTATGTGGATCTTCGGTTCATATATCCAGGTTGCTGTGAAGCCCCGCCTCTGTGTTGGGAGGCTCCGCCTCTACCTATTAGTGCTGGGTTAGGGTTAACCCCACCCCCTAACTTCTGTTTAGTTTGATTTATAGTTAGACTTAGTTTTTTTCTAGTTAAATGAAACACACTAGTCCTGTGTGTTTAAAGAAGGACTAGTCCATTAGTTAAAAACCCCAGTGTACCATTTGTGAGTCAAGTATGTTCTGTTCATTTATGTTTAAGCTTCAGTCTCCTTATGCTTAGTTGACCTTTCTTAAATTGGGCCCTGTTTTTGTAAATTTTTTGGATTTATATTTCAGAATGATGTAAATTGTTATTTGTTGTAACATTTTTCTTCTGTTAATTGAAAGAAAAAAAATCAGATTTCATACCTTTGTTCATTTCTGTTTGATCCCCAACAGTGCTCATCAGTTTAAAAAATAGAAAACCTAAAGTTGGATTGATTCCATAACAGCAGGAAAAAGTGTGTCATTAATCTTCTGTATTCTACAGACTGTGGAGTTCATGTTCTGATAGATTTTCATAACAAAGTAACATAGGTACAGCACACAGCTGAAACGTTTCCTGTTAAAGATGGAATATGGCTCCTCACTCAGTGCTTGTCCAGGCAGGAAAGGTTTCAGCTGCTAGCTTGTTATCTACAACATCTAACATTTGGAACAAGGTACTGCTGGGATTTGAACCCAGGATCTCCTGTTTACAAGACAGGCGCTTTGACCAACTAAGCCACAGCACCACTCTGAAGTACACATATATGCAGAGGATCTGGTAATGGAAGTGAGATGTGTATACTGCAGTTGAGGTTGATGGTAAAGTGCTAAAGTTTTTTATTGTTTTGTTTTAATGTAGGACTCTGCATCTACCTGTACCTGTTTGATTGCAGATGTGCATTTTCATTTGGACCCCAGGAAGAGTAGCTGCTGCCTCAGTGACAGCTAACGAGGATCCTAAAGTGATAAACAATAAACAGACATTTCCAATCGTCATCAGAACAGATAAAAACCTTGACCTTTGTGACACGGACCACTAAAGTTGGTGACAGATGGAACATCTTGTTACGTGATGTTACTTCATTATATTTGAAAATTGTAAACTTGGTGTATTTCATTAGCATTTTGTTGGAGGCAGGTGAGACTTGAAAATTCAGCCTTGTGAATGACCAAAAAATACCACCGATACATGACGGGAGAAAGATGTTCAGCATTAATGGGCTGGAAAACTGCATCTGTCATACAGTAAGACTTTTATAAACAGTTAGTGCACATTCAGAATAACTGAAGTGGAACTATTATAGTGGACATATCATATGATGGGCTAATCTGGGATTTGAAACCAGGACCGCTTGCACCCTAAGCAAGAATCGTACCCCTAGACCAACGAGCCCTTGAGAGAGGAAAATGTTATAGTGTCTATGGTTTGTTTTTTTGTTTTTTTTTTGTAATTTATGCCTTTATTGCTCACTGCTACAGTTATTAAAATATAAAATACAAATGAATTCAATTTTAATCTGGTGTTCATGTTTATTTTAAATTCCTGATCTGGTGGCAGCTGCATCTTTTGTCTAATGTTAAAAAGAATGAAGTCAGATCACAGACTGTTGTGTTGTTGGTCTCTGGTCCTCTGCTCCAGGTGGAGCAACACTCTGCTTCAGTTTATGGAGGTTTTCAGTGTAAATGATCCACTAACCATGTTGTGCGATAAAAACGTGCTGTGTGTGTGTGTGTGTTGTCCCAGCAGTGTGTATAATAGCAGCATAAAGACTGGGCCCCGCTGTCTTACTCAGGCTGCACTACAGCGTCTATTCACAGGGGCTTTGACCTGCTCCGTGTCCGACCTGGGCTGGTGCACCCCTCCTTAGACGACCTGGTGATCGCGGGCTACCACCGGAGCACCACTTAGTTCGGTTGACTGCTTTTCACCCAACGCAAACTTTGGTAAGAGTCATGACAGTCTGTGAGATTGCCAACCACCCACATGTTCCAGCCTACACTTGTCATTGATTTGCTAATGACCACTCCCCCGCTACCTATCAACGCACCCACCAGCAGAAACATAAATCAGCACCCCTGATGAGAGTCGGGCACTTTGGTTGGCAACGTGATGAGACAGGCTCGTCGGGAATTTGAATTCAGGACCTCTCGCACCCTAAGTGAGAATCATACCCCTCAACCAACAAGCCTTTAACAGCAACCCTTGTATGGCATTCAAGATGTTGCACACCACATTTATCATTCAGTAAGACAGTAATGTTTAAGGTGGCGTCATAAACATATTAGAACATAACATGGGTGCATAGAGAAGGGTGGGAGTTGATAAGTTTAGACTTCTTCCCACTCCTTTTTGAACACATCATTTCTAACCTTTTTATTGTTTGTTTCTTTTTTTTTTCTCTTTTTATATTGTTCAAAATAAACTTAAATCAAATCAAAGCAAATGGTGATATGTGCTTAGGTCAAACTAAAACAGTTGGAAATAGATGAGAACATGGTGTCTGTACATTATGTTCTTTTCACACAGTATAATTGATAGATCCATTTTTCTAACAAACACTGTATTCAAAATAACAAAAATATCAATTTTCAGACTACACGACAGCCTGTAACCCCAAAGGTGTGAAGTCATCATCTTGTGCCTGCAGATGTGCAGCAGAGATGCTAGGATAGTTCAACAGTCTTCCTGGAATTCAGAAATTGTCTGTGATGTGAAGACAGGCTGAAATGGATCATAAGAAAAAGACTTACTGTTGCAGCACAGAGTATGGGAAGGTTTACCAACAGTGCAGAGGACAGATGATGTGACCCTGACGTGATTTGAACACGCAACCTTCTGATCTGGAGTCAGATGCGCTACCATTGCGCCACAGAGTCTTCCTGTGAGCTGAATTTGGTCCAAAGATTAAGAAGGCTAATCGGTTAATTGGTAGACTGTGGGGTGTAGAAGTTATCCGCGTCTCCATGAAGAATTCTTTCTTCCTTCTGCAGATAATAGCTGAGAGGTCAGTGGGTTGCAAACAGCTGACTCTCATGGATCCGGAAAATTGTTCGGGCGAATACGGGTCAGTCTCGTCTCGTCCAGCTGTATTTCTAAACTGTTGGTTTGTTTATGTATATATTTAAATTAGTAAACGGCAGCGAGGCCTTCAGGAAACAGGGAGAGAGAAAGAGAGAGGGATGACCTGCAGTGTTATGTGTATTTCCCTGAAGAGTTCCGTCATAAGCTGCCAAGTTGCCAAACTTTGTCACTGAGAAATTAAATTTTACACAAGACTTTGTCAGAGAGGACTTTGAACCTACACCTCCCTATGGAGACCAGAAGCCTCTGTGTGTGTGTGCGTGTGTGTGTGTGCTACATCTCTCCTCAGCCTCACACACACAGTGCAGGCTGGACTTGAGGCAAGCATGATGACCACTACACTATGGAAACCAGCTGAGCTCTGACTCCGCCCCTTCTGGTCAAATGATGTTTAATGTGAAGCGGTTATATGGAAAAACCTCCATGCTCTTTCCATCAGGGAATCGAACGCTGCTCTTCCACATAACAGTTCAACAGTCTATTTCTATCTTCAGCTTACTTTTGATGGCGACATTAACTCATTGGACTTGTAACTAGGACGTATGTATCCAATGGATTGTTAACAGCTTCCTGCACAGGTCGAGCTGCAGCCACTTTACACAACCTTACACAATGTGCAGTCACTCCAAATGACTGACACCGCTGAGAGCCAATCACAACTGGGGGGCACATAGGGGGGCCAATCAGATTATAAAGGGGGGGGGTGGTGGCACCCATGCCACCACAGAAGCTCTGCCCATAAAGTGGACCCACAGTGATTTTGTAACAAGCATGCACACCATTGTCACTTTTACGTTGAAAGAAAGAAAGAAAGGCAGACAAAACTTTCCACAAGATTATATCCAGATCTGAGTTTTTCCTGTTCCATCCACAAACATCAAAGGAGATGTTGATCCTGTGATGTCACAAAACTTTTAATGAAGGAAATGAATGGATTAAATGTATGGTCAGTCCAGTACTGTGATCATCATGTGGGAGACATGGAACACATGATGTGTTCCACCAACAGCTCAGTTGTCCATTTGATAACCTACATGGTTCTGGATTCATCTTTTATTGCTTTTGTAAATAACAGGTTGGATCAAAAGGGATGTAGGTAACTGGCAGTGGTGGGATTTGAACCCACGCCTCCGAAGAGACTGGAGCCTTAATCCAGCGCCTTGGACCGCTCGGCCACACTACCACATACACCTGTGAACTTCCCTGAAATAATGACACCTGTGTCACATTATGAGTAATCTCAAAGCTGAGTCCAAAGGTTTGGATGAGAGAGAGCATAACGATATCTTTGAAGCCTCTTGGACACACAACCAGTCAGCGTGCCAGCATCCAATGTTACAATTTTTATGGATTGGTTGAAAGAGGTGGCAGAATATTGGAAATGTAAGTGAAACCAAGTTGAGCTTGAAACTCACCGAGGGATGACTACAGATGCCAAAATCTGGGATTGAACCAGGGACCTTTAGATCTTCAGTCTAACGCTCTCCCAACTGAGCTATTTTGGCTGGAGAACTCCAAAAGTCCAATTTATGCTGGATGTTCACGATCCACTTCTACAAAGTCCCACTGTGAAGGTTTCAAATCCACATCTTTCACAGTGTTATCATGACAAGAGAAAGAGGGGTGACAGCATTTTTATAGTTTTTACTGTATTTGGGGGAAGAAAATTTCATGATGCACAGCCGGTCACAGCAGAAAGGATTTGGCAAGAGTCATGACTTAGTGGGGTACTTAGGATGAGGTATCTTCAGCATACAATGAAAATTTGTCCCATTACTGGCAGTAATTTTGCACAAAGGCAACACAACACAATCTCAAAGTTTCTTGTCATGACAGCAAATTTGAGGTTAGTGCTGTACAAAGGAGAGGGAAGTCTTGGAGATAGACTTCTGAATTCAAGATTTCAAAAGGTCAGTGACAGGAAGGATATTATCAGCATAGCAGAAAATGTGTTTCCTAAGTGTGAACAATGTGGCCAAAACAAAGATCTTTGCTTTTAAGTAGCCTTCAGTGACTGTCTTTCTGGAATCACACATATGTTTAGTTAGTAATTTAGTTGAGTGACTAAGCAGGATAATATGGAGCAGTTAA
The DNA here is from genome assembly GCA_034769265.1 of Remorina albescens. Taxonomy (NCBI): domain Eukaryota; kingdom Metazoa; phylum Chordata; class Actinopteri; order Carangiformes; family Echeneidae; genus Remorina; species Remorina albescens. The sequence goes on along the minus strand of CM068496.1, from coordinate 11,377,222 downwards.
TTGAAGGATCAGAGTGTTAGAGAGCAGAATTCTTTCCTGTGCTTCATTATCAATGCTGGAGATGCTGGAGATTGAACCTGGGGCCTCATACATACTAAGCATGCGCTCTACCACTGAGCTACATCCCCTGAATTGTGGGTTGCTTTGGCTGATCACAGAGCTTCTAAGATACTACGACAGGTAAAACACCAATCTGTCTGAGGAAGCCTCTTGGATGAGAGGTCAAACATCTTCAAAATCTAGGACTAAGTCCGGTTGCCTTAGATTCAACTTCCTTAGACATATTAGAACGGGATGACTGAGAACCTACACAGACGTCTTCCACAACAATTTGGGGTGAGCAGCCTCAGAATAGTATGGGAGGGTTCTCAACTGAGGTCTCCGGTTTGATGTGGGTCAAAATTGCACTCCACAGAATCCACCTGTTATAATGTCAGTAGATGGCAAGAATCACGGCTGTTAGGCACATACAGGAGGGGATCATCAGCATAGCAGTGAAAATTAGTTCCAGTTTTGTTCTTGCTTCTGTCGGCAGAGCTCAAAGGTATCTATCATGACCATGATTGTCTTTGGAGCTTCATTAACAGTGTGCACTCTATGGTGGAGGTCATGAGAAAAAATGGGAGGAATCTTTGAACTCATTGATGTCATTAGAACCTTTGTGACATCACAGACTCAACATCTCATTTGATGTTTATTGATGGAACAGGAAAAGATCAGATTCTTATATAATCTTGTGAAGCCCACAAGTATGCCTTTCTTTGTCTGTGTACCAGCAGCCTGAGCTCTGGTTCTGACCTGTGTGGTGTTTTGTTTTGATGAACCTCGTTATTTACACACAGCACATTCAGGAGAATAATGTGACAGTTTATTTTATGCTAAAAAAAATCCTTTTTTATTTGTCACAGTGGACTTGGCTCATCATATTTTGCTGAATAACTGGTACTGGAGTACTAAGCTCCTTATTTTGGCCTTCTCTTGTTGCCGTATATCCAAAGAGCTAAAGTCTTGTATAGAAAAAACAGAATGATTTGACAACACCTTTGAAAGCAGAGAACATTCAGAGATACAGTACAACCAGATAAGCTTTGAGGAAACCTGTTGAAGGTTACAATGATATTTAGAGATCATTCAAGATTGACCTTAAGTCAGATGTTTAGGAGAATTCTAGCTAGAACAGCAGGCTGCAACATGTTCAGACTAAAGTGAGCAGAACACTGACAAGGATGGGATTCTAACCCACACACGCAGAGCACAATGGATTAGCAGTCCATCGCTTTAACTACTCAGCCACCTCCTCCTGTTTGTTGTTAATTGAAGATGATTATCAGAGTCTTCCTTGGGAAATTAAGTTGCTTACATCGAACTTAGCTACGTTAGACAGGTTTCTGAGGAGTTCAATCATCTGGGAGAGACTCGTAGTAGAACATCTGCTTCTTTTTTCTGTACTGACTGAGCTAGCTGCCCTGTAGAGATGATTCATTAACAGCTGAGTTATCTTTAGTCCAACAACTATGGACAGCCCATTACTACCACAGGGAGCCACAGACTTTAGTGTTTTCAGTCCTAACCCCATTATTGTCAAACAGTCAAATTCACATTTTATGCGGCTTTTATGCCTCTTTTATGTGAGAAGGATTTAACCTTGAGTCTGGTGCCAAAACCACTCAGCCATTCAACTTTGTTTGTGTTTCCACAAATGAAGTGAAGTCAGACACTAAGTGATGTTTCCCTTTCATGCATTTAGTGCTGGCTCCTTTCAATAGCCACAGGGGGACAGTTTGTTTAGTTTAATTGCTCACAATATTTTCAAAACCCCCCACATGTATTCAAAAGCAGCCCAATTTTCATCTCCCCCATCAAAAGAAGCCCAATTTTGCAACCCTGTCTGTGAGCACAGTCCAAATGAAGCCTGTGTGAAGCTGCTGTTTGCCATCAGGAGGGAGCCCACCCAGAGACATGCTGTGTTTAGTTCACTTGTTGCTGTATCTCCAACAAAGAGCTAAAGCCTTGTGGAGAATGTGGGCATCAATCCCACTACCTCTCACATGCTAAGCGAGTGCTCTACCATTTGAGCTAATTCCCCTGTGCTAACATGCTAACATGCTGTATTCATTCAGCTTAGTGCTGAATTTTTAGAACCTGTCAAGTTGTGGGAGAAGTTCATTATGGCAAACATGCCTAATGCGAAGCTTCCAGAATATCCGCTGCATTGCACTTTGAAATACTTTAAAAATGCTACTCAATCAAATTCTGCAGATTGGTTGAATAATCAACCAAAGAAAGTTGAACTCACTTCAGCCTGCATAATCTTGGGGCCACAAGGAGCAGCCATGATGATTGATGTGAATGATTATGTGTTAGGAATGATAGGGGGGGTTGTAGTTCCTTTTTGTTCCTTTCTCCCTTCTCTTTGTTTTTGGTTTTTGACTGGTTGCCATGGAGATAAGGAGGTGTGGTTGAGTTGTGGGCGGGGTGTCTCTGAGGTGCACACGCGCCTGTGGCTTAATAAGGCTGATGAGTCTCAGGTGTGAGGCTGGGAGCAGGAGTTGGAAGCAGTGACTGAGAGTTGAGAAGCCACCACGCCACAGACTTTCGGAGAAAAACCACCTCTTTGTTGAACCAGTCACGGATCCCATTCTTTTAAAACACCAACTGAACAACAACCCCAGACGGAGCTGTCCGTTCACCGGGAACAGAGACCTATAGTCAAGGCAAGTCCTCCAGCCCCCCCCCCCCCACCGCGGCCCGGTAAGATAACCCACCTCACTGCACTCACACTCCTGGCAGACCAGTCTTTTGTTTTCCGTTCCCCTCTGTTTCATTTTTTTTTTATACACACTCCAGGTTAGGACTAGAGCCAGACGAACATTCAATACCCTAGACCCGCCAATCCGTAACATATGTGAGTAGAGAACATGACATTACAGAGAGTGTGCCCCATGTGACTTTGTATATGTCTGAAGAATATGAGCAGAAACATATAGGAAGAATGATGGTGGAAGCAGGGGAAGCTGTTTTTGTGCCAAGAGATTAAAATCTATCTATTTGGGGAAGTGAAGATCAGCGATTCCTTAAAATTATGATCTCTGCTCAAGGCTATGGGCAACCCCAAGCTGTTCGAATGAAACAACACTATGAAACACACTATGAAAGAAGAAATGTTTCAGCAAGTGCCTGAATGTTTGTGGTCTCGTCATAGTACAGATATTGGACTTGTGAAATCTACTCAACCTGTGACTATACAACTCAGACCTGGTACCAAACCTCCATGGAAAAATCAATATCCTTTAAAGGAGGAAGCAGTTCAAGGAATTGAACCACAAATTGATGGTCTTTTAAGAGCAAATGTTTTGAAGAAAACTCAGAATCCCCCAAAGTAACACCATTGTTGCCTGTGAAAAAGCCAGATAACTCTTATCGCGTGGTACTTGATTTGAGATTTGTAAATGAGGTGATAGCTGATTTACCAGCAGAAGTGCCAGATCCACACACTTTACTAGCTCAAATTCCTCCAGATGCAAAATGCTTTACAGTCTTAGATTTGTGTGGTGCGTTTTTTTAGTGTTCCACTTAGTGTTGAAAGTCAGGGTTTGTTTGGGTTCCCATATAAGGGACAATTCTACGAGTACACAAGATTGCCACAAGGATTTAAACATAGTCCTCATATTTTCAATAAAGTATTGAAGGATGACCTTGTGGGGATAGATCAAAAAGTAAAAGGTACAGTGGTACAATATGTGGACAATATTATCTGTTCACCAGACGAGAAAACATGTCATTAGGACTCAATTAAACTACTACAAATATTGGCAGAAAATGGTCACAAGGTTTCGCAGAAAAAATTGCAGTATTGCCAGGAGAAGGTAGTATATTTGGGTCAGACAATAACGCAGGGACACAGGAGTATTTCTGATAGCCATTTAGAAGCTATTCAAAAGGCTCCTAAACCCAGAACAGTTAGAAATGATGACATTTCTTGGTAATGCTGGCTATTCTTCAGCATGGATTGAAGATTATGCTAGTTTAACAGGGCCTTTGAGGGCTATGATTAAAGAGACTGGAAATACTCCACTTCACTGTAATCTTTCATGGACACAGGATGGCCTTTTGGCCTTTGAAACAATTAAACAAAGATTACAGGAGGCTCCAGCACTAGCACTTCCAGATTATTCTAAGAATTTTCTGTTGTATGTATCTACCTCAGTAGGGGGTGAATATGCTTGTGCAGTTCTTTGTCAACCAACAGGTACAGGGAAGAGTCCTCAACCCATTTCATACTATTCCACTGCCTATTCTGAAGTAGAGCTGGGATTGCCTCTGTGCTACAGAGCAATGGTGGGAGTTTCTCTGATGTATGACAAAGCATCATCTGTCACGATGGGATATCCAGTAACAATTCTCACTCATCATAGCCTCAAATCTTTTAAACTATGGCAAATATACGTTGACGATGCCTAGGCTTAGGGATCATCATAGGCTATTAGAGCAGGAAGATGTTACTTTGGCAAGATGTATTACAGTAAATCCAGCTGAAAATGTACCTACTGCAGAGGATGGTGAACTGCATGATTGTGTGAAAGAAGCAGAAAAGTATTCAAGGCTGAGGTCAGATCTGCAAGCCCTCCCACTGCGGGAGGCAGATCTAGAATACTGGACTGATGGTTCTTGTTATTGTGTGGGGGATAAATTGAGTGCAGGTTATGCGGTGGTAAAAGCTCAAGGAACAGGGTTTGTAGTGGAGAAACTGGAGTGGTACCACAACCCACATCAACACAGCTTGCTGAACTCGTAGGATTGACTGAAGCATGTCTGTTGGCTGAAGGAAAGCGTGTGACCATTTACACAGATTCTGCATATGCTCACAATGTGTGTCATCTGTTTGGAGCAGTATGGAAGAACCGAGAGTTTAAGAAAACTGATGGTTCTCCAATACAACATCATGCTCAGATCATGAAACTTTTGCATGCTATGATGAAACCAAAAGAAATAGCAATAGCAAAATGTGCAGCACATCAAATGGACATGTCTAGAGTCACTCAGGGTAATAAAGCGGCTGATGATGCTGCAAAAGCAGTGACGTGTGGACAAATTGGGTAAAGTTCTTCTAGTTACACATGAAGTAGATTTAGAAGACAATTACACTTGCTGACGTGATTCTGATGCAGGAAGCAGCTTCTGAAATGGATAAACACATGGATGGATCGTGGTGACACGCAGGACTCTACTGGCCTTTGGAGAAATCATGAGGGATAGATTATAGCACCTCCAGATTTGCTTGGATTAAAGATTCAAGAGGCACATGAGTTGGCCCATGTTGCAAGGGGGGAGGTTAGGAGAAAGATCATCAAGGACTATGGATTTTGGGCACCGTACCTCTTAGAGCAGATTGATCATGTGATAGGCACATGTACAATTTGTCTGAAAAATAATGTTTGGAGAGGTGTAGCAGCCCCACCAGGTTATATCCCAACACCAAGGGGCCAATGCGAGAGTTGGTAATTGACTTTGTCGATATGATAAAACCAGTTGAAGGCAAAAGGTACATGCTAGTTGTTAACAGATTTTCAAGGTGGCCAGAGGCCTGTCCAACTAAGCGAAAAGACGCTCAGTCATTTGTCAAGTTTCTGTGTAGGGAAGTCATTTGTAGATGGGGACTCCCTGATAGAATTTCATCTGATAATGGTAAAGAGTTTGTGGATAAAACGGTGAAATTAATCCTACAAAAATTGAGAATCAAACAGCGCCTTGAGGCAGTTTATAAGGAAGGAGACAGTGTCCAGATAATTGACATGTGAAGATGTTGATTTGCAATGATGCTTAAAATGTACTTGTTACTTGCAAAGGATACTGGTTTGTTCTTTTTCTCTCTTTCCTAGAACATAGGGGATATATTGCTGTAAAATGCCTGGTCGTTCAGGATCCCGGATGTCCTGAGGAGATCTTGACATCTGATATGAAGATCGAGAATGGACTGAAGGACCCTGAATTTAGATACTGAAATGTTTACAAGAAAGAGCCAACTCTACAGAGGAACTGTAGTGTGATCAAGTTTTGTGTTTTATTATGTGTTGTCTTATGTATCTTTGAATGTATCTATGACTTGAATATTTGTATTCTATTGTATGTTTTGAATGTATGTAAAGATAGGTGGATGTATTGGAACCTCAGATGTTTTCTTTTCTTTTTGACATCTAGGGAGATAAATGATAGGCAGGGAAAGGTCCAGCGGAGGATCCGATGGGTTGACCAGTCTGATGTTGGATGTTATTTTGATTTGTCTGAGGTTTCATGTGCGTCTACTGACAGTATTCCTCTTTTTTTTTTTTTTTTTTTTTTTTTTTTTTTTTTAATTGGCCTGGAGTACTATGAAGTGGTCGCTTAAGGCAGACGGACTGTGAGAGAATTTCCTGTCTTTACTGTTGGAAAATTTCAAGAAAGATTGCCTGCCGGACAGGTTTTCGCTCTCACACTCCACAAATTGGTAATGTTACTAATAACTGAGAGGATCTTTGATTTTTATTATTTCAATTATTTGGTTTTCATTTTTCTCGAGGCTTTGAGCCTCAAAGGGGGGAATATGTAGTGTGTTTTTCACCTCATTTTCTTTATTTCAATATCTAAATTGTTGTATGTTGTGTCCTTTTCCAAGGATGTCCATTAAGGCCTAGTCAAAGGTTTCTATATGACCCATTGTAGATTGAACTAAAGGAATGTGTCTTGGGGGTCAAACTGTCACCCATTTGCCCTCCTGATGGACATGGTAGAGCTGAGATGACACAGATACAGGATGAGGAGGTTTATGCTGGCTCCTAAAAGGTCAAAGGCCAGAGACCTGGGACCAGATAATATCTATACCATCTGGTTGGAGGTTTCTTGTTTGGAAGAAGTGTCCATTTCAAAGACGGATAAGACCTATAAATATAGGGGTTTGGGAGACAGAGGACAGGAGATCTCACATTGGCAGAGAGGCTCCAGGATTCGGCATTTTTGGCACTGTTCCTGTCTTGTCAATAAACTTCTTTTTTGACTGCAAGAAAAGACGTGTCAGCGGTGATCACTTCTTCACATCTGCATCTCAAGATACCACAGTCTCTTAGCACAACAGTTGAATATATGTGCCCTGCCTTTGTTTACACCTGACAGAAGCATTCACTTCTGGGTATCTCCCCCTTGTGGCACAAAAGAGTAACAACTCTTGTCTTTTATTCTGCCTGAGTGCAGGAAAGTGGAGCCCAGTGACTATAAAACAGAACATCTTTTAGTAAACAGGACATTATAACTTCCTGACATGAACTATATTATGGTGCTGTGATGTCATAAAATGAAATAAACAATATATAAGGGAGACTTCTTGTATAGACAATAATCATCTTGCCCTCACACTAACCATTCTAATATTTGTCTCCAGCTGGTTGGTCATTATATCCAAATTACTAGTGATTGTTGATCTAAAATCCTGTATGTACATGTGTTTTGAATGCACCAATAGCCATCACAACATCTATCAATGTATTTGGTCAAACATAGGTGGACATTGGATTTTTTTTTTTTTTCCATATGAGTTTTGACTTTTAAGGTACAAACCTTCACTTTCTGTTTGAATTTTGACTTTTAAGGTAAGAACCTTCACTTTATGTTTGAGTTTTGACTTTTAAGGTAAGAACCTTCACTTTGTGTATTGATGGAGTTGCTGCTGTCTTACTTTAATAAATGATGTGGTATATAATTAATCATATAGGTCTCTTCTTTTCCATAGAATTTGTATTGCTGCATTTAGTAAACTAAATCATTTCAGTATATGTTGTACAGAATAAAGAATACAAAGTGCTAATCAAGGTTACAGTAAAGACGGTGCTTAATTGGTCGTCATCAATACTGACAATATGTTCTATTTACAAAAAAATACTGCATGGTAGTGTATTATAGATTATAGTTAAATTCCATTGCTAATGAAAAAAAAAGAAATTTGTGGCTATCCTACCCATATTATAAATTCAATAATACAGTACCATATGATGTTTTAGTACTTATAACAGTAAGGAACTGTAAATTACTTTACAGGAAGCAAACTGGAAAAACAGTAATTCACTGAAAACCCTACTGTCAGTATTTTACTGTTAATTTACAGGACAATTGTTTACAGTGTAGGGGCCACCTGACTGAAAAATCCCAAGCAGTGCCTCATTGTTGATGTTAAATGTTGTAGGGAAATAACGAATTAGCAGCTGAAACTTTTGCTGCCTGGATAAACAATTTCCTGGACTGTGATCACAGTCCAAAAGAAGCCTGTTTGAAGCTGCAGCTGGCTATTGGGAGGGATTTAGATGTACAATGTTCCCTTTTTCAACTCCACTGTTATGTTTAAAATATTCATGTTCAACCAATTTCAATAGAACTAAAAAAAAAAAAAAAGTAAATGTCTCTTTTGGGTCTGTTCTGTCGGTCCCGAGCCCCGATAAAGGAGGAGGGTTGAGGAATAGACAGAGGACAGTTCATTTGTAGTTCAAAACATATTCAGGGTGTTTTTTTTCTCACTGTTTGTTCCTCCCACATACTGAGATGTCCTGTTCTGCCTTCTACTTCTTAATATGCTTCTTTTCCTGCTCTCACTCATTTTTGGAATCACACACACACTGAGCAAAGCGGCAGACCTCATCCACTGTGTGTGTGTGTGTGTGTGTGTGTGTGTGTGTGTGTGTGTGTGTGTGTGTGTGTGCGCGCGCGCGCTCTGTCTCTCCTCATGGTGCTCTCTCTGCTGGTCTGAGCTCTCAGTTCATTTAAATGCTTTGTTGGCTCTGCCTGTCTGTATCGATCTCAGAATCTCTGAAACACATGACGTCATCGAACAACTTCTAGCGACTCTCCTTACTGAGGAGTGGTATCAGTGCTCCGTCTCACTCAGTGGAGTGACAAAGGAGGAGCTTGTGTTTGAATCTGAATGAAAAACAGGAAAAATAAAACAAAAACAAACAAAAAAAAGGGCACACAACAAAGAGCTGTTTTGGTTTGTTGGTTGTTGTGAACGTCACAACTTTTGGTGATAGTTCCTGCAGGTTAGACTTGGAAAAGTTGCCACGTTTCAAAATACAGGAAGTACTGAAGAAAAAACACGTCAAAAAATGTTGAAGTCTGCTGATGTCTAGAGGTTGGGGGGTGTAGTGGTGGACACAACATTCAACAAGCATTGGTGGTTCAGTGGTAGAATTCTCGCCTGCCACGCGGGAGGCCCGGGTTCGATTCCCGGCCAATGCAAAATACCTTTTTAACCGACATCCAAATGTTAGAAATACAGTGCTGCAGTGGGCCGCGGCTCGCCCCATCCGGACACCGGCCTCGCCGGTGTGTGGCGGGGCCCTTGCTGGAGGCCTGGCCAGGGGGCTCTGTGCCCCTGTGCTTATCCCATGTTATGTGGGGTGCGCCCGACGGCCCTTGGGTCCTTTGGTTGGTGACACAGCTCCAGGCCTCGTTGGCGCAGTAGGCAGCGCGTCAGTCTCATAATCTGAAGGTCGTGAGTTCGAGCCTCACACGGGGCACTCCTTTAGTTCCACGGAGGCAATAATGAAAAGTTAGTACCTCAATTCCTTGACCACTCTCTGGCTAACATGTTTTGATGATATAATTGACGTATATGGACCATTTCTCCGTTTCACATAGACAAGTATAAAGAATCACACAACAGGATCTAAATGAAAATCTCCCTGTCATCTCACTGTTTTCCTGTTTAAGGGCACAACAGCAGCATCCAGCTTCTTTGTCAAAGAGCTGTGAAGTGCTGTCGCCTCAGTATCTGCAGATCCGTTCATTTCTCTCCACTTCGTCTTTTATTGTCGACCTCAGAAGACCGGAAGTCGGCTCAGTCCGCCAATCAGCTGTGCGATCGTGACGCTCGTGAATCGACAGGAGACATTTCACAGCAAGTCAACGTCCTGTTTTCTACTTTTGAACTGAAACGGACAAAACAGCGATTTTTCAAAGGAAAAGTTTTGCAGAGTGATGCACACAGAGGAAGGCAGAGAGCATCTTAAATTACTCCATAGCATCCTAGTGGATCAGAGAAACCACAGCGGTGGACTGTTAGTCTATTTACGATGTAGGACGGAAAGATCCAGAAAATCATTCATTCCCACTTTACAACTCCTGAACTATTAAAAGATAAGATACCAAACAGCAGAATTTTTAATAAAGTGTTTCTGATTCTGATCATCTCCGTTAGAGCATTATTGTGTAATTCAGTGTGTGTGCAGTTTGGGACTGACAGAATAAAATATCTCCACATTCATAAAACAGGGCAGAACCAGCAGATGAAGCTGTTTGGATGTTTCTATCATATGTTGATGAAATCTAAAGGCTCTCTGATCATGACATTGAATAACGTCATATGAGAAGTTCATCTGATCTCCAGATCTGGTTTGTGATATTTCTTCATATGATAGTGAGGTAAAATGTGTTCAGTGGGATGTGTGTGTATCCAGGCAGGACTGACAGCTTCATGTGGGATTCTCACAGAGATGATTCAAACCTGATCACAGTGAGCAGATACTCAGTGATCAGTATGGATATACAGTATGTTTGCTATCAGTGGAGGAAACTCTTAGATAGGACTAATAGTCATGTTTGGGATGTTCCTGGATTTGAGTTGAATGAGTGTAAATTCTCCCTGATTTTAACACACGTTCACATATCCACCTCTATTCAAACATGGACTTTAGATATTGTTTGGAATTCTAATGTGAATGTCACAAACAGCATTTTTGTAAACACTTGTTCTTATTATTAATGTTAAGACCCAGAAAGCAGCATATTTGATTGATTGTAGTACCAACCTGAAGATGATCAGTGTTTTTAGCTCATAACCTGATCATAGATCAATAATCAGCCATTGGAAGACGCTCACTGTGAAACGTACTGATACTGTCTTTTGCAGTTAGAACTCATCCACCTTCAGACTGGACATCTTCTGACTGTAGAACTGTAGCTTTTTATACATCTCACTGCAGTACAATAAAGTACTCTGTGAGTATTGTGTTTCCCCCAGTGTACATGACATCTGTGCAGCAATACTTCCACCTGCTGGAGATTTATTACTACTACAACTATAAAATAAATCTATCAGAACATGAACTCCACAATCTGTAGAATCCAGAAGATTAATGACACACTTTGTCCTGCTGTTATGGAATCAAATCCAACTTTAAGTTTTCTATATATTAAACTCATGAGCACTTTTAGGGATCAAACAGAAAAGGACAAAGACATAAAACAAGATTTTTTTCTTTCAATTAACAGAAAAAAAAATGTCACAACAAACAATTTACATCATTCTAAAATATAACTCCAAAAAATGGACAAAAACAGGGCCCAATTTAAGAAAGGTCAACTAAGCATAAGGAGACTGAAGCTTAAACATAAATGAACAGAACATACCTGACTCACAAATGGCACACTGGGGTTTTTAACTAATGGACTAGTCCTTCTTTAAACACACAGGACTAGTGTGTTTCATTTAACTAGAAAAAAACTAAGTCTAACTATAAATCAAACTAAACAGAAGTTAGGGGGTAGGGTTAACCCTAACCCAGCACTAATAGGTAGAGGCGGAGCCTCCCAACACAGAGGCGGGGCTTCACAGCAACCAGGATATATGAACCGAAGATCCACATAGCAGACAGCAGAGGGCCTCACAAAGCAGCAGTGACACCAGCCCAAGAACAACACCTGTAAAAGACAAGGAGACACACACAGCCATGGCCGTCACAACATCAACAACTATTTACTCACCCTACAACGAGACTGTGTGACTTCACTGGTGATCAAAGGCATTTCCTGTCTTTGATCGCTCTCCCACGCGACACCAACGCATACGTCACACTCTCTCGCTTTTTATTCTGATGGATCAGCGCATGCGCACAACGAGGCACACGACCCGTGAACGAATGAAGTGAAACACAAATCGGCTTTTATTAGACAAATAAGTGGTGTTAAATGGAACTAAAATCAAATGTGACTCATTTATTTTCATCTCCCCTGATAAAGTTCAGATGAGAGGATGAATTCATTTCATCGCTTGACTTACTCAGGGGCGGATCTACAGGGGTGGCATAGGGTGGCAAATGCCACCCTAAAATAATGCCTTGCCACCCCTGCTGCCACCACACTTGGCAGCAATGAATTCAAAGAAAAGTTATGGCCAATTTGACATTTACGAGCGGGAATCTCCGATGTCCGACTGCTGTGAATGTAGCACGAGAGAACGTCAGAGCTGCACGAAACTGTGTGGCGCGAAGCGAAGGAGCAAGGAAAGAAGACAGGAGGAAAGAGGTAAAAACTGATGAATTATCTATCTAATAATGAAAGCACAGTGCTAGTATAGTTGCTATGCTGATTTTTAAGATGAAAAAATCTGGTTGAAGAACGTTATTTCGCTAACCATACATGTAATGTTGGCTATGGTCCGACTGAAGTCCTGTGTAAAGCAGGCTACAAACGCTAGTATTGATTCACCGTCTGTCAAGGAAAACATTGTTACAAGTTACAAGTTACTTTGAATGCTACAGAAATGAAGAGGAAAGGTAACATGTGTCGTTTTTTCTCTGAGCCATGCTAATATGAATCTCGTGCTTTATAGTTAAGTGAATCTTAGACAATTTATGCAAATTAGGGAAAATATATATGTAAAATTAGCAGTTGTTTTTGTAATTGAATCTTTTCTTATGTAGACATACAGTAGATTTATAATATGTGTGTAACATATGGCATTTTCATTTATTTCAGTTTTACAAGTTGTACTTAAAGAGCTGCAGACAACAGTAAAGAATACAAACTTTACTACAGCTTCTGGGATTTCTTTAAGCCTTGTTCGCTACCTCTCAATTTGTGTATGGACACACACTGAGGGCAGGATAGACAGTGACTATTAAATGTCTCTTCTTTTGTTTATACAGTATAAAACTGTCCACAACTGTCACAAAAGGTTTTTGTACTTTTTCTGACTGGGAGCAAAATTTATTTTCATGTGACTCCTTCTCAGGTTTGTGGAGATTTTGATTTAACATACCCTTTTGTACTGTACTGTATTTCTCATCACTATAGCAGTAAAAACCTCATCCGTCAAAATTTTTTTCAAGCTACTGAGGGACAAATGGGGAAAATGTGTGTTCTGAGTAAACAATAAAAGCTATGTCCAGTACCTTGTTTGAGTACCGTGACCCACTTATTCACATAGTTGACCCAGTACCATCAGTGACACGGGGGAATCAGATCATCCATGTAGCAATGCTCACCTTAATGCAGCTCACTCCATAGATCTTCATGGGTAAGTTTTTCTTTGGATAGTTTGCTGCCTACAACGCTGCCACTCTGACACAGTTTGATTCCCCTCTCACACATCTGCCACTCATCACCAGTGTCTTACCTTAATGCCCTTCCTATGATAATGCCCCACTTACAGCAGTGTTACCAAAGTTCTATCTTTTATTCAGTTATATCCCATTGTATGGTCACTTATTCCTAATATGAACTGTTTCACATGAAACCTCAAATGGAAGACACTGATTGCATGAGATTTAGTTTGTATGAGTTTGTAAATGGCAGCCCCTGCCCTTATATCCACACATGAGATACATGTTCTAAGTTATGTATAAAGTCCTGCAAACAGAAATGCTTGAGTGTAAATTATATTAGTCTACTATTTCTCATCAAACTGTGATAACTGTGATTAAATTCAGTATATACATCTGCCATATGTTGCCACCCCTCAAAAATTCCTGCCCCCCTCTCGCCACCCCATAAATATTTTTCTAGATCCTCCCCTGCTTTCAAGCTCATCCAGGGATGTGCTGTGTTTAGTTCACTTACCTTTTCTTGAGCTCTTATTTAATATTTTGTGGTTGTCCTGCAGATTTGGTTGTCTGACTGCACTATAAATGTTGTAGTGTATGATCAATGCTATGAGTGAGATCTTAATGACCTAAATATTCGCCACCTTAAAAAAAGTCTTATTGTATGATAAATGTGGTGTGCAACATCTTGAATGCCATAAATGTCCAGCTGCTCAAGGCTTGTTGGTCTAGGGGTATGATTCTCGCTTAGGGTGCAAGAGGTCCTGGGTTCAAATCCCGGACGAGCCCATCATGTTATGTCGCCAACATATTTGCCTGACTGTCATGACTCTTACCAAAGTTTGTCTCCGGTCAAAACATTCAATTACCAGATACTGCAAGTAAAAGCTTTAATACAGGAAGTGATGGTTTTCATCAATTAGTTTAAGTGATGAGCAGGAACTCCACTGAGAGTGAAGCACTGCTGGGGTTTGAATGCAGGATGTCCTGTTTACAAGACAGGCACTTTAAGCAGCTAAGCATCAGTACTGCCAGTTTCTCTGCAGTTTGTCTCTGAAACAACGTTTGTGTCAGTGAACCCAGTTGTGTGTCACTTTCTCAAAGGTTTGAAGTGATGTGTGAGTCTGAGGAGCCGCTGCCTTTGATACATCACCTGATGATGTCACCTGATGATGTCACAATACTCACAGAATGAAACTCTTCCTTTGAAGCTGGTTTGAAGAATTTCCAAAATCACATGTGATTCAGATGTAAACACAAAGGCTGCCCCACTGTCACCATTCAGAACAGCTGTGAAGCTTATTGATCATTGATTGATTGATTATTAATGATCAGCTCAGAACCAAACAGTGTATCTTTCATCCAAACCCTGACAGTTTCTCCACACAGGAGCTCTGGGCTGCAGCGGACTATGTCGATCAGGTGTTCACACTAAGTTCGGTATCGATATGGTGCTCCGGGGGGAGCCCGGGATCACCAGGTCGTCTAAGGAGGGGTGCACCGGCCCAGGTCGGACACGGAGCATGTCAAAGCCCCAGTGCCGCTCAGTAGTGGGTTCACGCCTGTGAATAAACGTAGTGCAGCCTGAGTAAGACAGCGGGACCCAGTCTTTATGCTGCCGTTATATATATATACACACTCAAACAACACGGCCTCATCCTTATTACTTTAGTGGATCATTTACACTGAAATCCTCCACAAACTGAAGGACACTGTTGCTCCACCTGGAGCAGAAGACCAGAGACCAACAACACAACAGTCTGTGATCTCACTTCATTCAGTATTTTATATTTAACTAATTGTAGCAGTGAGCTAATTACATGTATTATTTACTTCAATTGCATATGTCCATAACATGTTGCCTATGATACTCCCCAACACTGTTCATACCCCTTTATTTTTAATGCATACATTTGGAGAAACAGTAAATATGGATGTCATATGTATGTACTTCAGGAAAAAAAGTTCATGTTTCTGCATAAAACTGATGAGTATACACATTGCACTGACTGACGAGGAATAATTCATTTATTGATGACTGATAAAATATAAAAAAAACAAAATGTTCTCCTTTTAACTTCTGCTGTTGTTCTTCTCAGTTTACTGTCCCTCATCACCCTGAGCTCCAACTGAGGGACATAACACGTTATGATGGCTTCCCACGTTTGGTTTCAGCCTAGTACAGACGCTGCAGGTCATTCCCCTCTCTCCCTCTTTTCCTGCTGGCCTCTCTAATGATCTGCGATGTCAGATGGTTTGTGATGTCAGACGATCTGTGATTTCAGAGGTCTGTGATGTCAGACGATCTTTGATGTCAGAGTTCTGTGATGTCAGAGGTCTTCAAAGACATTTTATACTTAATTGAGCCCTTCATTCTGGATCTGATTAATTTGACTTTATCTTTGGGTTATGTACCCCAGTCTCCCCCCCCGCCCTCCCTGAGCCTGGTTCTGCCCGAGGTTTCTGCCTCTTAAAAGAAGTTTTTCCTTGCTACTGTCGCCAAGTGCTTCCTCATTGGGGGATCTAGGTCTAGACCTGCTCTATATGCAAAGTGCTTTGATGTAACTTCATTATGATGTTTTGACGTTTGATTTAAACAAAGGGGCCAAAACATTAAACATTTGGAGATCTTTGCTTTTAGGTCCTTCAGTGGCTGTCGTTTTGTCATCACATATACATCACGGATGACTATGCCGGATAATTTGCTCTGGGTAGAGCAGATAATTGAGGGATCAGAGTGTTAGACAAGTACTTCCTGTGCTTCATTATCAATGCTGGAGATGCCAGGGATTGAGCCCAGAGCCTCATCCGTGCAAAGCATGCGCTCTACCACTGAGCTACATCCCCTGCATAATGTGGTACTTTTAGCAGCATTAGCTAACCAGATGGCTTCTGAGCTCCTGCGACAGCTAAAACACCAATCTGTCTGATGAAACCTTTTGGATGAGATGAGGCCATTGATAATGCTGCCTGTCCTCACTAGCTTCTCCTCTGTGGTGACCCCCAAACAGGACACAACCTCAGTATCATGACAAGTCATCTGTGAGATATATGTTAAAACAGAAATATATATTAAAAACAGTTCATAAACAATTTGGATTAAAAATAGTTATATGGAGGACTTGGAAGAGGACATTTGGAATGGCGCTCTGCAACGAGTGAATGACAGTACTTCCTGTGCAAAATTAAACATAATACAATTTAAGGTTTTACATCGCACTCATTATTCCAAAGCAAGACTAGCTAAAATATACCCCGGCACAGATGCAAGCTGCGACAGGTGTCGAAACACTCCTGCCAACTTAACTCATATGCTTTGGTCATGCCCTGCCCTGACTACATATTGGTCTCTGATATTTAGAACACTGTCAGAAGTACTTCATACTGACCTCCAACCTAATGCAACACTGGCCATATTTGGTGTCGCTGATAAAAGACCTTTTACAACAAAGAAAGGACATAAAGACATACTTGATTATACAACGCTGCTTGCACGCAGAAGAATACTATTACATTGGAAATCTAAGAACCCACCTACTGTGTCTTTGTGGTTGAGAGACTTGATGCAGTTTATAGAGCTAGAGAAAGTAAAATACACACTCAGGGTATCTAGAGCTAAATTCTTTTCTATTTGGGATCCGGTGCTGACTTACTTGAATAAAATCAAGACTCTGCCCGCTTAGTACTAGTTAGCAGCCCTTTTACACTTATATTTACACAGATTGTAGCACGGAGTGCACAGCTTCAATAATGATAAACCTAAGTCGTGGTTTCTTTTCTTCCCTGGATGGATGTCCTACATGTTCCAGGTGGGTGGGAGGGGTGGGATGTGAATAATAGTGATAATTATATGTCCATGTGCTTGTCTTGTACCACTGATGCTCACTAAAAAAATGTAATGAAAAAAAAATAGTTATATAAGAGTTCATCTGAGATGAAGGACGGAACAGTTCATAGAGGGTCTATATTGGGGGCAGTTGTGAGCAGTCGTATATCCATTTTATTTTTGTGTCTTTCTAGTTTTTGCCTATTTTTCCTGGTTAACTAATTTCGGTTGAATATGGGTGCAGTGCTGGAAAGAGACAGCGGATGGCGCCATCTCACCACTGGGAGGGTTGTCCACCGTATGGTCAGCGTCTTCTTCTTGACTGATTTTGGTTGTGGTCAGCAAGAGAAGAGTACGTAGTGGCTGTGTGCAGACATCCCCATTAAAACATTGTTTTAACCGTATTTGAGGTGAGTTTGTTAATACTGAAGCATATATTGTTTTGTTGCTCTGCTAGCGGAGGCTGGAGATATCTGTTCAGGCGCTTGTTTATTACGGCGCGGTATGTTTGACGATGCGGCCGTTAGCATTAGCATCGCGAGCTAAGCTGTTGACACTATTGTAATGTGAAAGTTAAGTTAGCAGTATTATATTGTCATTTTGTTGGGGATGTATATGAACGACTGATTTTGGTTGTGGTTAGCAAGAGAAGAGTGTGTAATGACTGTGTGCAGACATCCCCATTAAAACATTGTTTTAACTGTATTTAAGGTGTCTGCTGTGTTATGTGATGCACCCCGCCAACACACTCAGACGAGAGAGCAACACTTGATTAAACTCTGTTTACTGGCTATTTAAAAACAAGTGTGAGCGAGCGAGACTGCCGCCATCTTGTATAAATACGCCAGGCGTCTTTATTGTTCATGTGCATGAGCGAATGTATTTTGCACAGTTTGTGTCCTGGTTATGTGCAGTTTAGAAATAGATGACATTTGGTTGCATTGTTGGAGCTGTGTAAATATACTTGCACAGTGTGTGCAGATGTGCTCTGTTTCTGTAAGTTATTGTTTCTCACTTCACTAAAGCTCTGGTTGAGGTAAACACTGCACGGAGACCTATACAGTGAAGTACAGTGAGGAGACAGAGAGAGAGAGAGAGTGAGCGAGAGAGCACGGAGCACAGTTAGACCGAGAGGGGCAGAAAAGTAGATTTTTTGACAAAAAAATATGAGTAATATTCCCTGAAACACTTTTTAGAGTCTGTTTTAAGCCGAAATATGAAGTTTAAAACTCTGTTATGCACTGTGGGGTCAGTCGGCAAAAACTCGACGCCATTTCACTGTTAATGGTTTAAATGGTCTTTACAAAATCAGTATGTGTTTACAAAGATGTTGTTTAATGCATTTTTAGCGAAATGTGAAGTTTAAAAGTCTGTTTCCATGTGTGGGGAGTCAGTGGGTTTGAAGTTTGAAGATGACTGAATTAATCTCTTATACAATACTTCGCTTCGTCTTGGGGCACTTTACTTCATTTTGAGTTAGGCCCAATCCCAATGTTCACCCTACTCACTACCCCTAGCCCTCACCCACTACCCCTTAACCCTCGAAAGGAAGCCACAAGGGGTAGGACTTTGTAATCTTCCCTAGGAATTGGGACACCACTTGTTACGTCACCGCGTAGTTTACATTCGGGCACGCAAGCAACTGCGTAGTCCCAGCAGCAACATGGAGGCTACGGTTCATGTAAATTTCAATCGGCATGATTTTATTTTCATATGTAACACCCTCACCCTGTTCGTACTCTGTCTGTCAATGTAAATTTTGTTTATTTATATATATATATATATATATATATAATATAACATAACTTTTTTTTTCTCTGACTTCTCCACATCCTCTCGCTCTCTGGGGATTGCGAAACTGGCCCTTCCTCAGGAAGTCAGCATCGGAGAACCCTCGCGCTGAAGGGCTAGATTCATACCCCCTACCCCTCGTTACGCCCCCTACCCCTACGTGAAAGAAAGAATTGGGACACCACTACCCTCGTGGGAACGTGTAAAATTTAGGGGTATGGCTAAAAAGTAGGGGTAGGGGTTGTATTGGGACTGGGCCTTACTGTGCTTCATTTTGGGGCAATTTACATTAAAAAATATGCTTTAGAATGGTAAAATGGGACATTGCTTGCAGATTTGACACACACACACACACACACACACACACGTAATATGTCATTTAATTTTCTTTTACAGGTGACAAATACCAAGAATGTTGGCGAGTGCCCCATATGTGGGCGGCCACTGAAATATGTGGTGAAACACCTAAGGCAGTGCCACGAGATTAAGAATGCAAAACAGAAGAGCATCCTTCATAATTTGGCCACGGGACGGATCCCTTTGGGCCCGGGGCTGTGCCTGATTTTGCTATGCAACAAATCATACCTCAACTATATTGAGAAGCATCTTAAGGGCCATACTGATTTGCCTCAAGATCGCATCAACCAGGAGGTCCAACTCCTTAAAAAGACCACGGACATATCCATGCTGTCTGCCCTGAGGTTAACAAACCCTGATCCCCCAATGGTCAGTCAACTTGATGTGGTAGCTATGGAGGAGGAGGAGGAGGATGCCGAGCCAGAGGCGGGGCCTTGTGGGTGCCAGAACCCTGCATCCAGGCCAGAAAGTGAGTGAAGTTGCTGGAGCGTGAGCTGACTGAGCTCAGGAGGGCATATTTACTCCTCAGTGTGAGTGAATCAAAAATACATAGCAATTAAAAGGCTTATAATGATTCATATTCATTAAATTGATCTGCTGTTTTCTCTTGCTGTTTGTTTTTTCTCTCTATGGGGTCAGCAGCAGCAGCCAGGGCCATCAGGGCCCGCCCCACGAGGTCCTGGTGGCAAGTGCCTGGTAAAAAGCAAGCACCTTGAAAAGGTTAGAAGATAATTACTTCATTTTGGGGCAATGTAATATGCTCTAGCAACATCAGCTTATTACGGTGCATCAGACACAAACATTTCATCCCGTATCAAAGTGTTTGACTGAAGTATGTCTAATTGTTCATTCTATAGTTTCAGTTCAGCAACAGTGAGGATGTGGAGGTCCAGCTGGAGGAGGACAGCGAGGACCAGAGGCAGCCGCAGCAGCTACAGTAGGAGTGCAGGAGTGAGGAGAGTGAAGAGGACATTAGGGAGGGCCCGAAGAAGGCCATTGATGAAATTCATTTGGAGCTGCAGAGTCAGGTTAGTGACATTAGAGGGAAAAGATGATGCAGTTTAATGTTATCTAAGAATTTTTAATACAACAACTTTTCTAATTTTCTCTTTTCTAGAAAGCCAAGGAATCAATGCCCAAAACCAGTGCCTTATATAAGGCACTGGTCCCCATTTTTGGGGGAAAATCCAAGGCTTCACACATGAGGAATATTTCCTCAATCCATCGGTGAGATAAAACACATTGTGTGCAAGTGCGGGGAGTGGTGTCACGCTACGCTAAATGTTCATCACATCTTTGTTGTATCTTCACAGACAGCTTCATGGAAGATTACACAATGTTTTTATTTTGCCCGGAGGGAACAGGCAAAATGCAGCAGAATGCAGTCTCAAAGGCCAGCAGGGTGAAGGCCTTTGTTAAGTACATCACATAAAATATTGGACCTGGGAGTTCTTGGACAACCTCAAGCTCCTCAATGTGTAAGTAGTGAACCTTGAAAGAAGTAACCAGCTACTCAAAACACAAGACTGATAGAGACTAAATCCAAACCTGTCTTTCCACAGATACCAAGCTGTCCTGACAAAATTTGGGTTTGCCCCCCCCCCCCCGGTCATTCTTTACATCGGCCACGCCATCTCTTTTATAGACTACCTGCGGGACACCCCTCCCAAGCATTCTTCAGATCACTGTGCTCTACAGGGAGCTTAAAAAAATCTACAGAGATGTGAGCAGGACCGTCCTTGGTCACCAGACCCTGGTCAAGCAGGCCAAACAAGCCCGTCGGGTGACCAAGGAATCCTTGACAACCTGCTAAAGCTTGGCCAAGGCAAAAATTCCCCTCACTCCTGGGTACGTGTGTACTCCTGTGTCTGTCTTAGTGTGTGTGTTTCCTATTATAACTCGTTTGAATATTTTTATCAATGGGAAAATTTATTTTATGATTAAAATGATCACCAAACAGAAAACAACTCTGTCTCTTCTCTCTCTCTCTCTCTCATATTACAGATGACATCAGCAAAGCAGCGCCGAAAGATGCCAAAACCTGGTACTGCTTCTTCGGGTACCTGGCGGCGTACCTGGCCTCCATTTATGCCCACAGGACCGGAGATCTCACAAGGATGAAGGTGAAGGAGGTAAAGGACGTGGTTGGGGATGACTAGGCGGGATACCTTTTAAGTGTAAGTGTAATGTAAAACACCATCATAATGGGATTACTTTTTTTTTTAATGATATTCAAGGTTTAACCCGTTCATTGTTCTGTCCGTTGTCTGTCTTCTCTGTCTGTTGCAGGTTATGGACCATAAAACGGTCTGCAAGTTTGGTCTGGCACAGATATATTTGGAGCCGGAGGAGTATGGCTGGGGCCGGGAGTGGCTCTGGCTCCGAAACAGATCTGTGCCCACAAACATCTACTTTTTCAGTAGCCTTGGTCGGGGGGAGGCCAAGGATCTGGTCTGGTATTTCCAGCAGGCCTGGGCGGAAATGGGCCTGCCAGGATCCCCCACCCTCTTGGACGTGAAGTCTGCTGTCGCCACCAAAGTGAGTATCACAAACACCTGACACTTGATTTCCACAGAGTAGATTTAATCCATACTGACCCAAGGCTGATCTTCTGTTATTAGAACTTTGAGAGCAATGACTCCACTGTGAGGCAGAACCTCTCAGACTTACCACGGTGTCGCCATCCAGGAGAAGTTTTATGTTCTTCACAAGAACCTGGTGAGGGCAAAAAAAAAAATCAAAAAAGTTAAGGAGTTGTTTGTCTTCCTCTCAGTGAGAGAAGAGGAGGGGAAAACTTCTCCCGCCTCCACCTCCACTGCTCCCAGCACCATGGCCCAAACGTCAGAAGAAGAGGGCCCCATCGAGGAGGAAGAGGAACCAGTCAGAGTAAGTTAAAACCTTGTAATCATAATCACACCACAGTCCACATTCTCTGAGTTCAATGGGTACCTGTTGTTGTTTCTTAAGGAAAGACCAAAGAAAAGGAAGGGGCCCACGGAGGCCCAACAGAAGGCCAAGAAATTTAAAGAAAAGGTGGGATTCTCGGCAAAGAAGGGAAAGTCCACCAAAAAGAAGTACTCGCTAAGGGCTACGGCCGTCCTGAAGGACATCTTCAAAGAGAAGGATGTGGAAGGAGGTGTTTTGTTTTAGTATTTTAATGTTTGTAGTGTTATAAGCCCTACCTGTTTGATGTGCTTTGCCTTTATGTTGCTCTTTTTTACCCAATTCTGCTTTGTGCTTTATGTATATTAAGTATAGAAGTATAGTCTCCAAGTTGTGTTTTGTTCATTGTTTAATATTATTCATTGTTTTATTAATAAAATCCATTTATATCTGTATTGTTGTGTTTATATATTCCACATTTGCACTTGGAGATACTTTTAATATTGAAGATGTACCCCAAATATACCTATCTTTGGCTTTGACATTGGTCAAGTAGTCAGGTCGTGCCTAATTCAGAAAATGGCATTCCAGTAACTCAGAAGAGTCTCACCAAGCCTGGAAAGAGAGCTTAAAAACATATTTAAAAAAAAAAAACAAAACAAAACTCTGCAGCGCTAGAAGCTCATATTATTCAGCACTAATGGAAGAACACAAGAGCAACCCCAGGTTTCTCTTCAGCACTGTAGCCAGACTGACAGAGAGTCATAGCTCAGTTGAACCAGTGATCCACTTAGCTCCCAGCAGTGATGATTTTATGGACTTTTTTTTACAGACAAAATTATAACAGAAAGAATTCATCAGCTCTTACCTACATTAGACAATCTTCTACTGAATACAGCAACTCCTGAATCAATTGCAACGCTTTGAACGTCTATGCAGCATGTAACCAGTGACCTTCTCACCACTTTTTGGATGCTTAGGGGCTGCGAGGGCTGTCAAAATTTCAAGCTCTTCTAACTGGGCCTTTAAGGTGGTTATCTTAGCATCTTTACGTCCCAGCTTAAGTAGCTCTATTTCATAACGATCAGCAATTTTCAGTATCTGGTCTTTGGTACATTTACCCAACAGTCCCACTCTGGGACACTTAAAAAAAAAAAAATCCTGCACCTGATTCATTTTTTCCTCAAAAGCCAAACCAGACAAGCCACTAAACCAAATAACCACTCAAATTCCAGAGTGCTACAACACACACCAACCTAATATGGCTACAGCCAATCAAGCTCTCAACCACCATGAATAAGATAGGCTACCCAAAAGAAACATGCCAGATGAACCTGGTGTACAGACACTATGAAGGTTTCGAACCTCCAGAGCACTTCTCCCCTAGCTAACTGCCTAACCAACACTAACTTCCTTTTCTCCACCCTAGTCTTCATGCATGCCACGATGGGCGTTTTAAACACAAAACCCAGTGACCCCGGTAAAGCCCCCAGCAATGCTGTTACCCACCTAGGCGGCCATGGATGTGTACCGAGGGACACAACGTCCAGTCGCGTTTATGCACAAAAACAACAAGCTAAAATAATAAACCAACAAACCCCCGTGAAGACAATGCTGCTAATACCTACCGGGAACAGTAACTCCAGAGGTAACCACTGCCTATGTCCCACACCAGGAACAACTGTTTAACCAGCCAAACCTACAAGACCCACATGTTCCATCCAGGGACACTCGAACAACACAGTTTTGTTTGTGGAACCTCCTCTACACAAATGAGAGCCTAATTAACTATTCCAGCTATAACTGGCAACAACACCCACAGTTAGATATTGCACTCAAAGCCTTCCTTCAAGCTGTTCACAAAACCACCTCTGTGGACTAAAAAGCACCAAAACAACACTCATGATTCCAGGAAATGCAATAGTACTTACTCAGGAACAAAACACTGGTAAATCCTGGACGAGCCCCCATTTGTTACAAGTTGGCTCAAGCTTGCAACAAAGGAGGAAGCTCACACAAAAAGCAGTTTGACCGTTTATTTGCCCATAAACCAAATTAGATTCAACAAACCCTAAGCAAAAATGTGGAGATCAGTAGTATCAGCAGTGTCGTGCAGTGTGTAAAGGAAAATACTCAAAATATGGAAGAAATGGGAACTGGAGTGTCTCCAGGCTGCTGCATGGTGGAAGAGAGACTGAGCAGGTGAGCCAGGCTGCACAGGTGTGCCACATCTCCACTGATGACCCTTCACCTACAGGCACTCCAGAACACAACACAAGCAGTAAACAAACACAACCAACAGAGGGCAACCCCAGGGGTCGTCACATTATTTAAAACGTGTATGGCTAGAACGACCGGTCAAATCAAACTAATTTATCTGGCATTGGTGGAAAAATTGGATCGGACACCTGAATGGGGAATTATCAAGTGAAGAGAAAATATCAAAATCTCTCAGCCTGTCTCTCCCTTTCTTATTCTTTCTCACAGGCAGCAAAGTCAAGTGGAAAAAAGAAGTGGAGTAGAAGAAAATCCCAGAGTCTCAGTGATGTTGAGGGATAGGATAAAAAGTACACTTGATGTTTTATACATTGCAGATATTTTGTTGTTGAAAGTTTTACAAAATGTACAGTTTAACTTGATAAACTGTCTTGTACAGTTTGCACATGTTCAGCTTCACTGCACTGGTTTTGTACATTAAACAGATGCTCTGTGTCCTTGTTGAAGGAAATATAATACAACTCTGGTTCAAAGTTTGCTGCAGTGGTGTTTTTATTTCAAGTAAGCTGGTGAACTCAACAAACAGAGCAGGTCTGGTCTGAAGAGAGGAACGACTCAAACACATTTTTATAGTAAGCCGAGGAGTCAACCAGACAGCATGAAAATCCTGATCAGCTAAAGCAAGGAGTCCAATGGGACAGGAAGTGGGGACATGTGCATCAGCGTAGAATCAAAGGTTTAAACAGCAGTGGGACGTTGGACAGGAGGAAGACAGCTGCTATATGATGAATCAACAGGGTCTGGAAGGATCTGGAAAGATCTGGGGACATCTTCCAGACATCAGCTGCTGAGAGTCACTTCCAACTTCAAATAAAGAGTTTATACATTTGAACATTTTAAGGTTGATACTTATTGTGGTTTTCTGGTACGTTAAGCAATTTGATAATATTAATCAATGAGGCAAACATTGTTTCTTTCAGTGGTTAACCCCCCCCAATAAAATCAGCACTCATTACTGTCACTAGTAGAAACTGATTTACTGTCATTTTTACTGGGTACTTCTGTCTGGGCTTATATATTTGCTGCAATTTCTGGGAAGTTTTACAGAATAACATTATAGTTTATAATTTAGATTGTTAATTGTGAAGCAGAAAACCGTCATGTCACGGCACAAACTTTTATTTTATCTGGTATTTTCATGTAAATTTTCAAGTAAAATAAGTTTAAACTTTTTTAAACTGTAAAATATGGAATCAAGCAGTTTTTGACTGTAAAATCAACAGCATCGATACATTTTTAACCGTAATTTCACGGTAGAAATCTGGCAACCACAGCTGCCTGTGTTTTACCAAAAATATATATATATATATATTTTTTTTTTTACAGTGAGGTCACCATGGAGTCTCAGCTCATCACCAGGTGACATCACAGCCTCACCCTGTTTAACCTGCTGTACCAACACAATGGTGCGTTTGAGAGAAGAAGAAATGTCAGTACCGGCTTCATCCAGCTGCTGAAATGTGACAGTTCTAATCTGTCAAAGGAAATTCAGTGAAAATCCAAAGAGAAGAACTTTATTTATGAGCAGGAACAGGAAACTGGGATCATGGTGGTTTGAATCACTGAGCTTTATGAACATTAACATGCCGTCATGAGGACGGCAGCTGCAATACCACAGCAGTCCACATGATGGAGATAAAACAAAAACCTGAACCAATAATCTGCAGGTCTCAGGAGAGACTGACAGTCAACATGTTTCACAAGAAAATTAAATCTTTTATAGAAAAATGCTTCTATAAATGTTCCCAAAGCAGCCCAAAGGGTCCAGAAGAAGCTGAACCTAAACCCCAGCTGGCTAAGAGGAGAGGAGGACTTGAGGAGTCTCTGGGATCATGGTGGACTGGACTCTGTTCTCAGACCAGTTCTGGCTCCACCTGCTCTGATTCCTCTGTCAGTCTCTGCTGGATGAAGCTCTCCTCTCCACCTCCCAGGAACATGGTCCAGAGTCTAGACAAGCTGCTGCTGCAACATCTGGATCATCAGGAAGCAGCTGATCCTCCATCAACACACACCTTCTTCTTCACCACCTCCACCTGTGGAGAGAAGAAGAAGAGAGCAGATACATCAGTGTTTCCTGACTCTGTCCATCAGCTGTCAGTCAGTGATGCAGATCCAGCATAAAGACCTGCAGGGACTTCAGTCCTGTTCAGTCCAGATGTGCAGCAGCTGCTTCCTCTCAGCTCATGTTAACGTGTTGGAGTGAACACACTGAGCTGGAAACTCACAGACCTGCAGAGACTTTTAGCATCAAGTCTGCTGACTCAGCACATTTCTCTGAGTCCACAGTGGAGATAAAGAGCTGAGTCATGAAGGTTCATCACTTTACTGATGATTTACTGAAGACAGACAGACAGACAGACAGATGGGATTCTGGTCTGGAGAAAGACCACATGGTGACAGTGTGATGAAAGAAGATCAGTGATGTGCAGCTTTCAGTCAGACTGATCTCAGAGCTGTGACAGATGAACCTGATCAGCTGTTTAGTGTTGAACTGAGAGAACAAACAGTCTCAGCTCAGATCTGACAGTTTGATGGACAAGGACCAGAATCTGAACATCTGAGTTCTTCAGCTGGAATCTGCTTCATTTGCTGGTTACATGATCAGAACAGTCCTCTGACTGATCTGATTGGCTGACTGTTTTCTCTCTGTCTTTCTGTCTAATTCTGAAGTCTGTTTCTGTTCTCCTCTCACAGCTTCACTGAGGAGTTTGAAGGTTCACAGGAAACACTGAGTCTTTACTCTGATACTGGATTTAGAACAATATTACTGAAAGGAACATGAACTGAGTCCAACTCTACTGACCTCAGAGTGTCCAGTCTGAAGTCTGGACTCTCCATAAGAGCAGACAGATCGTTCAGATCTGAATCCTTCAGGTTGTTCAGTCTCAGGTCCAGTTCTCTGAGATGGGAGGGGTTGAACTTCAGAGCTGAGACCAGAGAAGAACAGCTGATCTCTGACAAACTGCAGCTCTCCAACCTGAGTGAAGAATAAAAGATGTGACTTTAGGAGACAAAGTTCCTGCTTGAAAGTGTTCAGTGTTTCATCATCTGTTCAGAGCGAATTATGTTTTAGTAAAGGGACTCATGTGGTAGCTGATTTTATTTCCAAGGTTTGGGAAACACAGCAAAAATTTTTTTGGGTTATTGTGTCAGATTGGCCGGCGGCGGCTTTAAGTTTTTAAGAAAGAGGCATAAGATGGCAATTTAAAATGCAAAGACCAAGGTGCCATTTATTGTTCACTACATGAGGCACCAACAACCAACAACCATTAAAAATCCATGGCTGCCTTTTATACCCTCCCGGCTGCAGGAAGTTAGACAGACCAGCCCACTGAGTGTAGGTGAGACTACAACCATAGTCCTCCATAAATATTTACGTAAAACCGACACCATCACGATAGCATCCCTTGAATAAATATTTACATAAATACAAACTACTATGCTAACTCAATAATACATTCACATGCCTACTCTTCTACATGAACATTGCATGTGCTTGTACTCCCCCCCCTTATCTAGGAGTAATGGTTTGCTCCTAGAGCTCTTAAGGAGCTTTCTTGGGCCATTCTCACCCTTTTGCCTCCAACCCCTGCTGAGGAGACAACCAGGAAGAGGTCAGTACTGACCTTGTTTGCTAAAATTGCTATGCCCAAATGAAGCACACTAATTACGCACAAATTAACAACCCCTTGCACAGTGATTACCACTAACTGACACTGGGGTTTTCATTTTACACAGGCAGGACGGCCAGTCCTCCTTTGCTTCCCAGCCCCTCCCCCTTGTAACTTCCACATGGCACAGCAAATGATTCAACAGTTTGTGACTTCAATAAACCTTACCACTAACATATGTGTGACTATTATTTCATTTTCATTTATAGTTTGTATCCACAAATACAACATTCAATTAATTATTACAGTAATGGAACCTCTGGTCTCCATTACATATTGTTTTGTTTAAGATGTACCATTATGACTTGAGAAAAGAATGATAATGTACTTGTGTATGTTAAATGCATATATATGAGAGTTTATGTTGTTACAACAGCCGCTGTATGATTAAATACATGTCTTATAAACCCATGTGGGTTGGGCATTTTTATGAAATGACATGCAAATAAATGAATGAATGAAATGAACCACAGACTAAAATCTGCATATTAACATACAAATATTCATTAATATATGATTTCCCCTTTCAAAAATAAAAGATTGATTGATAAACTATGTGCAATTTAAATGTAATTTTCAAATTAATAAAAATCAGTTTTCTAAAAGTTACTTTCAAAAAATGTTAAAAATGTTAAAGCCTCATAAATATAAACTTGTCTGCAGGTCAGAGTCACCACAACTGTAACATCATATTAATCTGAGAGCAGAAATAAAACATGAGTCTGACCTCAGAGTCTCCAGTCTACAGTGAGGACTCTCCAGAAAACCACACAGATCCTTCAGTCCTGAATCATGCAGGTACCAGTTGTGACTCAGGTCCAGTTCTCTGAGATGGGAGGGGTTGGACTTCAGAGCTGAGACCAGAGAAGAACAGCTGATCTCTGACAAGCTGCACCACCTCAACCTGAGTAAAGAATAAAAGATGTGACTTTAGGAGACAAGGTTCCTGCTTGAAAGCGTTCAATGTTTCATCATCTGTTCAGAGCTGAAGGTTTAGAAAGTACAAGTTTAGAAAATGAAAGTCAAACAGCTGAACCAACAGGAAGCAGCTTCACAACAGTCAAATACAAACAGTGACAAGATTTAATGAGAAAATGAAACAACACTTGAAAGAACCTGAACTGACTCAAACTGTCAACATTGTGATTTTAACACATCAGAAATAACCAAACAGCAGAGTCAGCCAAACTTTATTTATATCTCTGATTCTGCCACATATGAACTCCTGTATAACAATCTGAGCTCTGGCAGGTAAGTCCACTCTAAAAGCAGTCGAAACAGTCTACAAAAAAGCTCCAAAAGTTCTAGACAGAAAACCAAACTCGTCATTAATGATATATTTGAAGAAACATGAACAGTTGAATGTGGAAATCATACTTAAATATGTAGAATCTATTCTGATCTATATCATCTTTAATGGATTATAGGGATGGGTAAAAAAAAAAAAAAAAAAAACATTTTCCTGATTCTGATCAATCTTCATTTGAATGATCTGATATCAATCCATAGAATCCTGAAACTGATATTTAACATAGCTGGGAAATCTGCAAGGTGGACGGAGCAAACATGTTTCCTGCAGCGGAGCGAGGAGGGCAACGGGGCAACTGCTCCCCCAGCAGACCCAGCCCTTAGAGCCAATCCTTATCTTAGTGTGGAACCAAACCACTGCAGCTGATTGCACTAAAGCTTTACTAGACAATCACAACAAAATGGATGTTTTCCTGAGGTGTTGATGTTTACATCAGGGATGTTTGGTTCAAACATTCGGATCTCCCTCCACTCCACTCACCAATGCAGATATTCCCAAACAGATAATTAAGGTGTTTGGGTCAGGTCATGAAGCATCAACATTATTACTGACTGTTACTTCGTAGCTCAGATAAGTCTGCCTCTGCCTTTAAACTAGTATGGGAGTCTGACCTGAACACATCATTTACAGGTGGAGAGTAGAACCTGATATTTAAAAACTCTAAAAAGATGTCCAGAGATCTTAGAACAAGGCTTATCCAATTTAAAATCCTGAATAGAATTTACTGGACAACATCTAAATCAAATCAAATCGAATTTTATTTGGATGGCACTTTTCATACATAAAAGCAACACAAAGTGCCTCAAAGAGGCTAAAAACAACAAGGGAAAAAAAAGACCCCAACCCTAACCCACCCCCACAAATACACACAGAGACAGAGACATACAGACACAGACACACACACTAACAAGTTCACACCCACATGCACTAGCTGTCCTCAGAGAGACACGGCCAGGCACCAAGACCTGAGGTGAGAAGAAAGCCACCTTTGGGGGCCTTCCACCCTTTTTCTGTACCATTTTGCAATGTAACTCAGTGAGTGACAGGTGTCCGTCCAGCCAATGATACGATACGGTTCACCTACGCTACGCAGCCAATCATGCCATTGACAGTGCTTGTGTACGTGCCTTGCCCATATGCGCCGTGCAGGTTAGCTTGGTAAACGGTCCGGCGGAGTTAAGAGACGCAAATGCTAACCCCTTATCATGGCTAAGCGAACAGGCAGTGGCACATCCACTCACCAAGCCAAAGTAAAAAAGAAATCTGCTTCTTTTAAGATGGAATGGCTGTCGGAGTATGTGCAAACAGAAGAACAAGCGGTGAAACTGGGTGAGATTTTTTCTGTTTCGACTGAGAAAGGTTTGCTCTGCAAAACATGCAACCAAGCCAAAGTAGCAAGCGAGTTTTCGGAGGGGAAAATGTGGACTGAATGGAAGTTGGACTACCTCAAGCGTCACATTCAGCAGAAAAGTCATTTGAATGCTGTTGGAATTTTACGAAGACTCAAGATGGGAAAGGGGATTGGTACATTACTGTGGGAGAGCGCAAAAGACCGCGAGAAAAGGAACGAGCTGTAACACAAAAAAAAAATCTGACCCTGAGCAAGTTAAAGTTCTAATTGACAATATTTTACTTGCCATCAAAATGAATGCATCAATGCTGTCAGTTCAACAAATCCACGATCACATGGCAAAGTATGAGTATACCAGAAAGCTGGCGAAGCAAAAACTATGCCTTTGAATTTGTGAACTCAATCAATGCGATAGTGCAGAGTGAGACTATACAATGTTAAATATGCACCCTGGCATACCCTGATAGTAGATGAGAGCACAGACATAACAGTACACAAAATGCTAGTCATATATATTAAATACAGGGAGGAAAATGATGTCAACTATTAAACTGTGTTTGGTGGCATCATCCAGCTGACAGCATGCACTGCTAAGGATATTGTGCAGGCAATAACTCAGTTTTACTTCGAACATGGACTGGACATGCAGAGAATGGTGATGCTGACCTCCGATGGTGCCTCAGTAATGCTAGGAAAACACAACAGAGTTGCGGCTTTGTTAAAGCGCCAAATATCACACCTAACTGAACAACATTGTGTGGCCCATAGGGAGGACTTGGGCATTGATGATGCCTGGAAAGATGTGCCTTTGATGCAAGATGTGGAAACTCTTCTTAGAACTATATATTCCACTTTCTCTCGGTCCACTGTGAAGAGGGGCAAAATGGAGGACCTAGCAAAGATTCTTGATGAAGATACACTGTCATTCAGGCCTCTGAACGAAGTGTGATGGCTGTCGTGGCACCAAGCTGTGAATGCTGTTCTGAGGAACTACACTTTGCTTGAAGAATACTGCAAAAGAGAATTCACTGATAACAGAGATCCAGTGGCAAAGTACTGCTACAAAAAGCTGAGTGATTCAAAGTTCAAGGTTACTGTCACTGCTCTGGAAGATGTTTTGGGTGAGCTGGCACAACTCTGCCTTTCTTTTCAAAGACGCAACCTGACTGTGATGGAAGGACACTGCTTTACAAGAGCAAAGATTGAGAAGTTGCGTTCCCAGTACTTGAAGGAGAAGGATGTACAGTGGAGTGGCCGTGTCAAAGAGGCAATGGGGACTTCATCAGCTGATGGCAGAGATACTGGTGAGATTACTCTTTTTATTAGTAAGCTCTGTGATCACATAGATGCTCGTTTTCCAGAGGATGAATTAAAGGAGTGGTCTGCATTTGACATTGAAGCGTTGAGCTCAGACATCAGTTTTGACTATGGATCAGCAGACATTTCTACACTGGCAAAGAAGTATGAGGCCATTCTCCACCACCCACAGTCTATGGAGGCCATTAACAGTCAGTATGCTGAATTCAAGTACATAACGAAGCAAAACCTTAAACAGGGGTCAATCAGCACATTCTCAGATATGGTGGCTGCAGCACTTAGATGTGAGGAGCTAAAGGAGATCTCACAGCTTGTGGATATTTGTGCTACATTTCAAGCATCCAGTGCCGAATGTGAAAGAGGATTTAGTTTAATCAATCATATCAAAACAGCATCCAGAAATCGTCTTGAAGTGGCACATTTGGACCAGCTGATG
Source organism: Remorina albescens (assembly GCA_034769265.1). NCBI lineage: Eukaryota > Metazoa > Chordata > Actinopteri > Carangiformes > Echeneidae > Remorina > Remorina albescens. Next base: position 11,344,664 of record CM068496.1, on the reverse strand, counting down.
CGCATAAAGTCAAAGCAAGAAGCAGACGGAGCCATCAACCTGGACAAAGTGTACAACCATTGGAGAAGTGAGAAGGACAGATGTGAAAAATAGGTAAAATTGAAGTTAGATTTGTGCATATTCTAGTGACATTTATAAGATTTTTTATTTATGGATATTAATCATTAAATGCTGTTACTATTATATAATTTATGGGTAGTAAAAGAGCTAAAAAAAACTGTGTAATTAGATATTTTACAGACAAAGAGTTACAGGAATTTATAGTGTATCACAAGCTACAGCACACGTGTCATTGTGCAAAATGTGAATGTTTTAATGTGAACAAAATGTTATGTCTGAAAGGTGTACTGTATATGTCTCATTTCTTCCAGAGCAGGACCCTCACCCAGGCCAAAGCAGGACTCTGACATATAACATACTACACATCTCATGAACAACAAGATTTTTGTCTTTTTCATTTTAAGTGGGCCAAATCACTTATATTAAAAGTAAACTAATGGAAATTGCTGCTGTAATTTGATTCTTTTAATAAGCCATGTAACTTGCTAACTGGTGTGTGGCCACAGCGTGCACATCTGATGTTGCTCACAGTGGTCCTCAGTGTACTCAGGGAGCTTGTGTGTATGCCCAGACGCATGAAAAATTAGAGGGAACATTGCATGTAGCTAAAATCATATAAAATAAATATTAAGTATGAGAAGAAGCCTGATTAAAAGGAATAAAGAAATAACAGAAATCAACTAAAAGCCTGATTAAAAGGTTGGTCTTGAGCCTCTTTATAAAAACATCAACAGCCTCTGCGGCCCTGAAGGTTCTCCGGCAGGCTGTTCCACAATCTGGGGCAATAATAGCTGAATGGTGCCTCCCCGTGTGTTTTGGATCTGACTTTTGGAATGGTTAAAAGGCCAGTGCCGGAGAACTTCAGGGTCCGCCAGGGTTGATATGGTAAAAGTAGGTCAGATACATAAAAGGGCCAAAGACCGTTAAGACATCTAAAAACTAGTAAAAGAACCCTAAAATGGATCCTGAAGCGTACGGGGAGCCAATGTAGTGATTTTAAATCAGGTGTAATGTGCTCCCGCCCCCTGGTCCTCGTCAGAAGGCGTGCAGCTGAATTCTTTAGTAACTGAAGATTAGAGATGCTCTTTTTGGGAAGACCAGAGAGCAAAAATGGAATAAATGGGAATCCTACATCAGGAGCTCTGCAGGGACGCCCTAACTTCCTGTTTCTAGTTCCTGCTGTACCATTGTATAGTTAGGAAATATATATATATACTGTAAAAATCTTGTGTGTGTTTGTATTTTTTCTTTTTTTTCACCCCCCCCCCTTTTTGTTTGTTTGTTTTTCCCTCAGTGTTTTTTTTTCTGTGTTTGTTTTTGTAACTAGCCCTGTACGACCCACTGTTGTAATATTACCACATCACTTTTAACAATTATAAAAAAAAGGTTTGCAGATTTGTTTTTTCTCAAGAACACATTTACATTGGTTAATGGGTCCTATTGTTTGTCAGTGCAATGCTGTTGAATAGAAGAAGTGTTTATAGGTCCGGTCATCTGGCCCTGAAGTCACACTAGCGGCAAACCTCCTGTCGAGCTAATCTTGTTTTATACAACTGGATTTGTCAAGATTCAATTAAGTACAACTCCTTAATTTTTTTTGTGTTTATTACAATGTCTAGAACATGTAGATATTTAGTTATTCCTCAGATTTGATTTCGAGCTTGTTATGTCCATGTTGTAATATTACAACGTTGGGTCAGAGTGCCTGTTCACCTTACACATTACATAAGTCTCTGATCTTCTCACATGGTCACATATTGAAAAAATTTAATAAAAATTTCTAATCGTTGATGATTCACTGCAACTAAACTCTAAATCTGTTAAATTTAGTTTAGACCATTAATAAATACGTGGACATTGTGATATAAATTTGTGGTATTTTAAACTCCATAATCTATAGCAGTGTTTCAAACTCTGTTTACTTTTTAACTTCTAAATGATCCTGGGCTTTTTTCTGAGTGTTTGTAGGAGACAGAAAACAGGTTCTGAATGTTGTGGGTTGTTTGGGGGGTGCCTGTTGCATTGTTCATGGACAGGTGAGAATGGTCTTGAATGTGAACCTGTAAGTGTTCTGGGAGGATGCATGTGTTCCTTTTAGTATGATAAGTAGAGAGTATAACAGGCCAGCCAGACAGTGTTGTGTTAATGTAGTGGAATGTTGATTAGCATTTGCATTGAAAAGACAATACTTTGATATATTTGAATACATTGGTGGTCAAGCTCCTTGATCGCGGAATCCACTTTGTGGGAACAGCCAGACAGGTACGCCTACCCAACTGCAACCTTGAGGATGAGAAGAGCTTGAAGAAAAAGGGGAGAGGAAGCTTTGATGGAGGGGAACCACAACATCTGTGCCGTCAAATGGTATGACAACAGAGCAGTCACACTTGTTTCATCCTTTGCTGGACCAGACCCTGTGCAGAAGATTCAGCGCTGGGATAAAGCCACCAAAACCATAATAGACGTTGAGAGGCCTTACATTGTTGGTGCCCACAACAAATACATGGCAGGTGCGGATTTGTTGGACTCATTTGCAGCCAAATACAAGTTCCCCATGAAATCCCGCCGCTGGTACATTTACATTTTCTGGCACACCATCATCCTGGCTGGATCTGACAATCTATTTGATATTCAAACTAAACTGGCATTTTGACTGAAATATCCCAAACTGAACCAATAGAGCCATGTTACATGTGGATGATGTCATTCTATTGGCTAAGAAAGAAAAAATGTTCACATTATGCTGAACATTATCCCAAAACGGTGCTGGAAGTGGGAGACTAATGGAGAACCAAGAAAAAACACAAGTGGAGCATTTTAGGCCAAAATCAAGTGTGAGAAGTTGAGTTGTTGTTAATCTTGGGACAGTAATGCTGTCCTACACTGATCAGTATAAATGTCTTGGCCTGACATTGGACCAACACATGACATTTAACCCAGCTGTCAGTGTTTTAGCTCAGTCTGCAGGTAGAGCCCTGGGTTCTGGACTGAACAAGTCTGAACACTGTCTGAACACTGTGCTCATCTACTTTCACTCTGTTCTATAATGTGTGTGTTTGTGTGTGTGTGTGTGTGTGTGTCCTGTGTCAGACGATGCTTCTGCTGTCTGGGGATTCTGTGAATATTCTCTTTGTAATACTCAGCATCATAGAGCTATTGGTTATCTTACAGCAGTACAGAAATTGACCTCAGTGTTGGCTCTTCATGGTGATTTGGGTTGGGAGCCCTCGAGTATCAGACATAAGAGACAAATGCTCCAGCTCTGGAACAGATCTGTGAAGCTGTCTGATCATAGAATTACTAAAAGGATATTTAATTCTGACTCTTTTCATCACCATCCCTGGGCCAGTGAGCTGATATTAATATTCTATATGAGTGATATATCTGATATTTTCATTAATAAATGATGTTGTGATATTAGAGATATTATAAGCTAATTGTTCCTAAAGCAGAGAGATAAATGGTCTCTGATGTTTAGAGGAAGCCAAAATGAAGAACCTACTGTCTTAATAAGAACACTTACAGTGTGGAACCTTACGTTAAGTATAATTGATCTAAAAGACAAAGATCATTATGGACAGTTGTGTTCAGGAACACTTCCATTAGTCCTAGAAACAGGGAGCTTTAATGCCACACCTGAGGAAGACCGGATTTGTTCACTATGAAACTGGATGAATGAGAAAGTCAGATCCATTTTTTGTTTTGTTGTTCTGCATATGAGCCCCTCAGAGGTGTTTTTGTTGTTAAAATGGTTTCTATTTATGTTGATTTCTTTGATTTGGATGATTCTGAGAAACATGAGTTCCTTTTTAGCAAAGAGACTCATGTGGTGGCTGATTTTATTTCCAAGGCTTAGAAAACACAGCAAAATCTTTTGTTTGCTTATTTGTTTTGTTGAATATATTATGTAACATTATTACTTGAAGAAAGGATAATAATGTATTTGTGTATGTTTATATGTAGATATATGAGAGTTTATGTTGTTACAAAAGCCACTGAATGATTAAATACATGTCTTATAAACCCATGTGGGTTGGGCATTTTTATGAAATGACATGCAAATAAATAAATGAATGAAATGAACCACAGACTAAAATCTGCATATTAACATACAAATATTCATTAATATATGATTTCCCCTTTCAAAAATAAAAGATTGATTGATAAACTATGTCCAATTCCAATGCCATTTTCAAATGAATAAAAATCAGTTTTCAAAAGTTATTTTCAACCATTTAACAGTTTAAATGTTATAAACCTGAAGAGGATTTTCCCTCATGAATATAAACCTGTCTGCAGGTCAGAGTCACCACAACTGTAACATCATATTAATTTGAGAGCAGAAATAAAACATGAGTCTGACCTCAGAGTCTCCAGTCTACAGTGAGGACTCTTCAGAAAACCACACAGATCCTTCAGTCCTGAATCCTTCAGGTCGTTCTCACTCAGGTCCAGTTCTCTGAGATGGGAGGGGTTGGACTTCAGAGCTGAGACCAGAGAAGAACAGCTGATCTCTGACAAACTGCAGCACTCCAACCTGAGTAAAGAATAAAAGATGTGACTTTAGGAGACAAAGTTCCTGCTTGAAAGCGTTCAATGTTTCATCATCTGTTCAGAGCTGAAGGTTTAGAAAGTAGAAGTTTAGAAAATCAAAGTCAAACAGCTGAACCAACAGGAAGCAGCGTCACAACAGTCAAATACAAACAGTGACAAGATTTAATGAGAAAATGAAACAACACTTGAAAGAACCTGAACTGACTCAAACTGTCAACATTGTGATTTTAACACATCAGAAATAACCAAACAGCAGAGTCAGCCAAACTTTATTTGAATCTCTGATTCGGCCACATATGAACTCCTGTATAACAATCTGAGCTCTGGCAGGTAAGTCCACTCTAAAACCAGTCGAAACGGTCTACAAACAAGCTCCAAAAGGTCTAGACAGAAACCAAACTCGTCATTAATGATATATTTGAAGAAACATGAACAGTTGAATGTGGAAATCATACTTAAATATGTAGAATCTATTCTGATCTATATCATCTTTAATGGATTATAGGGATGGGTAAAAAAAAAAAAAAAAAAAAAACATTTTCCTGATTCTGATCAATCTTCATTTGAATGATCTGATATCAATCCATAGAATCCTGAAACTGATATTTAACATAGCTGGGAAATCTGCAAGGCGGACGGAGCAAACATGTTTCCTGCAGCAGAGAGAGGAGGGCAACGGGGCAACTGCTCCCCCAGCAGACCCAGCCCTTAGAGCCAATCCTTATCTTAGTGTGGAACCAAACCACTGCAGCTGATTGCACAAAAGCTTTACTAGACAATCACAGCAAAATGGATGTTTTCCTGAGGTGTTGATGTTTACATTAGGTATGTTTGGTTCAAACATTCAGATCTCCCTCCACTCCACTCACCAATGCAGATATTCCCACACAGATAATTAAGGTGTTTGGGTCAGGTCATGAAGCATCAACATTATTACTCACTGTTACTTTGTAGCTCAGATAAGTCTGCCTCTGCCCTTAAAGCAGTATGGGAGTCTGACCTGAACACATCATTTACAGGTGGAGAGTGGAACCTGATATTTAAAAACTCTAAAAAGATGTCCAGAGATCTTAGAAGAAGGCTTATCCAATTTAAAATCCTGAATAGAATTTACTGGACACCGTCTAAATCAAATCAAATTTTATTTTGATGGCACTTTTCATACATAAAAGCAACACAAAGTGCCTCAAAGAGGCTAAAAACAACAAGAGGAAAAAAAAAGACCCCAACCCTAACCCACCCCCACAAATACACACAGAGACAGAGACATACAGACACAGACACACACACTAACAAGTTCACACCCACATGCACTAGCTGTCATTAGAGAGACACGGCCAGGCACCAAGACCTGAGGTGAGAAGAAAGCCACCTTTGGGGGCCAACCACCCTGATAGGGCTCCCGGCCCACAGCTAGGGAGCACTGCCACAGAGACAACCCCGACCCAGGCAGACAGGAGGCCCCACACCAAGGTGTGCAGCTGTCTAGCCACCCGGGTCGGAGCCATCCACAGGACAGCACCCCCATCGGTAGACCAGAAGCAACTCCCAGTGTGGTAGGCCCCCATGAGGAAACACTGGGGATAAAAACTAATGAACTAAAACTACTAAAACAGTAAAAGCTAAAAGACTAAAACAGTAAGACAAGATAAAAGGTATAAAATAAACAAAGTACAGGCACAAAAACGGAATTAAAACATGTAGCCAATGTTCCCTCTAAGCTGCGCGCTTGCGCAATCGCGCACTGCTCGCACATTCTCAGCGCACAAGAAAATCTATGCAGCGCATAAAATAAAATCCAACATAAACTGTAAATTAATTAGACCAATAACATTTTTTTCTGTACCATTTTGCAATGTAACTCAGTGAGTGACAGGTGTCCGTCCAGCCAATGATACGATACGGTTCACCTACGCTACGCAGCCAATCATGCCATTGACAGTGCTTGTGTACGTGCCTTGCCCATATGCGCCGTGCAGGTTAGCTTGGTAAACAGTACGGCGGATTTAAGAGACGCAAATGCTAACCCCTTATCATGGCTAAGCGAACGGGCAGTGGCACATCCACTCACCAAGCCAAAGTAAAAAAGAAATGTGCTTCTTTTAGGATGGAATGGCTGTCGGAGTATGTGCAAACAGAAGAACAAGCGGTGAAACTGGGTGAGATTTTTTCTGTTTCGACTGAGAAAGGTTTGCTCTGCAAAACATGCAGCCAAGCCAAAGTAGCAAGCGAGTTTTCGGAGGGGAAAATGTGTGACTGAATGGAAGTTGGACTACCTCAAGCGTCACATTCAGCAGAAAAGTCATTTGAATGTTGTTGGAATTTTACGAAGACTCAAGATGGGAAAGGGGATTGGTACATTATTGCTGGAGAGCGCAAAAGACTGCGAGAAAAGGAACGAGCTGTAACACAAAAAAAAAAAATTCTGACCCTGAGCAAGTTAAAGTTCTAATTGACAATATTTTATTATCATCAAAATGAATGCATCAATGCTGTCAGTTCAACAAATCCACGATCACATGGCAAAGTATGTGAGTATACCAGAAAGCTGGCGAAGCAAAAACTTTGCCTTTGAATTTGTGAACTCAATCAATGAGATAGTGCAGAGTGAGACTATACAATGTTAAAAATGCACCCTGGCATACCCTGATAGTAGATGAGAGCACAGACATAACAGTACACAAAATGCTAGTCATATATATTAAATACAGGGAGGAAAATGATGTCAACTATAAAACTGTGTTTGGTGGCATCATCCAGCTGACAGCATGCACTGCTAAGGATATTGTGCAGGCAATAACTCAGTTTCACTTCAAACATGGACTGGACATGCAGAGAATGGTGATGCTGACCTCTGATGGCGCCTCAGTAATGCTAGAAAAACACAACGGAGTTGCGGCTTTGTTAAAGCGCCAAATACCACACCTAACTGAACAACATTGTGTGGCCCATAGGGAGGACTTGGGCATTGATGATGCCTGGAAAGATGTGCCTTTGATGCAAGATGTGGAAACTCTTCTTAGAACTGTATATTCCACTTTCTCTCGGTCCACTGTGAAGAGGGGCAAAATGGAGGACCTAGCAAAGATTCTTGATGAAGATACACTGTCATTCAGGCCTCTGAGCGAAGTGCGATGGCTGTCGCGGCACCAAGCTGTGAATGCTGTTCTGAGGAACTACACTGTGCTTGAAGAATACTGCAAAAGAGAATTCACTGATAACAGAGATCCAGTGGCAAAGTACTGCTACAAAAAGCTGAGTGATTCAAAGTTCAAGGTTACTGTCACTGCTCTGGGAGATGTTTTGGGTGAGCTGGCACAACTCTGCCTTTCTTTTCAAAGACGCAACCTGACTGTGATGGAAGGACACTGCTTTACAAGAGCAAAGATTGAGAAGTTGCATATACTTGAAGGAGAAGGCTGTACAGTGGAGTGACCGTGTCAAAGAGGTAATGGGGACTTCATCAGCTGATGGCAGAGATACTGGTGAGATTACTCTTTTTATTAGTAAGCTCTGTGATCACATAGATGCTCGTTTTCCAGAGGATGAATTAAAGGAGTGGTCTGCATTTGACATTGAAGCGTTGAGCTCAGACATCAGTTTTGACTATGGATCAGCAGACATTTCTACACTGGCAAAGAAGTATGAGGCCATTCTCCACCACCCACAGTCTATGGAGGCCATTAACAGTCAGTATGCTGAATTCAAGTACATAACGAAGCAAAAACTTAAACAGGGGTCAATCAGCACATTCTCAGATATGGTGGCTGCAGCACTTAGATGTGAGGAGCTAAAGGAGATCTCACAGCTTGTGGATATTTGTGCTACATTTCAAGCATCCAGTGCCGAATCTGAAAGAGGATTTACTTTAATCAATCATCAAAACAAAACAGCAAAACAGCATCCAGAAATCGTCTTGAAGTGGCACATTTGGACCAGCTGATGCGCATAAAGTCAAAGCAAGAAGCAGACGGAGCCATCAACCTGGACAAAGTGTACAACCATTGGAGAAGTGAGAAGGACAGATGTGAAAAATAGGTAAAATTGAAGTTAGATTTGTGCATATTCTAGTGACATTTATAAGATTTTTTATTTATGGATATTAATCATTAAATGCTGTTACTATTATATAATTTATGGGTAGTAGAAAAGCTAAAAAAAACTGTGTAATTAGATGTTTTACAGACAAAGAGTTACAGAAATTTATACTGTATCACAAGCTACAGCACACGTGTCATTGTGCAAAATGTGAATGTTTTAATGTGAACAAAATGTTACGTCTGAAAGGTGTACTGTATATGTCTCATTTCTTCCAGAGCAGGACCCTCACCCAGGCCACAACTGGACCTCACCCAGGCCAAAGCAGGACTCTGACATATAACATACTACACATCTCATGAACAACAAGATTTTTGTCTTTTTCATTTTAAGTGGGCCAAATGACTTATATTAAAAGTAAACTAATGGAAATTGCTGCTGTAATTTGATTCTTCTAATAAGCCATGTAACTTGCTAACTGGTGTGTGGCCACAGCGTGCACATCTTATGTTGCTCACAGTGGTCCTCAGTGTACTCAGGGAGCTTGTGTGTATGCCCAGACGCATGAAAAATTAGAGGGAACATTGCATGTAGCTAAAATCATATAAAATAAAGATTAAGTATGAGAAGAAGCTTGATTAAAAGGAATAAAGAAATAACAGAAATCAACTAAAAGCCTGATTAAAAGGTTGGTCTTGAGCCTCTTTATAAAAATATCAACAGCCTCTGCGGCCCTGAAGGTTCTCCGGCAGGCTGTTCCACAATCTGGGGCAATAATAGCTGAATGGTGCCTCCCCGTGTGTTTTGGCTCTGACTTTTGGAATGGTTAAAAGGCCAGTGCCGGAGAACTTCAGGGTCCGCCAGGGTTGATATGGTAAAAGTAGGTCAGATACATAAAAGGGCCAAAGACCGTTAAGACATCTAAAAACTAGTAAAAGAACCCTAAAATGGATCCTGAAGCGTACGGGGAGCCAATGTAGCCATTTTAAATCTGGTGTAATGTGCTCCCGCCCCCTGGTCCTCGTCAGAAGGCGTGCAGCTGAATTCTGTAGTAACTGAAGATTAGAGATGCTCTTTTTGGGAAGACCAGAGAGCAAAAATGGAATAAATGGGAATCCTACATCAGGAGCTCTGCAGGGACGCCCTAACTTCCTGTTTCTAGTTCCTGCTGTACCATTGTATAGTTAGGAAAAATATATATATACTGTAAAAATCTTGTGTATATTTGTATTCTTTCTTTTTTCAACCCCCCCCCCCCCTTTTTGTTTTTAGAGGGATTTTTTGTTTGTTTGTTTGTTTTTCCCTCAGTGTTTTTTTTTCTGTGTTTGTTTTTGTAACTAGCCCTGTACGACCCACTGTTGTAATATTACAACATCACTTTTAACAATTCTAAAAAAAGGTTTGCAAATTTTTTTATTCTCAAGAGCACATTTACATTGGTTAATGGGTCCTATTGTTTGTCGGTCCAATGCTGTTGGATAGAAGAAGTGTTTATAGGTCCGGTTATCTGGCTGTGAAGTCACACTACCGGCAAACCTCCTGTTGAGCTAATCTCCTTGATTTATACAACTGGATTTGTTAAGATTCAATTAAGTACAACTCCTTAATTTTTCGTGTGCTTATTACAATGTATAGAACACGTAGATATTTAGTTATTTTGGAAAACATTCCTCAGATTTGATTTCAAGCTTGTTACGTCCATGTTGTAATATTACAACGTTGGGTCAGAGTGCCTGTTCACTTTACACATTACATAAGTCTCTGATCTTCTCACATGGTCACATATTGAAAAAAAAGTAATAGAAATTTCAAATCGTTGATGATTCACTGTAACTAAGTTCTAAATCTGTTAAATTTAGTTTAAATCATTATTAAATACGTGGACATTGTGATATAAATTTGTGGTATTTTAAACTCCATCATCTATAGCAGTGTTTGAAACTCTGTTTATTTTTTAACTTCTAAATGTTCCTGGGCTTTTTTCTGAGTGTTTGTAGGAGACAGAAAAACAGGTTCTGAATGTTGTGGGTTGTTTTTGGGGGATGCCTGTTGCATTGTTCAGAAACAGGTGAGAATGGTCTTGAATGTGAACCTGTAAGTGCTCTGGGAGGATGCATGTGTTCATTTTAGTATGATAAGTAGAGAGTATAACAGGCCAGCCAGACAGTGTTGTGTTAATGTAGTGGAATGTTGATTAGCATTTGCAATGAAAAGACAATACTTGGATATATTTGAATACATTGGTGGTCAAGCTCCTTGATCGTGGAATCCACTATGTGGGAACAGCCAGACAGGTACGCCTACCCAACTGCAACCTTGAGGATGAGAAGAGCTTGAAGAAAAAGGGGAGAGGAAGCTTTGATGGAGGGGAACCACAACATCTGTGCCGTCAAATGGTATGACAACAGAGTGGTCACAATTGTTTCATCCTTTGCTGGACCAGACCCTGTGCAGAAGATTCAGCGCTGGGACAAAGCCACCAAAACCATAATAGACGTTGAGAGGCCTTACATTGTTGGTGCCCACAACAAATACATGACAGGTGCGGATTTGTTGGACTCATTTGCAGCCAAATACAAGTTTCCCATGAAATTCTGCCGCTGGTACATTTACATTTTCTGCCACACCATCATCCTGGCAGGATCTGACAATCTGTCTGATGTTCAAACTAAATTGGCATTATGACTGAAATATCCCAAACTGAACCAATAGAGCCATGTTACATGTGGATGATGTCATTCTATTGGCTAAGAAAGAAAAGATGTTCACATTGTTCCAAAACGGTGCTGGAAGTGGAGACTAATGGAGAACCAAGACAAAACACAAGTGGTGCATTTTAGGCCAAAATCAAGTGTGAGAAGTTGAGTTGTTGTTAATCTTGGGACAGTAATGCTGTCCTACACTGATCAGTATAAATGTGTTTGCCTGACGTTGGACCAACACATGACATTTAACCCAGCTGTCAGTGTTTTAGCTCAGTCTGCAGGTAGAGCCCTGAGTTCTGGACTGAACAAGTCTGAACACTGTGCTCATCTGGGAGTTCATACTTTCACTCTGTTTTATAATGTGTGTGTGTGTGTGTCCTGTGTCAGACGATCCTTCTGCTGTCTGGGGATTCTGTGAATATTCTCTTTGTAATACTCAGCATCATAGAGCTATTGGTTATCTTACAGCAGTACAGAAATTGACCTCAGTGTTGGCTCTTCATGGTGATTTGGGTTGGGAGCCCTCGAGTATCAGACATAAGAGACAAATGCTCCAGCTCTGGAACAGATCTGTGAAGCTGCCTGATCATAGAATTACTAAAAAGATATTTAATTCTGACACTTTTCATCACCATCCCTGGGCCAGTGAACTGAAATTAATATTTTATATGAGTGATTTATCTGATATTTTCATTAATAAATGATGTTGTGATATTAGAGATATTATAAGCTAATTGTTCCTAAAGCAGAGAGATAAATGGCGTCTTGATGTTTGGAGGAAGCCAAAATGAAGGACCTATAGTCTTAATAAGAACACTTACAGCGTGGAACCTTATGTTAAGTATAATTGAACCAAAAGACAAAGATCATTATGGACAGTTGTGTTAAGAAAAACTTCCATTAGTCCTAGAAACAGGGAGCTTTAATGCCACACCTGAGGAAGACTGGATTTGTTCACTATGCAAACTGGATGAAGTAGAAAGTCAAATCCATTTTTTGTTTTGTTGTTCTGCATATGAGCACCTCAGAGGTGTTTTTGTTGGTAAAATGGTTTCTATTTATGTTGATTTCTTTGATTTGGATGATTCTGAGAAACATGAGTTACTTTTTAGCAAAGGGACTCATGTGGTGGCTGATTTTATTTCCAAGGCTTAGAAAACACAGCAAAATCTTTTGTTTGCTTATTTGTTTTGTTGAATATATTATGTAACATTATTAGTTGAATAAAGGATGATAATGTATTTGTGTATGTTTATATGCAGATATGAGAGTTTATGTTGTCACAACAGCCACTGAATGATTAAATACATGTCTTATAAACCCATGTGGGTTGGGCATTTTTATGAAATGACATGCAAATTAATAAATGAATTAAATGAACCACAGACTAAAATCTGCATATTAGCATACAAATATTCATTAATATATGATTTCCCCTTTCAAAAATAAAAGATTGATTGATAAACTATGTCCAATTCCAATGCCATTTTCAAATGAATAAAAATCAGTTTTCAAAAGTTATTTTCAACTATTTCACAGTTTAAATGTTAAAAACCTGAAGTAGATTTTCCCTCATAAATATAAACCTGTCTGCAGGTCAGAGTCACCACAACTGTAACATCATATTAATCTGAGAGCAGAAATAAAACATGAGTCTGACCTCAGAGTCTCCAGTCTACAGTGAGGACTCTTCAGAAAACCACACAGATCCTTCAGTCCTGAATCCTTCAGGTTGTTCTCACTCAGGTCCAGTTTTCTGAGATGGGAGGGGTTGGACTTCAGAGCTGAGACCAGAGAAGAACAGCTGATCTCTGACAAACTGCAGTCCTCCAACCTGAGTAAAGAATAAAAGATGTGACTTTAGGAGACAAGGTTCCTGCTTGAAAGCGTTCAGTGTTTCATCATCTGTTCAGAGCTGAAGGTTTAGAAAGTAGAATTTTAGAAAATGAAAGTCAAACAGCTGAACCAACAGGAAGCAGCTTCACAACAGTCAAATACAAACAGTGACAAGATTTAATGAGAAAATGAAACAACACTTGAAAGAACCTGAACTGACTCAAACTGTCAACATTGTGATTTTAACACATCAGAAATAACCAAACAGCAGAGTCAGCCAAACTTTATTTATATCTCTGATTCTGCCACATATGAACTCCTGTATAACAATCTGAGCTCTGGCAGGTAAGTCCACTCTAAAAGCAGTCGAAACTGTCTACAAACAAGCTGCAAAAGTTCTAGACAGAAAACCAAACTCATCATTAATGATATATTTGAAGAAACATGAACAGTTGAATGTGGAAATCATACTTAAATATGTAGAATATATTCTGATCTATATCATCTTTAATGGATTATAGAGATGGGTGAAATAAAAAAAAGATTTTCCCGATTCTGGTCGATCTTCATTTTAATGATCTGATATTAATCCATAGAATCCTGAGATTGATATTTAACATAGTTGGGAAATCTGCAAGGTGGACGGAGTAAACATGTTTCCTGCAGCAGAGCGAGGAGGGCAACGGGGGCAACTGTTCCCCCAGCAGACCCAGCCCTTAGAGCCAATCCTTATCTTACTGTGGAACCAAACTACTGCAGCTGATTGTACAAAATCTTTACTAGACAATCACAGCAAAATGGATGTTTTCCTGAGGTGTTGATGTTTACATCAGGTATGTTTGGTTCAAACATTCGGATCTCCCTCCACTCCACTCACCAATGCAGATATTCCCACACAGATAATTAAGGTGTTTGGGTCAGGTCATGAAGCATCAACATTATTACTGACTGTTACTTTGTAGCTCAGATAAGTCTGCCTCTGTCCTTAAAGCAGTATGGGAGTCTGACCTGAACACATCATTTACAGGTGGAGAGTGGAACCTGATGTTTAAAAACTCTAAAAAGATGTCCAGAGATCTTAGAACAAGGCTTATCCAATTTAAAATCCTGAATAGAATTTACTGGACACCGTCTAAATCAAATCAAATCAAATTTTATTTTGATGGGACTTTTCTTACATAAAAGCGACACAAAGTGCCTCAAAGAGGCTAAAAACAACAAGGGAAAAAAAAGCCCCCAACCCTAACCCACCCCCACAAATACACACAGAGACAGAGACATACAGACACAGACACACACACTAACAAGTTCACACCCACACACACTAGCTGTCATTAGAGAGACATGGCCAGGCACCAAGACCTGAGGTGAGAAGAAAGCCACCTTTGGGGGCCAACCACCCTGAGAGGGCTCCCGGCCCACAGCTAGGGAGCACTGCCAGAGAGACAACCCCGACCCAGGCAGACAGGAGGCCCCACACCAAGGTGCACAGCTGTCTAGCCACCCGGGCAGAAGCTATCCACAGGACAGCACCCCCATCGGTAGGCCAGAAGCAACTCCCAGTGTGGTAGGCCCCCATGAGGAAACACTGGGGATAAAAACTAATGAACTAAAACTACTAAAACAGTAAAAGCTAAAAGACTAAAACAGTAAGACAAGATAAAAGGTATAAAATAAACAAAGTACAGGCACAAAAACGAAATTAAAACATGTAGCTAAAATCATATAAAATGAAGATTAAATATGAGAAGAAGCCTGATTAAAAGGAATAAAGAAATAACAGAAATCAACTAAAAGCCTGATTAAAAGGTTGGTCTTGAGCCTCTTTATAAAAACATCAACAGTCTCTGCGGCCCTGAAGGTTCTCTGGCAGGCTGTTCCACAAGCGGGGGCCATAATAGCTGAATGGTGCCTCCCCGTGTGTTTTGGATCTGACTTTTGGAATGGTTAAAAGGCCAGTGCCGGAGAACTTCAGGGTCCGCCAGGGTTGATATGGTAAAAGTAGGTCAGATACATAAAAGGGCCAAAGACCGTTAAGACATCTAAAAACTAGTAAAAGAACCCTAAAATGGATCCTGAAGCGTACGGGGAGCCAATGTAGTGATTTTAAATCAGGTGTAATGTGCTCCCGCCCCCTGGTCCTCCTCAGAAGGCGTGCAGCTGAATTCTGTAGTAACTGAAGATTAGAGATGCTCTTTTTGGGAAGACCAGAGAGCAAAAATGGAATAAATGGGAATCCTACATCAGGAGCTCTGCAGGGACGCCCTAACTTCCTGTTTCTAGTTCCTGCTGTACCATTGTATAGTTAGGAAAAATATATATATACTGTAAAAATCTTGTGTATATTTGTATTCTTTCTTTTTTCAACCCCCCCCCCCCCCCCCCCTTTTTGTTTTTAGAGGGATTTTTTGTTTGTTTGTTTGTTTTTCCCTCAGTGTTTTTTTTTCTGTGTTTGTTTTTGTAACTAGCCCTGTATGACCCACTGTTGTAATATTACAACATCACTTTTAACAATTCTAAAAAAAGGTTTGCAAATTTTTTTATTCTCAAGAGCACATTTACATTGGTTAATGGGTCCTATTGTTTGTCGGTCCAATGCTGTTGGATAGAAGAAGTGTTTATAGGTCCGGTTATCTGGCTGTGAAGTCACACTACCGGCAA
Source organism: Remorina albescens (assembly GCA_034769265.1). Taxonomy (NCBI): domain Eukaryota; kingdom Metazoa; phylum Chordata; class Actinopteri; order Carangiformes; family Echeneidae; genus Remorina; species Remorina albescens. The sequence continues at coordinate 11,328,810 of CM068496.1, read as the reverse complement.
ACCTCCTGTTGAGCTAATCTCCTTGATTTATACAACTGGATTTGTTAAGATTCAATTAAGTACAACTCCTTAATTTTTTGTGTATTTATTACAATGTATAGAACACATAGATATTTAGTTATTTTGGAAAACATTCCTCAGATTTGATTTCGAGCTTGTTATGTCCATGTTGTAATATTACAACGTTGGGTCAGAGTGCCTGTTCACTTTACACATTACATAAGTCTCTGATCTTCTCACATGGTCACATATTGAAAAAAAAGTAATAGAAATTTCAAATCTTTGATGTTTCACTGTAACTAAGTTCTAAATCTGTTAAATTTAGTTTAGATCATTATTAAATATGTGGACATTGTGATATAAATTTGTGGTATTTTAAACTCCATCATCTATAGCAGTGTTTGAAACTCTGTTTATTTTTTTAACTTCTAAATGTTCCTGGGCTTTTTTCTGAGTGTTTGTAGAAGACAGAAAAACAGGTTCTGAATGTTGTGGGTTGTTTTTGGGGGATGCCTGTTGCATTGTTCAGAAACAGGTGAGAATGTAAGTGCTCTGGGAGGATGCATGTGTTCCTTTTAGTATGATAAGTAGAGAGTATAACAGGCCAGCCAGACAGTGTTGTGTTAATGTAGTGGAATGTTGATTAGCATTTGCATTGAAAAGACAATACTTGGATATATTTGAATACATTGGTGGTCAAGCTCCTTGATCGCGGAATCCACTATGTGGGAACAGCCAGACAGGTACGCCTACCCAACTGCAACCTTGAGGATGAGAAGAGCTTGAAGAAAAAGGGGAGAGGAAGCTTTGATGGAGGGGAACCACAACATCTGTGCCGTCAAATGGTATGACAACACAGCTGTCACACTTGTTTCATCCTTTGCTGGACCAGACCCTGTGCAGAAGATTCAGCGCTGGGACAAAGCCACCAAAACCATAATTGATGCTGAGAGGCCTTACATTGTTGGTGCCCACAACAAATACATGGCAGGTGTGGATTTGTTGGACTCATTTGCAGCCAAATACAAGTTCCCCATGAAATCCCACCGCTGGTACATTTACATTTTCTGGCACACCATCATCCTGGCTGGATCTGACAATCTGTCTGATGTTCAAACTAAATTGGCATTATGACTGAAATATCATGTCACATGTGGATGATGTCATTCTATTGGCTAAGAAAGAAAAAATGTTCACATTATGCTGAACATAGTTCCAAAATGGTGCTGGAAGTGGAGACTAATGGAGAACCAAGACAAAACACAAGTGGTGCATTTTAGGCCAAAATCAAGTGTGAGAAGTTGAGTTGTTGTTAATCTTGGGACAGTAATGCTGTCCTACACTGATCAGTATAAATGTCTTGGCCTGACGTTGGACCAACACATGACCTTTAACCCAGCTGTCAGTGTTTTAGCTCAGTCTGCAGGTAGAGCCCTGAGTTCTGGACTGAACAAGTCTGAACACTGTGCTCATCTGGGAGTTCATACTTTCACTCTGTTCTATAATGTGTGTGTGTGTGTGTGTGTGTGTGTCCTGTGTCAGACGATCCTTCTGCTGTCTGGGGATTCTGTGAATATTCTCTTTGTAATACTCAGCATCATAGAGCTATTGGTTATCTTACAGCAGCACAGAAATTGACCTCAGTGTTGGCTCTTCATGGTGATTTGGGTTGGGAGCCCTCGAGTATCAGACATAAGAGACAAATGCTCCAGCTCTGGAACAGATCTGTGAAGCTGCCTGATCATAGAATTACTAAAAAGATATTTAATTCTGACACTTTGCATCACCATCCCTGGGCCAGTGAACTGAAATTAATATTTTATATGAGTGATTTATCTGATATTTTCATTAATAAATGATGTTATGATATTAGAGATATTATAAACAAATTGTTCCTAAAGCAGAGAGATAAATGGTCTGTTGATGTTTGGAGGAAGCCAAAGTTAAGAACCTACTGTCTTATAAAGAACACTGTTATGACCTTTGGTCATTTGTATATATTGTTGTTTGCCCTCCTTGCTCACAGGGTGGAGTCCACTCTGTATGTGTGTGTCCCATTTCCTGTTCAGGAGGAGAGGTGGGATTAGCTGGTTCTCCTCTTTAAAATGGAAGTTCTCCTGTACTGAGGTGACTCCTCCTCCTTCCTGCACCCAACTCTGGATCATGCTGGGCTGTGCTGCATTTTGTTCTGTGTTAAAGAACTGTTGTTTGTTTTTTGTTTGTTTGTTTCATTACTACATGTTAAACAAGTTTTGTTTTAAATAATAATAATAATAATACATTTTATTTTTATGGCGCCTTTCAGGTCACCCAAGGTCGCCTGACAGAGAATACAAGTATATTAAGACAGTATTTTGCTTTATGTTACAAATAGCAGTCCTAATAGCTGCATTTAGCTTTAATAGCTGTAGGGGAGGGAAGGAATTTCTTTTAATTAACCTTTTTCTCCTGATGCATTGTTTGGGAAGTAAGCTTTCGGTTTTTCTTTTTGTCTTTTTTTTGTCAGGTTATATTTCAAACCTTACTTGATTATGATTAAAAACACAGAGATAAACAACAGCAGAGCAGCACAACAGCTGAACCACAAACACACTGATTAAAGTAAAGACACAGTTACACAAACACTGTATAGTGATGCATTGATTCTGCTCTATGTTCAACCAATAGGTTCATTCATCCACAGAGCATCAGATCAGCAGTCCACTCAACCTCTGGTGTCTTTGAGCCCCTTAAATATTTTCATGAATGAGAACTCCATCATCACAACTGTGACAGATGCCAAAAGCAGCAGAAAGGTTGTGTCCCCCTCCCTAAAAGTAAATGATCCTCAGTGAACATAGAAGTCACCACTGGAGGATTCACCATGAGGACACCAGCATGAGCCAGCATGCACCTGTTGGCTTAGCAACATGTGTGTGTGTTTGATTTGTTTCACTTAGTGTGTTCTCCAGGTGGTGAATCAAATCAGTGATTCATTATGGAGCATGAAGCTTTTTATACTGATGACAGTCTCCCAAATCTCCAAACCTCTTCAGTTCAATTTCATCTCATTTAATGAAAAGTCATAAAAATATATAAAAAGTCTTGACACAAATGTGAATTCTGACCTGAGAGTTTCCAGCTCACAGTGTGGACTCTTCAGTCCAGCACACAGCAAATTCACTCCTGAATCCTGCAGGTTGTTGTTACTCAGGTCCAAATGTCTCAGACTAGAGGACTGGGAGCTGAGGACTGAGGACAGAGCTTCACAGCTTCTCTCTGAGAGGTTACAGCCACTCAGTCTGAAGAGGAATCAGCAAAACAAGATAAGCGATTAAAGAATCATGTTTTTGAGTCTCAACTAAATAAAAAGATTCAGCTGATCTGTATGGATTTATTTGCACGTACAGAGCTTTGTTGGAGGCTTTAACCACTGGCAGCAGCCTCAGAAGAGCCTCCTCTGAAGCAGAGTATTTCTTCAGGTCAAACACGTCCAGATCTTTTTCTGATGACAGTAAGATGAAGACCAGAGCTGACCATTGAGCAGGAGACAGTTTATCTGTGGAGAGACCTCCTGATCTCAGGGACTGTTGGAGCTCCTCCACCAGAGAACCATCATTCAGTTCATTCAGACAATGAAACAGGTTCATACTTTTCTCTGGAGACAGATTCTCACTGATCTTTGTCTTGATGTACTGGACTGTTTCCTGATTGGTCTCTGAGCTACTTCCTGTCTGTGTCACTAGGCCTCGAAGGAGAGTTTGGTTGGTCTGCAGTGAAAGACCCAGAAGGAACCGGAGGAACAAGTCCAGGTGTCCATGTGGACTCAGTAAGGCCTTATCCACAGCACTCTGGTAGAGACGTACTGTTTTAGATCCAGATTTTATTAGTTTAGACCTCGAAGTTGTTGTTTGTTTTTCTGACATCAGATTGACTCCAGAGTTGATGAAGGTCAGATGGACATGAAGAGCAGCCAGAAACTCCTGAACACTCAGATGGACGAAGCAGAAGACCTTGTCCGGGTACAGCCCTGTCTCCTCTTTGAAGATCTGTGTGAACACTCCTGAGTAAACTGATGCTGCTCTGATATCGATGCCACACTCTGTCAGGTCTGATTCATAGAAGATCAGGTTTCCTTTCTGCAGCTGCTCAAAAGCCAGTTTTGCCAGGGACTCAATCATCTTCTTGTTCTTTTTACTCCAGTGTGGATCTGACTCAGCTCCTCCATCGTACTTGATGTTCTTCAGTTTGGACTGAACAACCAGGAAGTGGATATACATCTCAGTCAGGGTCTTGGGCAGCTCTCCTCCCTCTCTGGTCTTCAACACCTCCTCCAGAACTGTAGCAGTGATCCAGCAGAAGACTGGGATGTGGCACATGATGTGGAGGCTTCGTGAGGTCTTGATGTGGGAGATGATCCTGTTGGCCTGCTTCTCATGTCTGAACCTCTTCCTGAAGAATTCCTGTTTCTGGAGGTCATTGAACCCTCTGACCTCTGTCACCATGTCAACACACTGAGGAGGGATCTGATTGGCTGCTGCAGGTCGTGTGGTTATCCAGAGGCGAGCAGAGGGAAGCAGTTTCCCCCTGATGAGGTTTGTCAGCAGCACGTCCACTGAGGTGGACTCTGTAGGATCAGTCAGGACCTCAGTGTTGTGGAAGTCCAGAGGAAGTCGACACTCATCCAGACCGTCAAAGATGAACACAACCTGGAACTGATCAAACCTGCAGATTCCTGCTTCTTTGGTTTCAGTGAAGAAGTGATGAACAAGTTCCACCAAGCTGAACTTCTTCTCTTTCAGCACATTCAGCTCTCTGAAGGTGAAGGGGAATGTGAACTCTATGTCCTGGTTGGCTTTGTCTTCAGCCCAGTCCAGAGTGAACTTCTGTGTTAAGACGGTTTTCCCAATGCCAGCCACTCCCTTTGTCATCACTGTTCTGATTGGTTGGTCTCTTCCAGGTGGGGGTTTAAAGATGTCTTCTTGTCTGATGGTTGTTTCTGCTCTGTCCTGTTTCCTGGATGCTGTTTCAATCTGTCTGACCTCATGTTCCTCATTGACCTCTCCAGTCCCTCCCTCTGTGATGTAGAGCTCTGTGTAGATCTGATTCAGAAGGGTTGGGTTTCCTGCTTTAGAGATCCCCTCAAACACACACTGGAACTTCTTCTTCAGGTCAGATTTGAGTTTATGTCGACAAATTGGCGCATTAAACTCTGAATGGGCGAAATACAAATAAGATCAAAGAATAAATTACAAGGTTGATGTTTATTTCTCCTAAGGAATAAGAAAATGATCATATTTCTCTCTGTCTCCTTAGACTTTAGTAAATGTGTAATTGATCATCATGTTAAATCCTCTTACTGTTCTGCAGACAGTCAGCCAGCTCCTCCTGATTCATCCTCCTCAGGAAGTTCACTGTGATCTCCAGAAATGCCTCTCTGCACCTCTTCTGCTCTTTATCCACCTCATCATCCTCATTCTTGATGAATAGTGGGTAATCTGGACTCAGACTCCTTTTGAATTTCTTCAACTCATTCTTCACATAACAGACGATGTTCTCTTCCAGCAGCTGGAACACAATAACATTCTGTGTAAAGTTCACTCTCAGTATAAACTGATGGATCAAAGCATCAGATCATCAGTCAGCAGAGTTCAACTTTAGCTGCTGCTGTATCATCTGCTGCCACATCTCTTTCCAGAGCTACAGAGAAAGAGTCAGACCTCCTGACTTCAGTAAACTAACTTCACTGGTGTAACTTACTAAGTTTGAGTTTTGATTCTGACAACACAGAGATCCTGATCATCACATGAAGACCAAGCTGATACAGCCCTTCAACACATCAACTTAGGAACTGAAAATTCAGGGTATTAACTGTGACTGTGGCTGAAGATGGATCAGACCACCTGAACCAGTTCACTGATGAATTATTCCATCTTTAAACCCTGTAGAGACAGAGTCCATGGAGGTCCGGAACTGAATCAAATAAAATTTGGTCTCTGTTATCAAGTCACAGCTGAAATTATCTGGAAAACAATTAAATAAACTTTCCTTTAAGATTCCCTGAAGATGAACAAGAAGGAGCAGAAATGTTTTCTAAAAGTCTCCAACAGACCATATTCATACAGAACATATCTGTTGAGGCTGATGGATTGTTGCTCTGTGGTGAACTCATTTTTGGTTCACTACAACTCCCAGTCCTCTCCCACTCTCTCCCACCCCAAACCTGTTCAATCCCAATTCAACTCCTGTCTGTCACAGAGTAAAGCTCTACTGGTCTACAGAGTGCAGCTTCAAACTCAAGTCTTTGTTGGTGTCTGTTGTAGTCACTGGATGAACATTTACACACCATAAATATGGAGTCCAGGTCTGTGTGATGATGTTTGTCAGACTGAACTCTGAGGAGAAAAGACACAAACACATAGTTTGTTCCAGGAGTTTTCTATGAACACCAGAGAAACTGATAGACAAGCTTTGATACCTTTAATGAGTCAAACAACAACAAATGATCAGCTTTTACCTTTTTTCTTTGATAAAATCATCCATAGACCGATCACTCTTCATGGACACACAGCTGGATACAGCAGACTGTTGTCCTCCCTTAAAGTCAATAGGACGACCCATAGACCGATCACTCTTCATGGACACACATCTGGATACAGCAGACTTTTGTCCTCCCTTAAAGTTAATAGGAGGACCAATAGACCAATCACTCTTCATGGACACACAGCTGGATACAGCAGACTGTTGTCCTCCCTTAAAGTCAATAGGACGACCCATAGACCGATCACTCTTCATGGACACACATCTGGATACAGCAGACTGTTGTCCTCCCTTAAAGTTAATAGGAGGACCAATAGACCAATCACTCTTCATGGACACACAGCTCAGTTCAGGAGAATCTTGTCTTGACCTCTGGTTGCTAGTAGAAACAGAGTTGACAGTAAAATAATCAACAACCATGAAACTGAGCAGAAAATTATCAGTTTAAATGAAAGTACTCAAGTCAGGTTTTAGATTGTATAAGTATAAATCACCCAAAATATTTTATTGTGTGATTTATTTAATTTTAATAAAATTTACATACTGTATCACTTTGACTGTTTGAATGTATTTCATTTGACTAACATGAAGCATTTTTTACTTTAATTTAAAAGTGCAAGAAAAATAATAATAACAACAACAACAATAATATTTCCACATGCTGGTTGAGCTCCCTGTGAAAACAACAATGTACAAAACAGCAGCAGAAACAGTTCAGGAGTAAAAAATCTAAGTGACAGTGAGAGTGAATAATGATGGAGCAGTGATCTGAGTGCTGAGCTCTGACAGATGGACAGTTAGAGATCCTCATCTCACCTCTGAGCTTTGGTCTGACTCTCATGTTCCCCACACAGAGTGGTTTTAGAGGGAGGGGCTCCCTCCTCTCTGTCCTCACACTGATTCATAGCTGAGCCTCCACCTTCACACAAACACAACAAAAAGTGTCATTACAACAGGATTTACATCACAGGACACATACATCATCATTACTGTCAATAATATGTCATTAACTTCAGTCTTTAACTCCCAAAAACAAATTGTTAGAACAGAATCTGACTGAAATCAACAGAGAGAGAAGATTCAGAAATGACTTTCAATATTAATGTTCATCCCAAAATTCAATGTTTTATATTTGCAATATACATAAAATTTTAAGTTAAATCAGATAAATATTTACATTTTGTAACATTTAAAGGCCTAAAATTTTAATAAAACACATTCCAAGATCAAATTAGCAGATCATCACAAGCCTAATCAAACATCAGTTACATCTAAACCAGTATGACCTTTGTCAGGAAACCGCAGACCAGCGGAGGTGGTTCCTTTAGCTGATGTTTAGGATGCACCGTAAATATTTGTTTTTTTGTTTGACACATTATTTAAATACTGTGCCTCCATAACTTCACATACAAATCAGTCCGACCTGTCAGTAATCTGAAAGTTTCAGAGAAATATATCTCAGATCTGATGGTGCTTCTTCTCTCTGTCCACTAGATGGTGGTATCTGACTGTAGGATGTGTCGATTTGTGATTTAATTCATGTCACATTATTGATCAAACTATATGTGAAAAAGATTTCTTTTTTGCCTCAAATAAATCACAACAATAAAAACAAGGAGTTCTGGAAATACTCAGAGTGTACCATTAACAGTAAGAGTTAAATTCTTTCAGCCAAGTTCATCCAAGGTTTCAGACCAGTTCTGACATGTTTGTTCTGTCATTGCTCAACAGAAACACGGCACACCAGTTCAAGGAAATCAACTTCATCTTCATCATTAAAATTAAGTTGATAAAAATTTGTTTCACTTTAAATTAACTTGTAATGACAATTTAAAAATCTTTAAAAAAATAAAATTTGGTTTAAGTCTGGCGATTAAATGATTTAAATTTTTGCCTTTACTCAGTGAATCTTACTTTATATTAGAACAAGAATAAAGTGAAGAAGCTGTTCTCTACTAATTGCAGATAAAATATTGACATATAAGGTTGGTAATAATAATCAGGGGTCATCTTCACATTCTTGTCTGTCCCTGAGGACACACATATGAAATTGTGTTAACTTGTGCTTTAAGTCATCACAATTAGAAAGTCATTAGTGACAGCTCTTATTGTTTCTTTCTTGACACGTTGCCGAAATGTTTACATTAAAATATTTGTTTTTGACTTAAGTTGTCAATTAAATGTAGTTCAGTAAAAGAGTACATTTCCTTCCGAAAAGTGGTGGTGTTCAAGAATACAGTACCAATAAATAGAAACACTCAAATATCATACAAGCACTTTAAATTGTCAGAACCATAACGTCTGGAAGTAAGATAGTAAATAAGCCAGATAGGTAGCTGTTGCTAATTACACGCACAGTTATTATCTCATAGCCTTCAATACAATCAGACTTATTTTACAACCAGTGGAGTCACAGTTTGACATTGGTTTAACTTTTCAGACTTAGTACAGTCTGATCAGTAATCATGGTCATTAGATATTTACAGATCTGTCTGATCTGATTCTCACCATCTCTCCAACATCACAGGACACATTAGTTCTCTCATGTCTCATTAACATGGAAGAAATAATTACCAAAGCAAACCATCTTTATCTGAGACAGCAACTCTACCATTTGCTATTTATTGATTTGTAATCCCAAATGTGTTACATTTATTACATAAAAGTTGTATTTGTTTTCAAATCCAGCACAACTGTATTGATAGAAAGTGGATTATCTTGGTGAAATAATAAATCTGTTTTACTATGCAAACCCTGATACTGTGTTTGCGAAATCACACACAGTTTCAGTGAAGACAAGTCTGTCTTAGTGTCAGTGATAATTATAGATGTTGATCTTTTAGGGACAAAGACAACGCCTCAGTCATTATCTGAGCTGTCAGACCAGTTCTGTCAAAAGTTGGCACACCGTGTGGTGTTAAACTATGAGGACAAATGCAGACCAAAAAAACACAAACAACAACTGTCAACTCAGTGCTCTGTTGATTCCATTAATTGCCATTAATACAACTGATCCTCAAATCATTGTCCTTTAACTCAAAGAGAAACTATTAATATTATTTTTACACATCTGAAAGCAGCCAATCAACATCCAGAAAAGTTCTACTGTCCAGTCAAACAGTGAAACAACACAATGTGATCACAGTGATCCTGTTCAGACATTTACAGTTTCTCACCTGCTGAACTCACTTCAGGGCGACTTTCTGACACTTTCCAGCTTCATGTGAAGAGAAGAAGCTGCTTGTTCTCCCTCGTCAGTCCTGGTGTCTGAGTGTTTGAGCCGAGGAAAAGTCACACCCTCATAACTTCAGAGTCCAAAGTATAAAATAACATCAGAATGACGTTAAAACCGGTCCAACCTGTTTTTGAAACCGAGTTTGTGCCAGAGAAGTCCTTGGTTTGTTGTTGTACTGCTGCTGTCAGTCAGCTAGGTACAACACATCTAATGTCCCCTTTAAGGACAATCTGGAACCTGACTGGAGTGTAACTGAACCGGTGTACAGACTGAGGCCCAATGATGGACAGCCTGCTGGGTTAACTGGATGATGTCCCAGTTGTCTCAGAGTCATTATGTTCTGCACTTTTGAACAGTCAACTTGATCAGCCATGAAATGACAAAAATACTAGTTATATTCTCAGAAATTCAGAGTCAAAGTATAACCAAAAACATCAGGGGCACATAAAAAAAAACAGTCTAACCTGTAGAGGAAACTTAGTCAGTGCCAGAGGAACCCAAGATCATATGATATAGTTCTACTATTCATCCCCCAGATCATACAACAAATCATCTAATGTGCTGAATTTCAGCTTTGTAAGAGATTTAAATTAGGTAAAATATTATGGATATATGATAATCATGAGTTAAAATAATGCAAAGGTCTGTCCAACAATTTAACTGTTCCCTTAAGGTCAGACAGGTTTCAGAATAAGGCAGGACTCTCAGGCACAGGCAGAGACAAAGGCTGTATCAGTAGGTTTTGCTTGCATTTTTGTTGCATAATCTCTCCTCCTGCTCTCGTTCCCTCTCCAGCCATCCTCCCCACCACCTGAGCAGCCAAAAAAAAAAAAAAAAGAGAGAAAAAAGATTGATGGTGAAATTTAAAGGTCATAGGTTCTGAGTTACTGTACTAGATTTTGTTCCTAAAATGGCATTACACATCACCAAGATTAGTACAACCAGCAGACTAGTACTGTTTAATACTTTTGAAACTAAAGGTGGTGTCGGGAAATTTCAGTTATGCCTTAAAATTTACACCAACTTTCTAGGTGAGCCTTCAGCAGGTGTTGCTACTTACATGTACAGTTATTTTCCCCATACACTTCAATACAATCAGACAACCCGCAGAGTCAGTTTGATATTGGTTTAACTTTTCAGGCTCAGTACAGTCTGATCTCAGTAATCATGGTCATGACACATTTACAGATCTGTCTGATCTGATTTTCACCATCTGTCCAATATCACAGGACACATTAGTTCTCTCATGTCTCATTAACCCTTAGAAGCATAAGTGGGTCAAAAATGACCCGGTGAGGTTGTTTTCTTGCAATATCTTCGTAAGGAAAAGTTGTTATCATTTCATATTCCAGCTATTCCTCAAAAACATATTATTGTTATCATTCCATTTAAACTTTCAACTTACCTTTTATACATTTTGCAAAATTGTAGTTTTTGTATTACTACCCCAAGCTTCCACAGGTGGGTCAAAAATGACCCGCATTCATTTCCTATGGAATTTCATGGGAATCGTTGATTCTTTTCAACTGTGACTGTCAGGAATATATATTTTGTGGACCACACAGACTATATCAAAAATATCACCCTTTAAGAAGATTATATATATAAGTATTATCCACATTTTTTACCTCAGAAATGTGTGCATGTACTGCAAATTAGCCTACTTTAAAATTAGCTCACCCTAGCTAGCTAACATTACTGTACATATTGCCTGTGTGTGTCTGTGTTTGTGTGCATGCATGCATTTATTTATATCGCTACATATTGATCAATAGGTTTACTTGTCATTCAAAACATTGTCTTCCTTTTAAGTTTCCTCATCCAAGGTGTCATGACTGCTAGGTATACAGCTGAAATGGTCCTACAGACGCTGGATGAAGAGGCAGTTACAGGATTGGGCTCAGAATCTGAAATATCAGACGATGAGGACCCAGACTATTGTCAAGGTGGAGATGGAGGTCGTCCACCTAGAAATCCATCTGAACAGGATCATATGGACACAGAAGATTCCTCTTGTGAGTCCTCTGAGGAAGAAAGTAAACTCCAAATCCCATCCAACAGGAGGAGTCGTAAGGGCTCTTACTGGAGCGAGTTACCTCCCACCCAGGGCAGAACACCAAGCCACAATATCCTGAGAAGTGGGTCAGGACCTGCACCAGGGCTAACCACCGCTGTCTCACCAAAATGCACGGAAGCTCTTTATCACTGATAATATCATACAAGAGGTATTGAAGTGCACAAACTTGGAGGGACAGAGAGTAATAACAGCTAGAGGAAAAGAGTGGAAAAATGTTGCCAAAGATGGATTAATGGCCTTCATTGGATTGAGCCTTCTTGCAGGAAGTGAGAAGAACTGGGATGTATCAGTCTGTGAGTTGTTTGGGAGTCCTTTACATAATCCCATGTACAAGGCCACTATGGCTGTTGGACGATATGAAGATATTCGCCATGTCTTGCGCTTTGATTACAAGAGGACCAGAGCCGTTCGACTGGAAACAGACCACATGGCAGCCTTCTGCGACACATGGGACCTGTCCTGGTCAAATGCAAACAGCGATTCATCACCAGTGATTGTGTCACTGTAGATGTACAGCTTGTGCCATTCAGGGGGAGGTGCAAGTTTCAACAGTACATGCCAAACAAGCTGCCAAGTATGGCCTAAAGACCTTCTGGGTTTGCGATGCACTATGTAATAGATGGAATCGTTTATACAGAGAGACAACCAGGGGAAGAAGTTCAGAAGAGTCTGGGGGAAATCATTGTCCAGTAGTTGTGCCGTAGATTCAGAAACACAGGGCGTAACTTCACCACAGACAACTTTTTCACAAGTGTGCCACTTGCGCAGCATCTCCTGAAGAAGGATTTAACTATTGAGGGGACTCTCCGACAGAACAAACCAGACATCCCTTCTCTGATGAAGGCTTCCAAATCCAGGGAGGTTCACAGCAAAGAGTTTGGATTCAGAAAGAAAGGAATGGCTGCTGTGCTCCTGAGCGTGATGCATCACAACAAAGTGTTTGATGAAAATAATTTTACCCCAATGAGCTCTCAAAGGCGCTTGTCACACCACACATGAGAAGTTGACTGGAAGGTTGCCCCCATCTGCAAACCCCGATCATTGAAGCAATGGGAAGGTGTGGAGTGACAAAAGCCACAACTCAGCCACAGAAAAGAAGCAGACAGGGCCAACCAAAGAGAAAGAGGTATCAGATCTGCTAAAGTAACAAAGATCATAAAGTCAGCAGTCGGTGTGGGAAATGCAATGTACCTGTGTGCAATGATCACAGCCAGAAACAGGAAGTTTGTCACAACTACATACAGTGAGGAGACGAAAAGGCAGGAAAAGAGAGAGGAACTGTCTGGACAGTTACACAGTTACGCACACACACACAAAATGGATATTGACATTGTTCTATTGCTGTTGTGTACTTTTCTTTTCCAATTTTCTAAATGTTTTAAAATGTTAAAAATTGAAAAATTAAAATATTCCATACATAAAATCATGCTTGTGTGGACTAAAATATAATACAAATGATTATTCTTAGCCAAAATGACAAAAGTGGCATAAAAACACATAGATTCTAACACGGGTCATTTTTCACCCACTTATGGAAGAGTGTAGGGTCCAGTCACTCATACATCTAAGCATCAACCTGGAAGAAATATTTACCAAATCAAACCATCTTTATCTGAGACAGCAGCTCTACCATTTGGTATTTATTGATTTGTAATCCCAAATGTGTTACATTTATCACATAAAAGTTGTATTTGTTTACAAATCAAGCACAATTATATTGATAAAAAGTGGATTATCTTGGTGAAATAAATTAAACAACAGATCTGTTTTATTATACAAACCCTGATACTGTTTTTCTGAGAAATCATGCACAGTTCCAGGGAAGACAAGTCTGTGTTAATGTCAGTGATTATTATTGATGTTGATCTTTTAAGGACAAAGACAACGCCTCATTCATTATCTGAGCTGTCAGACCAGTTCTGTCATTAAACTGTCAAAAGTTGGCACACCCTGTGGTGTTAAACTATGAGGACAAATGCAGGCAAAAAAAAAACAACAACAACAACTCATGAGTGCAACCAGCAGACTAGTACTGTTTAATACTTTAATACTAAAACTAAAGGTGATGTTGGGAAATTTCAGCTGTGCCTTAAAATTTACAGAAACTTTCCAAATGAACTTTCAGCGGGTGTTGATAATTACATGTACAGTTATTTTCCTATACACTTCAATACAATCAGATTTATTATACAACCAGTGCAGTCACAGTTTGGCATTGGTTTAACTTTTCAGACTTAGTACAGTGTGATCTCAGTAATCATGGTCATGAGATATTTACAGATTTGTCTGATCTGGTTCTCACCATCTCTCCAACATCACAGGACACATTAGTTCTCTAATGTCTCATTAACATGGAAGAAATAATTACCAAAGCAAACCATCTTTATCTGAGACAGCAACTCTACCATTTGGTATTTATTGATTTATGATCCCAAATGTGTTACATTTATCACATAAAAGTTGTATTTGTTTTCAAATCCAGCACAACTGTATTAATAAAAGGTGGATTATCTTGGTGAAATAAATTGGAACATCTGTTTTGTTATACAAACCCTGATACTGTGTTTCTGAGAAATCACGCACAGTTCCATGGAAGACAAGTTTGTGTTAGTGTCAGTGATAATTATCGATGTTTATCTTTTAAAGACGAAGACAACGCCTCATTCATCATCTGAGCTGTCAGACCAGTTCTGTCATTAAACTGTCAAAAGTTGGCACACCCTGTGGTGTTAATACGGAAGAGTGTTAGGGCCAGGCAGGAGTAAAATATTTGAGAGGAAGAAGATTTTTTTTCATTATCCATTTTGAGAAAAAAGTCTAAATGTTGATATTGATTTGAAACACATATCAATTATGCAGTTGCATAACTTCAGAAACGTACCCTTAACGTTTCACATCAAGGATGCTGTTACGGCTGCTGCGTGCATGGCTGTCAGTCACTCTCCTAACTGGATTTGCTGGACCAGAGGAGACATTTCGATTTTATTCACGAAATTGTATTTTAACTTTATTCTCGAAATTTCAACTTTATTCTTGAAATTGTACTTCACCATTAATCTTGACATTTTGACCTTTTTCAAGTGCATAATGAAAAAAAATAATAAATCTTCCACCTCTCAAATATTTTTCTCCTGCCTAATCCAAATACTCTTCTATATGTTAAACTATGAGGCCAAATGCAGACAAAAAAAAAAACAAAAACAACTCATGAGTGCAACCAGCACACTAGTACTGTTTAATACTTTTGAAACTAAAGGTGGTGTCGGGAAATTTCATTTATGGGTATGTGTAGGATCCAGTCACTCGTGCATCTAAGGGTCAACATGGAATAAATTATTACCAAATCAAACCATCTTCATCTGTGGCAGCAGCCAGTTTGCAAATTATACAATGACAATTGGAGGGGGTCTACATTTTCTCCAGGGTGTGAAGGGAACCCAGTGCAGTGCATGCACGTGTTTCACTTAGCTCAAATGGTAGAGTGCTTGCTTAGCATGTGAGAGGTAGTGGGATTGATACCCCCATTCTCCACAAGACTTTAGCTCTTTGTTGGAGATACAGCAACAAGTGAACTAAACAGAGCATGTCTCTGGGTGAGCTTAAAGAATTTCAGTAAACAGCTGAACACGTTGATAATTGTGTCACAGAGACAGATGAGGGAAAAACTCTGTGCACACACCCTTTAAAATGCTCCAATTTTTACCTGTTAATTATAATGAGCTGGTCAAAAAGAAGACATTAAGAGGATTGGCTCCAATGTTGAAGGTTAGTCTATGACTGAAGGATCAGAGAATGAGGATTTAACATGGGACGTTCCAGGGTGAGCTCAAACCTCCATCCTTTCAGTTAACAGCTGAACACGCTGACCGATTGCACCACAGAGACAGTCGGCTGTTTTTTCTAAATATTGTGAGAGCAATTTTATTAAACAAGCTGTCCACTGATGGTCAAAAGCACATGGTCCAAATAAAGAAATGTTTGATTAATATGAGCTCCAGCCAATGATGTTAGTGATTAGAGACAGCTTGACATGGAGGGTTTCAATCTTGGTTAAGTCCCTTTGAGGAACCGATGGTACATAATCCTGTTATTTATGAATAGTCCTGATTGGTGGTTTTTCTGTAGCTCTTATTTCATTTCTTGTGCTTGTCCTGCAAATTTGGTTGTCTGACTGTACTCTGTGTTATTGATGCAGTTAAAAAGCTTTGTGGGTTCTTGACGTGTTTCCTGTTAACAACTGACTTCTTTGGTCACATTTCCTCCCTTTATGTCTGACAGACATCCAGAGTTCAGATCCTGAACTTTCCCATTGCATCACATGTACTCATATTGATGTGTTGGCCAATTCATTTCAAATGTGTCTAAATCACTCAGAAGGTCATTTTCCATCTGTGTTCTTTGATCTTACGCTCTGATCTGTTGGGCCATGTTTCCTTCTTTGACAATAAGAACTAAGGAAAGGTTCTCTGACTTGAACAGGTTCATTTCAGTGTTGTGTAACTCTTTATAAATGTTGTAGTGTATGATCAATGCTCTGTGTGAGATCTTTAATGACCTAAAAGTTGTCCCCCTCAGAAAAAGTCTTGCTGTATGATAAATGTGGTGTGCAACATCTTGTATGCCATAAAAGTCCCACTGCAGAAGGCTTGTTGGTCTAGGGGTATGATTCTCGCTTAGGGTGCGAGAGGTCAGGGGTCCAAAGCCCGGATGAGCCCGTCACATCAAGTCACCAATGTAAGTGTGTGACTGTCCTGACTCTTACCAAAGTTTGTCTCCTATGAAAAGCGGTCAATCACCAAATTTCCTTCTGCTAAACACAGCACCAACCACAAAATCACTGTTCCTTTAATTGCTCTTGTCCAGATACTGCACAGGAAGTGATGGTTTTCATCAATTTATTTAAGTGATGAGCAGGAACTCCACTGAGATGAGATGCAGGATGTATAACTCACTGACACTTGAATAGTGGAACTACAGACGATTGGATAAATGATACAAGGGGCTTGTCCGGGATTTGAACGCAGGACCACTCGCACCCAAAGCGAGAATCATACCCCTAGACCAACGAGCCCATGATTGAGAAAAGTTTTATAGCATCCATGATTTTCCACATTTGTCATACAGCAACTCAATAATACTTTTTTTATTTGTTATTTCTGCCTTTATTAAGACAGTTAGTGGCAGAGAGGCCAGCAGGAAAAGAGGCAGAGAGGGGAATGACCTGCAGCATCTGTACTAGGCTGAAACCAAACGTGGGAAGCCATCATAACGTGTTATGTCCCTCAGTTGGAGCTCAGGGTGATGAGGGACAGTAAACTGAGAAGAACAACAGCAGAAGTTAAAAGGAGAACATTTAGTTTTTTAAAATATTTTATCAGTCATCAATAAATTAATTATTCCTCATCAGTCAGTGCAATGTGTATACTCGTCAGTTTTATACAGAGATATGAACTTTTTTACTGAAGTACATACATATGACATCAATATTTACTGTTTCTCCAAATGTATGCATTAAAAATAAAGGGGTATGAACAGTGTTGGGGAGTATCATAGGCAACATGTTATGGACATATGCAATTGAAGTAAATATTACATGTAATTAGCTCACTGCTACGGTTAGTAAAATATAAAATACTGAATGAAGCCGCAAGGGGGTAAATGTAGCCGCAAGGGGGTACAAGCCAGTGCCTTATTGTGCCGGTCCCAAGCCCGGATAAATACAGAGGGTTGTGTCAGGAAGGGCATCCGACGTAAAACTTTTGCCAAATCAAACATGCGAATCGAATCAATGACTTCCATACCGGATCGGTCGAGGCCCGGGTTAACAACGACCGCCATCGGTGCTGTTCACGTACAGGGTACCGGTGGAAATTGGACTACTGTTCGTCGAAGAAGTCGAAGAAGGAGAGGAGGAAGGTGTGTTCGTAGGAAGAGAGAGAAAAGGAACGGCAAGAGTCTAGGACTGAGAGTAGGGACTTTGAATGTTGGAACTATGACAGGGAAAGGTAGAGAGTTGGTTGACATGATGCAGAGGAGGAAGGTAGACATACTGTGTGTTCAGGAGACCAGGTGGAAAGGTAGCAAGGCTAGAAGTTTAGGAGCAGGGTTCAAGTTGTTCTATCATGGTGTAGATAGGAAGAGAAATGGAGTAGGAGTTATCTTGAAGGAGGAGTTTGTTAGGAATGTTCTGGAGGTTAAAAGAGTATCAGATAGAGTAATGAGTCTGAAGCTAGAAATCGAAGGTGTAATGTTCAATGTTGTTAGTGGGTATGCTCCACAGGTAGGATGTGAGCTGGAGGAGAAGGAGAAATTCTGGTTGGACCTTGATGAAGTGATGCAGAGCATCCCTAGAAGTGAGAGAGTTGTCATTGGTGCAGACTTCAATGGACACGTTGGTGCAGGAAACAGAGATGATGAGGAGGTGATGGGCAGGTTTGGTATCCAGGAGAGGAACACAGAAGGACAGATGGTGGTTGACTTTGCAAAAAGGATGGAAATGGCTGTAGTGAATACTTTCTTCCAGAAGAGGCAGGAACATAGGGTGACTTATAAGAGTGGAGGTAGGAGTACACAGGTAGACTACATCTTGTGTAGACGGTGTAATCTGAAGGAGATCAGTGACTGCAAAGTAGTGGTAGGTGAGAGTGTAGCCAGACAGCATAGGATGGTGGTGTGTAGGATGACTCTGTTGGTGAGTAAGATGAAGAGGGCAAAGACAGAGCAGAGGACTAAATGGTGGAAGCTGAAAAAGGAAGAGTGTTGTATGATTTTTAGGAAGGAGTTGAGACAGGCTCTGGATGGCCAGGAAGTGCTTCCAGTTGACTGGACAACTACAGCTAATGTGATCAGGGAGACAGGTAGGAGAGTATTTGGTGTGTCATCTGGAAGGAAAGTGGATAAGGAGACTTGGTGGTGGAAGGAGGAGTTGCAGGAGTGTATACAGAGAAAGAGGTTAGCTAAGAAGAAGTGGGACACTGAGAGGACTGAAGAGAGTAGACAGGAATACAGGGAGATGCAGCGTAAGGTGAAAGTAGAGGTGGCAAAGGCCAAACAAAGGGCTTACGATGACTTGTATGCTAGGTTGGACAGTAAGGAGGGAGAGACTGATCTATACAGGTTGGCAAGGCAGAGAGACAGAGATGGGAAGGACGTGCAGGCGGTTAGGGTGATTAAGGATAGAGATGAAAGTGTATTGACAGATGCCAATAGTGTGATGGGAAGATGGAAAGAGTACTTTGAAGAACTAATGAATGAGGAAAATGAGAGAGAACGAAGAGTAGAAGCGGTGACTGTTGTGGACCAGGAAGTAGCAAAGATTAGTAAGGATGAAGTGAGGAGGGCACTGAAGAGGATGAAGAGTGGAAAAGCACTCGGTCCTGATGATATACCTGTGGAGGTCTGGAAGTGTCTAGGAGAGGTAGCAGTAGAGTTTCTGACTGGGTTGTTCAACAGGATCTTAGATAGTGAGAAGATGCCTGAGGAATGGAGGAGAAGTGTGCTGGTGCCCATTTTTAAGAACAAGGGAGATGTACAGAGTTGTAGCAACTACAGAGGAATAAAGCTGATGAGCCATACAATGAAGTTATGGGAAAGAGTAGTTGAAGCTAGACTAAGGGCAGAAGTGAGCATTTGTGAGCAGCAGTATGGTTTCATGCCAAAAAAGAGTACTACAGATGCAGTATTTGCTTTGAGGATGTTGATAGAGAAGTACAGAGAAGGTCAGAGGGAGCTGCATTGTATCTTTGTAGATCTGGAGAAAGCTTATGACAGGGTGCCCAGAGAAGAACTGTGGTATTGTATGAGGAAGTCTGGAGTGGCAGAGAAGTATGTTAGAGCGGTGCAGGACATGTATGAGGACTGTAAGACAGTGGTGAGGTGTGCTGTAGGTGTGACAGAGGAGTTCAAGGTGGAGGTGGGACTGCATCAGGGATCAGCTCTGAGCCCCTTCTTGTTCGCTATGGTGATGGACAGGCTGACAGACGAGGTTAGACAGGAATCTCTATGGACTATGATGTTTGCAGATGACATTGTGATCTGTAGTGAGAGCAGGGAACAGGTGGAGGAGAAGCTAGAGTGGTGGAGGTTTGCCCTGGAAAGGAGAGGAATGAAGGTTAGCCGCAGCAAGACGGAGTATATGTGTGTGAATGAGAGGGACCCAAGTGGAAGAGTGAGGTTACAGGGAGAAGAGATAAAGAAGGTGCAAGATTTTAATTACTTAGGGTCAACAGTCCAGAGCAATGGAGAGTGTGGAAAAGAGGTGAAGAAGCGTGTGCAGGCAGGCTGGAACGGGTGGAGAAAAGTGTCAGGTGTGATGTGTGATAGGAGAGTTTCAGCTAAGATGAAAGGAAAGGTGTACAAAACTGTGGTGAGACCAGCGATGTTGTTTGGTCTAGAGACAGTGTCACTGAGGAAAAGACAGGAGGCAGAGCTGGAGGTAGCAGAGATGAAGATGCTGAGGTTCTCTTTGGGAGTGACCAGGTTGGATAGGGTCAGGAATGAGTACATCAGAGGGACAGCACATGTTAGAGGTTTTGGAGATAAAGTCAGAGAGGCCAGACTGAGATGGTTCGGACATGTCCAGAGGAGAGATAGTGAATATATTGGTAGAAGGATGCTGAGTTTTGAACTGCCAGGCAGGAGGCCTAGAGGAAGACCAAAGAGGAGGTTTATAGATGTAGTGAAAGAGGACATGAAGGTGGTTGGCGTGAGAGAAGAGGATGCAGAAGACAGGCTTAGATGGAGGCAACTGATTCGCTGTGGCGACCCCTGAAGGGAAAAGCCGAAAGGAGAAGAAGAAGAAGAAGCAATGTTTGTATATTCTCATATCTGTGTAGATGGACCAAAATAAAACCATTAAATGTAAAGCAGGTCAGTAGTGTGATACTTGGAGCGTCAGTGACACAATCGTATCCGAACCTGGTGAGTCATTTTTCTTTGTTGACACTTTAACCACTGCTGCAAAGGAATCAAAGTCGCCGCTGATCCCGCTCTGGATGCAAATGCAAAGTTTCCCCATGAAAGGACGTTTGGTTGCCCTATATTCTAACATCAAACAAATTGATTTAGCCTATTTAATGTGGCTCTCGACAAGCATTAATTACAGTCATGATGTCATTTAGAGCAGTGATGGCCTATTTCAATGGCAAAAAGAAGAAAGGATCAACAGAAGAAAGTTAATTTATAGTTCTAAACACATTTAAGATGTTTTTTACTCACTTTTCGTCTCTCCCACGACGTTAGACTCTCTCCTACAGAATCCACTATAATTACACGCCTATGGTCAATAAATTATGCAAATTAAGCGATGACGCCATTTAGTGACTTTTAGGACATCCAATAGCTACTTTCCTTACAGAGGAGTTGGCAACACTGTACAGTAACAATATAACAAGAAATTTATCCAAACCAGAATATGATCAAGTTGACTTTTCAACACTGGAAATAAATCATGTACTCATCCCGGCAGCCGCGACCCGAGCCACTCTAAAAATTTCTGCTAAGGAATTTTCTAGTTGAAAAGTGCAAGACAAATACTAATAATAATAGTCATAATATCCCCACATGCTGGTTGAGCTCCCTATTAAAACAACAAGCTAACTAACTAAACAGCAGCAGGAAAAGTTCAGGAGTAAAAAAATCTAAGTGACAGTGAGAGTGAATAATGATGGAGCAGTGATCTGAGTGCTGAGCTCTGACAGATGGACAGTTAGAGATCCTCATCTCACCTCTGAGCTTTGGTCTGACTCTCATGTTCCCCACACAGAGTGGTTTTAGAGGGAGGGGCTCCCTCCTCTCTGTCCTCACACTGATTCATAGCTGAGCCTCCACCTTCACACAAACACAACAGGATTTACATAACAGGACACATACATCATCATTACTGCACTAATATGTCACTAACATCTGCCCAAAACATTTGTTTCTTTGACACATTATTTAAATACTTTGCCTCCATAACTTAACATAGAAATCAGTCTGACCTGTCAGTAATCTTCAAGTTCCAGAGAAACGTATCTCAGATCTGATGGTGCATTCTTCTCTCTGCCCTCTGGATGTGTTGATGGAGCTGTGATTTAATTTGTGTCACCTTCGTGATCAAACAACTTGTGACAATTTAAGGATTTCTGTTTTGCTTCAAATAATTCCCAACAATAAAAAACAAGGAGTGTTGCTTTAAACATTCAATGGATTCACTGTATCTGGAAATACTCGGAGTGTACAATTAACAGTAAGAGTTCAATTCTTTCAGCCAAGTTCATCCAAGGTTTCAGACCAGTTCTGGCATGTTTGTTCTGTCATGGCTCAACAATAACACGGCACACCAATTCAAAGAAAATAAACTTAACCTTCATCATGAAAGTTAAGTTGATAAAAATTTGTTTCATTGAAGATTAATTTGTTGTGACTAATTAAACACCTTTAAAAAAATTAAGTCTGGTGATTTTAATAGCTTAGTTTACTCAGTGAATCTTACTTTATATTAGAAAACAATAATAAAGTGAAGATAAATAGGAAATAGGAGATAGGAGATAGGAAGGAAGGTAGATAAACATGTCTACTGTTTTCAACACAATGTGATCACAGTGATCCTGTTCAGACATTTACAGATTCTCACCTGCTGAATTCACTTCAGGTCGATTTACACACTTTACAACTTCGTGTGCTCAGGAAACATGTAGCTGCTTGTCCTTTCTCGTCAGTCTTGTCCCGTGTTTGATCCAAGGAAAGATCACTCAGAACCAGAACCAGTTTTCTTCGTCAAACACAGGTATCAAACATCATTTGATGAAGTTCTACCATCTGTCCACTAGACGGCGATAACTGACCATCAACTGAGAACTGAGTTCTTCATCATCTGGAAACAGACAGCATTGTTTTCTTCAGCTCAAAGAATCAGACAGAAAAACTGCTGGAGTTCATCTTCTCCAGTTTGGCTGGGACTTTTATCACATCTATTATGCGTTCCATCACCTGATGCTTCTTCTTCAACTGTTCATGATGAAAAGACATTTGTTTGCCTGCCAGAAGGTTTTTCACATTTGCCATTTTAGCCAAAAGAAAATAAATATCAGCACTATCTCTGTCTCACACTTTCATACCTCCTTTTATAAAAGGAATGTCACCTGCAGTAGCCACAAATCCCAAACACAGAACAATACCAGACATTGTGATTATTCACTGCATGTCAAATCACTTGCAGTTGATGTCATGCTTACTGTGAAAAACTTTAGTTAGTAGTGGGTGCAATGTGGACTACTGAGGGTTGTAATGGAAAAATATGTCTAAATTCTGTGGCTGAGGATGAGCAAAATAATCCAAAACATCAATCTCCTCATCTACGCCAACACTTACCTGTGTCTCTGGGATCCTTTGCTGGTCTTCTTCTGTTGTCTCACTGGATACTGTCTCTTTATCTTCTCTCTCAGAATCTGACTAACCTATATTGCACGGTATATGAAAATGGAGAAAGACACTCTATGGTCATGGCCACATGAAGCAACTATTGAGTAAACATCTCTAACCTATTGTTCAATTCAATGATTTTCATTGTAATGCATAATTTACTTTATTTCACGTGGTTTTCATATTTCATCCTGTCTACCTGTTCCCTCTGCAGTCCTGGCCTCCTCATTGCTAATCTCAGGTTCATCATCATTTTCAGGTGACTGTTTCAGCTGCTGCTCAGAGGCTGCAAAAGAATTCTTAATGGGTTAGTTTGCCTGCATAAACAGTTTAAGCTTGAATTTTTCAGTTATGTCGATTTTCTTCTTCATAGAATTTTCCAAATTCAGCCTATTTTTTGTCATATATATTGGACTATATGAGGGGTCTCAAACTTGTGATGGGAAAATTCAAATGACCTGGCGGGCGATGAGCACTCTGTATGGCTCCACATGATTCAGGGTTGGATCGAGGAACAACAACCAGTTCAATGTGTTGACTTGGCTCCAAATTCCCCAGATCTCAATCCAATCCAACATCTGTGGGATGAGCTGGACAAACAGGTCCGATCCAGGGATCCAAACTTCTGGGACTTGAGGATCTGCTGCTAACATCTTGGTCCAAATACCACAGTTCACCTTCAGAGGTCTAGAGGAGTCCAGGCCTCCAGGATCAGGACTGCTGTTCTGCTTTCTTAATTCACATTTACAAAGGTGTAAATGTAACCTTTCTGGTTGTTGTCCATAAATCCTTAGCTTCATCCCTTCATCAGTTCCTCCTCCTAACCGGACACTTCCAGCTGAAATCCGGGGAGTGTAGGTCTTGTTGGTGGAGCCTGGAGGTTAAGTATCCTTCCTTATCTGTGGAGGGCAGATTTACGCTTTTCAGTGTACAGTCCGCCGGAAATCCACCAAAAGAAGAAGAAGAAGAAGAAGAAGAAGAAGAAGAAGAAGAAGAAGAAGAAGAAGAAGAAGAAAAAAAAAAAAAAAAAAAAAAAAAACATTCAAAGAAGAAGTGACCAATGGAGCTGAAAGTTTTCAGTGTTTGAGAAGAGTGTTGGTGTCGGTTTTCTTCTACCGCAGCTCTTTAAAGGACTCGGACGAATCAACCCAGCACTGCACGCCATGTTGGCCACAGGAGCCGGAAGTAGGCACGAGCTGTAACAGTCAATGTTAGCTGTTAGCATGTTAGCTAACCCACATCTCATTTGACTTTTGAATGTGTAATGTTTCCGTGTGAGTTATGTTGACTAATGCTAACAATTTATTCTGTGTAATGCTAATGAGTTATTTTGACTAATGGTAAAGAGTCATTCTGACTTATTTTAACAATTTAACTTGACTAATGCTAACGAGTTATTCTGTCTAATGCTAATGAGTTATTGTGTTGAATGCTAACGAGTTAACGTAACTAATGCTAATGAGTTAGTCTATCTAATATTAACAATTCATTCTGTCTAATGCTAATAGACCATTCTTTCCAATGCTAACGAGTTATTCTGTCGAATGCTAACGAGTTAACGTGACTAATGCTAATGAGTTATTCTATCTAATATTAACAATTAATTCTGTCTAATGCTAACGAGTTAACGTGACTAATGCTAATGAGTTAGTTTATCTAATATTAACAATTAATTCTGCCTAATGCTAACGAGTTAACGTGGCTAATGCTAATGAGTCATTCTGTCTAATGCTAATAGACCATTCTTTCCAATGCTAACGAGTTATTCTGTCTAATGCTAACGAGTTATTCTGTCTAATGCTAACGAGTTATTCTGTCTAATGCTAACGAGTTATTGTGTCTCATGCTATCGAGTTAACCCGGCTAATGCTAATGAGACATTTTATCTGATGTTAACAATTCATTCTGTCTACTGCTAATGAGTTATTCTGACTCAGGTTATTGAATTATTCCGACTCAGGTTATTGAATTATTCCATGTTCCTCCTTATGTGTTGTGCGTAATCTCAGCTCTGGCACAAGTGGACATAGAAAGGATCTCTCAGTGGATCAACCTGCTGTCCAGTCCAGAGAGCAGAGAGAAAGCCCTCCTGGAGCTCAGCAAGAAGAGGGAGTCAGTGCCAGACCTGGCCCCCATGTTGTGGCCCTCCTGTGGCCCCATAGCAGTCCTGCTGCAGGTAAGAAAGCCAGAGGAGAATTTTCTACATGACGGGGAATAAGAGATGCACCAAGCAGTGTTATTTTGACAGCAAGGTTGGGTTTAGTTTTAGCTGCAGTCTTTTCACCAAAATATCACTTAGTGTTAGTCATGATTTAGTCACTTATGTTGTTTTTAGTCGACTTTTATTCAAAGGATCAAGTCAAACAAAATTTGATAAAGAGTAATGAATTCTTCAAAAACATTTAAAAGTTGTCATGAATTTCTGAAGTCATTATTATTACAAGATAAAGTCAATCTTATATTTACCTGCAAGGCTTAAAGTATTCCGGCACCGGGCCGGATATTTAAAAAAAAACAACGACAAAAAAAACTTGTTGTGAGGTTCAAGCAGTCAATTGAGTTGGCCTACCAATGGAATGAGAGTAACACAGCTTTCCCTCTCAACCAAACTAACATCACTAGCCAATCAGAAGTAAGGTGGGGATGGGTCTTGGAAAACTTGGTTGTGATCTGGCAGCTGGTGATGCTGCATTCTGGGAAAAAAATAAGCTCTGAAATTACTGCTTCCATAAACATAATAAAATAAACATAAATGGCTGCTGCACACATTTTAACGTTCAGCAAACGGTGACAATATGCCAAACTTATTTTTGTAGCGTGAACGCTATGAAATCGGAAGTTGGAAATATCTGAGTTGGAATATAAAATTCTTGGTTCCGAGTTTTCGTGAACGCAGCATCCAAGCTGGAGATTATGGAGAGTAAGTTTATGAGGCCAGGGGAAGACATTTTAAGAACAGACAAATGACTTCGAAGATGTGGATAGAAGAGAGGGGCAGAGATGACAAACCTTTTGGTTATTTATTTCCTATTTTGTATTTAGAATCAGAATAAAATAGTTTACTGTTGCACTGTAGCTGTTTACAAATTGTTTTTGTATAAATCGTCCTTTACTCAATTGGTTATTAAATTAACTGGTTGCTAATCGAACAATACCTCAAATTAATTTGCTTTTGCTTGACTGAGTTTCACATTTAACATTATCATCTTAAACTTAAATATTTTTTGCCGCCGCCCCAGAAAAAAAAGATCAGGCTGAGGATTTTTTCTTATTTTAAGCCCTGTACCTGTTATACAAAGGTGGTAAGATTTAAATGTGCCATACACCAAGACACAGATTTCAGTTGTTCTTTGAAACATAAGCATATTTTTATTTATGTAGAGTTTTTTTGTTTGTTTGATTTGTTTTTTGTAAAACATTAACTCAATAACAATAAGAAAGTAACCAATGAACAGTAAACCTCTCTCTCCCAGACATTTAGTCGCATTTACGTGTGAAATAATTGTACATGTGTACATGCAAGTACAATAGTACTTATAGCACTGTGTTCCCGAGGTTAGACGAAATCATCCCCCTTCTTACGGTGAAGACATCAGTTCTGATTGGATCTCTTCCCAAGTCACTCCACCTATTTCTAATTCGTCTTTGCCTTCTGAGTGGATCTCATCTCTGGCAAACCTTTTTGTGTCGATAAATTTCGTCATAGTTTCTCTCCTTATGCATTAGTTTTTATTTAGTTTTTGTCAGGAAAAAAAGGGGCGTAGGTGATGAAAACTATGAAGATGCTTAACTACATTTTCATCTCTGTAATTGACAGGAAATTGTCAATATTTGTCAGTAACTGTCAATATGTGCCCATCAATCAATCCACCCACCCTAACAGCTAATCAGTTCAATTGAGTATGTAATGCCTTGACACACCTCCAGTGTCTAACCTCCCATCCAGAAGGTTAATTAATTTCATGACTCCGGAGTACCTTGACACTTGCCTTTGAACTTAATTGGCAACATGAAAAACTCTCACGCACGCTTCCATTAATTTTTTTAAAAGTTCAAAGCATTTAGTAATTGGACACAGCATGGTTTGTCTCAGCTGCCGCCCTCTATCCATGAAGCTCTCTAAAACAAAAATGTGCGAGCTATACCCACTACGACGCCAGCGTCCTGACACCGACATACGTTTGGCTATTAGCTCCAATCAGAACAGGCAAGCTGTGATATTCATTTTTACACCGGTATTATTGTAAAAAATACACATTGCATACCACTTGTATTTATATAAGACAACCTTACAATTTCAGCTCTCTTTTGAAGACATGACATCCCATGTCACCATATGTCTCCATGAATGGCGCTCTTGAACAAATAATCTAACCTTTCAGTAATGGGCGCTTCATGTTAAATCATGAAAAGATACCCACACTTCGTTTTGGTTTCCAGAAATAAAAGACTATCCATTTTAACAGAAGTATGAACAATATGAGAAAATACTGATCACATTGTGGATTGTTTTGCCCTTCACATGTCAGGCAGCAAGCACTCCAAAGCAGTACTCTGACTTGCTCTCTTCTTACCTATGTATCCAGTGATGTAATGATCTGCACTGGACTAACATTCAGCCCAGGTTTCCATTGGTTACTGGAAGTCCAGGTCACCACCATTTTGAAAACAACAGATAAAAGATAGTTGCAGAATTCTCCCACAAAACAGCACTGAAATTATAATTTTTCAGGTTGCAACTTTCACACTATGGCCTTTATTTGTCAAACATACA
This sequence comes from Remorina albescens, assembly GCA_034769265.1. Lineage (NCBI taxonomy): Eukaryota > Metazoa > Chordata > Actinopteri > Carangiformes > Echeneidae > Remorina > Remorina albescens. Next base: position 11,300,802 of record CM068496.1, on the reverse strand, counting down.
AATGCTTCTTCCATGTTGCTATAATTCCTGTAAATCCCTTCTCTTTTAATAATTCAAAATTTTGTTATGTCTAACTTTCTCCTTCTGTTTCAGGGTAAAATGATCCTCAAGCTGACCAAAGCATGTGATTTGCCACTACTTGCATATGTCTGACAACTCCAGGTACTTCTATCATGAGTAAGTCTAAAAGTTTCTGTTTCTGGCACTTTTCTAAGAAAATGATAAAATAAAGTGGCAGAAACAAGGAAATGTATTTTAACTAGGAATAGTTATGTTCAGATATTAAACATGCTACTTTTACCGGGACGGGTCATCCATCCTGTGCTTCAATGATTTGCTTTTTAGAACCATGGGAGTCATAGGAAAATGTTGTGGAGGGGATGAGGACCATCACTGGCTTTAAAGGGGATTAAAGTCAGGCAACTTTGGTGGATGGGGACAAGGCCACTGTATTAAACTTGTTCTACAGAAGGCCTGACCCAGCTGCACCCGTTTTCTGTCTCACTGCTACAGCTTCACGTTCAAACTGTGGGGTCAAGTCTTCTTCACAATGAGGATCTGAAGTCTGACATTTCCCACAAACAGGGAGAGTCCTGCTCATGTGGAAGTCTTGTACCTGCTCCTAAAGTATGGTCCTGAGATAAATGACTACAGGTCCTCACGTCATGAAGATCCTACAGCTGCTGCTTCTCCACCTTCTGTGGCCACAGGTTGGGCACTCACTACACCCCACACAGTTTGGACTGGATGATCTGTATTTTTCATGTTCACAAGGCCCACTCTTACGTGGATGGATGAGGCAGTTACATAAGAATTATGTCTCAATATGTTTATTTTTCAATAAAAAGGTTTGCTCAACCTGTTTAAAAAAAAAAAAACAAACAAAAAAAACCCCTCAGGGGGTTCAGGTCACCGACCCCAGGGGCATTCCTTTGCCTGCACAGTGACTCTCCCTACTCCTCAACCCCCAGAGGAAAAAGCCACCAGCAAGGAACTGTCAAACAGATGCCGAGCCTTAAACTCTGGACACAGACAAGGTTTTTATCAAAGAGGGGTTACTCCTTACTTCTCTGCTCAGATGTGGAAACATGTAGTTTTAACCTCATGCCTACGCTTTCAAAGACATTCCTGTTTGGTGTTCTGCATCTGATATAGAGATGTACTGTACAATCAATGGCTTCAGCTTCTTTTATTCTGCTGCAGCGAGGGAAGAGCTGGTGTTGTTTCAGTTTTGCTTGCCATCCCTCAGAAAATAGTTCAAAGCAGGTATAAGTGCAAGTGAACAGACTTAACAACATTTAGCAGCAGCTTTGTAGTTGTTAGGAGTTTTCCATTTCTATAAACCTGGCCGAAGCCCTTTAGAAGAATGAAGAAACTAGCAGCAGTGTTTGAGTAACTGAATCCTCCATTTCCCTCAATGCAACTCGATAGCATCTTTAGCTTGACTCTTACTACCTGAAAAAAAAACACAAAGTCCTTCAACCGCACTAGCTTTCATCATTGATCAGAGTCTTATTGGCCATTATAAAGATAATTTAAAAGTATGAACTGATCATTCAGATTATGTTGTATAGTACCCGTTTGTGCCACCAGGGGGTGTTCATACTTCTCTGCCCATCAGTAGTGGTTGACCATCTGGGTGTACTGGTGATCTTAGTGCCATATGTCATATATAAGTGTGTATAAATATGAATGAGTAAGTATCTAGGGAGCTGATGTTGAAGTTGATGTATTTGGTTACATTACAGGGGCTTTTATTTATCATGCTCGTCCAAGAAAGTCTGTCCAACACGGTGCTTCAAAATTATAATACAAAAGTATTTGTTTTGTGTTTGCAGTCAGCGACCTCGGGCTGCTGGGTACTGTAGTTTGTTTCTTTGCTTAGAGGAGGCCATCGTGAGGGAGCCCCTCCATTTTAGTCTTGGCCCAGCCTGTGTAATTTGAGGTGGGAACCTGAGCTGGAGCTGTGGATTATTAATGCCTGAGAACTTGAGCCTGAGGACCTGGGAACACAGAACACCACAGAGAATATTCATACTCTAAGCTCACAAGCCTGTCTGTGTGAGCCCTTGGGTCTGCCAATTATGCCAGTAAAGAACTGAGTTGCAAGCTGTTGGTTTGTTCAATGATGAATCTCTAACTGATGTCCTGTCCCTGTGGCCCGTAGCTAAACAGGCCCGATCAGAGTTTGATCACGGGACTTCGGTTACACGGGACACAAAACACCTGGACTCTGTAGTGAAGCTCTGCTCCTCCCCCATTTGGCATGACGGGGACACAGGCTGCTCTGAACATTTCTCAGACTGCTGAGCTGCTGAGATGTTTCCTCACAACAATCTCCAGAGTTTTTACTCAATGGAACCTCATCAAACCCAGCCAGTGAGCAGCTTTTGTGTTGATAACAGATCAGAGGTCAGGGGTCAAAGATAACCACTCAGGAAAAGCTTCAGAGTGAACGACACATCCAGCCGTGAGCCCAAAAACCGGAGGCTGCGGTGGACACAGGCCTCACCCGTTGCTGGAAAGGTTTCTGCTGAGCGAGCTGAACGTCAGAAACATGAATCCACAGAGCAAACTTACTGCGATTTGAATGCGGCGGCGTGTCCGAGTACACCTCTGGGATGGGGAAGAATACGAGAGTGGCAGCTGACAACATCTGCAGAAGTGATGCGATGCAGCCATGCCAAGTTTCAACATGGACGGGAGGCCAAGCTTGATTGGCCAAGTATGTTCACACTAACAAGGAATTTCACTTTTCTCTCAGTACTTGCATATGAATGAACTAGGAATGAGAACACCAAAGAAGAAAAACTGAACAAATAAGTCTAAAAGTTTAAAATGCATTAATAATAATAATAATAATAATAGCTACAGAAACATGGACATTTCTATATACATATATTATTATTTACATGTTCAAGTATTGCAGTTTCAGTGATTTTTAAATTAACTACAGTATATATTGGAGTGTTATTGATACTGTATGACTGATTCAAAACTTTCAATATCAAACCTAATACTCATTTAGTTTACCTTCACTATAATCTATACTGTAAATACATTTATGCACCTTTTTGTTTCTGTAAATAATGAATCATCATCATCTCTTCTTGTCTCCTTTTTACTGAACGTTCCCTCATGTTCACTTGTGAGAGAAGTATCAGGAATTCGTACCTGAGGGATCATCAGGTCACACTAACGTATCCCATCGGTACAGGAACCACAAATGCTCAACAACGGGGGGCAAACTGTTGGATCTGGAGAGGGGGCGAGCCAGGGAGGAGGGGCAAGTGAGCGTCACAGGGAGTGTCCTCAGCCTCTCATCGCTGCAGCATGTGTAGAGAGGAACAGAAGTACTTCCTAGGGCCATATGATCTGTCCAGCTCTGCAACAGCCGGTGGCACTGACCAGGGATGATCCTGTGGCAGGTCAGACATCTCTTTCATTCTCTCTTTCAGTATTATAGACGGATGTACATATATATATATATATATATAGGCAAAATAAGACAAAACACTTTCTGGATCTTTGTGTGCCATTTGTTTTACAACGAAGGAGGGAATTATTGGAATATTTAGCAAACCTTTGCTTTCACTAAAATGCCATCAGATATCGATATTTGGCTAGATAGCATGAAAATAGCGATAAAACAGACAGATTGTGGACTTTGTTGAGGCTGCAATATTGAAATGAGAGGACATATAATGTAGAAGTGACAGAAAGGCAAACCCCCCTGACTGTTGTGTGTGTCTTCTGCTCTTTCATTCACTTTTAAACTGCACATCTGAGTTTGTTTGATGTATTAAAGGGTTATGGTTAGGAAGATTATTCTACTTTATTGTGTGTATTAATTGTGATTGTCCATAAATCTGTAATTATTTCAAACGAAAGTCTCTTAGCTAATTATAATATAGCCTTGTGAAGGTCATTGTGCAACATCGTACTGTGTGTGACATCAACTTCATGTTAACTTCATGAATGAAATGAATGCCAGTGAGTTCAGGTCAAAATGGAAAGGAGTGGTGAGACCATGGCGGGGATTTGGGGAGATTATTTGGCTTAGCCGGCTCGACGCGGAGACGAGACTAAAAAGTGCACAACAGGACAGAATGGAGTAAAAACAACAGAGCAGCAAATCCAGAGCCAGATCAACCCAGTGAGCTGCTGAGCGACATGCTCAACGGGCTGATTAATGTGGCTGATGCTGCCATGCGGAGCAGCCACCTAATGGAGCATAAGGCAAATTTTTAAAGGTCCCATAATGTAGACCTCCATGTGGTCTTTGATTGCAATTCAAGATGGGGTTTTCTATATTAATACAGACAAAGTATCCAAGGTCTCAGTCGACAGAGAAATATTCATAGTCTGTATTCAAAAAGGGTTAGGGTTGACCTTAAAACAAGCTGCGAGGAACTTTGTGATGTCACAACAAAGCAGTGGCCACCCTGAGGAGGAAAGATCATGCACATTTGCGTGATTGAATCAAGTATACTGCATAATTTTAGTGAAGCTCTGTGCGCTGTGGTGAAGTTCCGTGTGAGGTTTTAAGTTGTTCCAAACTAAAATAGGATAAAATGACATTTTTGACTGACTTTTATTGACATGGTTTTAGAAAAAGTCCAGATAATGTAAAAAAAAAAAAAAAAGAAGAAGTAAAACTTGTGTCCTGTTGCAGCCATCATCTTGTAAATGTGGTCAAACTTACCATTGGAATTCATCACACACATTTTAAAATCAGTTGTAAGATTTTTTTTTTTTTATATTCTGAAAACAGAAAATCACGCACTCGCAGTATGAATAGTAAAAAAAAAAAAAAAATTTTGCTTTACTGCGCTTGTTTTACCCTCCTCAGTTTTTCTTGAGAGCCGTGCTTCCTGCTGCACTTTCTCACATTTCTTTTCAGGCAGGTTTTGCAATTGTGCCCGACTAAAGTCTACAGAAAGGACGTCAAAGTGGACATTAAAGAGGGACATTTAGCCTGCTGATCACAGTGGCTTTTTTTACTTTTTAAATGCACACATGGCCTTTATTTTGTCAAGCCCTGGAACCCTTCGCATTAAAATGGAAAATAAAAGTGTGTGTGTGTGTGTGTGTGTGTATATATACTTAATCAAGCAAAATGTGATTTAAGCTTTTTTAAATTTTGAGCTATCTAATGAAAGCCTCTAAAAAAATAATAATAATAATAATAAAATCTTGTTGAAGGCAGTTTTGGTATAAAATATCCAAATGTACTTTTTTCCAAATCAACTGATTCCTTCTGATTCTGTCCCTTTTGCTCCAGATGGCAGTGTGAGAAGACGCTGAATGGCTACCACGGCGAGTAGCCTCCGTAAGTCTGTTCTTGTCCCCCGGTGATGGCATTATAGCTGCTTCATTATTTATCAGCAAACGGCGTAATTTCCATTCTCTCTGCCTCTCTGAGTGGATGTACATTGTTCTCAGATTCAAACTTTGAATCTATTCTAGTCAGGGTGTCCCACCTGTAGGCAGAGACAACAGTCGAACAGGTAAAGAAATTACTAAATAAGTAGAATTCAGCTATATTTAGTTTGTCCCTACAACAACGACAATATTTATAATAGTATTTATGTCCAGCATTGTCAGATATGAAGTAGAAATTTCTTTTCTTTTTTTTTTCTGTGACAAAGTTGTAAAGATGTTATTTATTTTCACGTTGGAAATTACGGAATTACATAAACCTGAAAATGAAGTGATGTTAACATTTGAATTTCAATTCAGTGACGTGTTTTTCTTTTGAACGGGACGTTCCTCTGTAAAAAAACAAAAAAACAAAAAAAAATCCCCTCCTGTCTTTGCAGGCCTACAGGGGGATGACAACATCCAGTCCATGCTGGTGGGGACAGTGATGAGGAAAATCAAGTCCCGTACCTGGAAGAAGCAGCGCTACTTCAAACTGCAGGATGATTGCATGACCATCTGGTACAAGTCCAAGAAGGCCGGCAATGCCACTTCCACATGTAAGATTGTGCGATTCACTGCTCATACTTTGTACACAACAGCTGTAACGATCAGAGTAGAAGGCACCAGCAAGTGATTTGTGGTTAAAAAAATATGGTGGCGATGTCTGCTGAATAAGCGTCGCTTCCTTCAAACCCGGAGATGTGCACGGTTTTAATCATTGTCAATGACATCACATCCCCCACTAAAACAAATGTGCGTTCACTAAACTGAGTTTGTAACAATGAGCCTGCTTTATTTTGTGTTTCTATTAGTTTTGATCCCTTGAACTGGAGATAGCTCGGTTATAGCTGCTGCTGTAACGGATGGAATAACCTTCTGAAGCTGCGGATCATAAGTTGTCAGAGAAGCAGGTCGAAGAGATCTCGTACTGGTCAAACACTGAGCTTTAATGTGAAACTGCTTCATCCTTTGCTTTGTCACTGCTCGCTGTTATTGCTTTGATCAAGAGCTTGGTACTTTAGAGAAAGCTGAGGGCTGATATTGTCCTCCAACACTGGCAAAGCTGACTCTGGATTTTGACAACCCCTCCTCACACTACTCACTCACTCACTCACTCACTCACTCACTCACTCATCTTCCACAGCTTATCAATTTCTGGGACGCAGGGGGTGCTGGAGCCAATCCCAGCTCACATTTGGGTGAGGGCGGGGTACACCCTGGACAGGTTGCCATTCCATCAGAGGGCCAACACACAAAGAGAGACAGAGACAAAAAACCACTCACACACAGACCTAGGGACAGTTTAGAGTCAGCATGCGTGTCTTTGGACAGTGGGAGCCCACGCAGGCACGGGAGAACATGGAAAGGCCCCAGGCCCGGAAACCAAACCCACAGCCTTCTTGCTGTGACTCCTCACACCACTTTGCATGATATCGACAGCACTTCATAGTGCTTTCATTCACTTGTTTTACGGGGATAGACTTCCAGCTGTTTCCATCTCAGAATGCATCCATGTCGTGTCATAAAGTGGAGTGTATTGCATTTGCAGTGAATTTGCCGTGCTTCTGTTGTGCATCACATCTGCTGTGATTGTCCAGTGATTTCGAAGTGTGTTTGTAGCAGTCTTGGCAGTGCTAAAATAGCTAGAATAGCTTATCATGGCAACGACAACAATAACCTACCGATTCACTTCCTCTTTAGAACTTTTGGCCTAAAAAAAGGTTTTTTCTGAGCTTTTATTCTACAAACTTCAAGTTCAAAGGTTTGCTGCTTGCTTGGCCAACCTCACAAATAGCAGACATGAAAAAATGACACCCCTTCCATCAATCAAACATATATGACTATTAGTGGATGAACATAGTTTTGCATATTATTTTGTTTTTGAGGACGGCGGCGTAGTGGTTAGCACTGTTCACAGTAAATGCCGTAGGTTTGATTCCCAGGCTTTCTGTGTGGAGTTTGCATGTTCTCTCCATGCCGGAAACAGATAAGTGGTAGAAGATGACTGAATGTATGATCATTAAAATGTGCTATATTTAAATATTTCATATGAAAAGTTCATTAGCTGGCAGCAGCCCATATTACATGTTAAACAGCCAGCTCGCTAACTGGAGTTAGTCATGGCAGTTGAATTCAATGGAAAAATGGCAGCAAAGACCGCAAACAGCTGACAGCTAACAGATATCCCAAACCAAAGAGCAAAAGACAGCTTCTGGTCAGCTTATAAATTCGATTGTTCTCTGCAGTACCTCACAAAAACAGTGTGATCTGAACTATTTGCCATATTTATTATTATAACATTTTCAGACATATATTATTTTGCTCACCATTTGATATCTCACACACACACACTGTATATGATGTTGTTCAGGATATGTTGTGTGTTTCGCTTTGCTTCCCTGTCTCACCTCCCACATCCCTTCTTTGTGCCCAGTTTCTGTGAGTGATGTGGAGGCTGTACGTGAGGGCCACCAGTCTGAGGTGCTGCTCAGCATTGCCGATGAGTTCCCACCAGAACGATGCTTCACTCTGGTCTTCCGCAGTCGCAGGGGGAACCTGGATCTGGTGGCGGAGTCAGCTGAAGAGGCCCAGTCCTGGATCAGGGGCATGAGGAAGCTGATTGAAAACCTGGAGAACATGGGGGAGCGAGAGAAACTTGACCAGTATCCTTTACTCCTTGTCCTCATTATCGGACTCTGCATTTCGAGTCCGTCGGGTCAACTGATCGTAATTATGTATTGTATGTGACCTTTCCTTAAGCGATGTTCTCAGATGGATCAGTGACTGGTTCAGGAAGGCAGACAAGAACAACGACGGCAGGATGAACTTCAGGGAAGTGAGAGACTTACTGAAGATGATGAATGTGGACATGAACGAGCACCACGCTCATCGTCTCTTCACAGTGAGGGCCTTTGAATGAACACATATAAACCAACGCATACCAATTCCCCTGACTGGAGCGAGATCTTGTCTTGATGTAGCCTGAAATATTCTGTTTCACCCTCTCTCAGATGGCTGATAAGTCCCAGTCGGGGACACTTGAAGATGATGAGTTTGTGCTCTTCTACAAGATGTTGACACAGCGGGAGGATGTTCTTAGGGTTTTCCAGGAGTACTCAGCCGACGGCCAGAAGCTTTCCCAGACTGATTTGGAGGACTTCTTGCGAGAGGAACAGCTAGAGGGCTCTGACACCCAACAGCATGCCAAGCAGCTTATTGAACGCTATGAGCCCTCAGACACAGGTACCTTTCCGTACCACAGATATCCCAAAGGTGAGGATGCTCCCGCTTATTATACCTTGGTGTGATATGGACTTTTCGGCAGGACAACTCTTGTGGTGTTGACTCGCCACTTAAAGAAAGAAGATACTACTTCACATATAGGAAATCGTAGTTCTTCACCTCATATCTACCCAGTGACTCGTGGTTTGAATCCACATATGATTTTATGATTGTATTCCAACTTGAGACGGCTGACACCACTGCTCTGTATTCCTAGCCAAGTTGCTAAACGCCATGACGTTTGACGGCTTCTTGATGTACCTTGGCTCAACCGAGGGCTCCATCTTCAACCCACGGCGGCGAGGCGTGTACCAGGACATGAGCCAGCCACTGTGCCATTACTTTATCTCCTCCTCCCACAACACCTACCTAATGGAGGACCAGCTCCGCGGACAGAGCAGTGTGGAAGGATACATCAGGTAGAATTTACAAACTCACACAGGCTGTTTTTTTTTTTGTTTTTTTTCTCTGTGTCGTTGGCAATGAGTTACGCGAACGAGACGCAAAATGAATATATGCATTTTTGTAAAATCAGTGGTCGGGAAATAGTTCGCACCTTCATTGGTAACATGCGATGTTGTGCTACCTTAGATAATTCTGTTTCTGTCCATCTTCAGAATGATTTCAGGGTTTCCTTCTGCAGAAATCCATCCATTATCTAATGTGCTCTCCAGCACTCACCCCATTGAGCCTCCCAGGGTTAATGAGAATTACTGTGACGTTGCCCCCGCATTAATCTTCCTCCATTCATCAGGTTTACACAATTCATTAATGAAAAATGAATGACTTTTCATGCAATTCATTCAATTTCATCCATTTATTAATGGAAACAGTGGGCTAATTATAAGTGTCATAAAAGAGATTGACTCACACCCAGTGACCCTCAGAGAAGTCAGGTCAGAGAGTGACTGATTTAATGAATGACTGAATGTGTCTTGGCTGCTAAGGGCTCTAAACCGTGGCTGCCGGTGTGTGGAGGTGGACTGCTGGGACGGTGCCAATGGAGAACCCATTGTCTATCACGGACACACTCTCACGTCGAAGATACTCTTCAAAGACGTGGTCAGTGCAGTGGAGAACTACGCCTTCAAGGTAGCGTCACCTGGAATGATGAACCGCCGACGACAGTTGTGTTTTTAGCTCGTGCAGGTCGCACGCTTAGAATTAGAAAGAGGCTCATTCTGTTCACCAAACATAATTTGTAATCCTCTCCTGGTGGCATTAAATTAGTTTTACTTTCACTGCTAAAGCTTAAACAAATCGCTGAGCATCTCATAAGATATTTATATGAGGGAGCACAACCGTGCAATGATCTCTGAGACATAATCTCAAAGCCTTATGAAGCAGAGCGGCCAAGGATCTGCTAAAAAGCTCCAGCCTCATGCCAGAGAGTGCAGCTGCCAGGTACAGTACATGCAGCACAGAGCCTGCTGTGCACCAGTACTTTTCTGCACCTGGATGTTGTGGCCTCATGGGCCCCTCTGTCTTATGCACTGGACCCAAGCACAGAAACAGACAGAGGCTTCGAGGAATAAACTGCTTATTGTAAATAGTTTTAGTGATGCTGAGGTGGGAGGGTTTGCCGTTTGACAGAGCAGCGCACAGGACCTGGAGGACAGTGAGGAGAAGGGAAATGAATCTGAGGCAGGCAGAATTGAGTAAACATACAAATACTGTCACACATGAGAAATGCAAAGGCAATTATTTTAGAAGCTGGCAAGATGAGGCTCTGCACACATAGATTTGAGGTTCACAGTGGAGTCCGAGGAGTGACAGGGAACTAAGTCTGCTGTGCCTGAAACAAGGGGAGGGGGGGGGGAACAGAAGCAGGAGAGAGAAATTTGAGGCACAGCCATGTGCTGTGACACTGCCACTCTCTCAGCCAGCCAGGCACAGCCCAGGTGTATGGCCTCCACTGTATTATCTTTCCTCTATGATCATCTTCTCTGAGATTCAATTACAAACGCACTCCCTCTTTCTGTCCCTTTGACTCTTCCTCTCCTCATCCAGGTGTCAGAATATCCCGTCATCCTGTCCATTGAGAACCACTGCGGTGTTGAGCAACAGAGGGTCATGGCCCAGCACCTCAACCACATCCTCGGCGACAAGCTGCTGAAAACCACCCTGGACGGCAAAGCCCCCATCAGGCTGCCGTCTCCTGAGGTGAGCTCTCCAGAACGCCTACCTCAGTGTACACTGCTCAAGCTGGCTCTATAGCCAGCCTCTACCAAACAGAACATAAGGACAGAGAGCAGCTTTCTTTCTTATGGATGCAGCCTCAAAATGCTCAGTGATTTGCCCGTGCTTCCTGTATCATTTTTTCCTGTAAGCCCGCTGGCAGTGCATCATTGTAGGATCAAATAAAATTTAACAATACAGCGCCAAATCATGAGAGAGTTACATCGTGCCACTTTACATATAGAGCAGGTCTAGACCAAACTCTAGACCAAAGAGAGAGGACAATAAGAAGGAACAAAGTTAGTGACATGTAATGGTGTGTCATTAAGTAGCCTTCTGACTCAAATGAAGGCCTCTCAGAGATTTGTTGGGATGGGATGGGACGTTTAGGAGAAGATGAGTCGAGAAGAAATTTCCATCACATTTTGTAGCACCATGATAAACTGAACTGTGTGGCTCGTTCATTAAAACTACAGATTTTTTTGATTCATGGATTTAGTTATGTGTGCAACATAATGTTAACTTGTAAGCCTAACTACTGCTCTCAGTTTACTGGATATCAAAGGGCCAAAATGTACCTTCACCTAATCGGTTCCAGGAATGCTCCTGATCTTCATCACAACAAACACACTCGGCTCACTGTCTTTTCCTCGTGACACAAAAGCAAAGCGGCTATAAAACATGCTGAAATGTCACTTAATAACTTTATCTTGTATACCTTGTCGCGGTAATACCCAAATGAGTTCCCAGCTATCAAGAGCCTACACAAATAGTTCATGAATTGTTGTACTTGTTCATGCTCGCTTGGCCATGAGAAAAGGGGGAAAAAAAAAAATAAAATTTGAAAAATGATCGTGACATAAAAAATTGTTTTAAACCCTCTGTGAATGGCAGCACAGTCCCATAGGTCACTTCACTTTCAACCGCAAAGCCAATCGAAGCCTCCGGGTCATAAGGTCGTTGTCGACATGCAACATTCAATTATTTAACACAAAACATAATATTTTGTGTTTTGTGCTGTGGGGTCACCCCTGGAATTTACCTTTGGCACTCTTCTCAGGATCTGAAGGGGAAGATTCTGGTGAAGGCGAAGAAAATCGGAGGACTGGAGGAGAGTTTCAACGGGATGGCAGAAGACTCTCTTACCGGGGAGTTCAGTGACGAAGATGAGATGGCTGAAATTGAGGACGATAACCTCCAACGTGAGAGCGTCCTTCGCCGGGTTAAGGTAGGCTGAGGTGTGGTACAGTACAGCTTTTAGGGGTGTAAGACCCAGACAGGATATTAAACACAGTCTACTGAACCAGTGTGATTCAGAATCCTCTATTTCTGTCATTTAGGGCTGATAAGGCAAAACACTGTGACAAATCAGGAAGTGGATTTCAATGAACACTTAATAGATTAACCGCTCTAGCCTAAAAGGAAGGCAGACTTTTGATTAAATGCACTGTGTTAATTTAATTTAGTGGGCTTTAGGAAAGCAAATTTTGGAGCCTAAATGTGCAGAGTGGGTCAACACAATGAAGTTTACCTGCAACGACCCACTTCAGAGAACACCAGACATATGGCAGAAATACGCAGCATCTGATCACCTAAACATCGCAATTTCCTCCTCTGGGACAAATAAAGAGCCATGAACTTGGAGTTTGAATTGTCAAGCAGAGGTCAAAATTCCATTTTTAAAGCTGCTTCCTCTTTTGGTTTAGAGCATAATGGCCCACCTGTACCTGTGCCTTTTGCAAAGTAGCATGCGCTTTATTGAGCTGGCACTTTGCTGAGCCATGGTGTGAAGCAGACTTCTTATTTTTGGTCAGGGTTGGTAACTCGTAGCGCACCGATAAGGATGAGTCATTTATTAAAGTCTTACTAACAGGCTGGGAAACTGACTGGTGGCTAGCACCAGGATTGCATAAACATTTGTCACCCCTCATGAAAGATACAGAGGATTCAAGGGCAGGGAAGAGACACTGGCTGCTAGATAAGGTGATCCGTTTACACTGTGAGAGCAAAGAGACGGAGGCAGGCAGTGAGGAGTGAGACAGTGAGAAGATTGTGCTTCATCGCCATCAACCAACCGAGACATGGGTGTGAGCTGACGTGAAAGCATCACCATAAATACCCATGGTATCGTATCTAATGATAAGTTGATGTTCTTGATTTTGTATCCAATAGAAACCACACTTAATATAACGTTCTATCTTTACTTGGAGATATGACAACTTGTTTGGCCAGCATCATACAATGGGTTGTTTTTCCGTGACAGGATGAGGAGACTTGTCAGAGGTGAGGCAAGCTGAACAAACTGAGTACAGAGATACTTTTAATGGGAACCTCGGACTGGGCTGAAGGTTCACCTTCCAACAATGGCCCTAAGCACACAGCCTGGAAACGCAGGACTGGGACAACTCCGCAGTTGTCCTCGAGTGGCCCAGCTGGAGTTCTAACTTAACACAAACATGTCTGAAAGTGTTTTTCCATGAATAGTCGTCATCTAAGCCAGATGGCATTGCAAAATGTGAAAAGCGTGATGGGGTCTGAATACTTTCTGAATGCACTGTATGCCAAAAAGAAAGGATGGAGGATATCACCCCCACTGCCATGTGACACCCGGTGAAGCCGCGCCTACGTAAGGCATAAGGCCAAAGCAAGTTCAAATCGTCGAGGTGAAGGTTGCACACTCTCCTCTAAGATGGGACACTTGATATTTTTAACTGGACTAGCTGCAGTCAGCAATCGCCTCTGTTGATAAATGCTGTGGTGTAGACTCTCTGAGCGAAGCTTGAATGTGATATCAAGTTTTTTGTTGTTGTTTTTTTTTTTTTCATAAAAATGTGAAAGTGCTTGAAATGTGTTCATATGTCCATTTTCTCTAAAGAAATGATTGGCCCCTTCGTCATGTTTATTGATAGGCATCCGAGAAGCGTGAAACACCACACTGGGTGACGGTTAGTCCTGTCAACGTGGTCATCAGAGGTGAGGCTGGCGTCAATTTTGGCAGTGATGTGAGCTCGGAGGCGCCCGCGCTGATAGCTTAGGTGTCTGGAGAGATAGGCGAAGGAGGGAGGCGAGGCTTTGAAGCTTCGGGTTGACAGACCAGATTAGCTTTCACCTGGAAGAGGCAGGCAGAGATGCACATGGAGGCGCGCTGCAGGTTTCGCTGTCACGGTTGCCGTTCGTTGGGGCCCGCCGTAGCTCGGATCTTTGTAGTCATGGAAGCTGTGCCGGCAGCACCCCTGCTTTGTCTTGGCACCACAGGCGAGTATCACTTGCGCAGTTCAAATAGGGGTTGTGTCATGGTTTCCCCTGCACCTGGGGCTTCCACCTGCAGGATTCCTTTGCAGCACAAAGGTTTACTATATCACGTGTCCGACGGCCAGCCAATTTTGAGGGTCAACCTTAATGAGCCACTTGTAACTTGAAGTTGTCCACCCGAATGGATTTAAAAGAATCACAATTTCCCACCAGTCAGCAGAGTTGCTGAAACTTCTTAAATGGTACGTAATACTTGAAATCTTGCGACCTGATATTCTGCTTCCAAACCTTAAAATCCCTCCTTTTAAGGAGACATGATGACATTTGCCCTCTGCCACATGTCCTCTTCCTAGCCCCTGCAACTTCATACATCTTCACATAGTGAAAGGCTGGTGTGCAAGGATGAACAGGAAGTGGCAACAAACTATCACAGAGCTTTCACATTAGTATGAGAACATGTTGTACACACTTGTGCTGCTACTCCAGTGAATAATATGCCAGCTCCTTCTCCCTCTATACGTATTCTGCACCTTGTTGTTGCTGTGTTTATATTTTACCTCTTCCTGGAATAATGCCCACGTTGCCTGGTGTGATTAGGCCGCCTGAACTGAAAAACTGTGCTCAAGAAATTGATGTAACCCATGGCACTAACCTCCCTGGATAAAGGGTAAAGACATGAACAACGGATTATTCAAATGGCAGATAAAGAACCCGTAATCGACCTCTAAACAAATTCAAGCTGACCTGCAGACACATAGCACAATAGTGTCAGCTCGCACTATTCAAACCCATGAGAATGAAATGGTGCACTGTGGTAGGAGACCCAGGAGGACTCCACTGCTGACATAGAACCATTTAAAAAAAAAAAAAAAAAGCGAGAAAGTCTTGTGGACAGTAGAGACCAAAATACTGGCACTGTTCACAGAAAAGAAAATGATGTCTTCAGTGAAAAGAACACGTTTCTAGGGTCAAGCACGGAGAAGGTTTTGGGGATCCTGCTTCTGGTACTGAGAGCTTTAATTCCTTGACTGTCACGAATTTACCCCTCAAACCGCTTCCGTTGAGAATGTAGCTAAGATAGCATATTTATTCCCACAATGCTGGTTTAATAGGGGTTTTTTTTTGTTTGTTTGTTTGTTTGCTTTTTTAACAATTGCAAATAAATCCAGGGGTCAAGGGTTTAACTGTGTGAGTGGCACCATGAAATCTGACCACCATCAAAGAATTCTGAGACACAATGTAGGGCCCAGTGTCAGAAAGCTGGGTCTCCATCAGAGGTCATGGGTCTTCCAGGAGGACAATGACCCAAAGCACACCTCCAAAAGCCATCAGAAATGGTTACGAACTAATTGTTGGAGCTGCAGTCGGAGGAAGGCACCTTTCTGACCTGAAAGACCTGGAGGGGTTTGCATTGCTCCAAAACTTCTGCTCCTTCGGCAGTCTAGAAAATCCCTGGTTTTCATCTTTTCCAGTCCAACGCAGTTTTGGGGAATTCAGTCCTGGTGGGTTAAATTTGAAGATGCGACAATCCTGATTTCCTCTAGAGCGGAATAAACATATCTCAGTGGCTGAACAGACACCTGCAGGAGGACTGAATGGGCCAGTCACTATCTAATCAAGGTTGCTCATCGAGTTACAGGAGGCCAAGCGCATTGTTTCATATTCAAGGCTGTTCCATGTTAGTTTATAATCCACCACTAATTGAATAGCGGAACCTTCCACGACATGGCTATGTGTTTCCTGACACTGTCCAGCAGACGTTAGCAGATGAATTTACTTGTATCCTTTTTTTTTTTTTGTCTTTTGTCTTTTCATGCCGCAGAAGTCTAAGCAGCGTTTGTCGAAGGAGCTGTCCGACTGTGTGGTTTACTGCAAAAGCGTCCATTTCAGCAGCTTCAAGCACTCCCGCATCCACTCCAAGTTCTACGAGGTGGCCTCTTTCACTGAGTCGAAAGCCCGCAAACAGCTGAGAGAGGCTGGTGAGTTTGGTCACCTCATTCCTCTCTCGAGATTCACTGGCTGATCATAGATAGAATAAATACAACAAATCCACTTTAGATATCTGGGTTTAGACTTCACTTAGCATCACTGATGAGAATGATCAGTTCCATTGTACTTAAAATAACAGTGAGACATATCAGGCTTTCAGTCACAGTTTGTCAGCGTTGATTGTGCTTCTCGTGTGTTATCTCAATTTCAGGGGCCGAGTTTGTGCACCACAACTCGCGGCAGCTGACCAGGGTTTATCCCAGCGGCTTCCGAACTGACTCCTCCAATTTCAATCCTCAGGAAATGTGGAATGTTGGGTGCCAAATTGGTGAATGCGACTAATGGATAGATTTGATGTCATATCAAGCAGCTGTCCAGACTTCCATTTATGTCTTCTACCTTTCATACTTTTCTGGCACATTAACGTTGCACTGGACTATGTTTTGCATAACGATCTCTCCCTTTATGGTGCTTTCAGATTATTTAGATAATTTTATCTGTAGAGATCCTGTATGCAGGCAGAACAGCCTTGGCAGCAACTGAAATTTCAAATTAAGAAACATATAGCACCGCATAATTAAACTGCTGTCCAAACAAATATTCCATTAGTGTGACGCAAATGGTGTGTTTGGCTGTGACATAGTTTCTACACAGGAGACAGCATTGTGGGTAAAGAGTAGGGGCCAATTCACAAACAAACAAAAAAAAAAAAAAAGCCAGTGGAAAGGTGCAAATCACAACCAGCCATGTTTTCAGAATAACACTCAGCGCAGAAACAGGGTGCAGTGCATGATTGATGCTGCGGATTTTGAGGTTGTCACTGAAATGCACAAATTTTTGTAACGTCTTGTGACTTGCACTCAAGCATTCCAGAATGCAACACAAACAAATTGGTTTGATTGCTTTTACAAAAGCTGGTAACAAAAAGATGAAGAATTATGGCTTTTGCGTGAATTAAAAAGTCTTCTTATTGATACACAGCCACGCGATCCAAACATTAAGTTTGATGAAAGGGGCGGCACTAAGACAGCTTACCGCTATTGTACCTTTCCAGTGCAGCTTTAATGTTTTTCTCCTTCTCTCCAAGGGCCTGGTTTCTTTGGCATGAGAAGCATTCATAAGGTTTTCCAAAGACTAACCTTGTTTCTTTTCCCATTCCTATCAGTCGCGTTGAATTTCCAGACCGCTGGGGAGGGAATGGATCTGAATGATGGGCTGTTCAGCCAGAACGGCCACTGTGGATACGTCCTAAAGCCCAGTTTCATGCGAGAGGCTGAAAAAAGATTTGACCCCGAGATACCCCAGAAGCTGGATGGCTACCAACCCGTCACCCTGAGCATACAGGTACGAAGGAAGAGACTGGAGCTGTTGAGAAACTGAGGTGAAATCAGGCTCTCATTAGATAACGCTGTGTTTTTAAAGGTGATCAGCGGCCAGCAGCTGCCCAAAGTCAACATCAAGGAAGATTCTATAGTGGATCCTCTGGTCAGAGTGGAGATCCATGGGGTTCCTATGGACCAGGCCAAGCAGGAGACCAGATATATTGAGAACAACGGTAACGGAGACACACTTGGCTGATGCAGCGAAGGAAGGATGGGTGAAGGAACAGAATGAAGGATGCCTTCTCCCTTAGATGTTGCTTGTTTGCCCACGGAATCAGCACTTTGCCTATGCCGCAACCTGACACTGACGGACCTGATCCGCTCTCTCCCCGCAGGATTCAACCCCGTGTGGTACGACACTCTGCGCTTCACCATCCACACTCCCGGCCTGGCCATAGTGCGCTTCGTGGTGGAAGACTACGACAAGACGTCCAAGAACGATTTTGTGGGGCAGTACACGCTTCCTTTCAGCTGCATGCAGCAAGGTAAGGTTAAAACAAGCTGCGCACACGAGAAATCTTCACGCCCACACACCCGCGTGATATTGTCATATAATGTATTAAAATTTCCATAAAAGTGCCAAAAAGACCAAAAGGAGGTGCAGCCCCTTTAAGGTTGTGATCTTAAAGGTTCATATTTTAAGACAACCAGTATCATTTGGTGTTTGCAATTAGCCAGCTTAAACTGTCGTAATCTACTAAATCTTGAGGTGCATTCTGACTTGTGCCCACTGAGTGGAGCCAAAGACCATGTGACAAGCACACGTCATGTCTCTGCATGTCAGGTGTGGACCACACAATGAAGCTGTTTACCCAAAGGATGCTTTTCACTCTCAAAGCGGCCTCCTGTTTTCAGCAGGTGCGCATCAAGTCCAGACTCCCATAGTTAGAGTCCAAACAACGACAAGTTCAACTCAGAAGTCCAGACTGATAAGGGCCTGAAGACGATTTACATTTGGAACAGTTTGCTCTTCCTGATCTCAGCAGCTCAGCTTTTTAGGTTACACTTTGACACACCTGAAACCCGACTGTGACAGAATCATTTGACCTAAACTGAAAGATGAAAAAACTCGCTTTCAGGAAACACTTGAGCTTTAGAATGTCCATTTGGATAAATTGAAATGCGATGATAATCTGGACCTTTGCTGTCTCTTAATGAGGTGGTATGATTAAAAACCCTGAGGTTAAAATTGATCCAGCTTTGGGTTCTTGATCAGAATTTCTATCGTTTTGTTGTTTCGGGAATATTCAGTTGCACCAAAACCACCCAAGTCACATCCTGCCTGATCCTGGAGGATGTACACGGGAGAAGAGCTCTTCAAATTGGTCCAAGAATGAGGAAATGCTTATGATTCTCATTCTCACAGTGGAGCGTCATGAAAGTTCATAAATCTCCACCCGTCACATTTAAGGTTGAATAAAAAAGAATGCATAGTAGCATTAGATTTATTTCCCGTTGTTACATTTGCCACAGCGTCGAAATGAAAACTCATAATTTTAGCGATAAAGCATCACCACGTTTTGAGTGGGTTCCCTGTTAAAGAGTAAAACATGATGTTTCATAATGCTGATATTACTAAATAGGAGCATGTGGATGTATTCATGACAGGACTCTTTATCAAACATAGAAAGAATGGAGCAGTTTGCATAACGTGCGTCGGAATTAAAGCCCGACCTTAAAAACCTCGGCACATGTTGCAAAATATGGGTTTTACAAGAATGAGAAAACTTCAAGTCAAGAGTAATAATAAGAAAAGTTCACTTGGGCTAATGTGATTGGGTTCAGTGTGTACACATGAGTGACCTAACCCCACGTGCTCTCGATTTTGTGTTGGCAGGTTACCGCCACATTCACCTTTTATCCCGAGATGGCACCGTCATTCCTCCCTCGTCCTTGTTCGTGCACATCAGGATCACAGGCCTGGAATAAACCCGTCTCTTTTCCTTTTATCTTCTCCGCAAGTAATGAGAGCAGCAAGTCCTGGAAATGCTTTTAGTATCAGATGTGAAATGATGCCATGCCAAACGTTTTAGTGGCTGTCTCACGGAGTAGATGTTAGATATGCATGTATTTGTTCACTGTATTTGCAAAGTGTGCGCACGGGTGAGCCTGAACGCTGCTCCTTCCCGTTCGACGTCGCCGTCTTGTTGTAGAGAATGTGCCACCGTCTTGTTCAGAGCCTGCGTGAATATGTTGTGTCAGTATTTTCTTTGAACAGTTTGAGCCCCGCTATCACCGTGGAACACCCCCCATCTCCCTCGGCAACACAAAAAGCCCGTTCGACGGTTTATACCGCGCAGGATGAAGAAGTTCAGAAATATTTGGCATTTCTTTTTAGCCAACAGAATAATTTGCTGAATAGTAGTCTCAAATAAATATTCCATCGGCCACCCGATCTGTCATCGGTACCAGTGAAATCAGCGCACAGCGGCATCGTTCATCGAGGCGTTTGGTCTGAAACTCGAGAAACAGAACCAACCTGTTCGTTATCAGAACTAACAAACAAACTATGCTTAATGACCTCCGTCGTCGGAAAGGAGCTGAAAGCAAACGGAAGAGAAAGCTACGAGCAACACGACAACGACGACACAAACTCCGGATTCCCGGAACTTTCTGAATCAGGAAAAATCTGAGCTTGTTGAAATTTTTCCGATACGGAAACGTACGTCGACAGATTTTACAATCCGTTGTCCGCATTGAAACTTGCAAATCTGTTTCAAAATCCCCTTTACGGGGCCATGAAATACCCATTTTCAATTCACCAAACGCTTAATCCAAAGACGCCATTAAAATTCTTTCTTTATTCCAGCAACCAAAGGTCAAAAGGTCAAGACAGATATGTCTTGTGGCTTTTTCTGCTCTTTCCCTGAACACCAGATCCAGTTTGTGGCTCTTTTCTAAAAAAAAAAAAAAAAAAAGCTGTTATAGATCCATTTTTTCCTCATAAATGTTAAGTATTGAGTATTTTTTGTGTCGTCCAGTATTTTTGTGGTATGTACATATTACCCATTTGTGTAAATGTATTTTCATATGTCTATTTTTGTATACACTGTGTACAGTATAGTAGACTGTAGTGTTATGATAGCTAAAATTGACTTGCCACATCAAGCTGCAAATAAATAGGATTTTTGTTTCAATGCTACAACATCATTGTCTTTCCTCGGGTTTATTTTTGAGCGGTTCATTTTGATAAATTCATTGTGACGGATTGAGCAGCCTGTGGCGGACCGATGACAGACTTCTGGGGAAAAAGCCCCAGTTGCCTGACCAGCGGAGGAAAAAAAACAAAAAAAAAACCCCAACAAAGTCCAGGTTATACTTTGGAATCACGTCAGCTTAACTCGGGTATCTGCGTATCGTTCCCTCCACCTCGTTTATTCCAAAAGATTCAATCTGGATAAAATATGATCAATTTAACAAACTACATTGATTCACATTTTAAAGAGTAGTCTGGGATTACTCTTTAAAGCAGACGGGGGGGGGCAGTATCACTCTTTAAAGCAGATGGGGTGGGCAGCATCACTTTTTACAGCAGACAGGGGGCAGCATCATTCTTTAAAGACGACGGGGGGGGCAGTATCACTCTTTAAAGCAGACAGGAGGGGCAACATCAGACTTTACAGCAGACGGGGGGGGGGGGCAGCATCAGTCTTTAAAGAGGACGGGGGAGGCAGCATTACTCTTTAAAGCAGACGGGGGGCAGCATCACTCTTTAAAGCAGACGGGGGGCAGCATCACTCTTTACAGTGTGCAGCCTGCCGGAAACTCAGCTGCAGCAGAAGAAGAAGAAGCCGCAGCAGTTTCCGGTGTCGGTCCCACGCTGTCGACGCCGTCGCTGGAGAGAAAACGCCGCACTTAAGTTAAATATAAAAAAAAAACAAAAAAACCCAACAACAATAATAATAATAATAATAATAACAAATTAAAGACCACAGAAACCTAAAATGGTGGGAAAGATAAAACACGTCCGGCAGAAGCTTCACCAGGAGGCGGTGAAGCTGGAGAGGCCGCGCGGTCTCTGCACGTCCCCCGGCTCGGAGGTGTCTCCGGTCCCGGTCCTCAGCGGTCCCCCTCCGTCTCTGGAGAACCAGCACAGACACAAACAGGTTTGAACATCAATCTGTTCTTCCGTATTTATTTATCATCAACCACAAAGAGCTGATCACCCTTTATTATTACCCCCCCCCCCCCCCCCCCCTCCTCCACAGGTCCTGACTGAGAGCTCCTTCCCCAGCGGGATCTTTGCTGGGACTAAGATCCCCGCAGAGGCTCTGGTCCAAACACTCAAGTGTGAGGAAAGTCCAGATGTACCGGTCCCTTCCAAAGCAGGTAAGACACGTGGCGAAGCTCTCTGTCCGTCTCCACCCCTCTAAAACAAATACCAACAACAACAACAACAACAAAAAGCTGAGCTTTCCCAGATCCAGATCATCCAAACCTCAAACCTGAACCCAAAGTATGTGAGGTCCCCTCAAGCAGGACTTTGGAGTTCTGCTCTCCTGGTCCAATCCAAAAGGCTGAGCTGGGATTAAAACCAGTGATTTCATTTTTTAACATGACATCATCGTAACCGTGACAACAAAAAGGGTCTTTGGCAGGACCTCACGTGTTGTCAGTGTCTTTTTTTGTTGTTGTTGTTGTTGTTGTCGTCTGCTGGAGCAGCAGCAGGTGAACAACACAAGTCACAGCACAGGTGACCACATCAACCTCCCCACAACATCCTGACGTTGCTTAGACGGTACGTTACATTGTCAAAACTCTGTTGTTGTTCCTTTGTTGTCTCGGCTATTTTACAGTGAAAACCCCACTCTTTTTTTTTTTTTTATTATTATTTATTATTGGGTTGTTTTTTTTTGGGGGGGAGTCGTTCTAATTTGTGAAAACTTCAGCCCATCACATCTTTTCCTATGAAATATGGCAACGCTTGAGCTGAATCTCTTTTTGTGTTTCTTGCGGTTTTTGTCGTCGCTGGCTGCGAACAATTTGTTGGAGAAAAATCTAAAACCAATCGTAACTATTACTTTTGCCGAATTCAAGATTTTAGATGACCTTAAAAGAGATTATTGCGTTGAGCCGACGCGGCCAAAGGTAACGCTAGTTTCCTGCGGTTTTGTGAACAGAAGCTTGATGGTTATCGTGGTGATCACCCACCTCCGGCAGGGTTTGCAGCCTTCCTCCCCCCATTGTCAAGATTGTGAAAATAGCGTATTGTCCTAACCTCTGGTGGAGTCCACTCGTAGATAGAGAGAACTATTTCTCCCATCCCCTGCCGTCAGCATGTAATAATAGTTTTGTTTCAGAGGTTTCCACCTATCAGGTGTCTTTATCGGTTATTTGTGATCAGAATGACGCCTGAGAGAACCTTCATTTCCTCAGTTCTGGGGCTGGACAATAACTCGATATCGATTTTTAATCGCAATATAAACATGTTCGTAATGGTTTTGCAGTTTAAAGTTAACCCAGAGACGTTAATATTAACAAAGCTGAGGTTTCTTTCTATTTAACAGTGATATTTTTCCCGTTTGTTTTGTGAACGTTGGTTCACATTGGACTGTTTTTACATCTAGAACAGGGATCGGCAACCTTAAACACCCAAAGAGCCATTTGGACCCGTTTTCCACAGACAAGAGTTCACTGGGAGCCACAAAACTACTCTGACATCTAAAATGAAGACATCACTGCATATATCGTTTCTTTACCTTTATGCTTTCTTTTTTTCTTTTTTTTTTGCATTTATGAAATAGAAATAAATGCAACAAAGAAAACGAAATTTTATTTTTGCATGCAACGAAAGCATTTTGAACTCCAAAAAAAAGGCGCTGGGTTGAAGGTTACTTGCTAATAAAATACTCAGTGTCTATTTGAGTCTTCCTCGTATTGATGAAATAAAAAGCCGAACTTAACCCATAAGAACCCACCGTGACACAGGTGTCACACATCCTTTAAATGTTCTGGAAAATTCCATGCAACAGCTTTATCCTTGATTTTTAACTCATGAAGTCCCAGAGCGACACATGCTAAACATTTTGGTGGGTCATGTGACAGGTCATGTGACTTAGACATCTTGGCAATGGGGTTATGGGAAGACTGTGTGCCAGGTCACCACTACGGGCAGAGCTAGCTAAATTTAAAAAACTTGTTTTTGGCTGCCAAAGGTAAGATTCAAACCATTTAAGAACTGTAATGCTTACATAACATGTCTTTTATTACATTTAAACTGTTGTGAACACTTTTCATGAACAAATTGATATAAAACAAATCAGGTAAATATCGTTGTGACATATATGTCACATCGGACCTTTAACCGTAAAATTGTCATGGAAAACCTAATGTGACATGTATAGAAAAAAATTGTAGTGATCTGCTCAGTTAACTTATTCATTGATATTTAGTTAATATATTTTATATTGTTCAATTCAAAGCATATTAAAACAAATTTAAACAAAAGAATCACATTTTATTAATCAATTATTGAGAAAATATTATTAACGAAATTATTATTTTGAAGAAAATGTCAGAAATGTGTTCTATGTGGTCTGTTTGGTCTATTTTATGCCCCCCATAATTTTCCTTTAAGGAGAAATGGGTCCGGGTTGTTATGGGTCAAATTATCCACCTGCAGCAAACCAAAACTGCCGTTTGGTTCTCTGAGCCTTCATCCTTTTATAAGCATCATCGCGTGTACTGGAGCGAGCAGTCAGCTGTCAACCTGAATAAAAAAAAAAAAAGGACTATTTCACTGAACAATGAAATATATATATTTGCAAAATACCAGCCAATTAAAATATTTACTCTACTCGGTGATTTTTGCTCCTGAAGCCCAGCGAACAGCGTCTGCACCTCAGGGCTGTATGACGTCATCATCATCATCGCGACATTTGACTTATTGTAGTTTGCCAATTTCTCACCGCATATTAAGATTGCTGCTAAACCAAATGAAAGCAAATGAACTTCCCACGTATCATTAAACGTTCTGTTTTCTTGGATTTATCCATGGCTGGCCTACCTGGAGTTGAAAAAGTTCACTAAATCGCGCGCCGACGGGTGTCGCACATCGGCGGTTGTGACGCATATTTTGCGCGACAAATTTAAGCACGTTTTTTTTTTTTTATAACTCAAGATCACCATACTCTTAAAAATTAGCATTACATTAAAAAAAAAAACTAACATACTAAAATAAAATAAATTAATAGGAATTTTTTTTTTTTTTTTTTTTTCCCCCCCAAAGCGACAGGGAGCTGCAGCAGAGGGATGAAAGAGCCACATGTGGCCCCAGAGCCGCAGGTTGCCGAACCCTGATCTAGAATGTGGTGTGGCTCGATAGGAGGAGGTTTCACAGACCCGGCAAACTAATCTTTCCCAAGTTTGACATCCTTTGCGAGCGTTTCTGACGAATGAAATGAAGAAAATAATATCGTGACGGAAGCTTCGGCCCCATCCGAGCCTCAATATGTTGGAATAATATCTGGTCCAGGTTTAATGGTGAAACAGGAGTGAGGCAAACAGCACGTTCCTGGCCGCTAGATGGGGCAGAAGTACCTTTAGTTGCCCTGCTCACGCCCCAGCAGGGCCGCAGCAGATGGGAGTAAAAAAAAAAAAAAAGTTTGCGGGGGGGGTCTTTGTGTCTTTGCTTTGTCAGGAGGACTCGGGAAGTCGTCACTTCCTCTCCCGAGCTGCTCTTTAATCAAACTACCGCATGTCATGAGGTCAATTTGGAGGGGAAAAAAAAAAAACCCTGAATAAGTCGAACAGAAATCCAACAGGGCAAAGCCAGGTTTAAGTAGTTGAACCATTGCCCCCCCCCCCCCCCCCCCAGATCTCAACACGCTTCAAACTTTTGCAGAGGTGACAAGTAACGAAGTCGCTGCTACAGTACAAGTTCTCGGTTCTCTCTCTACCGTCCCCTCACTCACTCGACTTCTTCCCGCGGTTACCTGCCCCTCCCCCCCCTCTTCTTCTTCTCCCTCTTTCCCTCTCTAGTTCGTCACGTCTTTTACGTATGCTTTTACGTTGTGTCGTCATCTGTGGAGGTTGAAAAAAAAAAAATAAATAACGAGCCTGTTTTTCCAATGTATGGAGTAGAAAGTACATATTTCTGTGTATAAATGTAGGCAGGTAAAAGTCAAAAGTCGTCAGAAAAATAAATACTCAAGTAAAGTACAGTATTTGTACTTCGTTACTTCTCACCTCTGTCTGCTGAGCTGTAATGTCAAATGTGATTTGTCGGAATAATGAGACAGGCAGCACGCATTCATTTCTGTTTCCGTCTCGCTCTTACAGCTTATTTTGTTTATGTGCGGGTGGATGAATGAAACAGAAAAAAGAAAATGTGAATTTATTTTTGAACTAACGTTCACTCGTCTCACAATTTGGTGATTCCGACAGAAGTTGACGAGGTGGTCCATCCTAGAGGACGCACTGAGGGCTGTTATCCCCCCCCCCCCCCCAGCCGGGCCGTAATAATCACAGCTATCCATTTCGTCTAACAGCAGGAAGACGATGCCCCCAGTGGGAGCATCTCATCTCATAAGAGATTACATTTCTTCACCTCTACCCGCATTTGTAGTCAGCAGCAGATGCCTATCTTCGCTTGTTGTCTCGCTGCAAACAGCGGCAGGAAGAGCCGTGCGGTTCGGCGCCGCAGGGGGCAGATAAGGAGCTGCCAGGATCTCGGCCATGGACACGGCACTTGTAGAATTTGACTGAATTATTATTATTATTATTATTATTATGATTATGATCCTTACAAAACTTCGAAAGTTTGCGCTCCTTAAGGGGAAAGTCCAGAACAAGTGGATCCAATGTCGTCTTTATTAATTACCCTTAACATTAAACTAAGCAAATTAAAATTCCAGTTTATTCTGCCAAACACATGAACTTCTGCTGCGGGCAAACTTTTCCGCTTTCAGTTCCTGGTGCCTGGGGATTGTGGGCACTGACCTATGACGTCATCACCTAGAGCGCTGCCGCCAACTTCGCTCGAAAAGTGCAGATTTTGAGACTCTCTCTCTCCCGGTTGCGTTTTGTTAAGACCACGTAAAACCGGAGATGCGATCGTTTTTATATTAATCCGAGCACAGCAGTGCGATGCGACGGGAGGGGCAGGCGTTGCGTTTCTTTCCATATATTCCTCTTTGTTTTAATTTTTGTTATCTTACAAAACGGGGGGGGGAAGTGATCAAATTTAACACAAAAAATTGTTTTGGTTTTAGTTTTGTGTTTTTTTCCATATCGGATTTGATGATCTGTGTGTACTTCGGGGCCCTGTGTGCTACTACAGCAGGTTTAAAAAAAATAAAAAATAAAAAAAAAAGAATTATCAGGTCAATATAGATGAAGCTGTGCTGAAAAATCCCAGCGTTTTTGGTTCAGACTGAAATCTGAACCAAATCTGAACTGATGGGATTCGATTCAGACTTGTCAGGTCAAATGTGACCCCTTACTTCATGATGAGGTCGAGGGAGCACACACACACACACACACACAGTGCATGTGTTGTCCCCTGGGGACACTGAATAAAGGCCACACAGCGCAGACATTGTTATAGTTCATCTGCTGACCCAGCCCCACTGGCTCAGCTCGGACTCTGCGGTCACTAATAATGAAGCCTCTAACCTTTTAAACGGGGGCCGTCAATCAATGGACCGCAGCGAGGCAGGCTACAACGACGCATCGCTTCATTGTTGTTGTTGAATGCTGAATGCCGCCAAAAGTGAATTTATTTCTAAGTTTTCCATTGTTCGGAGGATTTTTGTAATCGCGATGACATGACTGTCTTTTTTTTTTTTTCTTCTTCTCTCTTGGCGCAGTCGCTGGCGATGATCTTGGTCGCACCACAGTGCGTTCTCACACTATCAGCCTTTATGACGGAGCAGGAAGAGGATTAATCCTCACTTGTGTCCACGTCGGGGTTGAATTCCACACTCGCACAGAGCTGTTCATACACAAGCTCACATACTGACTGAGGCCAGGGACGCCTGCTGGGAATCAAACCCCTGACCTTCCAGTTAGTGGACAGTCCCTGAATAAGAGCTGCTTTTGAAGGATAGCCACTATTTTTTTTTTTTTTTTTTTATGTCAAGCTTTGGGGTTGATGTTTTAAATTAATTTGTTATAACCTCCGTTTTCTTTCACAGGCCCAGAGGAGAAGAGGCTCAAGTCGAAGAGAGAGAAGATGAAGGAGAGGAGGGAGCGCTGGCTCAACAGTGAGTTCACGTCTTTACGCAGCACATGACCACAAAGACTTGACAATAATCACTATTCAACACAAACGTTTGGACTTCAGGTGTGAGTTCAAGCCTGGAGACCTGCTTAAAAACACCCACATCAGCGACTGACACTGGACAAGGTGTTGTGTGTTTAGTCACCACGGACACAAACGGCACAGGTCATTTTGACTCCGCCCCCCTCACGCCAGCGTCCTTTAACTCCACTAATCACTGCAGCGTCAAAGTGGATCACAATGAGTGATGTCCACACAGTGGTGGTTGTTGCTGGTGCGTCAGTGTTGAAAAGGCGGAGTGTAACAACCTCTGTCTTTCTTTAACCGTAATTATAACTCCTCTCCCCACCACTACCACCATCGTCATCCCCCATTGTTGCAATCAGACCAGTAAACTGAACCCTTCTGCTGAGCCAATCAATTCCTCAGTAACACAACACGTACCCCTCAATCTCTGTCAGGCATATAATTAGGTGCTAATGGCTGGACGACTCAGTCCTGCTGAAACCCGAAACCGACTCCATGGCCGACCCGTGTTCAGGAATTAGGAGAAAATTAGAGCGAAACACGAGCTTTATTCAGATCACGGGCGCCAAACGGGCCAGAGCCAGGCGTTTTATCAGAAACCCGGTCGAAGCTTGTATGTTCATGACTTTGAGCTTCCTCGCAGACCGCCTTTGCACTGGTCTGCTGTGGTTTAAAATACGGTTTGTGGTGCTTGGGAAGACGGCCACTGAGTAACACTGCCCGTGACCTCTGACCTGCGCGGTGATGAAGTCGCAAAGCTCAGAAAGACAGAAAACACGTGGATGAACTCGTTCGTCGTCACCTTGCTGTCGATGACGCCACCAATGCGGCGTCAGTTTCAGTGCAACAGCTTTAAGGGTCGTTGTCATGTGTCCGGTTGTCATGACAACAGAGCAAGGTAAAACAGACAGAAACATGTTGATGCTTTTTAGGAGTTGAGCTCCGAAGGGTTTTACGTCTGCGTTCTCCCGTCTCCCCTCAGAGATCAGCTCCATCAAACAGGCCCAGGAGCAGCAGGCGGCCGAGGCGCGCAGGCAGGCCACGCCCGTGGTGGGAGACCTGAGGCCGCTGGCCGACGCCCTGCCGGAGCTCTGCCAGCTCATCGGCCCCCCCGCCACCGCCACCCTCGCCGTTCGCCGCAAGAGCAGGAAGAGTAAAGTGTAAGTGCCAAACAACTCCCGTTTCGTTTGTTTAGTCACACAACTAAACCTCAGACCACCTACCGTTCTTTGCTGCACCAAATATTCAGGGAAAAAAGGCATAAATTATTTATCATAAGTTGTGTTTTATTTATTTATTATTTAAAAATAGTTTGGAAGTGTATGCGTCGGACACATGTTCAGACACTCAGTGGGGCTGTGTCTTGCTGCTACATCATCTTGCCGACTCCAAAGTCCGATGAGTGATGTCATGTTGTCCTCTGTGTAATCACTTTGTGTTCTCCCTCTCCACAGGCCAGTCAAGAGACCCGATCCAACAGATTTCAGCCAGATGAAACAGTCACAGAAACGTAAATTCCTGTAAGCTCTTATTCTGCCCCTTCGCTCTATAATACTCAACACCACTAACCACTACTAAACACCCCCCCACCCACAAATAACGGCCACACATTTCGTTGCAGAGAGACGGAGAGCAGCCGCTTCGTAGAGGCAGCGAAGATGCTCTCCGGCAGGATAAACCCGCTGGCTGATATCGGCGAGCAGCTGAAGAAGAGGATGAGGCAGGAGGAAGAGCAGGGCGGCAGCTAACGGCAAGCGACTCAAGCGCTGCCACGGACTTCAAAAAGATCCCTGAAATCTTTGTCAGGGGAAACTGAGCCTGGAGGAAGAAGCTGATACCTGGTACTCGGCGTTGCTTAGGGAGACGGGACTGAGGGGCCCGGCAGGGGACCCGACAGGGGACCCGACTGGGGCCTGAAGAATATGCAGACACAAGCAGCATAAAATGTAGCATGGGTAAATGATTACTTTATCAGAGGTCCTGCAGTAATAAATCCCGATTTCTATCAAAACATACAACAAATCATATTTCATGCGTAGTTTCTATAAGTTCTAATAAAGTATATTTAGGTCGCTTCTCTGATTGGCTGGAAAACAGTGTAACACAGTCTGGTCCCTTATCTGAATGCACTGTATTTGCAATGCGACTGGAACTCTAGCTGCTAGTTAACCTACGCTGGGGCCAATGACTCATTAGAAGTAACCATGGCAACACTGGTCCATAGCCATGAACATCGTCTCACCCCGGACTGGAAACAGCAGGCAGATCAGCCACGTTTTGGAGAGCTGTGGGAACAAGATGGACTCCAACCCAAGTGGGAAATGATGAGATGTACAATGTACAATGTGTCTTCACTTTTTTTTGTTTTGTTTTTTCATATCATTAAATATATTCGTATGGAAACTATTTCTGCCCCATGGAAATAAAATCTACATGTACAGAGGTTTTTTTTCTGAGAAGTGACTTTTCTTGAGTTCTCATATCAGAATTTGTGAAAACAATCTTGTCGTCATAAATGAAAATGTTAGTATAGTAGTAGTAATAACAGGTGAGATATATATATATATATATATAAGTGAAAGCTGTGACTAGATGAGTGTGAAAATGGCATATAGCATGTGTGAATGTGAAAACGGAGAGCAGAACTAGGGAGCATGGAAACCGAGTATGGACGGAAGTTCCCCCATCCACCGGCTGCCCTGCGGCACAACTGACCTGACTGGGCCTTTGAACATAGGAATGCACTGGACCCAGGGGCATTCAATAAGTCAACCCCGACTGCACCTCCTGAAACACAAAAACAAATTAGTACGAGACCAGAAAAGACCCCACAGTAGCCCGCAGGCACATTGCAGAGATTACAAAAACTACATTCTATAATGACGCACAGTATTGAACCAGACATACGTCCCTTGCCACCTAAAACAACCGACGCCTGACAGCTGCAGCACCAAACTACATAACTTAATGGGCACACCAAGCTCATTAGAGGGTACCTATTTCCTTACCGACAATGTGCCCTGTCCAGCAACTCAACCATGGGGACAGCAGTGCCAAGCAGCATACTGATGGAGGGATCTGACCGCTGCTGTCAACAACTCCTCCTGTAAAACAGACAGTGGAAAAATCAGCCAGACACACACGACTGCTGCGCCTCTTTCAGCTCTTGAGGACCACAAACATGAACCCTAGCCCGCGTCACAGCACATGCTGCAAACATGTCTGGAAAATCATGTTCACTGTTAATAACAGGGACTGGGCCAAGGGCTACATTTGGTCAAACACCCCCATCAGCAAGCCTATTCCCAAGGATACGGTGGACCCCTCCCCCAGGTAATGCAGGGTGCACCGCCGTGTTCACTTCCCCCTGTACCAGATCTGAAAAAAGGTGCAACTTATGAACAGGGGCGGACAGAACACTCAAACCCATTCCCAGCACCAATACAGAATCCTCAGTGTTGGACTCCTCTTGAAAAAGGAAGAATTGACTCTAGGAGTCCAATGACTAATTGTCTATCAACACAATTTTAAAAAAACTGGTATATAGTTTGAAGTCCATGTTTCCCACACACGTTCAAACAGAGACTCATCGAGGCTGGGTCTTGTTGCTACATCATCTTAAATCAGTCTGGTGATTTAAGATGACAACTGGTCTGTCACTTTACGGTCTTCCCTCCACCAGCATCTAAAAACTGCAACATATACAGAACTCAGCCGCCCGGCGACTCACCCGTACTCCCTCCAGGGACCACATCACCCCCGTCCTAAAACAGCTTCACTGTCTCCCTGTCCACCACCGCGTCCAATACAAACTCCTCCTCATCACCTACAAGGCTCTCAATAACCTCCCTCTTACCTCACTGAGCAGCAACACGAGCGGGAACTGTGTTTTTAAACTGTTCCGAGACCACGCGGTCGCACAAATCCTCTAAATTTTACCACCTCCGAGGCTATGCTCCAACGAGTAAAAGCAACAGTGATCGGCGTTACCAAACTTTTGATACTGATTACTTTTTTTAGCAGATTTAGTTGATACCAACAATGATACCAATACTTTCTGTGATTTTTTTTTTTTTTTTTTTGGTATTTTGTCAAAATATTACATTTAAATACAAGTCGCATGACAAATCTTATCACGCAAACTACACCTCACAGTAGTTTTTATTTTCTTGTCACAGGTTAAACGTACACCCGTTCCACACTCCTTTTTTTCCCCTTGCTATTATTATTATTAATAATAATAATAGTAATTTATATGCCGCCTTTCAGATCACCCAAGGTCGCCTGACAGAGAATACAAGCATATTAAGACTGATAAACAGTAAACAAATAGACAATAAACAGAAAGAAATGCGGCACAATAATATATGCATATAAGATTAAGTCACATGCTGCGTTGTTGCTTGCAGGCTAAAAACAGTAGCAGCTAACTGCGCTCTTCTGGCCACGTGACATGCGCGGACTAGTCCAAGTTTATGCTACCGGAAGGGAGGGGGGTGGTGTTCGGGCACAAAACCCTGCGTGTTAAAGCGACTGGTCATACACAACCACCGACACAAAGCTCCAACCGCTTTAACCCCAGCACTACAAATAAACAACAACAGCAACAAACCCAGCGAGAGCCAAAGAAACAACGCTGACTAGCCTAGCCTAGCCTAGCTTAGCCTAGGCTAGCAGGGGAAAATAGCTTTAGCGCTAACATAACTCACTAGCGTCTAACCACTTACCGTTTGTTTGTTGTTTTGTTTTTGTTTGTTTTTTTAACCAAACGAGCGGTCCCGTCCACACTCCACAAAACACCGACAACGCCGCTCCAAAAAAATACAAAAGACAACAACAAATAAATAAATAAGTAAACACTCAAAACTACGCAGGTGTTTCACCGACGTTGGGCACTCACGAAGCCAGGTGCAAATGACAGTGCGTCACTCCTGACCCCGCCCACCAGGTCAAGTGCATGAAGTAACCATAGCAACACAGTCTTGGAGAGCCGTGGAAACAAGATGGACTCCAACCCCATAAGTGGGAAATAATGAGGATTTCAAACGCAACAATCTATCTTCACTTCATTTTATTATTATCTTTTAAAATCCGTATCGTGAAATACATTCATATGGAAACTATTACTGCCCCAGGGAAATAAAAATCAACATATACAGCCTTTTGTTTTGTTTTTTTTTTTTTGTTTTTTCCCATTCATAAATATTTTCTGGTTATTATGGGTCATGATAATCATTTTAATTCAAGCCAATAATTTAATCTTGTGTTATTGACGCTCATGCTTATACTTATGACTATACTGTAATACTTTGTAGTTTTGTGGGGGGGTTTTGTTTTGTAATAAAAAATGAAAAATCTGTTAGGTGGTGCATAGTAATTTTTGCAGCAGGTGTATATATATATATATATGGCTGAACCAAATCAACAGTCCTCATTTGGACGACTTGTCCTTGAAAGTGTCCCTGATTTGAATGGGGGAGGAGCAGCACCCAAACTCCAGTTATTATGGTAGCTATTTAAGCTAATGTGCTGACGTTACCATCAGAAAGCACGCGTGGCACCCGGAAACGGAGCACGGAGCAGAATTGTTTAGTCTTGGTTGCTGCACTACAGGTCTCAATCTGTGTGGGTTTTTTGTTTGTTCGTTTGGTTGGACTAACATGCCAGATATGGCCCGCGGGATGTAAAATGCACAGGTCTGCTTTAGACCAAATGAGGCCTTGACCTGTACCTTGTGACCTTATGGACCTTTAACATCTACCTTTAAAATAGGAATCAAAAACAAAGAATCTAAAGAAAAATTCCTGCACTTTGTCATTTTAATGAAGAAGTTAGTCTGATGGTACGAGAAAAAAAAAAAAACTATTAAAGAATAACATGTTGAATTGACATAACGAAAAAGCATGAGGAGGCTAAAAGAGAAAAATTTTTGACAACAATTTTTAAACAACTTGACAACTAGACAATTTAGTCTTTCCCTCTGAAATACTGAACTTTTACTGTCACTCATTTTCCTCTTTCTAAGCCTCCCCACTGTGCTCTTGTCCCGTCCACCCTCTGCAGATGTGAAAGCTACAAAAGAAAAAATAAATAAATAAAAATGTGGCACTTCCTCCAGCCCGTCCTGCTATGATTAGCATGGAGGTAAGAAAAACCCAATCAATAGGAGCTTCAGGAGGACCATTAGGACTCATTAATAATGGAGAGCACAGTGTCAAATTAAAAGAAATCAGAGCTCACTCAGCAGCCGTCTGTCTGCGGGCCACCTCGCCTCAGCTTTAAATTGAGCATCAGATACGAGTCCTGCATGGGTGTAAATTTTGGAAACCCACAGCTGACCCAACCATGTCAGTAAAAAAAAAAAATATTGAAAAACCATACATAAATAATGTGCCCGACTAGTTACCCATGATTAAAGAAACAGAGTACACACTTTAAAGTGCTTTAGCCGTGCATATGAACAATGTCCTTTTTCAAGATTCAAAATTAAATCCCTTCACTAGACTAGTATGAGTAAATCCAACCAGTCATCCTCGGGTGTATTTTTAACCCCCAACTAGTTAACTGCAGCTATAATTGTCAATACATGTTGACAAAGTAACTGTCAAAGTAAACTGTGTTGCCCATAGCAACACATCGCCAGATTTGAAGCGTATTAGAACCTGTCACCAAAAAAAAAAAAAAGATTGGAAACAAAACCCCATCCGAATTTCAGCAGACTAAATAGTCACTCCATGTCATGACCTTACTCAACAGAAATTCAGCTTTTTTTTTTTTTTTTTAACTTGGTCAACTTATATATATATATATTAACTTTTGCAGGCAGTAAGTTCGAAACTGTAAGAAAAGGCATTTACATAAAGAGTTGATGGCACAACTAAAGTTTATCAAACGTAAAAAAGTTAGGCAGCTCGAAAACTTCACGACCTTTCAACAGTTTTTGAGGCGCTTCCTTTTTTCTTTTCTTTTTTTTTTTTTTTTTGGAACGTCTCTTATCGCTTTTGTTACCGTGTTTCGGCGCTTTGCTCATCCTCCTTCCCTTTCATTCCTTTTTTCTGTGCAATGAAATCATTCCTTTTCACAGGTCTTGAGACGGTCTGCTCAAGACTTGGTACTCATCTGATGGTCAACTACCCTCAACAAAGCAGCTAAAAAACTAGTGTTATTTTCTAACATTCAGCAGATCTATACTTTGTTGGGGTTTTTTGGGTTTGTTTTTTTTTTTTTTTTTGCAACAGGGCCTGATATTATTTTAACAAGAAAATCTTTTTTTGTTCCTATTAGTGTTGTCTATTAATATTTAAAAGAAATTGCTGACTTGGTTAGGTGAAGGGGAGGATGTACTAATTTATGCTGTATACTGTTATTTCATCACTATTTCAGTTGGTTCTTTATGTTTCTGACTTCCTATTTTTGTTTGGAAATATTGCATCTGCAATACAATGTTTATTTGTTTATATATATATATATATATATATATATATATATATATATATAAGGGCCAAAAACTAGGAAACTAAAACAGAGCAGATGTGTAACAGATGGTAACCTATCAGAGGGAGATAATTACGTCCGCCCTCATGGCTGTGGACAAATCTGAGCCACACATGAGCTGTTGAAAGAAAGGGCAGACCCCCCAGTCTTCAGTCATTACCATCAGGCCTCCATTACAAAGTATCTCATTTACTCCTTCTGCCATTAAAACCCTAAAGAGACAGTAACTAACTCTCGCCTCCTTTTTGTAACCCCCCATTTTTTATAATAATAAAAATAATAATACATTTTATTTGTAGGGCGCTTTTCAACAGGACTCAAAGACGATTTACGGACCAATAACAGCTCAAAATAGACAAAAAGGGCAAAGGTACGGATTTTAAAAAAAGTACTCAAACACAAAAGTTAGGTGCAAAAGAATAACATATAAATAAGTTAGAGTGGAACAGGTGAGGTCGATTATTATTATTATTATTTATAATTAGTCACTGATTCTGAAGTAGAAATGTGCCAGTGTGCTCTTACCTTTTCAGAGCCCACCTCTTTTCCTGTGGCCAATGAGAGCAGGCAGCTGGAGGATGCTCTGGGGGGGGGGGGGTCTGACAGCACTCAGAGCCGGAGCCGCATCATCAGCATCATCTGCATCATCCGCATCCCCGGAGCCAGCGGTCCACAGAAGGTTTCTGTAAGTACCCCGCTCTGGGATTTGAGTTCACCTGGGTTAAAAAAAAAAAAAAAAAGGCACTCTCATGATGTCATCTTTGCAAATGACAGCTTTATTAATTGTGTGTCGGGCTGTGTGTTAGTATAGTTCAGAAATACATCACACTGAACTGTTGAGAGATGGGAGATGTGACCCAGATTCTTATCAATAACACTGCAAAATAAAAAAAAAAATAAAAAAATGTTCATTTTTATGGTGTCTGGGTTTGCCAGAACAGGTTTGTCAGTAAATGTTGGGAGTTTAAAACCATGTTTTACCATCTGAAATTGTGCTTTTTTTTATATACAATGTAATGACCATAAAAATCATATTGTGGAGGAACCTTTTTTATTTATTTATTTATTTATTTATTTTAAATGGCACTAATCTGAATTCATTCTATACATTTTTAACAATCAAACTCTGACATGAACTGTAAAGCAGATGGAACTGATATCTAATTATCATTATGACAGAAATAAAACAAAATCCTTGCACTTCTTTTTTTCTTTTTTAACATAGAGATAAAGTGTTGGCGTCTAACACGCTGTGACAGTTTTGACGCGAATCATTCAACAGAGAGACGCCAATATGTCGACGTAGTGATATGTGAGTGTGTGTGTGTGTGTGTGTGTGTGTGTGTGTGTGTGTGTCATGCGTGAACACATGGACTTTGTCAGTCACAACATGAGATTAAGAAGCTTCACTCTGTCTCTCTTAGCTGGTTAGATTTCCTCTCTTTGTACACATTAAACATGGAATAAATATAACTAACCGCTGACTGTTTCAGGAGTGAAACTGGACAGACACTTAATTCCTGTTGAAATATTTCTAAATGATGATGATCCGGACTTTAGTTGATAAACTGCGCTCATCTCCCGTATCTCATACCATACCTGTGATGCTCGGGGGGGGGGGTTGATCTCCGAGGTCACCACGGCAACGCCCTGAGAACAGAGGCAAGAGAGGCCAAAACCAGCAGATTTTTTTGGCTCGGCGAAGCCTTCAAACTGAGGCGACTTATGACAATATGATAACTCCTTTCGGAGAACTGACGACTACAACAAGTTCCCGAAGCAGTGTGGCAAAGTGGAAAAGACAGCGATGTATAAAACAGAGACAGTTCTGTATTGGAAATCGTATTGGAGCGAATGGGGGACATAAATAGTGGACATGTCCTTTGGAGGCTCATAGATCAAATTCTGTTTGACTCACTGTTAAAGTAGACACATTGTCTGAAACAGGACAAGAATCTCAACTACTTTGGGAAGAAAAACTGCACGCCTAGCTCAAACAATGCGCCCGTGAGGATGATTTACTGATTTATTTTTCTGTCAATTTTCACACCAGCCCACCCCCCCCCCCGACTCTAGCTGTCATCACCGCAGACATTCCACGCAATACGCACCCACGATAAACGCAAAACATCCCAAACAAACAAACAAAAAAAATATTGAGCGTGATACTCGAACAGTTGCTGATCAGAAAGTGCAAAAGATGGTTTTGGCCTCTTTTGCCTCTGCTCTCAGGGCGTTGCCGTGGTGACCTCTGAGATCAACCCCCTGAGTATCACAGGTAGGATATGATATACGAGAGAAGAGCCCAGTTTATCAACTCAAGTGGTGGAAGTTCAAACATTTTTTCGAATTTTTCTCCTCCCATTCATTTTGAATGTTTTGGGCGGGGTTCTTGGCCCACGTTTTCGCCATTTGTGCGGCCAAAAAAAAAAAAAAAAAGAAAAATTCCCCTTCATCTTTATCCTGTTCCTGTCCATGTGGCCAGACACTGAGCGAATAAAAGCATATTTGTATAATTCAGTCTTTGCTGTGTAGTTGTGCTAATATTCATCTCGTGCATAGTTTGTCTTTTTGGAAACATCTAGACGTTAAATAGGAGAAGTCTTGCCAAAAAAAAAAAAAAAAAAAAAGAATCGGACCAACTGAAGTTTAGTAAGATTTTAAACCAAGATACTCAGGCCATCTTTTTTTATTGCAGGCTTAATAACTGAATTTTGTGGAAGTGCCTGAGAGGAGGAATCTTTATACATGCCATGATATCGCCGATAACACCAAGTTCTTTAGGGATTTAATGATGGAGGCGGTCATCACCAGAGGTCGAGGCTCCATAAAGCGTGTTGCGTAATTGTCAAGGACCAATAATCTGATCTAAGGTCGGAGTCAAGGCTAACTGAAGGGGATCAGGTGATGCGACGGAACATCATCAACGGCAATGGCATCTATTAGTAGATTTCAGGTATCAGTGGGGCCAAAAGCAGGGTCATCATCGGCCAGATCTTAAAATCCTTGGCCGTCATCGCCGGGGCCTTGCTGATACCTGTGCGTCGAAATGGCAGTTGAGCTCAGGTAATAAAACACAGCAGAACGTTTGGATGATCAAACATAGGATAAGGATAAAGGATAACACTTTTCTGACCATTGTGGCTACTATTCAAACTAAAAAAATAAATAAATAAATAAATAAATCACAGATCAGGGAGATGGTTTTAGTGACAGAGTGCCGGGAACATATGGATTGCTGGCTTGTGTTGTACTTTTTAAGTCTATGAACATTTGATGGGTGTTTTACCTCTCCGCCTGTGGCTCCTTTTGTTTCTTATGTCTCTTTCTCCTCCGACTGGAGCTCCGCCTCCTCTCCGTCATGCCAGGTGGAATTGCTGTTACCTCAGTGTGCCCTCATGATGCGATGTGTCCTTTGCTCTTTTAGCTCTAAGGATGAGAAGCCTCTTGACTTTTCTCAACCCTTGTTCCACGTTTTGGTTACTTTTTCTTTTTAAGTTGTGCTCACCCCGACATCTCTTGCTCCCCTGATGTGCAGTGAGGCCCACAAGGACGTGGAGCGAAAAACCGCCCGCAGCTGGCAGATACAGATCAGGGCGCGTCCGCCGATGTCAGGCTTGACAGCATTTACTCAGCCCACCAAATCAATTTCTGCTCGTCTCTTCTGTCCTTTTCAATCACGCTGAGGGACAGCCGGTGAGGGTTTAACATCTGCGGATAGAGACGGTCGAATAAAAACGAAATCGTTTCAAAAGATTCATGCACTGGTTTAAATATTGTGCCCGGGGACAGTGAATGGCAAAACGCCTTCAAGGCCAGGTCCACCCGAGACACGCGTGAATAAAAAGCAGCATTGGCAATGAAATGAACAGATGATGAATGAGAGCGGGAGGAAAGCGAACACAATAAAAAACACACGTCAAAATCAACAGCAGGTTCAAATAACAGAGGAAGCGATAGTAGCGGCGTTAATAATGACAATAAAACTGATGACAGCTAATAATTATTATTGCAGCAGCGTGTGTGGAGCAGAGATGATCCGGCACCTGCAGGATGAGGACAGGAGGGACAAAACACAGACTACAGGAAGAGACAAAGTTAGAGACACGTAATGTTGGAATGTTGGAGTGAGAGAGAGAGAGAGATGTTCAGTGCATCTCCCAGCAGTCTAGGTCCAAAGCAGCAGAGACTAAAGCGTAATCAAACTTTTACTTTGGACTAGAAGCTTTGTCAAAGACGAAGGTTTTAAGCTGAGCTATTCTGAATTTCACTGGGAGCTGGCACAGGAGAAATGTGATCTCTTTCTCTAGCGCCTGTTAATATTCGTGCAGCGGCGTTCTGAATCAGCTGAAGGCCTTTCAGGGATTTGTTTGGACATCCTGATAAGGAATGGATCACAGTAGTCCAGTCTACAGATAACAAATGCGTGGATTTGTTTTTCTGCATCCTCTCTCGAGACAGGATGTTTCTGGGTTGGTTTTTTTTTTTTTTTTTTTTTTTTAAATATCGCAATATCAAAAGACTCAGTGCTGTCCGAAATGACTCCAAGTTTCCTAACAGTGGAGCTGGAGGCCAAACTAATGCCATCCAGAGTTGAGAGAGTACCTCAGCTTGACCTACGTCTCTCCCACTCGCCCTGTCTGACCTCTTTCTGGCTGCCCAGCCAGCCAACAGTCAGACAGACAAAGCCAGACAAACAGAAACACACGGAGACTATTATTTCTAGCGCGACACACGAATGAATGCTCGGAGGCACTGGTCTTATTGCGGGCAGAAAAGAAAGCCTCCTTTTAATTGAAACAGTCATGAGATGGAATGAAAAATAATGAAAGTGTAAACGTGGCAAACTCATAGCTCTCCCATTGTCTTCCGATCTGCTGTCTCAGTTTCTGAGACGCTGATGTGAGTATTCCCTGACTCCCTCCTTGAATCAGCACTAATCACATTTTACCGTCTCTGCCGTTTTTTTGTTGTTTTTTTTTCTTTCTTTGTTTTCCTCCTGACATTCTTGTAGCGGGAGGCGAGCCCACGTTAATATTTTATAGGCGGCCACTTCTTGGAAGCAGAGGGAGCAAAGTCAACCCGAGCGCTGGACGATAAAAGCGCCCTGGAGCTTAGACAAGTATTAGGTGATTGGTCACAAACTCCAGCGGGAGACTCAGCAGGGTCTTACAAGATCACGAGGCAACATTAGAAGAAATACAACAAAACCTCCACCAGCACAAAATGAAATCCCAAATCCGATTGCAACCACAATATCTGTCAAGGTTGCCGCGAATAACCGTCGCTCCAGTTAGTGGACCCAATGAAAGTCCTATATATAAAAGGAAAAACACAAATGACCAGAATATCTTAATAAAGCAGATCTGCTTTATTAAGATAAGAGTTATGGATCAATATCATTAGAGAGCAGAGATTCAAAACGTTCAACCACCTGACGATTATTTGAATTGTCAAACTCTGGAATGTGTTCCAGATATTGATTATTTTCTACCACTGATGTGCAGAACACTGCACTCTGGCAACTCTGCTGATTTGGGGGCTCTTTAGCCCGACGGCTGCCTTTCATAAACTAGATCATACCGCTCTTCTTTCTCGTCACGAGCAGTTTAGATATACAGTCCTCGAGCGTTGAGATCTCAAAACAGTGGAATGCCCTTTTTCTTTTCCCTGCGATCAGCTGCGTGCTGAGATGCTTTCAGAAAACATCTAAACACTTTACCCTTTTTTTTTATTTATTTATTTTTATTATTA
Source organism: Remorina albescens (assembly GCA_034769265.1). Classification (NCBI taxonomy): domain Eukaryota; kingdom Metazoa; phylum Chordata; class Actinopteri; order Carangiformes; family Echeneidae; genus Remorina; species Remorina albescens. The sequence goes on along the minus strand of CM068496.1, from coordinate 11,259,798 downwards.
TTATTTGGATTGGTATATATTGGTTCCATTCTGCCTTTTGTATATATATATATATATATATATATATATATATATGATGTTGTGCCCACGTTATTGTTCCTTTATTATTTATCTTCTGGAGAGCACCTTTATCATTTTTTAGCTGAGAAAGGGGCTCTACCAATAACGACAAGTAAATAAGTTTTAAAAATTGGTTTAAAATTGAACTACAGGCAAGTTAAACTTCGAGTGGTTTAGGGGACAAGTAGCAAGGCAGCGCAGTCCAAAATATTTGTACATGTTTCACAGTAAGAGAGAGTGAAAAGCAAAATCCTTTAACTACAGATAACGGAGCAGTTAATCCCTACTGTCGGTCTTTTTAGTTAAAAAAAAAAAACAAAACTGTAATGAAATCATCACAGAGCACACACAGAGGTGAAAGGTTAAACACACTGAAACGCAAACACAAACATCTGCAGCTGTATGAAAGCAGGCGACAGGCATTCTTCTTGTTATTTTTCTGCTGATTTTTTTTTTTTTTTGGGGGGGGGGGGGACTGATGACGGTGCAATTTACGCATCAGAAGTCGATATGTCAAGAGTGTAGATGCCTTTTTTTTTTTTTTTTTTTTTTAAAGCTTCAAGTTTAACTCATTGCTGTGCCAGCTCCATTTTATCTTCCAATTTATTTTACAATTTTTTTAATAAGTCCTTCATTTAGAAAAAGAATCTATCCTTGATACAAAGGTACTGAATCAACAGTTTCCGCCAAACCCGTCATTCCTTCTTGCAAGCATTACAGTAAATTCTACCGGAGGGATTATTGGAGCCGTGTATCTGTCAATACTCCTGAGTTTGAAAAAAGAAAAAAAAAAAAAAAAAGAAGACCAGCTGTATACGACCAATGATTTAGAAATGTGAGGTTATCTGTATCGTGTCTGAATGTTAAATAATACCATATAAATATAAAACGGTAACATAAAAACAAAATAAATCCAAGAATAACTTGTTCCTGTAATAATAGAAACTTCTTTTTCTTGACTCGCACAATAAAAACTAATAATAAAACTATCTCCATCTCCTGAGACGGGAAAATCTGATGTATTACTTTTTCATTACTATTGACCATTGTGGCCTGTTGTCGCAAATTAGCAACAAACCCAAATTTAAGCAAAAACACAATTTTTTAAAATATACTTGTATATAAATCCAGCACTGAGCACATAACACTCAGTGTTTCTGTTATCTGTGTGTGCGGTTGTGCGACAACTGGGGTGTTGTGCGCATTCTGAGCCAGCATCTGAGATGGTTTATCTCAGAAATTCCATTTCTAATATTTTTAAATACTTCATTTGAATATGTGAAATCTTTTTAATTTTCCTGTTATTCAGTACCAATTGGCTTTTGCTGGGTTTCATATTTTACCAATTTACAAAAAAATCTACATCTCTATTGCATTGTTTTATTTTTTTATAAGGAACTACTTGTTAGCTGCTATGTTGCTATTTATTCAACTATTTAAGTCTAACCTTTAAATGGACATGTCCACAGGAGTGGGAGATGAAAGTGAGTGCTGGAGGGAGGGAGGAAAACATCTGGGAGGTGAATCTGTGGAGATATAAAGAGCAGCTGCTCCGCCTACAGGCTTCTGGCTGTAACCACAGTTTTACTGATTGTCCCTCGGTTTGCAGACCAAACCAGAACACAAAGTTGTTGTTTTTTTCCCTCATTGGTTCCTTTGCAACTCTTTTGGAAGTCATCAGTTAACTGCTGACACTTAAACGATTCTATACTCATGCTTTTTTTTTTTTTTTTTTTTTGTCTCCTTCTCTTTTTCTTACAAAATCTGTGAGCGACAGTTTGCAAAAACAGTAAAATGGTGCCTGTATTTCTTTTTCAGCCCTCCACACAGGTGAAATCCTCCCTAGTCCAGAAATCTGGTGGGATTTTATTCTATTTATTTATTTATTTATTTGCATTTTGTTTCAGTGGAATATTGAGTAAAATAATTATTGCCTTTGTATAACGTCCATATAAATCAAATCAGATTTATTTGTATAGCGCCAAATCATAACAAAGTTACATCAAGGCACTTTACATATAGAGCAGGTCTAGACCAAACTCTTTATAAAATTATTTAAAGAGGCCCAACAGATCCCCCGATGAGCAAGCACTCGGCAACAGTGGCAAGGAAAAACTTCCTTTAAGAGGCAGAAACCTCGGGCAGAACCAGGCTCGGGTGGGCGGCCATCTGCCTCGACCATATAAAAATGCTCATCAACACTGAAGCAGAATAATTGTCTCCAGACTGATGACATCACCACAACATCGGAAACCTTTCACGCGCGGCTGATGTTGTCGAGTCTTGGAGGAAAGTTGAGGGGGAACAGTAGGATCACGTTTCAGTGTCAACTGCTGAAAACTGATCTGTTGGCATTTCAGTCATTGCCAGCACAATAATTTCTCACCGACTTCTACCGGTGAAACATGAAATGTGATCTTGTTGTCTCTAAGACATAGCTACTGGGCAAATAATTCAGAGCGCTGTGCATTTATTCCCGGTAGACCTTCTGTCTTTCAGAGCAATCCAATCATAGGTTAAACACATCATTTGTCGCTGATCCCAAGTTCAATTGCACTACTTTTTTTCAAATGATGTAATATTCAACCGCTGTTGAGCCACATACCTTCATCCATGGGCAGTCTTCTCCCCCACAGTCATATGTGATCCCTTCACTTTCTTTTATGTCCGCTTGCACGCGAAGAGACACACACGTCAATCCTCTTCATCTTACAAGACAAAATGGGGAAAAAACAATAAATACACTAACTTCCAATCATCATTTTAAATATACAATTTTGTGTAGCTCATTGCAACTTCTAATTTCTTACCACCATGTTTTCAATCTCCCCTTGAGGTTAAAACCGAAATGCACAACGTGACAGCTGGTAAAGTTTTCCCTCTTCTCTCAGCTTTCGGCATCGACTACACAATCTCCCCAGTGTTGAGCCACAAAGTCCCTCTTTGAGGATTGATCTCATGCAAACACACCACGTCCTGTGAATATCTGGCGAAAAACACAAAGCTCGGATGATGCACGTCATATCAGTCGGACATTTTTATTTAGTCTGCGACCTGAACTTTTTCCGCTCTTTGGGTTTGTTTTTTTTTCTGCAGGGAAAGTAGGAAGCCGGCCTCCTGGAAAACCAACAGAGGCTGCTCGCCACAGACGGGGACCGAGCAGAGAGAATGAGTGAGTCCCTTTTTTTTTTTTTTTTTTTAAATTTCATCAAGTCTTAACAGCACATATGTGTCCTTTAATGCCTTTGTTTTATTAAATAATTGGAAACAGAGACAGAGCCTGTCTCTGTTCTGGCTAAGGCAAATGAAACCATCTGGATTCTGCTTTGTAGACAGATGATTGAAGGTTGTTCAAAGATATCTTTGCCAAAATAACACACAGAAAGTCAGAGAACAAATCAAGTATCAGGTGCCAGGTAGACATTTAGACCAATAAGCAGTTGGCCTTGCTGAGCTGCGGCTTTATCTGTTTCAGTGAACAATAACAGAATGTCCCCTTTTCCCCCCAACAGACTATAAACTGTTCAAATTTGGACTTTATAAAGCTAAAAGATTTTTTTCTGCCTGTCTGTAGAGTCTTTCAGTTCGTTTTAACGCAACAAATGCCAAAACAGGTTGAGAAAACACTCTGGTGTTTCTTTGGAAGCTCTACATCCCAGCGATACCTGCATTTTACAGGATTGCTGTCTGTCCTGAAAGGAGTAACCAATCGTAGCTTTTTGCTGGAGGATGTTATAAATGGAAATTTACGTCATGCCTCATTGACTTTGTTCACAGGCCCTGATGATGTGTGTTCCGCCTTTACACAGCAGATCTTCCCAGGAAGGAAATTTGGGTAATAATCTGCAGTTTGGGTGCACATCATTCGGCCGTTTACTGTAGCTCAAACTTGATGATTGGTAAATGAACTGTGGTCAAATCATTTGAAGGAATATTAATATGATTCATGATTTACTGTATATTTTTTTTTATCTTACCAAAGACTATTAATTAAGGAACACACATCATTTGTTCAGTTGCAAAGAGAGTTGAAGGAATCGCTTTAAATTTTACATTTACAAGGTCCTGCATCGAAGGCACTGCGAGTTACTTTTTCTGGGCACCGCAGGTTCGCACGGCGCAGATGTTAAGGAGAATCGGAACTTGGGCAACTTCTTCTCCAAAAAGGGCATTCCAGCTGAGGCCGCTCAGGCCACCAATGGGAGTGCTGGGCGTGGGAAGAAACGCCCCTTGGAGGAGGGCAATAGTGGCCACACACAGTCCACGTACCGGCCCAAGAAACGTAAGAAAGCCGGGCCCATTGCGCCTAAGAACGCTCTCATGCAGCTGAATGAGATCAAGCCGGGGCTGCAGTACAAGCTGCTTTCTCAGATGGGCCCCGTTCATGCCCCCGTCTTCGCCATGACTGTGGAGGTCAACGGGCAGATCTTCGAGGGTTCGGGCCCGACCAAGAAGAAGGCCAAGCTGAATGCAGCAGAGAAGGCCCTGTGCTCCTTTGTCCAGTTCCCAAATGCATCCGAAGCCCATATGGCAATGGGCCGGACTCTGTCTGTCCACACAGACTTCACTTCAGACCAGGCCGACTTTCCGGACATGCTCTTCAATGCTTTTGAGAAATCCACCCCTCTAGACTCTTTTTATCTCGCTCCCAATGGTAACGCTCCCTCATTGGGAATAGAGTATCCCTTTATATCCTCCCCTCTCCCAAACCTAGCCCAGGTTCCACTACCTCCTGCCCCCGCCACTGCCATTCCTCCCGCGAGCAGAAAGAACGCCGCGATGATCCTGAACGAGTTATGGCCGGGCTCGAAGTACGACTTTGTGTCCGAGAGCGGGGAAAGCCACACCAAGAACTTTGTCATGTCCGTCACAATAGACGCTCATAATTTCCAGGGTTCTGGGCGGAACAAGAAACTGGCCAAAGCCCGGGCTGCCCAAGCTGCCCTGTCCGCCCTGTTCAACATGCAGCCGGATCAGGCTCCATCACAGCAACCTATACCCAGAAAAGGACTGCAGCTTCACATACCACAGGTAGGCATTGCGGCTACACGGATAATCAACATATTGCTGCTCATATTATTTACGTTACATTGCCATCATTTTATTTTTTTTGTTTTGTTCAAAGACATTAACAAATTAACAGAAGTATGCTGAGTTCTAACTTTAGTGTTGTTTAAGTTCTGATCATATCAGTTTGTGGGCACTGCAGGTTGAAAACATGTCATCCAAAATTTAGTGTCTGAAAGAGAGAGAGAGAGAGATAGAAAGAAAGAACACACAAACCTGCACTGACAAACGTTCATTCATCCATTCACTCATCTCCTACCGCTTATCTGTTTGCGAGGGGCGCTAGAGCCAATCGCAGCTCACGCTGGGCGAGGGGGCGGGGTACACCCTGGACAGGTCGCCAGTCCATCGCAGACAAACATTCTCAACAGTACTCTACATAGGGAACACATGAAGAGCAGAAGAAAAATATTTAACAAAGATGAAGCTCAACTCCCCTGATGCATGAATTATGAAAACTTCCCTCTGCATTTTTTTCTTCCGGAGTGTTTTTGTTACTCTCTAGGCATGAAGAAATTTAAAATAAATAAAAGTTCAACTTCTTCTTCTTCTTCTTTTTTTTTTTTTTTTAAATACAGATTCTTCAAGGAGTCGGTGACCTGTTCCCCTGGCTGGACAATGTGCTTTTAAAATTTTAACTGATGAAATGTGTTTTTAACAAAACAATTACTAAAATAAGTTTACGTAAATAATTTGAAATACTTTTTTTTTTTTTTTTACCTGCACAGGTCTCCTAGAATAGAAGGCATCTAAGCCATCTCATCTTTGCACTCACAAAGGCTGACCAATGGGTTGCAGTGTATGGGATGGCACACTAGCGTCCACTGTAGAGACTGACGCGCAACTTTGACATCAAGACTCATGTGTAGTGTAGGTTGAATTGTGTTACCCCGTTCAGCTAATTGCAATAAACTCGCCTGACCCATTTACTTCAACGCTTCTTAATCTTCACCTTTTCCGTGTTAAGAAATAAGTTTCTTTCTCAACGCCTTGTGACAATTCACTTCAAAGTACTATGCTTTATTGGATCAAAGGAAAAGTATTTATTCTCAAGCTAGATGGATGTTTTGCTCTTAAATCTGTCGAGGTGTACTAATTTATGTCGAGCACAATTTAAAGTATATTATATAAGATCTCACACAGCTGACTACATTCGCCCGAGCGAAAACCAGTCGAAGGAATAAGAGCTGGCTGGATCTGGGGTGATGAAACGGTTGCCTGTCCAACTTTATCCCAACATCAAGCATGGCAGCATCCCAGTTGAGGCAAAGTTAACTGGAGCAACGTAAAGAAAGATACAAAAGATTTCAAAAGAACAATGTTGTTTTGGCTTTGTCAGTAGGAGGTATTTAGTGTGGACTGATGCTCACCCCCCCACCCATCTTCCCTCAGGTCCTGGCAGATGCCGTGTCTCGCCTGGTTGTCGACAAGTTCAGTGAACTGACGGACAACTTCACGTCTCCACATGCCCGGAGGAAAGTCTTGGCGGGTGTCGTCATGACAACAGGTGCTCTTTTGCGTTTTTCAGCGCTGTGCTACAGTCGTTCAGGGGTGAAACAGTGGCTTTGAATGAGCTCATTGAAATGCAGAGTGAGCATTCACATTAGACTATAAAATGAGCTTACTTACTTACGTATCTTGGTCTGGATGAAGCTTCTGGATCAGAGAAGAGGGCAGAAAACCTTCCTCCTCCTAGGGAGGAGTGACAACAGACCTCAAATACATGTAGCAACCAACGTATTTATCCAAATATGTTCCCCCGTTTGAGGTTTAACTGAGCTAACGATTATTTCAGCAAGACGACCTACAGACTTACTCGCTTACGTTTTTGACACTCTGGTGTCCAGGCACGGATGTGAAAGAGGCCCAGGTCATCTGTGTGTCCACTGGAACCAAGTGTATTAATGGCGAATACATGAGCGACAGAGGTTTGGCCCTCAACGACTGCCACGCCGAGATTGTCGCTCGAAGGTCACTCATCAGGTACCTGTACTCCCAGCTGGACCATTTTCTCAGGTGAGTCACAGCCGCTGTGACGCTCATGCTTGTAAGCCGCCCATTTACACCTAGAACTCATCTTCTACTCATCTCTAACAAGGAGAGAAAGAAGCCCTTTAAATATTTAAAAGAGGTTCTTGTGGTTAGGTAGTATCTATGTGAACGGATCCCGAGAAACCTGGATACCTTTTGTGGCGCTCTGTATGGTGTGTTGCATTCTAACTGACGAGTCAATTGCGTCCACGTACGTCCTCAGCAACAAAGAGGAGCAGCAGAGCTCCATCTTCGCCCGATGTCACCACGAACGAGGCTTCAGACTGAAGGAGAACGTCCAGTTCCACCTGTACATCAGCACATCCCCCTGCGGAGACGCCCGCATCTTCTCTCCTCATGAAGCTGGAGTGGAGGGTGAGCTCTGGAGAGAATGCCTGGGAGAGGAGATGTAAAAGTTAACTGAGATATGGTCTCTGTATCTTTTGATGGATATCAATACTACACTGGAAAAGTGTAAAAATGTGGAACCTTTAAGAGAAACACAAAATACCATATCGAAAAATGTACAGCCTTACTGTTCTATTTCACAGACAACAATTGCGGCGCAACTTTCCTCAAAGTAAATGTTTGTTAGTTAACAGCAGAGTTTTGCAAGCCAAGTTCAAAAATGTCTGAAAAAGACCATGACATTTCTCCAATTATTATTATGAAGTCAAATTCTCCTTCGGGCATTGATTTAAACTCAGCATCGTCATCTCACGCTTTCATCTATCACTGCAAAATCCCGCGTCAGATCAGGGTGACAGACATCCGAACAGAAAGGCCCGAGGGCAACTTCGCACCAAAATCGAGTCAGGTGAGGGAACCATCCCAGTGCGCTCCGGTAACACCATCCAGACGTGGGACGGGGTCCTCCAGGGAGAGAGGCTGCTCACCATGTCCTGCAGCGACAAGATCGCCAGGTCCGTACTCCATCGTTCACCTACATTATTAGAATCTAGAGCAGGGGTCATGTGGTGGGCTCAAAAAAAAAAAAAACAACAACAAAAGTTAACAGTGAAAATAGAAACACAGGAACCCATTTACTGATGGAAGTGTTAAGGTAGTCCAATTGTAAAAATGTGTTGAGATTGTTCTAAATGTTTGACACTGTTACGATGTCAAATGGACTACATTAAAAAAAAGAAGAAAATAAAGAAAAAGAAAAAGGGAAACTAAAGCTACACTTTTTATTTGTTTGTCCATTTATTTTATTTATTTTAAGTTTTTTTTGTATTTGATGTGTATTTGATTTTTTTTTTTTTATGTGTCCCTGGTTATTATTTACAATCCCTCAAGTTAGATATTAAAACTGACAGTAAATATTGTTGAAATTTTTCTGGAATTCACTAAAAATTGGATTTAAAAGTAAGCTGTTGATCATACAGCTGAAGGGAATGATAGCATTCTCAACTTCACGTGAATATCACGTTAACACAGCAACGGCAATTATTTGATAGAGATCCAAAAAGAAACCCATATCTATGAAATTGAGAGCAAGAGAAACACACATGCATCACCACCGGACCTCATCTTGCGGCCTTATCTCAGCATATTAAAAGAGGTCCTGAAGACCCACTTGAGGTGCTGATAGACAAGTTGGAGTCCTGATGTGTGTGAAAGAGGCTGAATGACCTCGGTGTGATGTTGTGATTGCCCGGCCTCTGTTCTCAGGAGCTTTAGACCTGTTGATGTTTCTCTGGGAGGACACGCTAATTTGATTTCAGGAGAGCTGAATTCGTATCAAACCTCGACTCTGCGCTGCAGGTGGAACGTCGTTGGCTTCCAAGGTTCTCTGATGAGCTACTTCACCGGGCCCATCTACTTCTCCAGCATCATCCTGGGCAGCCTGTACCACGCCGACCACCTCTCCAGAGCCATCTACCAGAGGATCGCTGAGATCGAGGCCCTGCCGGAGCCCTTCAGTCTGAACAGGCCGCTGCTCAGTGGTGAGAGGGGGGGTCACCGCTTGACTGCTGTGCTGATGGGAGATTACATTACAAGCAGTGTACTCGCAGCTGGTAGATACAGGGGGTAGAACTGTATGCGTGAATTGCATTTGTTAACCTGCAACGTGACGCTTAAACATCTGCCACGCCTCAGTTAAACTTGACTTTGGGCTTTCATACAATAGAAATAGATGAGTTACACAAGAATTCATCCATTTTCCTTTCCTGATTTCATGTCTGACCTCGAAAGGAATAAGCAACGCTGAAGCCCGTCAGCCAGGAAAAGCGCCAAACTTCAGCGTGAATTGGACAGTGGGGGATGAAAAGCTGGAGGTGATCAATGCTACGACGGGAAAAGATGATCTGGGTCGACCTTCCAGACTCTGTAAACGTACTCTCTACAGCCACTGGACGCGGCTGCACTGTAAGGTAACGTGGGAATGTGCAAGAGTAGAATATTCCAAGAAAGTCCAAGTTTAGAGAACAGAAAAATTAAGACATTAAAACTTTACATATGAGGCATTGCGTTACATTTTTGACTCACTAACCTGGTCCACACCCCATCCTGCAGCTCTCCCCCACCCTGCGGATCAGGACGTCGCAGCCCTCCAGCTACCACGAGGCCAAGCAAGCAGCAACGGAGTACCACGCCGCCAAGCAGACCCTCTTCAGAGCCTTCCACAGAGCCGGATTGGGGACTTGGGTGAAGAAGCCAATAGAGCAGGATCAGTTTTCCCTCACCGCCTGAGTCAGAGCTGGCCGGGTGGTGGAATTATTCCCTGATGATTCGCTCCAGACTGGGACAAAAGTGCATGTCAGAAACAATGGATTGAACATCCCACCTCACTTTTATAGCCTCGTGCTATTCCCTCTTTTATAAAGACACAATTATTCAAAAAGTTATGCAGCTTTAGACAAAGGATGAGTGTGTTAAAAAAAAAACAACCTTTCACTTACAAACTTTCGTTATGATGATGCATGCAAGATTAGAACAAAGTCATAGAAAAACTATGGTCATATGTTGTGCGTCTAAAGTGTGCGACACAAGTGTATTCAGGGCAGGTGCTTATGTAAGGGTTAATCCACGAGTTGGTGTGCTTCAAACAGTTTTAATGCACGACGTGGAGGCGAAGAACTCCACATCGTGCCCCCCCCCACCCCGCCGTTTGAAGCACACCTACTCGTGGATTAACCCGCTTATACCATGGTCATTTTCCAAGAATATAGGAATAAAAGGATTCGCCAACTTTTGGTGAGAGGTGGCCGATTTCAAATCTGTGGTGTTTTTTTTTTTTTTTTGGCAGAGAAAGCCCATCAATATCTTAACTGCCTGTTTTGTGGTCTTTTTTAGTATTTATCTCGTCTTTCTCTTCCTCTATCATTTGCAGCTCTTCGGGTGTCAGTTACCTGTTCCTGTTTTTCCTCTTGATTTTTGTCTTTTCTTCTCCATTCCTTTTTCTTCTGCGGCATCCCATTCCTCAATGAGTTAAAAGAAATGCTGAAATCACCCATTTCTGCTCTGTTCTGTTCTTTTCCTCGGAAGTTGCAGTCGACAGTTTGACAGCTGGGCTCGTTATGTTGCTATGGTTACGGGCGCGGATGAATTTAGAGCAGTTAGCCTACAAAGTTCAGCCGAACTACGTGTGCATTAAACGGTTTTAACGCACGCCTGCCAACCAATCAGAAAAGAGAATTCACACCGACCATGGTATAACACCTTTTAAGTCATTTCACCAGAGGTTCGATTAATTATGGGAGACTTTGGGCTTAACAATGAAAATCCAGCCCTATGAATGAAAATGGACACATTTAGTGAAGGTGATGGAGGGAGACAGTGTATCACACTAACCTTATGTCAGAGATCAAGTCCGTGCTGGTTTGGTTTAAGATGGTCTAACCGCACCTCCTTTTAATGTCCGTGCTGGACACTCAGCGGTGGACGTACAAATGACGGCTGCAGCGGACGATTGGTCCTCGACCGCGTCACCCATTGTCGTCCCGAGAACTCCTGCAGAAAATTAAGACACGTGACAGGCAGGCCCGCCCCCAGGAGCTGCAGTTTGATTCAATGTCAAGCTGATTTTAATACTGTATATACACTACAAATAATTGTGTGTTAATAGCTCTCTGATTGAGATTCCATTTGTACCTACTGAGGATGTAAGCCTTTAAAAAAAAAAAAAAAAAAAAAAGTTATCACCCGGCGCCACAGTGCAGATCAGGGGCTGATCTAGGATCTGACCTTTGGGAGGGCTCAGCCCCCAGGAAACAGCTGACACCCGCTCTTGGTTAACTCACTCATAACATGTATTAATCTATTAAATATTTTGTTGCTGTACTTATACAAAAAGAAGGTATGTCCATCTATGGAAAAGCAGACATTTGGAAAGGGTTTAAGGTTCCAGTGTTTAAGATTGTATCCTACAGTAGATACAAGAAGAAGAAGAAGAAGAAGAAGAAGATGAAACTTTTTTTATGAAACTGATATTAATGTCGTTGTGTTACTGTACTTTTCAATGTGTTATCTGGTTAGACCATATAGCGTCAGATTTGACATCTTCGTCATCTCTACTCTCCCGTTGCCATGGAGATTGAAAACACAGCAGGTAAACAGTCAGCCAGAGTCCACACAAAAACGATAAAATATCCAAAAACATCATTTTGTGCCATTTTTGCACAGTCTCTAAATATTAAACCTGAAACTATATGGCGTAACTATATAACACATTGAAAAGTACAGTCACATAGCGACATTAATAACAATCTTTAAAAAAAAAAACGTTTGATTTTCTTCTATCTCATCTTCTTTCACATAAAAAACACCTGTGTTTCGGCAGTAATAGTACAGTAACCCGGAGCAATTCACTTCCGTTAGACTTTGTAACTTGGCGTAAGACAGCTTCACACAGTGACATTTATATCTTTATATCTATATTTGTATCATATCTTTTATGTTTTGCCGCTGGGCAACAACTTAACTTTTTGCAGTTGAATAGCTGGGGCCCTAGTTGATACGCATCATTACAAGCCATGCAAATTTAAACGTAAGAAGAGCCATTGATAAAATCGTCTTGTGGTCAACTGCCGTTTAATAGACATCTGACAGATTGTGTCAAGGTCCTAAAATGAAGCATCACCTAGTCAGTAGTGTTCCAACACACTGCTGCACTGCAGGTTATCTGCCCTGGCTCTACAGTAGGACCCACGTTTAGTACTCTCGGGCTGCATGTTTTGTAAAACAGAAGGCATCCACTCAACAATCAGAGACAAGAGATGCATTCAGGTTGTGCTTGATTTTACTGGCCCATTTGAGCCTTTTATCATTTCCCCCATCTCCAAACAAAACAGGTTTGCGAAACAATGATATACGATTTGAGGACTAAACGATAGGATGGGATAAGGTAAGTTTTGGATGGGCATGAGCCCCCCCCCCCCCCTCCCCAAAAAGGGCTAACCTCGCCATTGGTGCAGATCTATGCAGACAGATGGGAGACATTCACTGCAGACTTGAACCTGCAAATGGGATTTGTTAATATCAGTGATAAACTTGGAGTCTCCTCCTCAGCACAGACATTCTTTGGACACACGAGACTCGGATTTGTGAAGAATAAATACCGAGCTTTCACATCAGTTAGATCACAGTAATGCAGCTTTTAAAAAAAAAAAAAAAAAATTTACACACACACTGGATTAAATGAAGTTTCAACAGCAACACGAGTTAACGCTCCACTGACGAACTCTCTCGTGCTCTGGATCTAAAAAAACTCAAAAAGGAGTTTCCTTCTCAGAGTTCAGACTCAGGACTAGTTCTCTGGGACACAGCCTTTTATCAAAACACAACAAAGATGATGTTTCCTTCGTTTATTTTTGTTGTTGTAGGTTGTTTTTTTTTCCCTATTAATTAAAATTTTCTGTAAAAGACTCTTGATTTTTAACCTGCAGTGGTGGGGTTTATTGGAAAGATTGACATTTAACATTGATTCAGTTTTTGTTTTTCTTTAGATATTTTCACTGAACATCCTCTGTCTAATTTGATAAATGAGAACTAAAGATGTGCTCTTTTTCAAAAGGTAAACAAAGGGAAAAACCTGATTCTCTGCATGTCGCCTCTCTGTCCAAGCATGAAAAATATGAGCTTTGTAAACTAAGCTACAGATTTAATAAAACGCCTCTGGACTTGTTTTTTTTTTTGTTTGTTTGTCATCTTCAAGGACAGACAGACAAAAACACAGAGAAAGACAGTGAGAAACAAAGACGGATAAACAGAGACAACAAAGACAGAAAGAAAGAGAGACAAACATACAGAAAGACAGTCAAACACAAAGGCAGATGGACATGTAGGGGAATTAGATCAAAGTTAATGACAGGAATAACAGAACGGGGCACCACTCGTCTTTTAACGCCTGAAAACGAGGAACGTGCAGTCTTAATTATCTTTAAGTGATTCATGATCTAATAATGAGTTCCTGTCGAATGTGCAGTGACTCAAACCCCCTTAAACAAACAATAACATAAGAGCAAAAGTTGTTTATTTAACACAACAGGAAGCGGACCAAGTAAGCAAAAACACAGCAGCATGATCTAAATATATAAAGTAGTGATTCAGCTGAGTGATATATGTGACTTTCCCCTGAGGGAACTAAATGTTAGGATGATGGGTGAAGGACTTAAGTCTTAATTTGAACGGCGATTGAAATGATTTAAATTTGTTCAGACTATAAGTTTTGAGGCAGTGTTTTCATGGAGTAAATGCGACACCAGACTTATGACAGATAGCGAGAATGTGGCATCAGCTTACTTTCTCAGAAGAAGGCAAAAATCAGAAAATCAAAATAGCGTCACAATGACAAAGCTCGTCTCTGGGTGAGAAACGCATTAAAATGGTCATCCCTGGTTGCTTTATGTCAGGCTCACATGAGATTCTCGGGAAATCTTTTGCACATTCATACAAAACAACGGACAAAACAGCAACTTGGCCGGTTTTAACAAAATCAACCAGGGACTAGAACAACAAGAACCAATGGTTTGGCCAACGGAGTTCCTCACCAACATTTCTCTCTCTTCTCCGGCTCTAGAAAGTGCACAACCTCTGTCTGCGCCTCGGGAAGGTCCCCTCAGTGTGGAAAACATCGTACGTCGTCCCTGTTCCAAAAAGAAGGGACTCCCCAGTGAGCTCACTGAATACAGACCAGTTGTTCTCACCTCCCACGTGATGCTTTGTGAATAAGGAAACTGAAGGTGTAAACATAGCAGAGGAATGTCATAAATTGGCTTTATATGCTGACGATGTGGGTTTATACATAACAAACTTAGAAAAATCATTACCGGCATTAATGCAAACTATTAATGCTTATAGTTCAGCCTCAGGTTACAAGTTAAACGTACAGAAATGTGAAGCAATGGTTCTAGGTGCCCCTGTCTGTAAAGCATTGAAAAACGAGTATTCATGGCAATGGGATAAGGATAGGGTGAAATATCTAGGAACTGTGATACCAAAAAACATCAATTTACTGTACCAGCTGAACTATAAAAGTTTGGAAGTACAAATTAGGCAAGACCTGAATCGGTGGAGAACTGTTATTTTAACACTGGGTAGAAGAATTAACGCAATTAGAATGAATGTACTCCCCCGCTTTTTGCTTTTTTTTAAGACAATACCTGTGTATATAAGTTCAAGTGATTTTATAAACTGGGATAAAATGATGAGTAAATTCTTGTGGGATGAAAAGAAACTGAGAGTTAAGTTGGAGACATTGAAAGTGGCCAAAGAGAGGGGGGGACTTGCTCTCCCCAATCTGAAGCACTACTACTATGCTGCTCAAGTGTACCCAATACGGGTTTGGTTAAACGATAATTCCAAAGCAAAGTGGAGGTCAATAGAAAAGTACATGTGCCATGTTTCATTAAAAACAATACCCTTCTGTACAGCAATCCAACGAAAAACGCAAGTAACTGAGAATATATTCAGCAGAAATACTTTGGAGATATGACGTAGAATTAAAAAGCATTGTGAAATGAAGGATGACCTAACTACACTGAGAGAGATAAAGGAGGATCCCGAATTTAAACCTAATAAACAGGATGTACTGTTCAGTACATGGGCACAAAGAGGATTGACCACATTTGGACAGTGTATCGATGATAATGGAGTAATGCCATTTGAAACTTTAAGGAAGCGTTATGATTTTCCACACTCCCACCATCTTTGTTATTTGCAAATGAGAAGTTATATCCATGACAGTAAGATAGGAAGAAAAACCAAAAGTGAGCTTCATACACTGGTTCAATCTCTGTTAAAGAACTATAGCAATGTTAGACTACCACATCAAATTTCAGTAGCAGCAGCAAGACACAAGCGCCAAATTAAAATGGGAAGAAGAACTCAACAGATATATAGCAAAGGAAACATGGAAGCAAATGAATCAGAATGTACATACAACTACAGCATCTACCTATTGGAGGGAGTATGCATGGAAAATTCAATCACCTTACTTTATAACACCAGTGCAACAAGTTAAATATGATAGTAAAGTACTATCAAACTGCTGGAGGGACTGTGGCGAATCATGCGCTAAATTAGAGTCTTATCTTTTGGTTTTGCCCATCATTAAAACCATTTTGGAATAATGTACAGGAGGAAATTAATATTATTTTAAAAGTTGATATTCATCTGAATACAGACTTTGTGTCGTTGGGTAAGACAGTTGATGAAATACGAAATGAAAATGATAGATATTTACAAAGGGCTTTGCGTGTAACGGCATTGAAACAGGTAACAAGGAACTGGCTTCAAAAAACATGCCCTGTGATTGATAAATGGAGAGATACTGTTCAACAAATATTTAATATGGAGTATTTAACTTATAAACTGAGAGGTAACTTGAAATGATTTGATAAAAGATGGTCTAAGTGGCTGAAGTATTATAATGTGGTTAAAGAGTGATTACTGAAAAAATGAGACCTGGTTCCTCACATTGACAGTCATATGGGGGAGCACTATATGTGCCTTGCCTTGAGTAAAGCTTTGTTTTTGTGTTGTTTTTTTTTGGTTTTTTTTTTGTTTTTTCTTTCTTGTCTCCTTGTTTTTTTTTTTCTGTATAGATGAAACCTTGTTAGGGGAAAATATTTATGAAATAAGATCTTTTTTTTTCAGGTGGGAAAAGAGTTAAGGAGGTATTTGTCTCGCTTTTAATTCATACTGTTATGAACTTGAGATTGACTGAGTACACGGAAATGTAGTGTCCGTACGTTTAGTACTTATTTATGTTTTTTGATGTTATATCGTCTGGTTTAGTATATCACTGGGTGGTGCACCTATTCACATCTTGTTAAAAAAAAGGAATCATCTGCTTTAGTAGACTGCTAAAATATGTACAATGTGTGAATAAATTGTGATGACAATAAAAAGTATTTAAAAAAAAAAAAAAAAAAAAAAAAAAAAACACACTTCAGTTTTGTCTGAGTTCAGAAATAAAAAATTCCAGTAACATGGTCCAGAGTGGACAGGACAGTCAAGTGTCTCAGTCTTTAATTTCAAGTTTCCTTCAATACAACTTCCTCAGAGACACTGAAGAACTGGAACAGATCAAGAACCCAGGATAGAGAGGTTCAGTGAATGTAGTGTTGAAGGTGTGGAGGTGGATCAGTGAGTCAGAGGAGACTCTGTAGAAGGACAGAGAGCCAGCAGGACAGTCCACATACACTGCTACTCTATTAGAGACAGAGGAGGAGGAGAGGGATGTTTCTCTGTAGTTGTGCAAAACAGAGTAACCATAATCATCAGAGCAGAGCAGACTCCAGGACTGATCATTATATCCAAACATACAGTCATCACTGTTTCCTTTCCTTCTGATTCTTTTGTAGCTCACTGAGATACGAACCTCTCCAGTCCACTCGACCTCCCAGTAACAGTGACCAGTCAGACCATTTCTACACAGCAGCTGAGGACAGATATCAAATCTGTCTGGATGATCAGGATATGACTGATCCTCTATCACATGTGTCACCTTCCTGTTGTTGTCAGACAGTTGGAGGTTTCTGTTTATTGTGTTTGTGTCCAGTTCCAGTTCACAGACATCTGATGGAGAGAACAAGAAACAACAGCTGCAGTTTATCATCTGTTCATTTATCAACAACTTTACTGAAAGTGAATCAGTAAGTGAATGAAACTCATCTTTGTACTTCAGTCAAAAATGTAAAAATCTAGTGTAACATGAGCAGCTTAGTTTTCATGAATCAAAGTGAAAACACACTCACACTTCCTCAGACCAGGTCTCAGCCTCTCTGGTCCACCATGGTCCACCCTGGAAGAAGAAACAGAGTCAGGATCAACTTGATCCACCATCAAACATGAAGCAGAGTTCCTCAGTCAGTCAAACAGAGTGAGAGCTGCTGTTGTCTGTCCATCTGTCCAGACCTGAGAGTGTCCAGTCTCCAGTCTGGATCCTCCAGTCCAGCAGAAAGCAGCTTCACTCCTGAGTCTCCTAAATGATTGTAGCTCAGGTCCAGTTCTCTTAGATGGGAGGGGTTGGAGCTGAGAGCTGAGGCCAGAGAAGAACAGCCTTCCTCTGAGACCAGACATCCTGACAGACTGAACAAACACACACAAGAACGCTGAATTTATGCGACTTTGACTGTGGTCTCTGATTATTCACCAAACATCAGCTCTGAGTATTAAGTGTTCTTGCAGTTTTTCACCACCTGAGCAACATTGAACTATGGAATGAAAACGAGCCAATAGGCTTCACTCTACACTGGTAGAACGATATCATGTCATCTGCTCCACTTCACTGGACCCTTATGTCCAAAAAAAATAACACTTTACTTTTCTATAAACAGACACTCCGATGACTGTGCAGACAACTGAGTTTAAAATATAACCACTTTGATTAGTGCAACTACAACTATACAGGAAATAACTCCTATAGTGGCTCCAGCACCCCCCCATGACCCAGAAATGGATAACTGGTAGAAATATAAAGACTATAAATCATTCATTCAAACAAAATATAACACGGTTGCAGCTGCAAGAAGCCACAAAGAATGCTGGGGGAAAAAATTTAAAATAAAAAAAAATTTTGCAGACTCTGTCAATGCAGAAATTTCCTCGATTATAATATTAACCCATTTTGACCAGGATACACACCTGCGTGTATTTCTGCGGTTTCGTCTTTTTCGGGTTATATGACTGATGATATGCATCACGATCAGCTGAAACACCACGTAGGTGAGTGCAAGCTTTGTGATTGGTCAAAATCAAAGTCCTCGTTATTGGCTGGATTACACGTGTAGCTTTCTTGCACTCCCGATCCCTCCACCCCACCACCTTTCAAATTTTCTCCCGGGAAAACAGATTAGTCTTTTAACATCTTAGTAACTAAATAAACAAAATGGAGTCAAGTGACGGCAGCGACATTGAAGTTGAGCCCATGAATAATATAGAGTTTGGGGAGATTTCAGACAAGGACATGAGACCGCCTAAGGATCCCCTAAACCAGAGTCAGTGGGATCCGTATGAGAAGCTGATGGAGATATTTCAGGGTGACAGCGACGATGATGGTATGGGGCCGATGGCGGATTTATTGGCTGAATGGGGAACGAGTGGCACTCCAGTCCGAGAAAATTTGTCACCCGCATTGAAAAGAAATTTAAGAGGGAGCGCAGTTATTATTGTAAAAAGTTATTGAATTCCTTATATGTTGTTTATATTCTCCTGATGACTTGTTTTTTTCATTGCTTATTTTATTATTTTATCTTTTCTTTTTTTAAAGACATGTTCGATAAATTTAATAAATAAAATAAAAAATTAACTGCTAAAAAATGTATTACATAAAAACTATAAACATTTATTGAAGCTTTATTTATATTTTTGTTGTTTATTGAATTTCTTAAAATGTAAACTGATTATTATTGTCAAACAAGTAAGCAAAAATAGAAGCTACACTTCTAAGCTCTCAAATGTTTTTTATTTCATGTTTCTATCTGCTCCAGAGCCTAAAAACATAAGGTTTTAGTAGGCGATGTCAATTCTTCAGAATATGCTCAGGATTAAGGTTTTTTTTTTCAGGTTTTAGAGGACCTTTTTTCCAGGCGAAGATAGGTCTAAATGGGTTAAATGTCCACCACATTGGTGAGATATCCTCAGTGAACATAAAAGTCACCACTGCAGAATTCACCATGAAGACGCCAGTATGACCCAGCATGGACCTGTTGGCTGAGTAACATTTGAGTGTTTCTGATTTGTTTCACTTTCTGTGTTCTCCAGGTGGTAAATAAAATCTGTGATTCTTTCTGGAGCATGAAGCTTTTTATACTGATAACAATCTCTCCCAAATCTAAAAACCGCTTCAGTTCATTTTATCTCATTTAATGAAAGACGATAAAAACACATAAAAAGTCTTGACACAAACATTAATTCTGACCTGAGAGTTTCCAGCTCACAATGTGGACTCTTCAATCCAGCAGATAGCAGCTTCACTCCTGAATCCTGCAGGCTGTTGTTACTCAGGTCCAGATGTCTCAGACTAGAGGACTGGGAGCTGAGGACTGAGGACAGAGCTTCACAGCTTCTCTCTGAGAGGTTACAACCACTCAGTCTGAAGAGGAATCAGCAAAACAAGAGAAACTGATTATAAAAATGTTTTTTTGGTTCTGACCAAATAAAAAGATTCAGTTGATGTACATGGATTTATTAGTACATACAGAACTTTGTTGGAGGCTTTGACCACTGGCAGCAGCCTCAGAAGAGCCTCCTCTGAAGCAGAGTATTTCTTCAGGTCAAACACATCCAGATCTTTTTCTGATGACAGTAAGATGAAGACCAGAGCTGACCATTGAGCAGGAGACAGTTTATCTGTGGAGAGACATCCTGATCTCAGGGACTGTTGGATCTCCTCCACTAGAGAACCATCATTCAGTTCATTCAGACAGTGAAACAGGTTGATACTTTTCTCTGGAGACAGATTCTCACTGATCTTTGTCTTGATGTATTGGACTGTTTCCTGACTGGTCTCTGAGCGACTTCCTGTCTGTGTCACTAGGCCTTGAAGGAGAGTTTGGTTGGTCTGCAGTGAAAGACCCAGAAGGAACCGGAGGAACAAGTCCAGGTGTCCATGTGGACTCTGTAAGGCCTTATCCACAGCACTCTGGTAGAAATGTGTGATTTTAGATCCAGTCCTTATTCGTTTAGTCCTGTGGGATGTTTTGTGTTTCGATGTTAGATTGAATTGAGAGTTGATGAAGGTCAGATGGACATGGAGAGCAGCCAGAAACTCCTGAACACTCAGATGGACGAAGCAGAAGACCTTGTCCTGGTACAGCCCTGTCTCCTCTTTGAAGATCTGTGTGAACACTCCTGAGTAAACTGATGCTGCTCTGATATCGATGCCACACTCTGTCAGGTCTGATTCATAGAAGATCAGGTTTCCTTTCTGCAGCTGCTCAAAAGCCAGTTTTCCCAGAGACTCAATCATCTTCCTGCTCTCTGGACTCCAGTGTGGATCTGACTCAGCTCCTCCATCGTACTTTATGTTCTTCAGTTTGGACTGAACCACCAGGAAGTGGATGTACATCTCAGTCAGGGTCTTGGGCAGCTCTCCTCCCTCTCTGGTCTTCAACACCTCCTCCAGAACTGTAGCAGTGATCCAGCAGAAGACTGGGATGTGGCACATGATGTGGAGGCTTCGTGAGGTCTTGATGTGGGAGATGATCCTCCTGGCCTGCTTCTTATGTCTGAACCTCTTCCTGAAGTATTCCTCCTTCTGGGGGTCATTGAACCCACTGACCTCTGTCACCATGTCAACACACTGAGGAGCGATCTGATTGGCTGCTGCAGGTCGTGTGGTTATCCAGAGGCGAGCAGAGGGAAGCAGTTCCCCCCTGATGAGGTTTGTCAGCAGCACGTCCACTGAGGTGAACTCTGTAGGATCAGTCAGGACCTCAGTGTTGTGGAAGTCCAGAGGAAGTCGACACTCATCCAGACCGTCAAAGATGAACACAACCTGGAACTGATCAAACCTGCAGATTCCTGCTTCTTTGGTTTCAGTGAAGAAGTGATGAACAAGTTCCACCAAGCTGAACTTCTTCTCTTTCAGCACATTCAGCTCTCTGAAGGTGAAGGGGAATGTGAACTCTATGTCCTGGTTGGCTTTGTCTTCAGCCCAGTCCAGAGTGAACTTCTGTGTTAAAACGGTTTTCCCAATGCCAGCCACTCCCTTTGTCATCACTGTTCTGATTGGTTGGTCTCTTCCAGGTGGGGGTTTAAAGATGTCTTCTTGTCTGATGGTTGTTTCTGCTCTGTCCTGTTTCCTGGATGCTGTTTCAATCTGTCTGACCTCATGTTCCTCATTGACCTCTCCAGTCCCTCCCTCTGTGATGTAGAGCTCTGTGTAGATCTGATTCAGAAGGGTTGGGTTTCCTGCTTTAGAGATCCCCTCAAACACACACTGGAACTTCTTCTTCAGGGCAGATTTTAGTTTATGTTGACAAACTAGAGTACGACTCTCTGAAAAAACAAAACAAATTAGATTAAAAAAATCTAATTACAAAGTTGATGTTTACTTCTCCTAAGGAATACGAATACCATCATATTTCTCTCCGTCTCCTGAGACTTTAGTAAATGTTTAATTGATCCATCAAGTTAAATCCTCTTACTGCTCTGCAGACAATCAGCCAGCTCCTCCTGCTTCATCCTCCTCAGGAAGTTCACTGTGATCTTCAGAAATGCCTCTCTGCACCTCTTTTGCTCTTTATCCACCTCATCATCCTCATTCTTGATGAATAGTGGGTAATCTGGACTCAGACTCCTTTTGATTTTCTTCAACTCATTCTTCACATAACAGACGATGTTCTCTTCCAGCAGCTGGAACACAATAACATTCTGTGTAAAGTTCACTCTCAGTATAAACTGATGGATCAAAGCATCAGATCATCAGTCAGCAGAGGTCTTTAGCTGCTGCTGTATCATCTGATGCCACGTCTCTTTCCAGAGCTACACAGAAAGATTCAGAGCTGCTGACTTCAGTAAACTAACTTCACTGACTTGCTGCTTCACTGGTGGAACCCTACTAAGTTTGAGTTTTGATTCTGACAACACAGAGATCCTGATCATCACATGAAGACCAATAAAATTCACTTTGGTCATTTTTAAGTCACAGCTTAAATGAGCTGGAAAACAAGATAACATTTTCTTTACAGTAGGATTCATTGTAGATGAACAAGAAGAAGGATAAATGTTTTATAAATTTCTCCAACAGACCATGCGCACCGATACCACTTTTTTCCAAAATGAGTAGTGTACCAGTACTTGTATTTGAGTACTCACCAATATCGCCACTTTCCCCCACAGATATCATCTGTTATTTGAACAACATTCCTCAGTATGATTTTCTTGTACATGGGTGACTGTACTGCAGTGAAACTTGTGACAAACACAAATTTAACAAAATTGTCATATACTGACATTTAACATTAATGCTTTTGTAAACATGGTACTGCCACAATAATTGTAAAATTTCAATAAAACTTTGTCATATACTGAGTAATGACATTTAACTAAAGTGCTTTAAACATGGATTTGAATATAGATTTTTGTCCCTCCGCTCAACAGTTTTGCTGGACATAATTTGCCCCTGAAAATAGTTCCACACTGCTAACAGTGTGGACTCCTCGCTTCCCGCCTTGCAGTCAAGTGCTGTAAACCGCGCGTTGCCGTAAAGTAGTATCGGTGTCGTGGTACCAGTGGCAATTTTACGAGTACAAGTGCTCATGCCCAGTATTGGTGCGCGCATATATATATATATATATAATTTTTTTTTTTTTTGATTCCCTGTAATGAAGTAATTTTTGGTTCACTACAACTCCCAGTCCTTTCCCACTCTCTCCCACCCCAAACCTGTTCAATCCCAATTCAACTCCTGTCTGTCACAGAGTAAAGCTCTACTGGTCTAAAGAGTGCAGCTTCAAACTCAAGTCTTCGTTGGTGTCTGTTGTAGTCACTGGATGAACATTTACACACCATAAATATGGAGTCCAGGTCTGTGTGATGATGTTTGTCAGACTTAAATCTGAGGAGAAAAGACACAAACACACACTTTGTTCCAGGAATTTTCTATGAACACCAGAGAAACTAATAGATAAGCTTTGATACCTTTAATGTGTCAAACAACAAGAAATTATCAGCTTTTACCTTTTTTCTTTGATAAAATCATCCATGGACCGATTACTCTTCATGGACACACAGCTGGATACAGCAGACTGTTGTCCTTCCTTAAAGTTAGGAGGATGACCCATAGACTGATCACTCTTCATGGACACACAGCTGGATACAGCAGACTGTTTTTCTCCCTTAAAGTCAAAAGGACGTTTCATAGACTGATCACTCTTCATGGACACACAGCTGGATACAGCAGACTGTTTTTCTCCCTTAAAGTCAATAAAATGACCCATAGACCGATCACTCTTCACGGACACACAGCTAAGTTCAGGGGACTGTTGTCCTCCCTTAAAGGAAATAGGATGACCCATAGACTGATTACTCTTCATGGAGACACAGCTCATTTCAGGAGAATTTGGTTTTGACTTCTGGTTGAGCTCCCTGTGAAAACAAGGACAAACAAAACAGCAGCAGAAAAAGTTAAGGAGTCAAAAAATCTAAGTGACAGTGAGAGTGAATAATGATGGAGCAGTGATCTGAGTGCTGAGCTCTGACAGATGGACAGTTAGAGATCCTCATCTCACCTCTGAGCTTTGGTCTGACTCTCACGTTCCCCACACAGAGTGGTTTTAGAAGGAGGGGCTCCCTCCTCTCTGTCTTCACACGGATTCATAGCTGAACCTCCACCTAATGGAAAAGTGACACAATCACCACATCAAGTCATTTAGAGCCAACTACAACAATAACTATGTCACTCAGTTATATGAATTGGTCCATTATCATGAGTTTGAGGACAAAATCATGTAATAAAGAGGAAAATGATAAAAACAAAACAAAACAAATAAATGTCTGGGAGGTCCGGTCACTTCACTGTTCCACGTTTTTGTGGTTTCACTGTTAAAAATCATCAGAACTGAGAGAATGTTTTCAGGAGATACAGACCTGGAATATACTATTTATTAAATCACTTTCCTCATGAATGAACATGATCAACAATAAAAAAACTATTTTCCCTGAAAAATTATTGCCACTCCTCTCGGATCTAGAAAAATTTCGTAACATTAATTCATTCATTCTTCTTTTACTGCTGCTTTTCTGTTTCCAGGTTGCAGGAGGTGCTGGAGCCGATCCCAGCTCACATAGGGCGAGGGCGGGATACACCCTGGACTGGTTGCCAGTCCATCACAGGGCTAACACGCAAAGACTAACTACCACTCACATTCACACTCAGACCTATGGACAATTTAGTGTCACAACAACTGGAGTACACGGAGGAAATCGAACTGGCAAGGTTTTTGTTGTGGGGCAAAAGCCCTAACCACAATGCCGCTCACACTGTGTTTCATTTTACATTAAAACATTCACGGTGGTGAGAAAAGCCGATCAAACTGATTGCGCTGAACAAAACTGATCACATTAAATTGCTGCCTTTGTTTGCCTCTGTTTCTATTTGTATTGAAGAAAAAATGAACTGAGGAAATTAAAAGTCAAACCGAGTTCAGAGTCCTCTTAGCCAGTCGACCAGTTCTGGGGAGCCTCCAACAACAAACTCAGATTACAATCAATCTGCTGCCAAAAGTAACATAAAAATCTAAATCAACTAGCACAATGTGATCACAGTGATCCTGTTGATCAGAGATTTACAGATTCTCACCTGCTGAACTCACTTCAGGTCGATTTGCACATTTTCCAGCTTCGTGTATTCAGAAAAACATGCAGCTGCTCGCTCTTCACTTCCTCATTACATGAAACAAACAGGATGTGATGAAGTTCTACTTACTGTCCACTAGATGGTGATAAACACACCCTCGAATTGCCTGGTTTGCATTTAATTTAGTTTTCTTAGGAAAAATGTTATTATTAAATAAGTAAGCGAAGACGAAGAAGCTCAGTTTTACTGAACAGGAAACAGTGATTGATTAAACTGAGAAAGGAAAATGCACATTATTTGAAATCCTACGTTTTGACCTTAGCAACTAAATGAAACAAGGTGAATGGCAGAAAGTAACTTTAGCAAAGAACATTGTTAGTCCTGAGCGACAGAACATAGGGGAAATGAAAAAGAAGCAGTCCGATTTAGAGCTGCTGCCGAGAAATACATCACTGCTCACAACATTAGTGTGCGAGCTGCTGGAGGAGGAGAGGGGACCCCGCTGCTCTCTCCACTTGATGATCTATCACAATCACACAGCATAGTAATCTGATTGATGATGATCATTTATGTTTCTGTTTATTTATATAAAGATCCTTATCATTATAATTATTAAAGTGCAGAGTGACATTTACTCAGGATAGAATTATATTCATTCTTATTAAAAAAAAAAGAACTGCTCACACTTCACGATGTAATCATAAATTTTTTTTCAACTATAAACTACATCCTAACACAATGTAGTGAAAGGAAAAAGCTCTAAATAAAATGCCACCCAAGCTCAGCTTTTACTATCCTTTTTTGCCAGCTCACACCATCATACTAAATCAGGCTGAAAAGACTGTGTAAATAGTACGCATGGTGTTAAAGATGTGTAGTGGTACGCACATTCTCACCTCCCGTGGATTTTTACACATCTGGAAGCTGACGTGGAAAGTGACGTACATACACTTTTACTGTGTACGCATAACATGGAGCTAAAGATGATGCTCCATGTTAGATGGTGACAGTCACGACACAAACAGCTCTGCTAACTTTGTGTGAGGCCTTTTTCGTGGAATTTTTTTTTTTTTTTTTTTTTTATGTTGAAGGTAAGGTCTGGGGTTTCCCACCTCACCTGTGGGCAGAGCCTCTGTGGTTATAAATGTGCAGCTGAACAATAATTTAACAGGAAGGACTCATGGACACGTTTAGATACAGATACAATCAACCCTCATTTAAAAGCCAGCCTGCACACATATGTTCACAAAACTTAAACCATCACACTTTATAAACTTCTTTTTTTTATCTCCATTGATTAAGATAACAATTAAGAAGCATCCTCACCAGTTAAACCCTCACAGTGAACATAATACACATGAGCTAGATCAGAGGTGTCAAACTCAATCACACAAGGGGCCAAAACTCAACGCTCAAACAGCATGAACATTTATTGAACAATCTAAAGCGAACCATGTTTTGAACATAAATAAGAAAAGGAAACAGTCAAAATGCTCTATTTTTTCCCCACCAAAAAAATAAATGTACTTCAAAATATTTTGCTCTCCATAAAAACATCTCTTGTGAAAATAATAAAAAGCTTCCAAATATGAACAATGCCGGTGCAAACTTGAAAATGTAAATTTAAAAATAAGAATTGTAATGTTTACATTCTTTAATTGCAGCCACATCAGCGCCGCAAACAAGACATCACACTCAGGCTGTGTCCAAAACCACCCCCTAATCACTATATAGTGCACTGTATAGTGAGCTCGTTGTTTTGTAGTGGTGTCTGAATGTTTTGCGACAAAATGTAGTGCACTCAAAGTATCCCACAATGCATTGTGAAAAGTAGTGAATAACCGATGGACACTAACCAGTCACTAACCAAGCAAGATATCCCATGATGCATTGCGCATCATATCATCAGATATCATGTCACCAGATGACAGATGATTGACAGATGACAGGCACGAGCCACATTCATGAGTTGTGGCGGCATAATACAGACAATAATGATTGTCACTGATCATTTTGTGAATGTGTTCACTACATAGTCCACTACATTCATCTCCCTCTATAGGGAGTGGGGGGTTGGTTTCGGACACAACCTCAGGCTCATTTTTTTTAATTTAGCTGTAATTCCTGTTGCTCTAATCGGCGCGTCATCAGGGAGGCGGGAATTATGCTGCTAGCGGCAGCTGTCGCAGTGCATTGTGGGGCTTGTAGTACGAGTGTTAAGGGCTCCTCATACCGCCGAGCCGATAAAAATTTGACATATGAAATAATCCTGCGGGCCTTAACTTTGACATGTATGAACTACATTGTTAACCCCGCATTTTTAACACATGAAATGGACTAATTAAACTAATTTTAAGACATTTTAACAAACATTTTAAAATATGACTGACCGCCATTACGTGGGTCTCCAGCTAGGCACGTAGCGTTTAGCCTTGTCATAAGCAGCAGCTAAATTAGCTTGACATCATCGGCCATGGTCAATTCACATCAACACAACGTTAATACACTGACTGGTCTTTAGCTTCACAATCACTTTCATGGAAAAAATACAATAGAAGAAAGAAATAACACATAGTTCAACGATTTCAGACCAAACCTCTAATCTAGTCAGCTAGCGTCAGGTAGCTAACTCACCAGGGTGATCCGGACAAACGGAAGAACCGCCACCGGAGTTCCTCACCGACAATACTCTCTCTTCTCCTGCTCTAGCAAGTGCACAACCTCGGTCTGCGCCCAGGAAAGGTCCCCTCAGTGTGGTAAACATCATACGTCGTCCCTGTTCCAAAAAGAAGGGCCTCCCCAGTGAGCTCACTGACTACAGACCAGCTGCTCTCACCTCCCACGTGATGCTTTGGCCCCGACTATCCACCGTTCATATGGACCCGCTGATCTCCAGCCAGATATAAACTGCTTCCATAACGTGAAGCTTTGAGGCCTTTTTAAGTGGATTTGCTTCTAATAAAATAAAAATAATTGTAATAATCATTTTTTAAATGGTACTTCTTAAAGATATGGAGTTCCATACGCACAGCGTGAAAGGCTGAAAATTATAATGCACTTTAAATATTACTGACTGCTTCGGTGTTCTTCACGGGAACACTGAAGTTTGGGTTTCTGACTTTGGAATGTGTGAAGGCATTTTTTCAAACGTTTCTGTTGGTGATGTCATCCATTCTGTCAGTGATGTCATCATTCTACTCTGCTCTATAAGACATTACTGGGACAAGATTCCGTCGCCTTTGAAGTGACTGTGATGTCATTCACTCTCAATAATTCCATGTAAATACCACCTGGCAGACAGTCACATCACAGTACATGAACAGGAGAACTACAGCGTTTGAGAAATCGGAGCACACCGACAAACACAAACATCATGCCAAAGAGAATGAAGATCGCACGTGGTGGCCAAAATAACGCCAACACAGCAGAAGAACGCCTGCTGAGAGAAAATGAAATGCTAAAAAAGGCTCTGGAGAACGAACAGGCCCTGAGAACTGCAGAAACACAGAGGGCCCAAGAGAACAAGTCCAAACTCAGGGAGGAACTGGAGAAGGTGAAAGTTGTGTTCTCCAACTACATCAGGTACGATGAGATGCTCAAAAAGACAGAACCACTCCAGAAGAGATCATCTCCAAAGACATCAAAATCCTCAAAGAAGGAAGAGCCAGAGGACGATTGTGGAGAAACTGGGAAACCAACAGAGAGGGAGCAGAGGCTGATGAAGTTGGTGGAGAACCTGACAGAGTCCTACAAAGAAATGGAGGAGATGTACAAAAACTCAATGGCTCTGTTGAAGAAAACCAGAGAACGGAATGACGCCACAAAAAAAGACAATGTGGACTTAATTCTCATGGTGGAAACACAGAACCGATGTATTCACAGGCTGCAGAAGTTGCTGCATTTGCAAGATGAAAACAGCAAACTCCAACCAAAACCCAGGTCCAGTCTGATGGAAATGGAGGCCAACAAGCAGGAAGTGGCTGAAGTAACAGATGCCAACAAGCAGGAAGTGGCTGAAGTAACAGATGCCAACAGACAGGAAGTGGCTGAAGTAACAGAGGCCAACAAACAGGAAGTGGCTGAAGTAACAGAGGCCAACAAGCAGGAAGTGGCTGAAGTAACAGATGCCAACAAACAGGAAGTGGCTGAAGTAACGGATGCCAACAAGCAGGAAGTGGCTGAAGTAACAGAGGCAAACAAGCAGGAAGTGGCTGAAGTAACAGATGCCAACAAACAGGAAGTGGCTGAAGTAACAGAGGCCAACAAGCAGGAAGTGGCTGAAGTAACAGATGCCAACAAACAGGAAGTGGCTGAAGTAAGAGAGGCCAACAAGCAGGAAGTGGCTGAAGTAACAGAGGCCAACAAGCAGGAAGTGGCTGAAGTTACCAAGGCCAAAAAACAGGAAGTGGTTAAAGTGACTGAGGCCAACAAGCAGGAAGTCGATGACAACCAGACACTGGTGGAAGAAGTGAGGCCTGGTCCAGCACCTAAAAATCCACAGGCGAGCTCTGAGCCGCCTCCAGACGGACCAAAGAAGAAAAAGACGAAACACACCAACAGCAACAACAACAAATCCAGATGGAAGAGGTTCACTGGCTCTTTCGGTTTAAAAAAAAAAACAAAAAAAAGTAGCTGGAAATTCATCGCCTTACCTGCAGGAAATGACTGAGCTTACGCCACACCGTTTAAATCCGACCGACTGTACACAGCAAGAAACTCCGTAGCCAGTCAAAATAGGGAACAGGAGAAACATCCAGCCTTTCCACACACAACCCCTTCTTTCTTTTTCTCTTTCTCTTTCCTTTTCCCTTATTTTTATCTCTTCTTTTTCTTTCTTTCTTTCTCTCTCTCTATTTCCTTCCCTCTCTTAAAAAAAAGAAATAAAAAATATATAAAATTAAATAAAGAATGTCTTGCTTTCTATTTTGGTGTCCATGTAAGCGGCTTAGAGTTGCCATCAATTACTAAGTGATTACTTGAACCGATTTATTTAAACTGCGTTTGCATAGGAATGATTGCATACTAAGGTTTTTGATCAGTATAACCGATTGATCACTGAAAGGGGAAGTACAGAAACCCCCCAACTCATGAACCAGAATCCTGAATTGTTTCTAAGTTGTTTGTTGTTCGGCATTTTAAGGGCACCAAACTCTGTTCGCCCATTTTTATATGATGACAAACTTTTAACGTGACTGTGAGATGTACAGCTGACGTTATTAACGCAGATTAAACATAAAACCCGAATAAATAATGGATCTACTCGCGCGTCTCACGCTCAGATATATAGTCTCAAAAATCAGCAACCATACATTCAGGAGAAAAAAGGTCTCAAGAGTCTTCAAAGTCTGATGTGGATGAAGTTTATTCAAAATACAGAAAGCATCTGAACAAACAGCTAAATGGTGTCTGAATACACACTGACTGACAGAGACAGAGACCCAAACTCACAGTTTCTGAAACACCTGCTTATATATCCCCAAGGCCCCTCCTGTCTTCTCCGAGGTCACCACCCACCATTAATTAATCTTTCATGAAATTATGACTTTGGGAACTTTTTGTGGATCTAATCGTGGTTGTCCTGGGTTGTTTGTTTTTTGTTTTTTTTTTAAACATCAAGGCTACTATGCAGGATGTGCAGGCTTTTGGACACCATGCAGCCTCTTCACTTGCCTTTAGTTATCCCCTGAGTCTTTCCCTCGGTACTTTTTCCAAATCACCGGCAGACCTCTGCTCCAGCTGTGGGTTGCGGCCTCTTTGAATCTACCAGTGTACGTTTCCAGTGTGAGGATACAACATAGTAATCGTGCTTAACATACAACACAATGTGAAACACACTATCCGACCCCAAAATTCCCACAACAATACTCTACCAGTCCATCGTGTCCAGAGTGTTGTCGTCGGGTCATCAAAATATTTAACGCCTCAATCGGGGGGGGAGGGAGGTCATGATGATGGACAAGTGCTGCTTTTTTCATCTCCTTACCGTATAAGCACATTTCTTTCTTCCCCTTTTTTACTATTTAGGGTATTTTGCACTTTTTCTTCTTCCACTGCTTTTTCTTCATTACATATTCATGCATTTATGTCTCATTGGCTCCTTGTTCTGTGAACGATGTATGTATGTGAGAAACAGATTGTTGCGTTACCCTCGGGATAAATAAAGTATCTATCTATCTATCTATTTAACAGACGGTCTTATTATATCACAGATAAGGGGTTTCGTTTGGCCCCCCTTATGTGATATAATTAGCCGCTTTCAGGGACTGAAGTGATACATGTGTCTGTGAAAAGAAATGTGACATCACAGCTGTAGACTGTACTCATTATACAACACTTATGAACCAATCAGATCACTTTAATTGACCTGCCCATTTTAAAACTAATAATATGTGATGAGAAATAATGAAAAAAGCAAAGCAAACTCATGTGAGTGTAGACGCAGCTTGCTTGGACCTGAAATGGTATCCAAAAACTGTGCGCATCTTAAATGACCCCGCTTATAATCAGAAAATTGAAAACAAAGTGACAAACCAGCAGATTTTTTTTTTTTTTTTTTTTGCTGCACAAGCATTTTTTAATTGCATTAGACAAGAAGGAAGAATACAGAGCAGAAAAAGGACATTATCTTCATACCTCGCTAAATGTTTTATTAAAGGCCCCAAACCCAGAGAAAACCCTGCTTACTTGTTCCATTCCCCAAGTAACAGGATGTCAAGAGAGAAGAAATACAGTTGGAAAATTCAGATTAGATATGAGACCGATGGTGACATCATCACCTCAGCTCAGAGATCAATCCAATCAAGATAATTCTGCTACAGACAGATGAGAGATGAACAACACGCCACAAAAACATCCCGTCATGTTTCCCGGAAGGATTCAAAACAGGACTCCATCAGCCTCTTTATGCTTCAGTAGAAGTCATAGTAGTCGTACATGTCTCAGTCCTCTTTGGCCTTGTGATGTGGTTGAGCTGTAATTTTTAACAAAGCAGTTATAACAGGAAGATTTTAACAACTAGTGTTTTGTAACACACACTCAAACACAACACAGACCTCCTTTTGCCTGACTTTTCATCATATCAGTGGCACCCAGTGTATAGGCCCAGTCAGGGAACCTCAAGACTTTGGCCTCAGGATGTGGTTGAGCTGGAATATTTAACAAAGCAGTTATAACAGGAAGATTTTAACAATGTAGACTAGTTTTTTGGTAACACACACACACAAAACACGCACCTTTGTGCACATCATTGTTTTTATCAATGCCCCAGTAGAAGTCATAGTAGTCATATATGTCCCAGTCCTCTTTAACAACTAGTGTTTTGTAACACACACTCAAACACTCAACACAGACCTCCTTTTGCCTGACTTTTCATCATATCAGTGGCACCCAGTGTATAGGCCCAGTCAGGGAACCTCAAGACTTTGGCCTCAGGATGTGGTTGAGCTGGAATATTTAACAAAGCAGTTATAACAGGAAGATTTTAACAACGTAGACTAGTGTTTTGGTAACACACAACACACACCTTTGTCCGCTGCATTGTTTTTACCCAAGATGTCAAAGTTGGGAGAAAACCCAGGGAACCATCTGGCCTCTTCTTGTCGATGAGAATTTAACAAAGCAGTTATAACAGGAAGATTTTAACAACGTAGACTAGTGTTTTGGTAACACACAACACACACCTTTGTCCGCTGCATTGTTTTTACCCAAGATGTCAAAGTTGGGAGAAAACCCAGGGAACCATCTGGCCTCTTCTTGTCGATGAGAATTTAACAAAGCAGTTATAACAGGAACATTTTAACAATGTATATTCGTTATTTAGTAACACACACACACAAGACGCAACTTTGTCTGCTGCATTGTTTTTATCAATGCCCCAGTAGAAGTCATAGTAGTCATATATGTCCCAGTCCTCTTTAACAACTAGTGTTTTGTAACACACACTCAAACACTCAACACAGACCTCCTTTTGCCTGACTTTTCATCATATCAGTGGCACCCAGTGTATAGGCCCAGTCAGGGAACCTCAAGACTTTGGCCTCAGGATGTGGTTGAGCTGGAATATTTAACAAAGCAGTTATAACAGGAAGATTTTAACAATGTAGACTAGTTTTTTGGTAACACACACACACACACACACACAACACGCCCCTTTGTCTGCTGCATTTTTATCAATGCCCCAGTAGAAGTCATAGATTAGATTATAAATTATAAATATAGATGATAAATATAAATATTAATAATACACATTTATATGAATATAAATGTGTGTGTTTTTATAGCATTAATCACATGCTGCTATTTTGTAGCTGTCTGGCCGTCAGAAGCTTCCTGCTGACAGATTATGTGTCATTATTGACCTTATGATGATAATAATAATAATCTGTGTAAATACTTACCAATAGCTGCACTCAGAGCCACGATGGCTAACAGACACAAAGTCAGTATCTTCATGGTGGACGCTGCAGATGAGAGCTTTAAAAAAAAACAAAAAAACAACAACAACAAAAAAAAGAGACAGACACGTCCATGTTACTCATATTTGTACAGAGAGCAGAAAACTTTGGTAATCAGTTCTCTAAAATAAGGTCAAAGACAACAGATGAGTCTGTTGCAAACCTGTGGCAGGGTTATCTTCTTCTCTTCCTTCCTGCTTTCAGCCTGTGGTGGCTTCAGGTGAGAGATCGCCTCTTAAATACTCTTTTGCCAGGAACAAAAACAGGAGTGGTGGTCACACACAGTGCAAACAAAGACAGAAATTCAAACATTAATTAGTCCCAATTACGAATACTCAGCTCCAGGGCAGCCGTGAGTTTGATATAATTACTTGCATAAATTTATCTTAATTTATCGAAGGATTATGTCGATTCACCGACCCACTTGTTGCCCAAAAGAAAAAGAAAAGCAAGTGAACCTTCTCACCTCTCAGTACTGTGGTTCAGCCAAGCTCACATCACACTCCTGATTGGTCTCAAGGAACTACAACTACAATGTATTTGTGTATTCAAGTCCATCTCTATGGCCACTGTGTGACTCTGTGTAGCTGACACATGATCACTCGGGATCTTGGAAGTATTTTCAGCTATAACCGCTGAAATTTATTATCAGGAAGTCCGGGAATCTCCAGCTTGATTTTGGAGCCTTGTGATGGATGATAAGCTTTCCTTGTCTTGTGTTTCCTGTCCAATCGTCTCTCCCTTGTTAAGTATTTAGTCCCCATCTTCCCCACCTTCCGTTGCAGGTTCCTCTTCTTCCCTGAACAGGGAAACAAGTGAAACAGCGAGGAAGTGTCATGGAAGCTTTTACATCTATGAAGAAAGCCATCAGGGGATAAACCTAATCGCGCTTAAGAAACAGGCATCTTCAACCTCCACCTATTTTTTATTTATGTATTTATTTATTTTTCAGATATGGCTGTGGGGCAGTGTCGCCCACTTTGTATTAGTTGCAATGGTTTATGGTAAACTGGAGAACAAAAGAATGAAAAACTCCAAAAAAAACCAAAAAACCAAAAAGAAAACTAGAACATGGTCTTTATGTTGCCTTACATAAAGACCATATCATTCACATTTTGGCCATATGGCTCACATTAATTAAGACCTCAAGGATCCCATTCAAGACAATAATAAATATGAACATTTGTTTTGTTTTCACCGGAGCTATTAAAAATTTTGAGTTTAACTGGACGCCAGCGAGCCACTCATTCAGTCCAGAGTGTTGTGTTCTAAATTAATGTGTGACAGATTGAATGATACCTGCTGATAGTGTTCTACGGTGATAGTTCTATAGTTGACCTTGTGTTTAAAATATTTTTAGTGTATGGCATCAGCAGTAGTGCTGGTAGTTGTAGTTACTGGAGGGCACCAGCAGAAGGAGTATATAGTTGTGCATTCAGAGGCCCAGGGAGGCCCCTAATAAAATTCTGACACTGACATTAACGTGGTAATTTCTAATAACTATATTTTATTTCGAATGTACTGGTAAGAGTAACTTTATTTATTTGGAAGCGTCAAAAATGAAAGGAAAGACAAGAAAGAGAGAGGAGTGAGGCCAAAGGGAGACAGTGTGTCACCCAAATTTTCCAAAGAAGCATATTTCCAAAGACAACTCTGGATTTTTTATTTTTTTATTTTTTTTATTTTTTTTAAAAATTCCATTTCGCTGTTGCTTTAGTTAAATAACGCGGACACACCGTTAGGCAAGCTGCTCGTGTTCAATCAGTTGACACTTCTCGTTCACAGCACATTAAAAGTATATAATATTTTCCTAGAAAAAATACACTAGAGATGTAAGTCGTGACGTCCCCCTCTACAGAGCCAGGCCTGGGATCTAATCATCATATCTATTCATACGTGTAATGTGTATTTAAGTTTTATTCATTTCATTTTAACGTAAGAGGTCATTTTTAGATTTAAGCTAGTTACATTTCACACGTCTGCCCTCAGGTACAGACGTGTGAAATGTAGGAATAGCAGACCAGATGTTTCATTTTGCACACAGAGCTGATTCTATTTGATCTATTTCTGTTGTATTTAAGTTTCTAATGTATTATATTTCTATTGCTGTTTTTATCTATTTTTTTTATATATGCTTGGCATTCATTGTGGACAGCAAAAAAGAATTTAATTGTTCAGTACGAACTAAAGAAGCTTTGTATGTCGGTTTGTTGTGTGAATATGTACTTGCTCCCCACTTCGCTAATGTGTACATTTTTTTTTTTTTGTGCCTGTGTGATGATTTGTCTGAGCTGCCACACATGTTCGAATTGTTGCCCTCCTTAAAAGTGACAGATCTGTTTTTAACACTTGACTGGCAGTGCAAAAGGAGTCATTCTTCTTTTATGGGTTTCTCCACATAAAAATAATAATAACAATTTTATTCAAAATGGGTATGAGCTAATTTTGGCAACAAAAGAGGGTTTTAGTCTCTCTAATCCAAAATGATGTTATGAGGAAAACATTCAAGGTTGTTTCACACCTCCCGACTCCAAGACCTCAATCTATATTACCTTTCATTTCTTTCAAAAATACTCAGGACAAATGACTGAATGTCACTAACTGCTTAATTCTTTCATTAAAAACAATTTTAGTCATTAATAATTCAAACTTGCATGCATCTTCTTTTCTCTCAAGTGTTTTTCTTACTCTCCAAGAAAACAGCTTTTGAATAGCTATCCGTGAAAGAGGTAATAATTAGTTTAAAAAAAAAATTCTAATCGAGTTAATAAATTCACTTAATAGGATGACGTAGAGGAAATCTGGACTTGATGACCCCTGTGTTGTATAATGAGAATGGAGGTATTTAGGCCCAAGACCATGAAGTGTTTTAAAGACCAGCAGTGGGATTTTAAAATCCTTTGACTTAAAGGAAGCCGGTTTAGTGATTTCAGACCTTCTTGGCGTGAGTGAGGACTCTGTCCGCATCAGTCCCATTGGGGACGAGGTCGACCTCCAGCAAACGGCAGAGAGGACATTTCAGGATAAGATCCGCTGACTTACACGATCTGCGTGTATGAAACTGAGCTCACACCCCGCAGAGAAATTGTCGGGCTTCTTTAATCCTCCTTGGGTAAAGAACTTTGTCCCCATTCGGCTGAATAGTAATGATGTAGCTGGCTTGGTGCCTGCTTTACGGTTACCAAGTGATAAAATATATACGCTTGATCAAACTCTCACCGGGATAATACGATAAAAGAGCAAATGCCAGAGGACACATGCAAAATCAAACAAAAGCGCAATTACCGTGTGCGCCTTTAGGGCCGTGTGTAGGGTGGTGCAACTCCACTGTGTGCCTTCTCAGCAGCTGTGCCAGTTACCATCCACAAGGGCCCAGACCCCATTGTGTGTGTGTGTGTGTGTGTGTGTGTGTGTGTGTGAGTCCTGAGAGCAGATGGACGGTGCCTTTGTAGAAAGTCTCTGCCTCTGGCTCTTCTCAGCTTGCAGAGGAAGCAGAGGGCTCTCTTGGCCAGTGATGTGGTGTCGCTGGTCCATGAGAGGTCTTCTTCAATATGCACACCCAAGAACTATGATTATGAGAGACATTTTTATAAAACCTTGAACGAACCTGAGTGACCTCAGTGTCACCCCTAAATACTCTCTTTCAACATCATTAATTGCTATGATGTTTCCCAGTTTGACCTTTTTGATGCCTTTCGATGTTTCTAATGTTGTAAATCTTTTAACTCCGAATGTACGAATTAAGTTGCCTTTGCCTCATCAAGTCCAGATTTCCTCTACGTTATCCATTTCAAGTGAATTTATTTCAACCTAATTATTACCTCAGCCCTTTCACGGACTGCTACTCAAAAGTAGTTTCCTTTAAATACATGAGTGTTGATGACCATTCCTCCCATTCCAGGAGACCCCTGCAGTTAAAAAATAAATAAAAAACCAAGAAGTATTTCAAAGTATTTATTTTACTCATTGTTTTGTTAAAAACATGTCCAGCTTAAGGGACGGGTCAGACTCCTTGAAAAATGTTTGTTTAAAAAAAAAAAAAAAAAAGAAGTTGTTGAATATTTCCTTTTTTCATGACTACAGAAAATGCATGAAAGTTTTAATTTTTAATGAATAAAATTGTTTTTAATGAAAGAATGAAGCAGTTTGTGACATTCAATGATTTGTCCTGAGTATTTTTGAAAGAAATGAAAGGTAATATAGATTGAGGTCTTGGAGTCGGGAGGTGTGAAACAACCTTGAATGTTTTCCTCATAACATCAGTTTGGATTAGAGAGACTAAAACCCTCTTTTGTAGCCAAAATTAGCACATACCCACTTTTTATTATTATCATTTTTGTTCCTCCTTTTGCACTGCCAGTCAGATCTGTCACTTCAGGGGGGCAACAATTCGAAAATATGTGGCAGCTCAGAAAAAACATCACACAGGCAAAAAAAACCCCACAACGTATTCACACAACACTCCGATATACAAAGATTCTTTAGTTCGTACTGAACTTTCAAGATTCAAAGTGTTCATTGTCATATGTGCAGTAAAGAAACACGTTTCCCTGTACAATGATATTCTTTTTTTTTTTTTTTTGCTGTCCACAATGAATGCCAAACATAAATAAGAAGATGGATAGGTAGAAAAAGAAATAGGACAGTCAAAAACAGCAATAGAAATGGATCAAATAGAACAAGCTGGCATATAAGATATCAAGCCCTGTGGGACACAGTCAGCGTGCAAATTGAAACATCCAAGATTATGACTTGTGCAAAATGAGGTGCAAACAGTTGCCTGACTGTCACATGAGGTGGTTGATGCAATTATTAACTTTTCTTTAGGAGTCTGATGGCAGTGGGGAAGAAAGAGTTCTGTAGTCTGCTAGTCCTACATTTCACACTTCTGTACCTCCTGAGGACAGAAGTGTGAACAGTCTGTGCTGGGGATGGGTGGGGGTCCTTGAGGATGGAGTGGTAGATGCTCCACAGAGAAGGCAGTGGAGACCTTGGTGATCCAAACTTCCTCAGCCTCCTCAGGAAACGCAGCCGCTGTTGGGCCTTCTTCACCAACCGTGTGGCGTTCAGTGTCCACGCGAGGTCCTCAGTGACATGTTCTTGTTTGTGGGCGTCACACACTTAGACACACAAAGGGACTTCCGTCACGCGTGACTTCAATAAAGTCCTTTTAATCTTTCCTTTCCCTCTGAAATACAGAAACACAAGCACATCAGCAACTCCGCTGCTCACGGCAGGCTGTGCTCACAATGAAAAATGATGAAAAATAATAAATGAGTGTCTCTCGACATGCCAAACATTCCTCTTATGTCCAGAAGTAAAGTGGCATCCGCTGATTTGGAGTTTCTTATCAAAGAACAGATTCTCTAGATTGAGGCGGGAAAAAAAAAAAACAAAAAAAAAAACAGCACATCTAAGAATGACGTGGTTTTGGGAAGAGCATTAATGTTATGTAAATTGAATCAACAACTTCCTGTAAAGAAAGAGAATTTAAACACACATATATATATAGTACACGTACACACACATCACACAAACCTACACGCACGCGCGCGCACACGCACGCAGTACCTCGCTTCCTTTCTCTTCCATTGGTCCACCACATTAACGTTGGTCAAGTTAGCTAGTTCATGCTAACTTCACTCACCGGCTAACTTGGCGGTAGCGCCGGGCTCGTTCTCTGTCGCCTTATTTAGGACAGCCGCCTCACCTGGCTCTTCTCCTGTCGTAGTCGTAGGAGGGGAAAACTTCCCAAAACACTGAAATATTTTCGTCTGTTTTTGTTCCGTGTCTCCTTCGTGTTTAGCGCTCGCTAACTTGAACGGTAGACCGATCAAATTCTGACAGAGTAACGTATACTTTCGCGGGGTTTGTCAGAGCCGAACAAGCGTGTTGCTGTTGCTTAGCGACAGGTGACGGATGCCCCAGAGGTCCAAAAGTGAGTAACACAGAAAGGGCGAAAGAGGGAAAGTGCAGTCACAAAATGATGTTGTTGCGGAAATCACTGACCTCTTCTAGTGGGTATACGACATATACCAGCGTGTCACGTAGACTACAACACTGGTCTCGAGGATTAGACGATGGCTCCTTCTCTGTGAAGCCATTCCTTGTCATGAGCACTAACTCAAAACACGCACGCCAGGGGCCCAAAACCCGAAGCACCCTTTAGGTCGAACAGGATGAACATTTGTTCAAGTTACGTGCTCCCATCAATCATATTATTTATATTAGATTGCCATGTTTACATTAGTTTCGATATGTTCCCCCATATTGTAAGGATTACGGGTCAGTCTGTTTTGTTTGAACGTGTATTATAAGACATACGCTCCGCTTTGTTATTTCTATTTTAGATAGATAGATAGATAGATAGATAGATAGATAGATAGATAGATAGATACTTTATTAATCCCCGAAGGGAAAGATATAATAATAATTTTACTACTGTTGTGACTGACTGTATACACACACACACACACACACACACACACATATATATATATATATATATTTGGGCACTTCACGTTAGTTTACGACACTTTTACGTTTGTGGCATGAGACGGCTGTAATTCGTGGGAGAATACTATACTATGTCTGGAATGACTCATATTCTCATTTTACAAACGATGACTGCAGCACTAATGAATACGTTGTTAATATGTAAAGGGGGCCCCCTTAAGATCAAACGGCAGAAAAATACAAAGCTTAAATATAAAAATAACCTCTTTCGTTAAAATGAAATGAATAAAACTTAAATACACGTATGAATAGATATGATGATTAGATCCTGGGCCTGGCTCTGCAGAGGGGACTTCTCTACTGTATTTCTTATAATACAATATTATTTACTTTTAAAAATTGTTTACTTTCAATGTGTTATTTAACTAAACTGGAATCAATAATAATAATAATAATCGTATTTGCTTTTGAAAAATTTGGGTGGCACACTGTCTCCCTTCAGCTTCCCTCCCCTCTCTTTCTTGTCTTTCCTTTAATTTTTGATAGTGAGAAATGCTTCCAAATTAATAAATATAGTCTTACCTGTATATTCGAAATAAAATATATTTGTTAGAAGTTACTAAGTTAGTGTCAGTGTTATAATTTTATTAGGGGCCTCCCTTGGCCCCTGAATCCACAACTTTACACCCCCTCTGCTGGTGCCCTCTAGTAACTACAACTACCAGCACTACTGCTGATGCCATACACTAAAAACATTTTAAACACAAGGTCAACTATAGAAATATCACCGTAGAATACTATCAGCAGGTATCATTCAATCTGTCACACATGCATTTAGAAAGCAACACTTTGGGCTGAATGAGTGGCCCCAGAGGCCCTGGGGACTCGTCAGCCATGACGTTCCCTTCACTTGTTCATCACACACTCTGTTTCCCAAAGAAAAACAAAACGGTAGCTGCGTCAACTACCAGTGAAGAAGCGAACAGCGAAAGCAAATGACAGTCTGACTTTGTCGCCTTGGCGTCCAGTTAAACTCAACATTTTTAATAGCTCCTGTGAAAACAAAACAAACATTCATCTTTATTATTGTCTTGACCGGGATCCTTGAGGTCTTAATTAATGTGAGCCATATGGCCGAAATGTGAATGATAAATTAAAAATAAAATAAGATAAAAATGAGGTAAAATAATTAAAACAGGGTACGTTAAAAAAAGAAAAAAGAAAAAAAATACAGTAAAATGAGATTGAGACATCTTGAATATTGTACCTGGACATTATTGTTAATTTATGATTGCACCAGTAAAAGGTTTACAGAGAGTCCACAGCTGTTAGGGGTAATGTTTCCATATACTCAATAAAAGGTTGCCAGATCTTTAAGAAAATGTCATATTTATTCCTTATGGAGTATGCGATCTTCTCTAAGGGTAAGCAGGTCCTCATTTCTGATATCCAGTCTGACTTCCAGGTAAGTGCAATGCATTTTCTGGAAACCGTAAGAGCCGTGTCAATAAATTTCCTGGAGTTCTGATTCAGTTTCAAATTCGACACATTTCCTAAGAGACATAATCCCGGGTCCAACGGAATCGCTGTGCCCATGATTTTAGTCAATGTGTCACATATGTCGTACCAAAATGTGGTTACTTTAGTGCATTGCCATGTGCAATGTAGCATTGTACCCTCAGCAATGCCACATCGAAAACAGACATTAGAAATTGAGGGGTTGTAACGGTGTAGTTTTTGAGGGGTGAAGTAAAGTTGATGAAGAAAATTGTAGTTGACCAATCTGAATCTGGCATTCATAGTGGTAAATAAGATGTTTTGACATAAGTTAGACCATAGGTCCTCATGTCTTGTAGTGCCTAGGTCAGACTCCCACCTCTCTCTTGATCGATGTCGATTTTTTTGGTCTTTGGTCTTTGGTCTTTGATCTTGTGGAATATTTCCTCCATCTTTGTCAGCTTAGGCAGTGTCATTTGTTCACCCCAGTATTTTTTCAGGAATGTTCTCAGTTGTAGATAACAAAAGAAGTGCTTGTTGGACTGGTCATATTTGGCTTTTAACTGTTCAAAGGACATGAGATGCCTGTTTCTTATTCAGCTTATCCCCTGATGCTTCTCGTCATAAATGTTAAAGCTTCCATGACGCCTCCTCGCTGGTTCACTGGTTTCCCTGTTCAGGGAACAAGAGGAACCTGCAACAGAAGGTGCGTGTCATGCCCTCTGCTCCCTCGTCCTTCTCCCTCTCTCTCTCTCGGCATATAGGTGCCGATTAGAGATGGGAAACTGCTGTGCTGGAGTTGGGGCCTGAACCACACACCTCCACCTCATCAGTCTCTCCCTACATAAGCGCCTGTCTCCAGTCAGCTAGTGCTGGATTGTAGACTCGTCTCATGATCAGCTCACTCTTTGCTCCGACTCCAACTAGCCAAGCTCCTGCAACCCACCTGTCAGCCCCGCTCTTCCTGCCTCACCGCCAATTCAGATCTGCTCACCTGTCTGCCACAGAACCTAGCCTTCACCTGTTCCTCTTGTCACGTCTCACAATAAAACCCTGTA
Source organism: Remorina albescens (assembly GCA_034769265.1). Classification (NCBI taxonomy): domain Eukaryota; kingdom Metazoa; phylum Chordata; class Actinopteri; order Carangiformes; family Echeneidae; genus Remorina; species Remorina albescens. The sequence goes on along the minus strand of CM068496.1, from coordinate 11,217,424 downwards.
ACTTTCCATCTGCCTCCCGTCTCTGCCTTCTGAGTCCCCTTACCTGGTTGTAACAGTGGGGAAGACGGAGACTAAATACTTAACAAGGGGGAGACGACTGGACGGGAAACACAAGACAAGGAAAGCTTGTCATCCATCACAAGTCTCCAAAATCAAGCTGGAGATTCCCAGACTTCCTGATAATAAATTTCAGCAGTTCTCACTGCTTTCTGTCAGTGTCCCTTCTGGCCCTACATGTTCTGTCACCCTTTACGTTCTGAGCACTCACTGGCTGGGGAAACTCTTTCGTGACCCCCCCGCCCCAAAATACTTCCAAGATCCTGAGTGATCATGTGTCAGCTACACAGAGTCACACAGTGGCCATAGAGATGGACTCGAATACACAAATATATTGTAGTTGTAGTTCCTTGAAACCAATCAGTCTCAGAGTGTGATGTGAGCTTGGCTGAACCACAGTACTGAGAGGTGAGAAGGTTCACTTGCTTTTCTTTTTCTTTTGGGCAACAAGTGGGTCGGTGAATCGACATAATCCTTCGATAAATTAAGATAAATTTATGCAAGTAATTATATCAAACTCACGGCTGCCCTGGAGCTGAGTATTCGTAATTGGGACTAATTAATGTTTGAATTTCTGTCTTTGTTTGCACTGTGTGTGACCACCACTCCTGTTTTTGTTCCTGGCAAAAGAGTATTTAAGAGGCGATCTCTCACCTGAAGCCACCACAGGCTGAAAGCAGGAAGGAAGAGAAGAAGATAACCCTGCCACAGGTTTGCAACAGACTCATCTGTTGTCTTTGACCTTATTTTAGAGAACTGATTACCAAAGTTTTCTGCTCTCTGTACAAATATGAGTAACATGGACGTGTCTGTCTCTTTTTTTTGTTGTTGTTGTTTTTTTGTTTTTTTTTAAAGCTCTCATCTGCAGCGTCCACCATGAAGATACTGACTTTGTGTCTGTTAGCCATCGTGGCTCTGAGTGCAGCTATTGGTAAGTATTTACACAGATTATTATTATTATCATCATAAGGTCAATAATGACACATAATCTGTCAGCAGGAAGCTTCTGACGGCCAGACAGCTACAAAATAGCAGCATGTGATTAATGCTATAAAAACACACACATTTATATTCATATAAATGTGTATTATTAATATTTATATTTATAATCTATATTTATAATTTATAATCTAATCTATGACTTCTACTGGGGCATTGATAAAAATGCAGCAGACAAAGGGGCGTGTGGTGTGTGTGTGTGTGTGTGTTACCAAAAAACTAGTCTACATTGTTAAAATCTTCCTGTTATAACTGCTTTGTTAAATATTCCAGCTCAACCACATCCTGAGGCCAAAGTCTTGAGGTTCCCTGACTGGGCCTATACACTGGGTGCCACTGATATGATGAAAAGTCAGGCAAAAAGAGGTCTGTGTTGAGTGTTTGAGTGTGTGTTACAAAACACTAGTTGTTAAAGAGGACTGGGACATATATGACTACTATGACTTCTACTGGGGCATTGATAAAAACAATGATGTGCACAAAGGTGCGTGTTTTGTGTGTGTGTGTTACCAAAAAACTAGTCTACATTGTTAAAATCTTCCTGTTATAACTGCTTTGTTAAATATTCCAGCTCAACCACATCCTGAGGCCAAAGTCTTGAGGTTCCCTGACTGGGCCTATATACTGGGTGCCACTGATATGATGAAAAGTCAGGCAAAAAGAGGTCTGTGTTGAGTGTTTGAGTGTGTGTTACAAAACACTAGTTGTTAAAGAGGACTGGGACATATATGACTACTATGACTTCTACTGGGGCATTGATAAAAACAATGATGTGCACAAAGGTGCGTGTTTTGTGTGTGTGTGTTACCAAAAAACTAGTCTACGTTGTTAAAATCTTCCTGTTATAACTGCTTTGTTAAATTCTCATCGACAAGAAGAGGCCAGATGGTTCCCTGGGTTTTCTCCCAACTTTGACATCTTGGGTAAAAACAATGCAGCGGACAAAGGTGTGTGTTGTGTGTTACCAAAACACTAGTCTACGTTGTTAAAATCTTCCTGTTATAACTGCTTTGTTAAATATTCCAGCTCAACCACATCCTGAGGCCAAAGTCTTGAGGTTCCCTGACTGGGCCTATACACTGGGTGCCACTGATATGATGAAAAGTCAGGCAAAAAGAGGTCTGTGTTGAGTGTTTGAGTGTGTGTTACAAAACACTAGTTGTTAAAGAGGACTGGGACATATATGACTACTATGACTTCTACTGGGGCATTGATAAAAACAATGATGTGCACAAAGGTGCGTGTTTTGTGTGTGTGTGTTACCAAAAAACTAGTCTACATTGTTAAAATCTTCCTGTTATAACTGCTTTGTTAAATATTCCAGCTCAACCACATCCTGAGGCCAAAGTCTTGAGGTTCCCTGACTGGGCCTATACACTGGGTGCCACTGATATGATGAAAAGTCAGGCAAAAAGAGGTCTGTGTTGAGTGTTTGAGTGTGTGTTACAAAACACTAGTTGTTAAAGAGGACTGGGACATATATGACTACTATGACTTCTACTGGGGCATTGATAAAAACAATGCAGCAGACAAAGTTGCGTCTTGTGTGTGTGTGTTACTAAATAACGAATATACATTGTTAAAATGTTCCTGTTATAACTGCTTTGTTAAATATTCCAGCTCAACCACATCCTGAGGCCAAAGTCTTGAGGTTCCCTGACTGGGCCTATATACTGGGTGCCACTGATATGATGAAAAGTCAGGCAAAAAGAGGTCTGTGTTGAGTGTTTGAGTGTGTGTTACAAAACACTAGTTGTTAAAGAGGACTGGGACATATATGACTACTATGACTTCTACTGGGGCATTGATAAAAACAATGATGTGCACAAAGGTGCGTGTTTTGTGTGTGTGTGTTACCAAAAAACTAGTCTACGTTGTTAAAATCTTCCTGTTATAACTGCTTTGTTAAATTCTCATCGACAAGAAGAGGCCAGATGGTTCCCTGGGTTTTCTCCCAACTTTGACATCTTGGGTAAAAACAATGCAGCGGACAAAGGTGTGTGTTGTGTGTTACCAAAACACTAGTCTACGTTGTTAAAATCTTCCTGTTATAACTGCTTTGTTAAATATTCCAGCTCAACCACATCCTGAGGCCAAAGTCTTGAGGTTCCCTGACTGGGCCTATACACTGGGTGCCACTGATATGATGAAAAGTCAGGCAAAAAGAGGTCTGTGTTGAGTGTTTGAGTGTGTGTTACAAAACACTAGTTGTTAAAGAGGACTGGGACATATATGACTACTATGACTTCTACTGGGGCATTGATAAAAACAATGATGTGCACAAAGGTGCGTGTTTTGTGTGTGTGTGTTACCAAAAAACTAGTCTACATTGTTAAAATCTTCCTGTTATAACTGCTTTGTTAAATATTCCAGCTCAACCACATCCTGAGGCCAAAGTCTTGAGGTTCCCTGACTGGGCCTATACACTGGGTGCCACTGATATGATGAAAAGTCAGGCAAAAGGAGGTCTGTGTTGTGTTTGAGTGTGTGTTACAAAACACTAGTTGTTAAAATCTTCCTGTTATAACTGCTTTGTTAAAAATTACAGCTCAACCACATCACAAGGCCAAAGAGGACTGAGACATGTACGACTACTATGACTTCTACTGAAGCATAAAGAGGCTGATGGAGTCCTGTTTTGAATCCTTCCGGGAAACATGACGGGATGTTTGTGTGGCGTGTTGTTCATCTCTCATCTGTCTGTAGCAGAATTATCTTGATTGGATTGATCTCTGAGCTGAGGTGATGATGTCACCATCGGTCTCATATCTAATCTGAATTTTCCAACTGTATTTCTTCTCTCTTGACATCCTGTTACTTGGGGAATGGAACAAGTAAGCAGGGTTTTCTCTGGGTTTGGGGCCTTTAATAAAACATTTAGCGAGGTATGAAGATAATGTCTTTTTTCTGCTCTGTATTCTTCCTTCTTGTCTAATGCAATTAAAAAATGCTTGTGCAGCAAAAAAAAAAAAAAAAATCTGCTGGTTTGTCACTTTGTTTTCAATTTTCTGATTATAAGAGGGGTCATTTAAGATGCGCACAGTTTTTGGATACCATTTCAGGTCCAAGCAGGCTGCATCTACATTCACATGATTTGTTTTGTTTTTTTCATTATTTCTCATCACATATTATTAGTTTTAAAATGGGCAGCTCAATTAAAGTGATCTGATTGGTTCATAAGTGTTGTATAATGAGCACAGCCTACAGCTGTGATGTCACATTCCTTTTCACAGACACATGTATGACTTCAGTCCCTGAAAGCGGCTAATTACATCACATTAGGCAGCCAAACAAAACCCCTTATCTGTGATATAATAAGACCGTCACATAGCCGATTATTTATGTTTTTATTTATTTAAACAAACAAACATAACATAACACTAACATACGGGTATAATCCGTCCATCTTGAAGACTCTCTGTCCCTGCACTGATTTTCTGGCCCTTGAATAACATCACTTAATAAAAAAAAAAGAAAGGATACTTTTTGCCACGAATGAACGCTCCTGCTGTATTCCAAGATTTAATCAATGACTTACTCAGACACTACTGAAACGGGCTTGTGTTCCATCTATTTAGATGCAATCTTGAGCGTTTCTAACATTTCCCACCTCTGCCAAGTGCTCCTCTGTCTTCTAGAGAGGAAATTATTAATAAAGGCTGAGTAAAAGTGGAGGTCCGCGCCTTAAAACCAGAAAGGAGCTGCAATGGATTTTGTTGTGTTGCAAACTTTTATCTGTGTTTCATAAAGAACTACAGTAAGGTAAGGTGACCCTGCCCCGAGATACTAAAATGATACTTGAAGTTTACTCAAAGATGCCTTAGACCAGGGGTGTCAAACTCATTTTCACCGAGGGCCACATCTGCATAATGGTTGCCCTCGAAGGGCCACATGTAACTGTAAGACAGTATAAATGTAACTAAATATAACCAAATGTAATATAAAATAACTCTGCATTTATTACTTATTGAAATTACAAATATTACTTTGCATTTGCATAGATGTAAAAAAAAAAAAATATATATATATATATTTGCTAGTTGCAATGTTATTATAACATAAATCCTTTTAATTTGTCAGGTTAAGAAACCCACATTACTCCATCAATCGACGATCAAACCATAATTGTTGCAACCCACCCAATAATCCAAACCAGCCAGAACAACCCCCTCAATATCATATCTTAATGATCGATAATGAATGTTTGAAGTATTATAAACACGACATTGTGGTAGATTCTCTCAATTTAGCAGGGAGGAAAGCATAGAGACGCCATAGGTAACGTCATTAATCTCTCGTTCAGTCCGGTCACTGCGGGTGTGTAGCCACAGCACATCCAGGTAGAACACCCAGGGCCGCCCCTGGCCACATTGGGGCCCTAAGCAGAATTTCATTTAGAGGCCCTTGCCCCATAACAAAATGACTGTCTGATGAAATGCCATTTGCCATTTACCTCCTTTATTAGTACTAACAATAATAACAAATTCAAATGAACAAGCCTTTTACAGATTCACATGTCTGCATTTTCTGGATGCAAAGTCATCAATGAGGTCATCATATGACAGCTGCTGTGCCGCTTCTGTGTTGATACTCATGATAGCCAGGCAATTGCTTTAAATTTTTCCACTGTGGGTCAAAGACAGGATTGTCCTATTTTTTCCTTATCTTGATCTTACATGACTGTTATGAATTAAATTCACCAAGAGATGGCGACATTTCACGTCCATATAAAAAAAGCCACCAAACTTCTATTGATAGCACAGATTGATTGGCTGTAAACCTGAGCCAACACGCGACCACCAACTGGTCGATTAACCGCTCCTTTTCAGCAGAGGTGAATGTATGTGCAGACAAAGGCGTTAACAAGACATTCAATAAATGATAATCAGGGCCGCTGGGAAGTTTAATCCCTCCAGTCCACATCTAGACAGAATTACCCTCTTTTCTATCTCATGATTAGCAGGCTTGCAGCTGGAGTGCTTATGCCACAAAGTTTTTATTTATTTATTTTTTTTTATTTCAACAACATACCCACCTTCAAGTGAAACAGGAGCCTCCTCTTGTTTTGACTTTTTCTTTCTTTTGGTTGCTCCCGATTCGTATTGGCGTTTGGAGGCCATCTCTCTGCCTGCATCCGACTGCCTGTCGTCGCATCTGACCGCTGATTGGCCAGACGCTGCGTGCTGTCAATCATTGCGGCGACGTGCGCGGTGCCAGATGACCCGTCCCTCCTGCCCCTGGCCGACAGTTTTGCGAAGGTGACGATGATCACGTGATGTGAGGGCTTTTTCGCAGCTTTTGTCGTTTGTTGTTTTCTTTGCATATACAGTGCATGGTGTAAACACGATGACAGTATTGAAGTTGTGTAAATAAATATCCTGCCTTTTTTGGAGAGTAAAATAAAGTCTCCAAAAGCTCCAAATTTAAGTTATCGAGATAAAGGATACATAGAAGATGGGACAGGTCAGCCTGGGCTCCACTCGCTTATTGTGTCGTTTCATTTTATTATATATTTGAACCATTCCAAGGACTTGAATGTGATAAGTTTTTTATTATTATTATTATTATTAATAGACTATTCGAGCAGATATTTTTCTAAGTGAAGAAATGGCCGCCTGATTGAAGTCACTGAGGGGTGACCCCCTGACTGCAAAAGTGTTTCCTGTCCCAAACTTTCATAACCGTATGAATGTTTAATGACTACTACAATAGAGACAGAGCGCATTCAAGCCCCGCCCACACCGGAGGGGAAAACAATCAAGAGCTCTCCATTGACTTTGTATTGTGTCAAAGTGTCTCGGTGCCAGCAAACACAAACAAATGCCCCAAAGCTGCTGTGTAACAACCACAACTCCCCTACATGTACAGAAAAGGAAATAGAATTTTTTTTAAATGGTACATAGTGCCACCATATATTATACAAGCGTAGTAGGGGGGGAAAAAATTGCAATACTGTGTTTATGCTGTATATAAAGTCAAATCGAGCTTTATTTCATACAGAGCAGCAACACAAAATGCTTCACAGGGTAAAAAGGAAAGAAGAAAAAGAAGACAGAAAGAGAGAGAAAGCCAAGGGGGGCAGAGAAAAAAGCAAAAAGCATACAGCCTACTGAGTTACACACTAGATTCAACATTTATATGTACATATTTCTATTTAAGCAAATCTACACGAAAGCCATACCTGCTAACATCTGAGACAATTTCAATTTCTGACATTTGTAAGTTCCATTTCTTTATTCCGAACGTTTTAAAATAAATAACAGAAAAGGAAAAATAAGAAGAAGAAGAAGAAGAAGAAAAAAAAAAAGAAAAGAACAGATTTCATCATGGATTTGAGAAGCATATTATATTTCCACGTCCGCAAAAGGAGCAGGAAGAAGTTTAAAAGAAGTTTTGTGTGCGTGTCCACAAACATAATTTTCTTATTTTCTGCTCTCATATTTACGCCCCTGGGATTACATGAAAATAAAAAAATAAAAAACATTCTGAACGATATGCCAAAACACGACCTCACATCTCGCGTCGTGCCGCTTATTTTAGCCTCCATCTATTTATATTAAAACGTGAATTCAAACTTATTCAATGCTTCTGCGTGGTTTCCGTTCCTCTCTACGTCGTGTTCCACAAAGTAACTCCTGACAAATGATATTTTGAGCTTTTTCTTAAATATACGAACTCCAACACTTTTTCCCAACTCCACATTTTAGATTTATTTATTTATTTATTTGTCCTTCTTTGGTGAATAGTTGAGTGGAGTTCACCAGGTGGAAAACCCTTGAAAGACAGAAAGAGACCAGTAAGGTGCTGCACAAATGAGGAAAAACCTTTTTTTTTTTTAAACAGTGCATCAGTCAAAGAAATTGGGAAATTAACGAATGACTTTTTAAAAAACTGTCTTAATTTAATTTCCTCGTTATTACTTATTTATTTCAACATTTTTAGAGTTCAAATATTGTACATCAATAACTCTTTTAACGTTGACTTTTTCTGAGTATTTGTGTTGAAACACTTCATGCAGCCGCTTGTAAATAAAAGAAATAAAAAAGAACATACATAAACATCAGATATCGTCAGGTAGATTTTTTTTTTTTTTACCACAAGTTGAACTTTACCTTCTGCTTCTGCTGAGTTGTTTCTGAGTCCATTTGTCCATGTGCTCTGCTGCTGCTGCTGGTAGTCGTGGTGCACTTTGGGACTTGTAGTTATGCGGAGGTGCGGAGGGTTTGACCTGATATCCTGAACCTTTTTTTGCAGCTCAACAAAACATAAAATTACTCTATAATGTTTATATTATACATATATATATTTTTTAAAATAGATTTTATTGCTTTTTCGGAACATAAACAACAAACAAGTGCTTTGCATTTACAAAGATATCAAAATACAAAAGAAAATATAGCCATATGTGTATATTATATTTAACAAAAAATAAATCTTGAACTTTATATAATATTGCTGTTGATTTAGATATTTTTTGCTTTGATAAAGCAAAAAAAAAATTACTATAATTATCATTATTAAGTTTAATAGTGTGCTTTTATTTTGAATATGTTTATATTTCCGTTTGTGCCCGGAGTGTTATTAATTGTAACCTAGCAACGGCCGTGACTTGTCCACGTGTCCAGAGCTGGCGTTCATGAGCGGGTTCTGGTTGCTATGGAGACGCCAGCTCCACCGAACCAGACTCGTTGTTAGTGACGTCTTATCCCGGCATGGCGCGGCAGGAGGAGGACCGAGCCGGCTGAAGTGACATACCCCCCCCCCCCACCCCCACCACCAGAAAAAAAAAAAAAAAATTATGGAGTTCTCCCGGGAGGACATTGTGGACTTTTTGAAGGAGCGAGGCGGCAGAGCGAGAAGCGCCGAGCTGACGGAGCACTTCAGGGCCGCGCTCCTGCCTCGGGAGCCCGGGAAGATGGCGGCGGCGAGGGAAGCGTTCAAGACCTGCGTGGACGGCGTCGCCTTCGTGAAAGCGGAAAACGGGGTTAAATATGTCTGCCTGAGGAAGAAGTACAGAGAGGCGAAAGTGGGGACGGGAGCGGGTCAAGCTTCTAGCGGCTTCGGAGGAGGAGGAGGAGGGGGAGGAGGAAACAGCGGAACGGCAGCGGAGAGATTACCGGGCTCAGGTTACGGAAGTGACGGCCAGGTGAGGGCTCGGTGCGATCCACCTGCCGCTTCGGCTCCGGAGTTTGTTTGGACGGTTGAGGAGGTGGACTGCGGCCAGATGGGTAACACGGGCAGTGTCTCCAAGAAGGGGGGGTCTAGATCGGGATCGGGATCGGGACCTGGGACTTGGACCGGGAGAGCACCTGAAATACCTGAAATCGCAGTGATCGAGGCGTCGCCTCTCCCAGCTGAGGCATCTGTGTTCGACCTGCCCGGGCCTGCGGAAACCGGTCATACCGGAGGGTTAGACTCCACTCCTCCCGGTCTCAGTCCTACAGACGCGCAGGTAGGACAGAGAGAGGCGGATCACGTGGTCTCTAATGGATCCCAGCACAGGGGGCCAGATTCAGATGGGGAGCAGTCTGATACGCCCAGCCTGTGTGGCAGCGATGACAACACCACCCCCACGAGCAGCCGCAGTCACTTCATCCAGGTCATGATGAACACCTCCCCCCAGGTGAGGCGAAGCATGGTCCTGCGCAGGTCACTCCACCTGTCCTCCAGGGGCGACAGTGACTCGGCCTCCCTGGTCTCCTCCAACCTGGATGAGGACAGGACCTCCATCGCTCTGGACCCCCTGGAACACCAATGGATGATGTGTGCTTCGGACGCCGAGTGGAGGGACCTCCAGCGCCTCCTCGGCAGCGAGCCCAGCCTGATCCTGAGGAAGGATTTCGTCACGGGCTTCACCTGCCTGCACTGGGCCGCAAAGCACGGCAAGCCCGAGCTCATAGCACTGATCAACAACTTTGCCAAGCAGCACCACATCCCCATCAGCGTTGACGTCCGATCCAACGCAGGCTACACCCCGTTGCACCTAGCAGCCATGCACAACCACATGGACGTGGTGAAGCTGCTGGTGGGGGCCTTCGATGCTGACGTGGAGATCAGGGACTACAATGGGAAGAAGGCCTGCCAGTACCTCACTGATGCAAGCATGGACATCCGGGACATCATAGGGGCTTATGAACAATCAGGAACAGAGACCCAGGGCTGTGAGGATGGGCACCGTTGGAGGTTCTCCAAGGTTCTCCAGTCTAACCTGAAGCCCCTCAGGCTGCTGAACCCCGCCGACTGCGACCATGCGGACGGGGAGGGCCAGCCCAGACAGAAACCCCTCAGGAGGAGGTCTTCCCTCAGCAGGATGAAGCCCAAACTGCAGCAGCTCCGATGGAGGGCCTCGCAGATCCTCCACAACACGACGCACAAAGATGGCGAAGAAGAACTGGAGGAGTCGTCCACGAAAGGCGCCTTTAGGTCCAGACCCAAGACACATTTCTTTGGGTGAGACCAACAGGCATACAGGACAAATCTTTATTGAGACTGGGCCAACAGAACAAGCAAGAAGCTGAGTTGGGATTCAGTATTATGAATTTTTTATTGTTTTTTGTGGGGAGGTGAATTATGAGCACTATCTGAAAGTGTTGTCATTACTTTTTTAATGGCAAACATATATTTTTTTTTTCCTCCTGAATAGCCAGAGAGATTGAACAAACAATTCCCCTAAATCTGCTGCTCGGCAGGCACGGCTGCACATCGTGTTACAGGATTGTCAGTCAGAGAAGAAGAGAACGTAATCATTTGTTGTCAGTCTGCCTCGATTCCTGCAGGCAAAATATTCCACGGGAACAAGGTCTTTTGGTGATTTTACATTTCCGACCTCAGAGGACCAGAAATATGTGGATTTCAGCAGTTTCACCATTTAGTTGTTCCACTTCTTCTTCTTTTTTTTTTTTTTTCTTTGGATATAAAGGGCTAAACTGGAAACTGGATCCACTCATTTGTCACAGCTCAGGACTGAAGTTTACAAATTGTTTACCTACTTTACAGGGATACTGTAAAAACACATTGTTACACGAGTACAGCTTTGACCATGGAAATATTTTGGTTTATGCAAAGTTTGAAATTAGCCAGGCCTGTGACGGAAAGCAAAAATTCTGTGGTTTGTCTTCTTTTGTTGTTTCTTTTTTTCCCGTTGGATCTCTCTTCTCTAAAAGCTGAGTGTCCAATGTTGCTTCTCAAATCCTCAGGACCACTGAAAAGATTTCTTTTTCAGCATCAGACTTTATTTGTTTTTTTTTATTTTTTATTATTATCAGAGTTTTCTAGCAAATTGAAAGCACACCCTTCTAATTTTCTACTATAACTTGCCATAGGAGCTAGGACGGTAACCTCCAGCATTTTACCGTACCATAATTCGAATTGCACTGCTGATGTTTGTTTGTCTAATGAAATAAAACATACATCGTCGCATTTCCACCATTTAATCAGTCTCACCAGCTTCTACATCTCCATCACAACTGTGAGAAGCAGCTGACCTCATCCAGCTGGGTTTTTAATGGGGAGGAGGGTGGGGGTCGTACCTTGTTAGACCTAGACCTGATCGCAGCGGTCCTGGTACTAACCCGATTTAAGAGCAATCCAATTTATTATGGAATTCAAGTCTGGCCATAAAAAAAAAAAAAAAAATCTGATGTCAAATGTGATTCAATAACTTGGTCAAATTAATAACAACATTGAGGACGCTCTGAAGAAAGTGGCAACATTACCATGGCAACAGAAGAAGGCACTCACAGCGTTGATCCATTCAATAAGATGATATGAATTTGGACATTTGATTGGAATAGAAACTATACACAGCACATTGCAGGATTAAGTTAACAACAGGGCACAGTGAAGAAATTAAAATATCTCAAACTAAGTAAAATCACATTTTTATCCAGGGCAACACAAACAGTGAAATCTTATTTCTGAAAGAAATCTTGTGTTGCATAACAGGCACTTGTCTATTTTTTTTTTTTTTTTGGCTTTTCCCCAGAGACATTGTAGACATTGTACATTTAAAAGGAAAGAAACAGTCATTTTGTAGTCGCACTTCCTTATCGTTACAGTCATAAATCATGGAAATCATGCCACTGTATTTCAAAAAATTTAAGCACCCACTGAATCACATTAACACAATATAGTGCAATTTCGCGTTGAACAACTACTTGGAAAACACACATCCAACATTTATTTAGATGGAGTAAGTCTTATCTATATATTGGCTTTTTTTTTAAATCATAAATATATAGATATATATATATGTATGTAAAGATTGTGCCAGAATATTAAAAACATCAGTGCAGTTAATTGTGGATGAAAACACTGTTAAGGCATTTTGGTTGTGCACGAGCTCAGACGGCGCTTATAAAATGTGATTAAACGTAAACATACATGATTATACAACATACCGAAGCGCTTCTACTAGAGTTAGTGTCTGTAGACGTTTAGTGAATTTGAATTAGTACTAAATAAATATTAAAACATAGATAAAATATAGAGATAACTTATAGTTCCCCATCTGTACCTGTTGATGAGATGAGACACGCACACCTCTCAAATGTTAAGACATCGGTGGAACAAAATGGATGAAGCGGTCCAGTGTCAGCGATGCCCGTCCCAAGTGCATCAGGCCTCCCGGAAGCCCGTGAGCTCGCAGCTCTTCTTCCACAGCTCGGCCTGAAGCTGGGAGTCGTAGGAGAGGTCGGAGGACTGCGTCTTCTGCCCGTTGTAAACGTAGCAGCCGCCCACCCCTTCCATCTCGGCGGCGGTCGCGATGTAGATGGCTGTGGACGCTCCTTCTGCTGGAGTCTGAGAGGGACAAACATCATGAAGAAGAAGAAGAAGAAGAAGAAGAAAAAAAAGGTGCGTCTGCTACCGTCTACTTGAACTCAATCTAGCAGTCATGTGGGCCTTAAATGAATCCGGTCCGCCTCATTCCAGACCGTGCTGGGCGTGTAGTCCCTTTGGATTTTTTTTTTAAATTTTTTTATTTTGAGTTGCACATTTAGATACTTTAGGCAAATAAGCAAGTTTCATTAAGATTACCTGAGCAGCAGAAAGGGGTCACCCAAAAGCTGCTAAAAGGACTCTGATAGGTCAGTCAATGGGGAGTTATTTGTCTGAAATGTTCTAAGTCAGAAAATGAGACTGCGCGTCATCTTGGTTTACTGTACCCTGAACAAAATCTTGGCCACTGGCTTCTTTATCGCCTGTGTGAGCGTCCAAAGGTTGTTATACAGAGCCGTGTCCACCATGCCGGGGTCCACGGCGTTGACGGTCACGGGAAAGCCCCCGGCGGTCAGCTGCTCCTGCAGGTAGTAGGTGAAGAGGACCAGACCCAGTTTGCTTTGAGAGTAGGCACCATGGGAGCTGTAGCAGACCCTGGGGATGGACGAGAGAAGGAGGTGGTGGTGGTGGTGGTGGGGGGACGTGAGAAGTTGTTGAGTTAATAAAAGTATTTTTGCACAGGTGATTTAAAAATCTTTTTAAAGAGAATTAGAGAGAGAGAGAGAGATCTGCTTTTTCTTAGAAGCATTAGTTGCTTAACAGGATTTTCCCATCTGTACCCTCGCTGCCACTTTGGGTTCAACTTCATTCCTGTGGATTTGAAATTCCAAGAGAGAGAGAGAAAGAGAATGCAGCGCCAGGGCTGAAATCCTGCCTGGGGTTGCTGGATTTGCTGCAGCTTCGCACATTCACACAGATTTGCATTTAATGTGTAATGTTTTTGTGGTAGCCAAAAAAAAAAAAAAAAGCAGCGTTGTGAATGAAAGCTGGCCAACACCACATTTCAAGGTTTCCTACCTCCTGTTCAGATCCTCCATGTCCATGACTCCCGCGTAATGCGTGGCCGAGGACATGTTGATGATTCTGGAGCAGCAGCCCGGTCGTGCTGACTTCTTCAGGACGTCTAAGAGCAGGTTGGTCAGGAGAAAGTGGCCTAGGTAGTTGAGAGCGAAGTGGAACTCGAAGCCGTCGACCGTCTGCGTCTCGGGATTGAGCATGGTCCCGGCTGCGGGCGTGCCGGAACCGCCGGGCAGAAGAGGAGAAGTCGCTCAGCACCGTATCGAAACTCTGTGAAAACAGCCGCACGCCTTATAAAGCCTTACCATTGTTGACCAGAACGTGGAGGGGAAGGCTTCTGGACCTGAACGCCTGAACGAACTGTCGCACTGATTTCAGCGAGGTCAGATCCACAAAGATGAACTCCACTGTGATGACAAAATGGTTTTTGGACACATTAAGCCTTTTTTTTTTTTTCCCCCCCATGCCTTTTCTGATAAAGTCGTACATTATCACACCCTTCCAAGTGTTTAGTTGATGCACTGACATCAGCGTGGCAGATCTTGAGCAGTTGTGTGAAGAATAAAATAAACTTGCTCCTTTCACTTTGACATGAATATTTTCCTTCGGAAATTCTTACCAAAAACAAAAAGTATATTTCTTCAGCTGTATGATTGGACTCGGTGACATTTTTTCCTCACTAATACACAAAAAAAAAAAAAAAAAAAAAAAAAAGTTTATGACGGATGTTTTGATGCTAAATATTTGGAGGCAAAAGTGTTTTTTCCAATAAATAAATAATGACCTGTGGAGGTCAAATGTTGAAAGCTGTTGTTATTCTCTACATTTGATCACTTTTTTTTTTTTTTTTTTTTTTTTTAAATTCAAAGCACAATTTGCACGCCCAGTTCTCCTGCTGTGTTGACGACAGGCCATTCTTTTACAGCGCACCCCCATTTTGCTTTAATCTGTGCCTAAATGAGTCAGTCGTTCGTTTCCTGGTTTTGGAAGTTTCTGGATTTGTCAGGTTTGAATTAATCGGTGACTCTAAAGTATAAACACAAGTTTGGCTGGTTGTTTCTCTCTGTAGGTCTTTATATGGATGGATGGAAGGAGGAGTGCTCTAAGTTTCCGATCTATTTAGTGACAAAAAAAAACGACAACAAAAAAAACAGGAAACTGTTTCCCGTCATTAATGCTTAATGGACTTGGATCTGATGTGCAATACGAATATGCAATCTACATTCAGACTGATCATTTCAGACCACAGAGAGAAAAGCGGGATTGAAAACAGACTGATAATTACCTTTCCCCTTGCATCCTTCCTCGTAAATCTTCCTGGCGGCCTCCCTGCCCTCGTCTCTCTCGTTCCCAGCTGGGAATGGAGGGGGGTGATGGAGATCAGACACACACACACACACACACAAAAAAAAAAATAAAATAAAAAAAATTGATGTGCAGCAGACAACCACTCCAGCCGTGCAACTAACCGCTTCCCTCCCCGACCTGAGTCGCCTCTCTTTTCACAGCGGCGTCATTAAATCATCACGATAAATCGCTCATCTAGAATCTACAAATCTGGAAAAGGCATCCAACATAAAAAGGATCACTGGAAACGTGAGCACGTTATCCGGCTCTTCTCACACACCCGCACATGTAGGAATTTGGAAATAAATGACTGCCCGCTTCCGTTATGACCTCTCTCATCCATTAATCCAAACCAAATACTCACAAAAGTGCTTAACTGTGCGGAGCAAAGCAGATTTTCCTCAATTATACTGCACAGCTGATCGTCATATGATGGTCATGTTTGCTTTATTTGTTTAGTTAGTCAGTTAAAGATGTGTGAGGCTGAAAGCAGGGTGGATGAACAGTAGCTGCCGATGTGATCGGACAGTAGCCTACCTATGATTACATGCATGCCAAGGCCTGCCAGGTGTCTCGCTGTCTCTAAACCCATTCCTCTGGTACCCCCCGTCACAATGGCAACCCTTCCGTTTTGCTTGGGCAAGACTGCGTGAAGGGGGAGAGAGCGCACCACGTGAGAACATTAAAACAAATCAGTTTAAATAAAAAAAAACAAAAAACAAAACTCATTGGAATTAAAACGATGTCCGAACATCAACCAGTCAGAGAAATGTTCAGAATAAAAGTCTTTACTTTCACTTTTTTTTTTTTTTTTAAACACATCATATGTGTTCCTGTAGAGTAATACATGTTTACTTTCCGTTATGCATCCTGGTAAAGAAGTGAAAGTGCAACAGACATGCCCCCTCCCCCCCAAAAAAAGCAGAGACAATTCACAACTATTGCTGTTACAATAACTGGCGGCAGATTTTTTCAATCCAATAGGAACATATCATGGACGATTCTTGCTGTTGTGTCGACGACAATAAACAACATTTTCTGTACAAGTTCGACATTTGAGAACACAACTCTGATGGAGGAACAACAATCTTCAGTCTTAGGTTGTTTTTTTTTTTTTGTACAAAAGCAAAATATATTAGAAAAAATATGTAGTGCTGATTTAGAGGCTTTTTTTTTTTCTTAAATTTCAGATTAACATCACTCCTATTTTTTTTTTTTTTTTTTTGTGGCTAATACAGAGAGCCTGAGTCAGAGTCTCAGGCAAGACTGGAAGCAATGGGAATAATTTAGCTTGCCTTTGTCCAAAGTAAAAACCCTAGAGTGTACTGAGAGGACAGTAAAACCTTCATGCGGCGGATGACTTGTCTGCTGGCTGAATTGTACGTTAATCTGAGCGAGCGGCGAGAAATGATATTCACGAGACGTCCCCCAACTATTACTTAGGTTTCCTACCGAGCTGCCGCACGTTCCCTGATGCTGAGCCATCTGGGGAAATCCTCCAATACTTTTTGAGATTTTTATAGTTTGGACCTAGTGTCATCTGCTAGCACACGTAAAAACGTGCGGCTGTGGTTGTGTTATAGATGGTACCCAGATTTCCTGTTCACGTATATTAAACAAGGCTTTAGCGCTTTAAAGCAGTTCAGAAGTCTGTTTTTTGAACTTTGGACAGGCGAGCCAGTTCTCCTGCTTCCAGTCTATGTTTACCTAACGTTTCCTGGCCGTGTTTCACTGACACAATCATCCAGATTGTAAAAATAGAGCGCGAGTTCCTTTGAACTTTACCCCACTCTTCAATGACTGGGTTACGCAACACCTCTTCTATAGAGATACAGGCCGAGACTCAAAATGGGGTTATTAAGGGACCAACTGAGGTGTCTGGATTTATTAATGCTTCAGTCATGCATATAGGTCTCACTCAATAGGCTGACTCATAGTACAGCATCCTTCCCAAACATTGTCCAAATCATCTTCACAGAGTTCTGCTTCGTAGTAGCTCCGCGAGTTCTCATACAAAAAGATTTGCTGATCTACCAGAGCCGGGGATATGCGGTTCCTCTTCCCACACAGGACGGTTCCAGAGGAACTGAACAGCCTGTGACAGGGTACGCTGGTGGCGGGAACGCACCAGTACTTCTGTAAGACCTTAGGCAGGGTGGGCAACAAGGTTGCGTGACTCGACCACCAGAGTAAAGGGTCTTCGTTCAGACCGAGAACCCTCTGTGACTTGTAGTTGCTCAGCTCCTCTACCACCTGGGCATGCAGCTCCTCCTGGCTCTGGTCTGCTTCGGACTGGCAAAATATGGCTGCCAGAGGGTTGTCTTGGGTGGCGCTGCAAGCTGAAGATCCTTGAAGCGGTGCCATTTTTTTGCTGGGCGGCTCCTGGGACAGCAAGGACAAATCATCAAGGCACGATTGGTCTGACATCTGCTTCTCAAGGATTGCCTTTGCTTCCTCAATGACGTTGCTCTCAACCTTGGAGCGTTCCTGAGCGGACAAGAAAGGCAGCTTCTTGTACCGGGGATCCAGGAACGTTGCAATGTTGAGGAATGTTGAGATCTCTTGCGATGGCGGCAAGTTTTGCAAATAAGTGGCTGACAGGACCTTGGAAACGACTTCTTTGGTCATGCTGATTTCTTTGACGTCACCTTCCTTGAACTTGAGGTTGGTGCTCAACAGCATATGAAGTATAGGCCTTACCATGCTAATGGTGGGGTACCTGCAAGAAGTGATCATGTTAGTCACGACTTTAAAAGGCTGGAGCACTTCAATCAGGCCCTCCAGTAAAGTCCAGTCTGAGCCATCAAAGCTGAAGTGATGGTTGCTGGAACTCTCCACAAGCGTCGCAGTCACAGCAGCTTGTTGGTCTTTTAGCCTTTGCAACATCGCTAACGTGGCCAACCAGGACATACCCTTGTCCGTGACAAGCTCACACTGAGCGAGGCCATGCTGTTTCTGTTTTTCCCTCAGCAGATACGCGGCGTGCTCTCTGAAATGGTGCACAAGTTTGCGACAGCACCCCAAGAAGCTGTCGACCCGCGGCAGCTGGAAGGCGTCGTCCACTGCGCGATTGATGGTGTGCCCGAAACAAGGCATTTCCACCGACAGCTCTAGGAGCGAGCAGGCTTTGACAATGTCTACCGAACCATTAGTGGTGGCGCCGCTGACCTTATGGGTTATCCCCCATTCGACGAACGTCTCGTACATCGCCCTGGTAATGTTCTCCGCCGTGTTTTCCTCTTGGACCTCAAACGTCTTGAGGCACTTGTTGGTCATGGAGAAACCGGCTGTGGCGTTGTAGTTGACTGAATGCATAGAGAGCGAGATGTACGTTCTGTTCTGGGTTTGACTCTGCCAGAGATCCGTAGTAACGCCACAGTTCATAACCCCAGTGAGCTCACTGAAGACTTTGTCCCGGGTACGGCAATACAGCTGAGGAACCAATTTAACGGCCAGTTCGCTTTTGCTGGGCGGGGAATACCCGGGGTCAATGGTACTCATTAGGGTCTTAAAGGTACACTCTTCAACTACAGAGACCGGGTAAAGCCCCTCACAGATGAAATTGATAATAGCTATTGTAAGATCATTGTGTCGTCTGTTTTCATAGTCAATGCTCTGCCTTAAGCCCGTGTCCTGGGACTGTTGCTGACCATGTTGACCCGAAGGCTCGGTCTTTATCCTGGAGAACGCCGTGGCGAACGCCTCGCGCATTTGATCTGTGTTGCTTTTCACGAACTCGCTGAACTCTACTGGATGGTTCTTTTCGAGGTGGTAGGACAGATTGGAGGTGTTGCCGGAGTAAGCGATCTGGCTCATGCACACGCGACAGTATATTCGCTTCCAGTGCAATATGCAGCCATCTGCATCTGTATCGAAGCCAAAGTATTTCCAGACTTTGCTCTTTGCTCGTGGGTGTGCGACCAGATTGAGACCAGAGCACGACGGTCCTGAACTTTTACCCTCCATCGGATCCTTCGGCGAGCGATCCACTTTGATGACTTCACCTAGAGCGCACCTAACAAGAACAGTGAAATAAACATTTGAGGATATTTGCAGGTAGGTGAAACCATCACAGCATTTGCAACCTGAAATAAGGAAGCTTGAACTTTTTTAGTCTGACGGCAGCTGAATCCTGCAAGGGGAGAAATAGTCCAATTAGTGTACCACATTTCCATGCACACAGAGTAGTAGTTGTTTTTTTTTTGTTTTTTTTTTCACAAACACTGGAATATGTCACAAACAATAAAGGAACCATATTAAGGTGGTCAACATCTGTGTTTTGTATATAAAGCCAGGTGATATGGGCTTTCGGACAGACCGCAGCAACGGCACCGCTGCGTTATTTTTCCGACGGCCACGGAAGGTTCGTTTCCGCAACGAGCCAAAGTGCACGCAGGCGCTGAAACTGGTTTTGGTTGCTGAGAACGACTAAAAAGGAAGCTCCCCGTAAATGGATGTCTTAAAGATACGGCCGCCTGTTCTCTTTTATGTCTAATTTCAGATAATCAAAACTTTAACCATTTAACCGATGCCACCGGCGCATTATTGCCAAATACAGAAAACTTTTTGTCTCAAGGATGCAGAAAAAGTGGCCCGTGACTTTTTCTTTTTAGGACATCTAATATTCCCTGTTTACATTGGCTCCCTATAATATCCAGAACAGGAGCCCTGCTGGGTTTCTCTCTGTTTGACAAAGTGATATCAAGTATTTCCTGTTTTAATTTATCTCACTGAATAAAAAAAATCAAAATGCAGTCCTTTTAATTCTTTTTCATGGTACCCGTGTAACAAGCGTTTCAGAAATCTCCTCACTAACCACTAAGTGACAGACATTCTTTGAAAGCTAATAAGATTATAACCCCCCCCCCCCCCCCCCTTTACCCTCTGGAGGAATAATCAGCTCTTTGTCTGACTACAATGCATTATTTCTCACTCTAGCATCACATGCTTGAAAACTAAATTCCAATTTGGTTCGCGGCTTCAAATCTTACAATCAAAGACTGTTTGCGCCGGTGTAGAGAACATGACAGAAAAACAGAGCAGCAGCTTTTTTTTTTTTGGTTCTTTTCTCACATTTTCATCAGATTACTTCATTTGAACAAAACTCTCAAACGGTCAATAAAGACCGAGCGACACTGACAAAGGAAAGATCAAAGTTGGGGAAGTAATCTCGCCTGTGACAGGAACTAGGCTGCAATTACCAAGGAAGTTGAGCAGGATGAAGAGGAAGCGCAGTGCACGTATCGAGTCCGTGAATTGATCTGAGGCCAATTTGAAATTGCTCGCATTTCTGGTGCATGCTAATGTGACACTAAGTCAATTCTTCTTCCTCTAAAACTATAACTAACCTGGAGAGGATGGGTGATTTATGCCTTTGGTAAATAGCGAGCGATGGATCGATCGAACCAGCTACCAGAGCGCTCCAAAAAAAGAACCGATTTCGGGTGCGGCCTAACATTTTTTACTCTGGAAAGTCCATCTCGTAAAACGTCTGTTCTGATTCAGAAATCAGAGAAAGAAGGAGGCATCCCAGTTGTCCAGTGTTGTCTGTAAATCCAGGGGGAGAATAATGACAGCCGATTAAGGCTGATTCAGTATTAGTAATTTAGCCTTAAAGGGGACACTTTGATGGGATGGAAACGAAAAAGAGCCAAAACGTACAACAGAAGCGCCTCTCTGAATTTGGAAAAAAATTTATTTGTGTCACCTGCTGGGGTTAATCCCCCCCCCCCCCCCAGAGTTATATTTGTTCTCGTTTCAGACTCGTGGAAACATTTGGGGGTTCCTTGATTTTTGCATAAATGTCAAATTTCATGCTGAGCGGGATCAGCTGTTTTGTCTTCCCAACAGAAAGTCCGGACCTGGGTTTTCCCAGACTCTAAGCACAGGTCTCCCTTTTATTCAGACAGGCAGGGGAAGCCTCGTCATTCAATTTAATTTTGTAATACTATATGGGCTGGTGTTCCTTTTAATTTACCATTACTGTCTATTTGACCAGCAGAAGTTCTCAATAGGAAACATTTCATCAATGAGGCATTTAAATATGCACATTAAGAGTCGATTAAACTTATTGATGAAGCTTTTTCATTCATTAACAAAGTCTGTCAATAATCAGGATATCTCACTGCTTCATGGTCTGGCACTGGGTAATAAGGTAAGAGGATCTTATCACAATCATCAAATGATGCTATCGTCACAGAAAATCTTATTTTGAATTGAATTATTCTAGTATATGCAAAATAATTTCATGTAAATCCGATCAAACGACACATTTACGAGCTGTGATTTGTGACTACAGTGTTTTGGCTAACAGGAGCAGCCAGGAAGCTCTTTCCACCAAACTCCGTTCAAAATATCGTCGATTTAACGTTCAGCTGCGCGTCTTTCAATTTTGCTTTGTCTCGCTTTCAGTGGCAAACAATTATTTGTAATTCCGCGTCAGTATAATCAGATTTACGCCGAACTGACCAGCATGATTAGAATATTAAAAAGCACTTTGAAGACAATTTTTTTCATTCGTCTGATGATGAGACAACAATATCAGAAATTGTCCTTTTCCTCTACGGAGTCCGTCACGCAGAAGAAATACGTCCTTAGTGCGGATGGAAATGTGACTGACCTGGCAACGCAAACGATTTGTTGAACATCTGATACAGAAGCACTTTGACTCCACACATGTAGAATCTAAGAAGAGGAACCAACACTTGCAGCAGCCACATCCTCCTGTGTCCCAGCGATCGGCTTCCCGGTTCCCAGCCCCTTCCCGTTGTCCGACACCGAAATGACTCCGGGTCGGATCCTGCGCGGGATAAATCCCAAATTCTCTAGTTCCGCCCCCGCCAAAAAGAAAAAAAAAGCGTCATAAAAGGTCACATAGTAAGGGAAAAGATTAAATGTTGAGACAAGGCGCCTTATTTTCTTTGACCTTGTTTTTCACCTCTTATTTCCAATGAATGTAATCAATCAGAGCCTTATGCTGAGGTTTATGCTGGAAAATATCTCCAGGGTAAAGCCACTAAACTCATTTGGCACGCCTTTTAACTCTGCACATGTTGTTATGTCACATGGGCCGATGATCCGGCGCGTGCCCCGACCATTTGCATTAATGCCAATTGGTCAGGGTATCCATGCTGAGCCCCGTCCATCACCAAAAAGGCTCTCCAACGGACATCAGAACTGGAACCATGGAGGAATGGTAACACTCCAAATGGTTCAGGAATGAGCTGCAAAAGCACAACAACCAGTAGAAGGTGTTGACTTTGACTCCAAATTCCCCAGATCCAGCACCCGTGAGACGTGCTATACAAACAAGTCTGATCCAGGAGGCCTCACCCAGACTTAAAGGATCTGCTGCCGGAGCCTGTACCTTGGCAGGTAAGGGGGCCACAGAAAAAGTGTTAGCTTTTGTGACTTCAACTGTTAAAATTACAAATAATTTAGAGCATAAAATGACTTTTATCTTAACCATTGCATCTGTACTCTAAAGTAACACCCCCCCCCCCCCGTAATAAAACGTGACAACACAGGCAGGAAGTCTGCTCTGTGACTTGCATGATTGATTTGGCTGCAGTTTTTACATCAGATGCCCTTCCTGTCGCAGCCCTCCCCATTTATCCGGGCTTGGGACCAGGCACAGGCCTACCACCGGTTTACCACTGAGCTACCTGGAGCCATATCCAGGAGTTTAGAAACCCTCTGATCCAAACCAAATCTGCTGCTAAAATATTGTTTCTTTTTAATGAACTTTTTAACTGTATTTGAATATGAAGGTCTAAATACTCCATTTCTGCCTCAGATGTCTGAGTCTTAAATACTGGAATCGGATAATAAAGTAACCTTTTTTTCATTTCTGAGTTATATAATGCATAAAGTTTCCCTGGTTACGCAATGACAAAAGTCTGCGTGAATCAATATCTGCTATTAAATCATTTGCCGTTGAATCATAGTTTCTGTTTAGGCTATATTCGACATAAAGGAGCATAACTACTACGTAATGAGCTTCTTTGAATTTTGAAGTCTAAAATGAAATGTGACTGATGGTGTCTTTGGTGGTCATCTTAGATATGACCTGTGGCAATACATAAGAAGTTCCCAGATTCCTGACTTCCTCGCATGATGAAGGCTGACAAATATAGATCCCTACGTTTCCATTTTCCCCATGTCATTTGTCACCTTGTCGCTGCACTTTGTACACTTTGCATCCACCACAATCGCTTTTCTGATGACCAAATACTACAAAATACAAAAATAATTCAGCAACCCATTAAACATCTAGAGGCACAGGATACGAGCGCTGGTACCATGACAATCCTTCCTAGTTCATAATGAGTTATTTACAGTGGCGGCTGGTGCTAAAAATTTTTTGGAGGGTGGCAAAAAATTACCTTGGCATACAGAGGGGTTGTAACGGTACACAGAATTCACGGTTCGGTATGAACTTGGTAGATTTAGTTTAGTTTCGTCCGTATTGTTTGTGTCCGCCATTTCGCTCAGCTAAAAAAGACCGGAAATGAATTTTCGAATCACATTAGATAAAAAAAACACACGACACTGATCGCGGATTCACTGCTGATGTTTCTTGGACGTATACGGGACGCACACAGCTGCGAAAAAAGGAGGGGGGGGGGGGGGAACTTAGGAAAACTGTGTACGTGACCTTTGACCCTCTAAACAAATGATCCTTGAGTTCCAGTTCTAATGCAATTCCCTCCAGGTCTTCCTCTTACGTATATTGCATTCAGAAGAGTGGGATGCACATGGGGTGATGCCATAGTGACTTTTGACCTTTTTTCAGACGAATGTCAGCCGTCTTGCATTCAGCACTGGATTAGTGATTCAAACACGTCTGTTTTCTTTGGGCTTGTCGCGTGCGGCTGAATGGGAAGTCAAAACACCGCGCCGCATTGCAGCAACTATTCAACCATCTCCTCAGGGGATGGCGAGGTACACAATGCATTCCACCAGGAATCTGCGCCGGCATGCACGCTGTTGGTCAACAGCGACTTGTCGCGGCGAGTTGACGAAGCCGCGGCAACAGCTGAGCCGGATTCCAACGCGGCATCACCGTTTGTTTGTTTGTTTGTTTTTTTCTATTTCATACAAGTTTAAAGGAATTCGATCAGGAATTCGAATTCAGTGGTGAAGCAAAGGAGAAATCAACACAATGACGAGCAAATCAAATCAATGTGATTGTATTAAGGAAACAAATGGGATGCTTTTTCCTCTGCAGCAATGACAACATGACAAATATTTTCCCCGCCACTAACTGCTCAAGTTGGTTTTAAACTAATGTCTTTTTTTTTTTTAGGATTAAGAATATTATTATGCAATATATCTGATGCAAGGACCCTGTCTCAGACTGACACACCCAGACTTCCTTTAAAAGACAGGGTTCAGGACTGATACCCTGGTACACAACCACATCTACTGCTCCTGCAGCTGGTTCTTAGTTTATCTTAAGAGAGGACTGTGGTCATCATGCAGTCTAGTTTAAGGATCGCTCTATTCCTGCTGCTGGTTATTGGAACTGTAACAGTAAGAGGTAAGATGAGTGTCAATTGCGGTTAAAAAGTTCTCATAGCGCGGTTGACTTCAGACCAATGAACCTTTTTAAGGTGCAGCCTGAAAAGGTGATCTGGTGAACGACGGAACAATCAAAAACATTATTTACAAATATATCTCTATATTTCCTAGATTTGTAAAACAACAACAACAAAAACAACAAAAAAGAAGCAATCAGGCCGATAGTTTGGAGTCTTCGTCCTTATCTATCAAAATCGGAGGATCTCTGACATCGCAGCGGTTTGTGAGCTGTGTTGATAATTAGGCAGCAATTAGGGCAAATCGCCAAATCATCTCCGGTTGTTACGTCAGCGTGTACTGATAGCAGGGGCGAGCGCTGCATGAATGTGTGTAATTGGTTTGAACAATGAAATGCATTATTGTGTATATTTTCTAACTATGATAGTATCATCTACGCACAAAGAAGTGCTGTCCAGATAAGATCCAGGGACTCAGCTTCCCACCAAGTTGAGGCAGCTGGAGACTTTTAGACCTTTAGACTTTATTACAGGCACTGCACAGCTTTGGTTGACAAGACAGTTGAAATTTTTTTTTTTTTTTTGCAAATCTATGGAAATAGCTTCGTAACAAAATGTAATCAACTGAATTAAATGATATCCTGTTTAAAGATGAAGTTTATTTATTAATCCATTCATTATGCGAATTATGTGAGTAGTAAGAAGAGGATTAAAAAAATCGATCACTAAAGCTTTGATAGAGCATTTTGAACTGAAGCCGTTCTGTTAACTTATCTGAACTACAAGACCAAACCTGCAGCAACATGTTCTAGTGTGCACAGTATGGTACGTAAATGTATTTATCTTGTTGACATGACACTTAGCATCGACTTATCATCGACTTGTCCATGTCCAGGGTGTACCCCGTCCTCGCCCTAAGTGAGCTGGGATTGGCTCCAGCTTCCCCCACAAACCCCAAAACGGATAAGCGGTAGAAGATGAATGAAGGAATCTCACAACACAGCTCGCCCCCGGCTGGGTTTATCGCAATATATATATTTCGCAATAGGCTTTTCTATTAGAAACAACTCTAATGGCATTCACAGCTTCTAAAATTATCAGTCAGTGTTGCCATACCAACGTTGTACGACCCCCTTCAGCATCCAAACATCCATATTGTTTGGTTTGTTGTAGGAAAATAGCAATAGTTATAGATCGAGGGGAAATTGACCACACTTAAAAAGATCAGTCAAGTGAGATATTCTAACTCTTGCAGGTTCAGTTGTCGGCACAGTTGATAAATTGATATGGATTTTGATGCATTTACATGTTTTCCCTGTGCAGGATCTGACCCGTCTGACAGCAGTAAGGACCATGGTAAGTTAGGGTGTATGCCCGACTCATTCATTGGCTACATGCTGATGAGATAACTGAATATGAGAAAAGCCGGATCAGACTTAAATATAATTTTGTCAAATGCAGAATCTGAAAACAAAAATGTGGATGAAAACAAGGTTGTTTGCACTCTCCATTAAGACCCACAGGTCTTAATGGAGAGTCTCCCCACATTTAGAATCAAGACAACCTCAGCTAATTATGTAATTTACACATTAGACTTCTGTCCACTATAATTAGACCTATGAAGCTCACAATACATTGAATTTTTCCTTATTTTATAGCGAAGTTCGCTATAATAACGGTAATAAATGTGCAAACTGGGTTAGTTTCATTTAACTATCTGAGCAGTAATTATAGCTTATATGCGATACCAGAATTGCGAGCTATTCAAAATGGACGTGGTCTCTGATTAAACTAAATGTCAACCACTGTTTAGTAAGAGTTCATTTTCTAGTATATGGAGCAAAAACTGTTTTAAGAGGATGTGATTTTTACGGGCATTTACGCTTCCATGGGCTTAACTGAATTAAATGCAGCGCCCAGACGTACACCGTCCTGTTGAGAGAAACTCCTCGAGTACCTGAATTGCTCGTGTGATGTGGAGTGCTTGTGAAATGAACAAGTTTCAGACATTAACAGGTCTTACCGTGCCTTTGAGACCGATGGGTTTGCTGATACCGCCCACGTCTCTCTGCTCACAGATTCCCATCATGCACCAGCTGTTAACAGACCAAAGAGCTCGAGAGGTGAGTGTGCAAATTCCAATTAGTTTCATCTTATTTATCATTTCCCAAACAGTGTCGGAGAGGCAATTTAATGACGCTGCAGAATGACTTAAAGTCACCAGTTAGTTCAAACTTATTTTCCTCTAGCTTGCAATACAAATACATGATTGCATTAGTTGTTTCGCCTGAACATTTTGTAATTGTTTCTTATTCCTTCCTTGAACAGGAGCTGGCTTGTTTGATTTTCTTCGTGGCGACAGTGGCAACAGTGAGTGGACATCAATATTTAGCTCTCACGAGTTCTCGGATCTGTTGTGTTACGCTTTAGAGCAAGTTACAGATCAGATTTTCCAGGTTACTTTAGTATTTCTTGCTATTTCAAAGTTTTGGTATACTAGATAGAAACTTTGGCATTGCTGATAAGAATACATTTATTTTGTATTCCACCTTTTTATTCGCTTATTCAAGACCATTTCATTCACAATCATTTTAATATATTTACCAGTTTCATTTAGTTTTTCCTTTTCTT
This sequence comes from Remorina albescens, assembly GCA_034769265.1. Taxonomy (NCBI): domain Eukaryota; kingdom Metazoa; phylum Chordata; class Actinopteri; order Carangiformes; family Echeneidae; genus Remorina; species Remorina albescens. Next base: position 11,190,056 of record CM068496.1, on the reverse strand, counting down.
CACAGAAAAAAAAAAAAAAAAAAAGGAAGTGCTCAGATTACTGAAGTAAGAGTAGCAATAACAATGTAATTGGACTCCAATACAGTTCAAATGAGGTATTACATGGCGTTTTCCAATCACTAATAATTATATTTTGATGCAGGCTGAAAATGATTGTGACTGTGTCAAGCAAGCAAGCACTATACATCTGGCCTATAGTGGATAGTAGTAGTAGTAGTATTAATATGTATATAAGCAAAAGGCATTCATTGAGGCCTTCTAACCTTGTGGTTATCCATCCTCATCTTCCAGGAGGACCCTCCTTCAAACCCAAACCAACAAAACCCACTGGAGGAGGTGAGTCTACAAACATCACTCAAATGTATTGTGATTTTGAAAAGTTGGGGGGGGGAGGAAAACTTACACATTCTGCCTTTTTAGATGACCGTGGACTGAACCTGGGAGATGCCCTCAGTGAGTTTTACTTGCAGTAACGGTTCTCATGAATGTGGCCTCAAGCAGCAGCGGGAGAGTGTGGCCGGCGAGCAAAGCGAATCCCCGCCCCCTCAAGGGCTGGTGGAGACCTAACACAGAGTTTAAAGAGAGGGAAAGCTGGACTCAGATTGGATGTGAACAGTTAAAGAAGATTACTTGATTTTATTTGATTGGTTTGACACATTTTAAAAGTCGTTTCAGTGGAACTATGGGCTGCATTCTGCCAATTATTACACATACAATTCTATATATGTGTGTGTTTTTCAATGTGAATGCCTTGTCTATCTGCTGATATATTATTTCTGTTGATCAATAGGTCCCAAACCATCCAAGGCTGCTGGATCAGGTGAGACCACACAGCCTCAGTCATTTCTTGATTTCCTGACTGGTGACAAGTGAAAGTACTCTTTGACCGGCTTCAGCACTGATAGGATGAGCAGCATCCTCCTCAAACATAAAATATTCCGTCATCTAGTCTAGTATGAAGATGATTCACCGTCTTCATCTTCAAACTCAAATCCAATATGGAAAAATCAGCATGGAATAGAATTTTAAGAATTGCCCTTTCATTCGTCACCTGTATTTAGGTACTGAGAGACTTACGATTTTTTAAAAGTTATATAATTTGAAATGTTTAATTCCCAGATGGCTTTGGATTCGATCTGGAGGATGCTCTGCGTCCAGGTACTGTAAAACAGTCAAACTCTCTGATCATGAAATTAGAATTTGAATAGAAAGTTGCAAAAGCAATACGATTTTTTGAAATTTAATCTTTTTTCACCTTTGTTTAAACTTTGAACATTGTTTTCAAATGTCCCTGCATAACTTGGAATCCATTCGCTCCCTTTGTTTTTTACTGAGCGACTTGTCTCACTTCAGACGGAACAAATTTCAGACAGCAATTCTAGTTTTAGGATTCAAAATCTTCTCGTGCACGTGTTTCATAATGTTTTGCCATGAATGTTGTCTCTGGGTTAAAAGTGGTCAACCTTCTGTATTCTTTGTTTATCTGAGTAAATCTGAATTAAAGTAAATATTAAATATAAATATTAATAAAGTAGGTAAAATAAAAATAAGTCAAAATTTACTAATGCACTACACTAATAGTTAAACATTTGTTGAATTAGCGCTGAACCTCCATCAACAAAGTGCCAACTTTAAATTAGGACAAAGCTAAACACATATACTCTTACCCTCACAGTGTTATGTACTAAACTACAGAAGTTCATCATGTGGCTGCCACTCTCAACAAAATATAAAAGACTACTATGAAGACACCAACTAAAATTCTACCAGTGCTGCAGCCACTGAATTTGCTTATGACAAGCTCAATTTTTTATTTTAATGTTGTGGAAAATCTAATTCTGGCATCGTGCAATGTGGTTGGGTCAATGACACACTTAGAGCTAAAATAGACAAACTCCTTTTTGTTTGTGGGCACAGTCTGGCTAAAAAGCAAGTCTGGGTAAATTCAATTTTGCACTCTGAATGATGCTTTCTAAGCATATGACTCAAACTTTAAGTTATCTTAAGTTATGTTAGGAGGGAAATGTTTGTTCAAAACCATTAGATTGACTTAATTTAAAATGACAGATTGCCTTATCTTAAATTATCAACTAAAATCATTTCAATTTGACAAACTGAAGTTGCTGTTAAAGTTCTAGATCTTAAATTATATTTACTAATCCCATCAACTACAAACTTTAGAGGGCTAAAAATTCCCACTTGTCCACATGTTCTGAAAAAGATAAGCCAGGCCTCTGTTTATGGGAAAGTGCTGGAAATTCAAAATCTTGTGAACTATAATTACTCCAGTATGACCATGGAGATTCTTCCTCTGGTTGGATTTCTGGAGATTTTTCCATGGGGATGTTTCAGCCTTGTGGTTACTGAAGAAGCAGCCTTAGCTTATTCACACGCACTGCACAGATGCTGTTTGTACAGCGATGACTGTGTGACAAATGCATTGTATGGACAGTTCTTAACAGCAGGTGGGGTCGGTCAAAAGGGCTTCAGTGACAATAAAGAAGCAGATTGAAAATCCTCAGTTTGTGGTTTCTGTAATTTAACCTTTCCATTACACTGGCAGTCTTTCTCCTCTCTTAAAATGGTTCATATAGGACTTTCAGAAGCAGAGCAAGTTATCAGAGTTTCACTACAAAAACTTGACAACATCCACTGGAACTGTTAACACATGTCATGAAGCCAGGTTTCAGCGTTTCATTGTTGGCTGAACATTGCCACCAAGTGGTAATTTAAGGTTTTGCAAATCTTGAAATGTGCACCAAGATTGTTTTTCATGTCTGGATTCCTTGGTTTCAACTATTTTCGTAATTAATTATTTAGTTCATAATCATTTTTAGAATCATCCTTTAGCTAGTTCTCCAAATATCACTCAATATTCAGTAAACACAGAAATTAAATCAGCTGCAGCTTTCCTTTTACTTGTTACTAAACTGTTGTTGCCATCTAATTGTGGAGCCTGTTGACTCCACGCACAAACAGGAATTTTCTGATTTAATTATGAATTTTGTATCTGACTCATAGTGTAAATTATGACTGACATAGGCGGATGTTGTTGTTGTTTCTCTAGCTGTGAAGCCCACCGATCCATCCAGTGGAGGAGGTGAGTCATGATTGATGTAACAATATCATTTGACAGCGCTTTTCTGTTGAATTTCCAACCAAACATGTAGCCACGCGAAGACCAAAAATAACGGCCAGTTCCAAACGCTCCCCTCAGATTGTCAGGGAAATCTGGTCCGTAAACTGGGCACGGTCATTGACAACCAACATCAGCAGCTCCGCCTGCTGATGCAACTGTTGGCTCAGTCATCTGGATCACCCTTCAATCGGAGGTTTAAGTGAGAATTGTAGGATCCCAAGGTGAGTGTGACACACATTTACAACAATACGCAATCTCTGTTCATTTTAACTGATTGAATTTTGCCTGCGTCTTTAGACATGGAGAGGAGGGGTCAACAGCTGGCACCAGCCGAATTCATCTTTTTAATCCTTTTCCTGGTCAATGAAACATTTATTCAATTGCTGGTGCTCCATGTGTAATGAGGCCCTAATGGACAACCTGTTTAAAAACTATTTTGGCAAATTCATAAAGATTATCATGAACTCTTGTGATATTTTATTTGTGCAAAATCTTAGAATAAATCATAGTATCACTATTGTGTACTGATCATTTCCTGTTAATTGTACTCTTACAAATATCAAAATAACTGAAATGCTCTGATGTTCACATCAAAATAAAGGCGAAAGACATCATTTCAAGCAATGCTTTGACCACTGTAGACCCCTTTTAGCCTTTTGCCACAATCTGAAAAATGACAGAATCCATAATTACCACATATATACGTTTCCCCCTTTAAAATCTGGTTAGGACCCATCTTCAAGAGCTATCACATTCAGTTTCTAGATAACAATATCATCACCACAGTGCACGTATTGTTTCTATTTAATCATTATTTAAATGGCTCGACTCTTTCTATTTGGATATTTAATTCATTTTATTAAATTTCAACAATTCGATCGGTGTTTGTTATGTGCTTGTTTCCCTTCTTAAGTCTCCTTCACATCTATCCTGGTATTTTTCCAAAAATGTGATTTTGTCAATGATTATTATAATTATCATTATTATTTGACCAAAACCATTGATTGTTTTGGTTGACAGCTGCTATGAAGGAATTCTTCTTGCACTTGAATGTTTCTTAAATCCTTTTAAAAAATTTATATTAAAGTAATTGTCCTTGCATTCAAGTCTATTTTAAATCGCAGCAGACGATAAATCAAATTGAATGCATGAAACATACACTAGGAGGCACACAAGGCTTATATTGATGCTGTTATTTCTAGGGTTGTGCCAGTTGGGTGGAAGTAAACACCATTTCCTGTGAATGTTTGTCTGTTTGTTTATTTAATGTTTCGACTGAAGTTAATCGAATAATCCATTCAGCTCGCTCAAATCCATCCACGAGCCCATCGCACATCACCGAGGCCACCTCGTCTCGATGCCTCCCCCTCTCTACAGCGATTTATGAATATAATCTCTTCCAATAATCCGAATGAAAATGGAAAACTAAATTCAAAACGGAGCCGAAATGAAGATCCGAATAAGACGAACTCGTGTGTGCCCTCGAAAGAAGTTTTAGAAACGTTTTTTTTTTTTTTTGCTTTCGGCAAGCAGGAAAAACGTTAAATTGTACAATTTGTTAAAGGAATTCAGCGTCGCCGCACCGAAAACACGCATCGTCATATACACACACACACACATATATATTTATATATGTATATAAGCGCGAAGCAAACCGGAATGCGCGACTCAGAAAGTCGTACTTTTATTATTATTTTTTTATTTTTCCTTTTTTTTTTAATATATATATGAATATGTAACGCCCCTTAGAGGCGGCCACACCTTGTCTGTTCTTCAGTGGTGAAGTTGAGTCATGAACTGAAATGGGACACCAGTCGGGACCAGAAAGCTCCGTCTGCAAGTACTTGCTAGTTAGCTGTTAGCTTAAAAAAAAGAAAAACAAAACTAGCAAAAAAAAAAAATAAATTCAACACTTACCGAGAGAGACGTCAACATGAAGTTTTGCTTGAAGGTCGTTTTGCTTCTCTTTGTCGTGTCGGGCACGTTGACGGACGAAGGTGAGTTAAAAAAAAAAAAAACAGCAGCAATCAAAAACTTCGAGTTGTTGTTAGCACAAAAGTTGGTCAGGCGTTAGCATGGAGAGCTAAAGCTAATCTTTAAACTCAATTTGGATTATGTTTGGCTAGCGGCCGGAACGGCTGGGCTATTTTGTGTTTGCTTGTTTTGTGTGATAGTTTTGTGTTCTTTCCTGCTGAGGTGTGAAGTGGACACTTCACCCACAGAGTTAAACGTCTAGCTTTAAAAAGAAGGGGGGGGGGACATGCTGTCCTCGGAGTAATGAGCCCCCTGAAACACGTTTTATTTGACTTTTAAAGTCGGAACACCCCCAGGCTTAAGTCAGGCTTAATCCAGTCTTCATTCAGCTTTATGACTGAGGTTAATGGAGATGTTTGGAGTCATACAGGGTCATCACTGCCAGCGCTCTAATGGAAATACTTATTTATGTAATGCACGATGCGGATAAAATGCAGATTAAAAAAAACCCACCAAGTTCCCGGATATTAAAATAGTCCAGATATAATCTATTTTACTATCCTTTGTGTACTACATCTGCTTCCTGTAGGGAGGTGGAGAGCAGGATGAGAGCAATGTTTGGTTCAAGAAGGTCACTCCAAATCATTTAACCACGTTCATACATCTATTATTATAGCTCTGAGCACACAAGATATTATTATTTACATTATTAATTATGTTTGAGTGGCCATGTGCCTGCTGTTCTGAACAGTCGGCCACTCCCCAGTTCTGCCCTTAAAGGTGATGTGGAGAAAAACAAGTTGCTTAATATTCCGGACGCGTTGTCTTGATTTTTGTGAAAAGATGAAGACACCCTGAAATTATCTAAACAATCAGGTATGTGCTGATTTGGCCCAGTCTTACATGGCCAGCTCCAACAGCTGCCAACAGTGGAAAAATGTTCACCCTAACAGACCTTCGAGATGATGTTGCATCAGTGCTGTGTTCACAACATCTTTCTGCTGCTTCTAGGCCAAATGATTGAGCCCACTAAGGTCTGATTTGAATAAATATAAAATAGATGATGTAAGGCGAAGGTTTGCTGGAGGAACTAGAGCAAAGTCACCTCTATTATTCAGTTAGGGGGACTGAAGTTAAAACCTGGTGATTATATTTAAACTGTCTATATTAATGATGATTTTTCTGTTCTCAACACCTGAGAAAAGCAAGTAATCAAAAAAACTCTCACTTTTGGAGCACCTTTCCATTTGGTTTAGTCTAACCCATCGCTGATTGTTTGCATGGGCTGTCAATCACAGGAATCAACCTATGCAGGAGTCGAGTTGGACTGTTTCTAAAGATGGGAGGAAACGCGCCACTTTTTTTTTTTTTTTTTTTTTTTTTTGGCTGAGCTCCGACTCCAGCCAAAGTTTGAGTTGGGTAAAAATAGGATAGTACTGTTGCTGAAATACCAAGTCAGCTCCTATATGTGTCATGCGTTGACTGTGAGACTCACGCATATGGCACTTTTCACACACTCGCGCCGCACGTCCATTTTCTCAAGCAGTGTACAAAACCCTGCCTCGACGCAACTGGCTCAGGCAACTCTGAGCTCAGCACGTCAGGTTAGCTCAGACTGTTTCACAGCTTTAGCAGGGTCGGATGAGATTAAAAACATTTAATGTGCCGTTATCCCAAATCAAGAGATTTATTTTAAATCCAGTTAACTTCGTAAGGATCAGCGTCACTCGTCCGTTAGCGTGTTCCTCAGTTGGATTGTTTTCGCTTGTATCTTTTTTTGGATGCAATTGCTCTGGTTTCTCCTGTGGGGCTTTTTATTCTGAAGTTGTTCACTTTTTATGTTACAGCCTCCTGGGCAAAAAGCGCTGGAATGTGCTCTTCTGTAGAAACCGCTCCCCCAGCTTCAGCAGTGACTCATACTTGAAAGCTGCACTGAATCATTGTGGCCATAGCAACGAGCGAATACACTGTTTCACTCCGTGCAACACCCACAACACTGAACACATGTGTTTCCACTATGTGGGGAAACACAGAGTGCCGTGTGGCTGCGCAGTCAGGGGGTAGTTAGTGTAAAGCAAATAAACACAAATAAACAAATGTGGCAGCTGAAAACTGTTGGGATTTATTGAACAAAAAAAAAAAAAAGCACTGTCATTTACTGTTTATCAGTTGTCTGTCTAATACTTGTTGTAATGATGTTCTTTGTGTCTTTTTTTACACAGGCTTTGATCTGTTTGATGCCCTCGACCCAGGTGAGTAACCCTCTGTAATAGGACACTTATGTGATTTTGACTTTACACTTGGCTATATTTTGGTTATATGTACAGACCAGATCTGCCTGACTTCGGGTCCCCTTTGGATCAGTTCTGTGTTTAGAAAAGTCATTCATGTGCATTGTTTATTGTAAACCTTAAATCCAGAGCTCAAAAATTCCCACAGTGGACCAGGAAAGGTATTTGCTTAAACGTTACATCTTAAGGTAACCTTCTCAAAGGGAGGTAGCTAAAAATATTGATGTCCTACCAGATACTAACACATTTCTATTTATTTTCTTTAAGACCCAACGTCGGCCCCCAAGGAGCCGCCAAAGGCCCCCGAGCAGCCGAAGGCCCCAGAGAAGCCAAAAACTGATGGTACGTCCCTTTCCTGTTTGAAAATAATAGTTAGGGTCAGTCCGCTCTCACTCATTCAGAAAGGTACAGCAGCAATGGACACAGTGGAGTCCCCCCTCCCCCTATTGAGTGTCCAATCCCTAAAAAAAGACACCCACACACATGCATACATATATATATATATATATATATATATATATATATAAATATATAGACAGATACAGTCGGTATGCTATGCTATTTATATTATTAATTATTTTGATGTACATAGAGCTGATATTTGCACAAGAAAATTTGATAATGCAATCCAAACATGCATTGTACCGTACATTTGCAACAAATAAACATATTATTCGTCACAAAATTACACATGCAGCTGTGCGTATCTCCCTTGTTAGCTGACAAGCAGCATGAGAAACCAAGATAAATTCACACACTACTACATCGATAACATTTTTCAAGAGAAGAAATAACATCTGGCATGCTGAAAATAACAAACTTTTATTACAGCAGGCAAAGATGAGTTTGTTACAAACTTGCGCTCAATGTGTTGTGTCTAACAAAGACCAGCCTTATGCACAAATACAAAAACACCACTAATGATTTGGCTTTAGGTTTAGTTTTGTTTTTTATTAAGGCTTCCTTGATTGAATAATTGCTTCATGATTCTTAAGTGACAAGTATCTATGTGAAGGAATAGTTCAATTTTTACTGGTTTTCAAAGGGAAAGATGAGAATGCAGTCTGCATGCTCAGTACAAAACTGTAGTCGGGATGTGGTTGGCCTTCCTAACCGCAGAGAATCATTTGCGTGCCATCAAGGCAGAGCACGGCATGTGGCGTTTCCCCAGATAATACAGAAGTGGAAGCAGTAGCTATGGTGTTTTGCTCTAAGATGGGCTTTTTTTTGGGGGGGGTCTGAGTTCATGTGAGTTGAAAGTGATTTATCGTGTATGTTCAAGATCAGGAGTAAGTTCAGGTTACAGGACTTTACAGGAGCAGAGCAGCTAGAGAGAGTGAGGGAAGTGTTGTTGCTGACCAACGCTGCCAGTTAACTAGTTAGATAGTTATTAGCTAGGAGTCCAGCTATGACTCTTTAACTGCAGTGCATCTGTACTTTTACGCGGTTTGTCAGTAAATAAACGGCATGACTCCTGTACTTCCTCTCACTCCCCTGAGCCACAGCTACAGTCCTGATGATGAGTCAGGGAAGGCTGGAAAACGAAGGACTCTCCCCTGCATTGTCACAGGGGTGTGTCATTGTCAGTTGATAGTAAATATTTCGAAGGTTCCCATAGATACACTCCCCCCCTATGTTGGACATTTGATATGTAAAGTGTCAGTTTAAAGGAATGGTCCTAAAAGTCACCACATGCCAAGCAACCAAATTAACAATGGGGGATTTTTACATGTAAGGGCAAGGGGGGGGGGGGTTCAAGTGAATAGTGTCAAGCATTGTTTGCATTTTATGACACATGTTATTGTGGCAACCATAGAGGATGTGGAATGAATATGCAATAAGTGTAAAATAGCATATTTAAAAAAAGGAAGAACATTGTGGCCAGCCACCAAAAGTAAGTCACTGCCCAGACACAATCAGAGCTAACATGTGAGTCATATGTTGTGAAATTCGATTAAGTTCCCTGCCAACAGCTCTGCAACACTTCTTTGAACCAAATACAAGCTAAAATGCAGAAGCTTAGCAGGCACAATGTTTAGCATGGTCACCCTCTTGGCTCAGTGCTGCAGAGGTGAAACACCATCGCATCATAACGAAAAGGTTCTGGGGCGGCGTTTTCTCTCTGTGCCATGGTTAGGTTAATAAGTGACTGTAATGAAGTATGTGCAGCACATCAATTCGTCATCATCTTGGGGAGCCTGTTTAAATGGACCACATGTTGCTAGACTTATTATCTAGCAGCAGAGTCATAACTCCGTGTTTCATCTGATCATTTCCTGCATTTCATATTAATCTCATGTTAAAATTGAAGCCCTACTGGAAACTTAATATTCAGGAAAAGAGGATATATTCAGTATGTATCGACCAAATGTCATGGCTGTTCATGCACTTCTAGTTTTGGACCAAAATGGTGATGCCATGATTAAGGACGCTGAAACGTACTTGCTGCACAGTTTACACTATAAAAAGATTGAAAGAGGGAAAATAAACATTTATCTGAATGCACTTTGTAATAAATAAGTTCGCTTTTAGATATGTATATATGATAGCTATAGAATCTATTGCAAGTTCAGCATCAAACCTCATTCCTTTTACTCCCTTATATCTGACTCCATAGGTGTAAAAAAAGGCTTCCTTACTTTTACTGAAGTTGCTCCTTTGTATCGTCTCCTTATGCTACAAACTCTTTGTGGCCTGCCCTGAAAGCGAAGTGCTGCTCAGATGGTGTAGTTTAACGTCTTGTGTTATCGAGACAGTCATTGCTGAAGTGACAACCGAAACTTATAAACAGAAACTTTTACAGTAGGAACATTTTTGTGGAGATGAAAGTTTACTGGATAAACCTACGTGGATGTTAGTAAATGGCTGCTTAGTTTCAGAGTTCTTGGGGCTTAATAATTTCCCTGTGCCCAATGGCGTTACACAGGAAACAACCATAGCTGATCAGACAGGTTTAAAGCAGGTTTTAACAGGGCTTTGTAATCACCAATTTCACCCACACAGATTAAGCTTGTGCATTTTTCTTAACTGTTTCACTAATCAAACTGCTTTCTTGGCATGAAGCCGAAAAATAAAACTTCATGAAAAAGAAAATTAAAGTAGACCGTTTGACTGAGAGTCCTGCATTGGGATTGATGGTGTGTTTGTGTGTACCATGATACGGATGTTTCAAACATGACTGCTAGTTATAAATATGTTTTCTTGTCCTTGACAAGTTCTGGAGATTGATAGGCTGGTTCAAGGTTTCCTTCTAGGTGTGGGCTTCCGGGCTTTCTAGCTCTATGTGCTGAGATTTATGGGCGCGCTCTCTCTGATGTAGCCGAACCAATCCATGAGTGTTTGTGTGCTTGTATATTACAGGTGGCTTCGGATTTGACCTGGGGGATGCAGTGGAGCCAGGTAAAACTGAGACTGAAGCCGATACTGTATGAAGAGAGTTCAGAATGGGGTCTGAAAAACCCTAAAGTATATATTAAACTTCCTCTCTTTAATTCACTCACCTGAGCAGTTGTAGCCCATAAAAAAAAAAAAAAAATTGGTTCAATTGAATGAAAATAGTGTTCAGACACTGATCACAAGTATCTGTAAAGTATATCAAAGGCCAAAATAGACTACTTTATGTGATCTCACTATAGAAAGTGGCCAGTATTGATGATTTGTATAATTAATGAAGGCAAAGCCAGTTTTTGTTTTCATACATGTGTGATGATATGAAGATGATATGTTTCCAAGATAAAGATGTTCTTTATCTTTGGCTGCATTAATATTTTTTTCATCAGATGCGCCACCAACCAAGAAACCCAAGAAACCAAGTTCCGGAGATTTCGGTAGGTTGATTTAATTATTTCCCCCTAGACCTCCGGTGTTTTCTAGCTATGTGATCTCTTCTCTTACTGGGTCGATATTTATCTGCCTTTGTGTTTCAGATGGCTTTGACCTTGGGGATGCTCTTAAACCAGGTAAAGCTCTCTGAATAGACTGAAACTTTTCTAATGTTTCAAAGTATACTTCATTTTATATCTGTGCAACTGTCCAGCAGTTGCCGTCGTAGCTGTAACTAGGCATGTCATGTTTTAGATTTCATCACGTGGTGAGACGGAATAAATAATAACAGTAAAGCAGCAAGCATCTTTTACTGTTACTGTTAAAGTCTTTTATGCAACTATATTTAACTAGATATAATTGTGTTTTGTCACCAAACCCATTTGTTGATCAGCATCTCACAGCCTTTTCAGATGAAGTTACACTGGAAACAGTCGTTTTGAAGATAAAAGCAATAAAAGAAAAATGTAACCTCTGCACTGTGGTATAAATTGTTTCAGAGGACGATTTAAGACTCGTGACAGTACTGGGATTGTCAGTAATACAAAGAACTATTAGATATAAATGGATATGTTTGTTATATTTCATTCTGCCTTCCAGAAAAATGTGTTCACTTCTGAATTATATCACACACTCATATCATTGATGAATGAAAAATGATTGTCAAGCATTATAAATGATAAGAGAAATTGAGGCTGTTGTATTTTATAAACCAATCTCTTGATCACTTTGATTTATGGCCTATTCGGATTGCGTTTTTGCCTCATTATCTCTTGAAAATAGTTCAACATTATGGTGACAACGTCTCTGTATCCACAGGCAATGACCCCAAACCTGACAAACCTGCTGTCAACCCACCAAAGCATGGAGGAGGAGGAGGAGGAGGTGAGTCTCCATGAGTCATTTCCATGACTTCTTATTCTGCATGGATGTTAATGAGGTCTGTTTGTGTCAAAAGCTCTCTTCCTCTGAGCTCTATTGTGTTCACAACTTGAAAAACACATCAGTTAGATGCAGCGTTGCCCCGGGGGACTCAATGTGGAGCTTATTTTGAATCGGCTCCACACGGGGCTGCGGTGGTGTGCGAATGCGGGTCTTAATGTGTAGATTGGGCATGTTCTCCGTGTGGCATCATGGGCCTTGTTGTGCCCACTCCATCTCCACGTACAGGTTAATTGCTGATTGTAGATTGCCCTTAAGTGTCAATGTAAGCACAAGTGGTTATTTGCTATGTCACGTGCAGCTCCTGCACTTAAAGTATTCCATTTCACCATGTTGTGATTTCAATTATATTTCAATTAATTATGGAGCCTTTCCAGCAATGAGTGATCTGTCCATAGTGCGCCCCATCCCTCAGATAATTCCAGCCCCCCTGCAGTGCTGCAAACATTTTAGATAGTGTATGGATGGATGGATGAATGATACACAAATTAGGTGTTATGAAATCTTCACGAGAATATGAAGTCAAAATCCTGCTTTGGATCTATTCATGCAAAATAACTGTGGGTTAGCTCTTGATGTCACCTTGAAGTAAAAGTGGAAGGAACGACGCTTGAGCTTTTTATATATATATATAAAGACGTCTGACCTCAAATGCTGGCGCAAGCCGCGACTTTGCCGTTTGAATTTCCCCCGAAAGCACCACATCTGATTGTAGCTAAAGAAAAACCAAATGAAAAGGAATACGGAATTTGCTGAACTTATTGGGTTGAATGTAAATAGGCGTTCTGATGGCGGAATTTAACAGCAACAACACAACAAGACGCGATCTCCAGTCAACACTTGTGTGATCAATAATAAGGTGGAGGACTGCGGAGAGTCGGAACCGATCAAGAAGAATTGGGAACGATCATTTACTTAAAGCTGAAAAGCTGCGTTGGCTCTATGGGGAAAGGTCCTTCACCAAAAAGATACGTTTATTGCAGCAACAAGATGAATTTCTCCATCTCTTTACCAGATTGTAGAGAAAGTAGAGAGCTGTCCACCACAGGAGAGAATGCGGTTGACTTAACTGGAGTGGTCGACTGGTTAAAAGATAAAACACTATTTACAGTGTATGATTGCCTTCTAATTATTATGTGGTCAATTTCTTGCAGGTGGCGGAGTGTTCGATGACTCTGACCTGGCAAGTGTTGGAGATGGGGGCTACGAGCCTGACGGAGGCCGAAGACGTGAGATTCTTTGTGCTGTTTTACCCATCCCCTCATTCTGCTGCTTAGTTAAATTTCACCTAAATATATATCAGGCTGTGTTAAAATACACACTGTCTTGACCTCACTTAAGTCCCAGTGCACTGCTGGAGTCGTGCAGCCCAACACCGCAGATGTTACAAGTTTTGTTTCACACAAGGCACTGTAATAAAGTCAGATTGCTGTTGATGAGCAGCGTGCTGCAGGATCGAAACTTGATATTAAAGTAGCCATTCTTTTATTTTATGAATCTGACATTACTGTCGTTTTTGAGTTTTGCCGTAGTAAAGTTATTGTTGCGAACCATGAAGCACACAGTAGGAGTGTTTGAAAGTAATTTCAGATAAAGCGCAGACCATTATTTTTTTCGAGTTCATCTGTCTTTGGAAACAGATGCGAACAGTCAGCGATGGTGTTTGGATATCATAAATCAAAAATCCTTCGTTTATCCCACATGTACTTTTCTAACTGTCATGGTTTTATAGTTCATTTATTAAGACACAGATTCTGTCTGTTTTGGCCCCTCCTCTCTCTGTACTGTTGTTTAGTCAGAGCATGGAAAGAATTAGTTGTTCTTCTGCCATTGAGAAAAAAAAAAAAAAAGAATAAAACAGACTTTCCCAACGTAATTAGAACCACATAGTTGGTTTTTTACATCAGATTCTATACAGCAGCTGCAGTAAAACATTAAAAAAATGTCTAACTTTTTTTTTTCTTCTTCTTCTTCTGAATCCAGCGAACTCAGGGAACTCTGGCTATGACAACCGCGGTAAGTTTTCATTCTTGCTCCTACTGATCCCTCTCTCGACTTCCCGTAAAATCTTTACAAATGCATTTCCAGGAGGTGGTTCATCTTAACACAGGACCCAAAACACAATGTTTCTCCTAGCAGCGTCGTCACATACGCCACCAATCACCTCAACCAAATAAACTGCACTAATGTGGCGGACGTAGTCAATTTTGTTCCACGTTAACAAGGTCATTATAAGTATGTTCGTGTTAGCATTTAACGTTCTGGATGCTGTATATCCGTAAGGCCCTGCGGGATTTTTTTTTTTTTTTTGCAATTTGGCTCAGATGTCCACTTGGATTTAAGAATGAACTGATAAATTTTGGTGGTTAAAGGTCTGTCTGACCCGTTTCAGTCTGGATTCAACACTGACAAAGCACAAAAAGCACCTTAGAATAGACCTCACTACAACTTTTGATACTATCTCCACTACAACCCTCTCTGCTCCACTGTTGTCCCCCGGGCGTCTCCAAGTGTTCAGGGCTCCGTCCTCTTCTGTTCAGGCACTACCCTCTCCTCAAACACACCCGTCTTGATTCCCACAGTTAGACTGATTGACATTAAGCGCCACATCACCACCATAATCGCAATCTTCCCTTACAAACAGTCTCACTCATATCGAATAAGTGGATGCAGGGCAAATTCCTGAAGGCGAATTGCCTCAGTCTTGACAGCTTTGTTCAGTTATGTTCAGTAAAGTCAACTTTATTTATTCTTAAAAAAGGGAATTCGGTTTCGCAGTCTACCCAGTAACATGTACACAACACACAACATCCAGCCGTTGAATTCACATCAATTTATCAGTCCAGTGGCACTGACCAGAACTGAGCATGTGGACAGGATGTGCATGCAATACAGCACAAATTATCAAGAATAAATAAGGAATGAACGAGTCAATAAGCATTAAGAATCAATAAGCTGTAACAGACTTCTTCCATAGATCCACAATCCTGGTGGAATTTCTGTTTTTACAGAAACCAATTTTTGAGCTCCATGAAAATCTTATCACCAAAACTGATGTTTTGAATAAATCATCCAACTCTGGATAGAGAGGATCTCAAAGTATTCTCAGAGGCAAAACCACTAACTCGCAAATGAGATTGCTGGATCATGCATACTTGCAGGTCTCCAGACATCAAGACACCGGGGCTCCATATTGGAACAGATGAAATCTTCCCGCTATGTATGTTGTGTAGTTTGGTACAAAGTGTGCTCATTGTAACCTTATTTCTGTTCCTCTCTTCATCGCAGGTGGTGCTGACCATTCTCAAGGTAAATCCCATGTTTTCCTGTCTCTGCTCTGTCAGCGTTGTTGTGGGGATCGTTAAATCTACCCGTTGAGTCCATCCGCTTTTAAACTCTTGATAGCAGTTTCCTGTTTTCTGGAAGAGGAAGGCGTGCTCGCCGCCTCTGTTTGTCTCTGAGCAGTTGCTTTGTTCCTTTTTCCGTTCATGACTTGTGCCGCCGTCGCATATTATTTCGGTTGTTCAGCTCGCTGGGTTCAAAGCACTATCTTTTTTGGGGGGGAGTGGCTGGAAATTTTGATTGGACACATTTACTTTAATCTCTGAAACAAAACTGGCATCGTCAAACTTTAAGATAGCTTTCAGTTTCATCGCAATAGAGTATATTCTTCAGTAGCCCTGGTCTGGTGTCTTTGGCTAAGACTCTGCTACGATTGTGTGTCGTTGCAGATCCAGACCGACTGTGGGGCCCAATCCTGAAGATGCTAAATGCTAACATGCCAGAGGAAATCTATATGTTGATGTCCAACCTAAAACAAATCTTAATACCGCTTTTAGAGAGGGCCATGGATCTGCTGCACGCTCTGCCATGAACCGCAGCCCCCCTTAACGTTCCCGTTGTCTGTCAGGTCTGAGGTAGCACTTGGTTAGCCGAGTATGGAGCGTTGAAGAAAAACAACAGGAGGAAAAAAAGAGTGACTGTCTGACAGCACAGGTTTTGCCCTTTGTCTTATTTTGTACTGTAACCACAGTCGCTCCATATTTTCTTCGAAGTAAATCTAAAGCATTTGTGTTTTGACAGTTTTCTTTTGCATTTTAAAATACGAACAGTGTTTTTGGCCACACTGTTGGAATCATGGAGGCTTTAAAAGGCCTTAAAATACCCATTTATCGATATATGTCAATCTTGGTTGATCCCCTAGTTCATTGAGACTCAAGGTCAAACCAGATTCCAATCAACAGCGCGGTAAGAAACAGTTCACTTTCTGCTCTGACTCTCGACTTAATGGACAGTCTGGGTGTGTACATACTTTTGTTTGACTTGCACTCTCCACCCTGCTCTTGTCTTATAATAGTGACTCATTCATTCAGTGTTGTTACGCACTGCAGTGTGATCCGTCATGTGGGTGGAACTTTTCTACAAAGAGAATATATTTTTTGTCATTGTGGCCTCTTAGTATTTTGTGTCTCTACTAAATATACTCACAAATAGGCTGTGGCCTTGAAAAGAGCTCTGTCTTGATGATAATCCCGTTAATATTTGAACTCCAGCTCTGGTTTCCACTCAAGCTACCTTAAGATATATCAGGAGATAATATAATGTTTATATGTGTGCAAAGCAAAGTTCTCTTTCATGTCTGGACACACCTGCGAGCAACACGTTCTTTACATAGCATATCAGCAGTCAAAATGCTTCTCAGAGTCACCTCTTTTTTCTTTTTTTGTATAAACTTCACTTTTACAGATTTGATCAGATGCCTTTTTTCTTTCTCCTCAGCACTTTGCAGCTTGTTAGTAGTTCTTTGTTTACTCTCTGGTGCTCAGTAGTTTATTTATATCTCGTGTTTTCTGTTTACTTGAAGAGTTTATCATGTTTGGCTCGAGTCTTTTTCTGCAACATTGCTGCGATGTGACAGAGGGTCTTAAGAGGTGTGATGCACAATGAATAAAACAATCCTTTTATAACAGTCGGTGCACAGGTCTGATTTATGATCCATTAGAGCCAACAGACGCTGGATATTTGTAACACAGTGACTGGCTGCAAATTTAATCAGACATGGCTCAAGGGCTTAGGTTTGGTAGGGACACATGACATGTTTTTCACCCATTTATATAATTAAAGTTTGAAGTCCAATGCCACAGTTACTATTAGCCACTTGAGTTCACATTTCACATTTAAAAGTGGCAGCCGCCTGGTCAGTCTGTTACCTTTAACTCAGGCTCTGGGTGGTGATATCTATTTTCGGGTTGCATAATATCTTCAAAGCAGATGCCAAACGCGTTAGCGCGGGCTAAATTAGGTAATATTTGCTCTACCGTGCAGGTCGCAAAGGAAAAGGAGTCGTCTGAAATTTGTATCCTAAAAATGATCTAACATGGCTCTGCAAACCTGCACCCGTGACATTAATCACCCCCCAACAGAATATAAAATACAGCCCAAATCTTGTTGGTCTACTGTGCCTTTTAATATTTCAGGTGTCTGTCTCTTTGCATCAATCCATAAATCCACTCAGAAATCATAGAACACACTGGATCACTTTGGATCACCTGCATGATGGTAATTAGTTCCACCTCCTAGGACATGTCATAAGAAAAATAAATAAATATTTTGACAATCATATGCATACATACTTTCTTATATAATATGACTAAGACTCCATGATGTTAATGTCCATCAGTGTGAGATTATTCACTCAATAAAATGATTCAAACAAAGCAAGTTTGGATTCATTCGTACAAAAGTTCAGCACGGCTCATGAAAAATGACTCAGATACCTCTAAAGTTAAAATGTGCCTTCTGCCTTCCCAGTTGTGAGGAGCGTCTAGCAGAGCATGTGCAGTATAACTTTCATGTTTATAATTGGAGGAGTAAGACTCGAGCTGTCTGGGACGCCATAAAGAAGGTTTAAAGGGTCAAATGTCACTTTTTTTTTTTTTTTTTACAAACAAAAGAGACCTAGTATACAAATCTGGGTATGATGGAGTGTCCTGCATGAATGCGGGGGAAAGAAGAGCGCAGTCCACATACTCAGCATTTCATGCTGCACGCTGGCAACACCCTGTTCCAAGTGCACAGCACATCACAAGACACACTATGACTCATGACTCAGTGTTGTGCCAGCTACCAGCAAAGCTTGGCAGGCATGTCTGGCTCACTGTCATTATTGTTGTGTGTGTGTGTGTGTGTGTGAGAGCACCACCACTGTGAGCCTGGGTGTGTTCTTTTGTCAGCTTTTGATCCCTGGCTTTTCAAGCCTTTTATATTTTTTTAGTCCACCGTGAGTTTTTTTTTTTTTTTTTAACTGACATTGTGTTTGTCAGCCACACTTTGTCATTGAGTTACAGTTTTAAGGTGTTTGCACTTTATTTTGTACATGCAGTCTATTTTATTTATTTATTTATTTTTTTTACACTTCTTTTCCCAGTGCAAGCTAATCTGGGTTTTTTACTGCCACCTTGAGGAAAACCGGGCTTACAACAATTGGGTCCAAATTGATCAAGTTTTCATCTGCAGGAGAGGAGAAAGAATTATGGAATGATGATGTGTGTGTGCGTGTGCCTCTTTGTCAAGCAGAAGCTGGATCTGGACCGATTGCAGGGATCGTCAGCGCCATAGGAGTCGCTCTGATGGGAGCAGCATCCAGTTACATTGCTTATCAGAAGAAAAAGCTATGCTTCAAGGTGCAGGGAGGTCAGTCTGTTATTCTTATATGGTTAAACTCCATATGTATATGTATATTTTTACAAATAACCAGAACCACTGTACTGATGATGAGATCTTTCTTCAGGTGTAGATCCAGAGAGCGGCAAAGGTCACCAGGGTACTCACTCTGATCCTCAAGGTAAATTCCTTTGGTTTCTTGGAACAATATCTGCCTCTTTAGACGGTCACAGATCACACTAGCTGGATCAAATCATATGGCTGTTTCATTAAAATCACGGCATAGATGCAGCAGTTTTGAAGTGCGGACGTGAAGCAATTTGGGAAATTTAGTTTGAGGCTTGGAATCATTTTTTTCTCTGTCTCAAAAACCGCTGAATCCAAGTTGAAGTGTTGAGTTCACAGAGCCACCATGAACCACTCAGGCGACATTAGTTCTTCACGATGGAATGAAATACAGAAGTGGAGGAACAGTAATATTTATGGCCAACTCATAGTGCAGACATTAAAATAAACTATTGCAGGTTAGTACAGATAGATGCTCTTCAATCTGCTTAGACATTCATTGCTCTCTTGCTTTTTTCACTTCCAGTGCTCAGCAACCTGCTCCGGACGAACTAGAGACGCACAAGATGAGACACATCTCCACAACAACCCAGAACTTGACTCGGCTTTCAGTCGTCTCCGACACAGACAGTGAGACGTTCTGCTGCCCGACGACATTACACCCGAAGCATAACTTAAAAAACCTTTTATCCTGAAAGTGCCGTTAGTTTTGTATCATTTGTCTATCTGTTCTTCACTGTTCTTATTTGCCTTGGCTGTGTGTAACAATCCCCTCTGTCCGTCAGACCTGACTCTCGCACTATAAGAGCCCCGTGGGTGTGTGTTGTTTCATGTAGTTGCTACATGGATGAGAAGTTTGTTACATGTTTTCTTTCCTGCGATCTTCCGGGGTTTAGTGGAGCGGACTTGAACAAACTGTTGTATTTGTGTCTGTCTGGCTCAGAATGGACTCGGAGTGTTTATTCTTTGCAGCTTAAATCTTTAAGGGTTGGTTCATTCAAAATACAATAGGGGGGGGATTTTTATGTAGCCATGCAGATAATTTAAGCCCAAGTTTTGAGGGGTTTCTCTCCCAAAAAGCTTCAAAGAATTTAGTTTTTAATAATTTATTTTTTTATATTTTTATTTTTATTTATTTTTTGCAGTGGTCAAAGCAACCAAATCCGTTGTGCAGATCTTTCAAACTAAAGGCCTACCAGCAGCAGGAGTGCTTTGCTCTCCCTGGTCTGCTGTTGATTAGACCTTTAATGTGAAATACATCTCTCAGGAAGTGCTGTGTGTTTTGTTTTTTTTTTAAATAATTGACAGAGAAGCGATCCAATGTCGAGCTGTGGAATTTGACATTACGATGACATTATCAACCTGATATGTCTGTTTCCGTTAACAGCAAATGATTTAAAGCAAGCTAAATTTCAAATTAAAGGTCCTATATGACCTATATCCCATTTTCACTTTGTCTTACTTTTATTATTATCCATAACAAAATATATCTGTGGTTTTTAAGAACCTTAACTACATCTAGTTTCCCCACCCTAGCCAATGAACCAATCAGAAGAGAGGCTCTGAGACTCTGTGGAAAAGCACTTTAATACTTTCATGGAGCTAATATAGAACCTATATCTACTTTATAATTCTGCCTTTTAGACAGTTTAAACCTAAAGCAGTCGATCCCGCCTCTATGTGATAAATGTAACCGATCATATATATGCAGCGTAACGCCGACATGTCTCATGTTTCTAATCATCTTAATTTAAAAACACTGACTGTGGTGTGAGGATATGAAGGTTTTGAAACACAAAGGGTAGGTTTACTACATGCACACAATGGGTAAATATCCACACAATAGTGACATATCATAAGCCTTTGTATCACATCTGTAAATTTGACATACGGAACAAGCATGTTTTGTTTTTGTTTTTTTTCTCTTTTGTTGTTGTTGTTATTTCGAGGTTTCAGCGTTACCCAGTGCACTGCAAAAAATCATTTTTTGAGTCTCGCGAAACCCTCGGTATATATATCTTTACATTTAATACAACATTACTTGTGTTGAGCTGCTTGGAGTGACAGCACACAGAAAATGAGCCTCATTTATTTTTTTGCATTTGAGGCCCAAAACGTTACAAACGGAAAGTGAGAAGCCGCCTGATAAATGTAGCGAAGCATTTAGGCCGCCACGCTCTCTCCATGTCGTCACGTTGTCAAGCAGCGCATCTGAATCACATATGGGCACAGAAAGTATCTTTTTTTTTTTTTTACTTTTTTTTTTTTATCTGAGCTTTTGCACCCGTTCTTGTCATAATGCTAAAATACGGATGCGAGCCTCCTCCGTGAGCTGTAAATACTTCAGAGTGACGCGTATAGATGTGCGCCGAGATTTGCTTCAGGCTGCCTTTAAATATCATTAATCCTGATCTCCGTCTGTTGTGTATTTTGGGGGTTTAGAAAAAAGAAAAATGTAATTCATACTTAAGCATAAAATTTACCCGGATATTTTTGTGAGTGGATTTAAAATGTGTGTACATGTTTTCAATAAAGGGCTGTTGTACAGTTTATGAACTTTTTGTTTTTGTTTTTTTTTTCTTTTGTCAACACTACAGTTCTGTATTTATCTGTCTTCATCACTGATTCCTGTTTCAGGTACTCCACTTCTCTCAGTAAGTCTCAATCTCTAGCATTCCTATATGACCTTTTGGACTATCTTTAGTGAATGTGTAATCATCTGTTTGTAGAGCTTTCTGCTGTTTGGCTTTCTTCGCAGAAAAGAGAAATCTGACTTGTGGTTCTTTTAGTCGATGAAGTTCGGTCTTGATCTTATTGTATGGCCTTCATTCGATTCATGTCACATTTGTTTTTTTCTCCCTCAGCTCCGAGGCAGCATGGATGAGAAGGCTGGTCCTCCCGGAGGAAAATCATGGTGTACGTTTTGAAAGCTGTGGGGAAGGAAGGAAAAAAAAAACCATAAAACAACAAAACAAAAAAAACTGCCAGCAAGGAGGATGCAGTTTCGATTTGGGTCGATGAACCTCATGGAAGTGAAAGCGGACGCGACAAAGACAGACGGGCAACACTGTGACGCACCGCCCTGTTGCACAACACGAGGCAAAGTTAACTTTTTACCTGTTGGCTGAGCAGTTGAACAAACAGATAAGCAGACACACAAACACACACACACACACACACACACACACACACACACAGACTTCCCACTGGTGTTAAAAACAGACTGGGATGTGACTTTATGTGCAGCGTCACATACCACTTCAGTATTTAGGAAAGGATCCAGGATCAGCTGGTGCAGTGCTGGCCCATCGCCTCGTCCTCTGGGTTGCTGCTCCTCCGTAGATCCGTGAATCTTCTGGATTTGCACATAAACATGCCAAGTAAGTGACTTTATTTGATTTAAAAAAAAAACAAACAAACCCCAAAACATACAGATTTGAACATGTACAGTTTAACGTTGTATTGAGGAGGCTGCCGATTACGCAGATTCACCTCTAATGTCAAACTACAAGCTCAAGCTCACGCGTGCAGAGCTGTCATATTTCAAAGATAAGAGGAAAAAGCCAGGCGTGGATCAGAACGGACCCCTCCATGCTGTGTCCAGTTGAAATGCGACACCGTGGAGAAAAGGTTACATACCGCTGCACCTTTCTGCGGGCCAGGAAAATGACCTAGATGTCAAATCGGTGCGATGAATGTGTCACATGAGACTATATTCCCTTCTATGAAAGCTATAATGGAGGTAAATGAGAGCTATGTAACCCAAAAAAGAAGGAGGAGCGAGGTGACAAATGATAAAAAAGCTAAATGTTATTGACAGCTACTGATCAGTCGTTGCATTTGATCCAAATCAAACAGATGGGAAAGGTTGATGATGTAGTTTGGTCTGGAGAAGAATCCAAAGCAGCGTTTATATTTTAGGTGTGCGTTTGTGTGTGTGGTTGTGTAGATTGGTTGGGAATGTAGGCGTTGTTACTCCACAAATACAGATGTAAACGTTAAATCTGGGGGTTCAGACAGAGTGAAGAGTTAAGGAAGTTAGTAGTTGACCTATGATTCACTCATGGGTGCCTTTTGTAAAAACAAATAAATAAATAAATAAATTTACGGCGTCCTTAGTAGCAAATGAGTCGAATAATCACACTGAACTTCATCTTCTTTAAGTTAAAGATTTTGAGAGAGGGCTCAAGTTGCAACACAACTTTGTGTTCACAGACCACGTCCTGGTTATTTGCAGTCGGCTGGAAGTAGTCTTCATTTCTTTTGTGTTTATTTTTCTCCAAATAGGTTTTTTGATTCTTGTGTAGTTGGGACTTGACCACTTTAAAGTATTTTCTAACTCCGGCGGAGGGGGGGTCTGTATTTCATTTGTTCACATTCGAGCAGAAAAAAATCCACCACAGTGAAAAAGTCATTTTGTGTCCAATCTGTCAAAGTTCCTGAAGCGGATTTCGTTTTATTATATTCGCCCACTGAAACGGAGAAGCCCTAACACATGGTTCCTGTTGTGCAACGGCTGACTCAAGCACAATGCTTTGGTATCCATTATACCTGTAGTGGGTCAATGCTGAGAAATGAACTGATGTCCGCTTCGCTTGAGTTTCTCCTCTTTAGCACAGATCACTTATTTTTCCCCACTTAGCCCCCAATGTGGAGAATTCCAAATGGAGAAATAGAAGCGTCAGTTTATGAAGCGATGCGATGGAGACGGACTAAACAGCAGAACGAATTCTCGGGGACACGTGATTTTTACATTCATAGCTGAAGCATTGACCTTTCACATAAAAGTGGATGTAAATTCTGGTGCTGAAGAGCCTTAAATCTGAATCTAAGGTAGTAAAAAGATGTCCGATGGGAAAATGTTGAGAGGATTGTAGACCATAAAGCGGAGTATGAATCGGGGCACATTGATTGACAGAGAGAAGCGGCAAAAAGCGCAGATGGGGTCAGGTCCAACCCTCAAAAGGCGGGTTGCCACCCGAGCGGTCGCAAAATAATCCTTACAATATCACATCATCAGACACGCAACGTGCATCCAAACTTGGGAAACACAAAACTAGTTGTTTAGATTCTTTTAAGAAAAACTTTATCTGCCTAAAAAGCGCGCACGCCTAACTACAGAGACCTAAAAAGCAGCCGTACAACCGGCAGACGGTCCGCGTCAGGTCAAGGTCAAGTTTTCTGCGAAAGTCTCATGACAATCTGAACGGCTGCAGGTTGCCTGACCGATACGGTATTATTTATCATACAGTAAAAAAAAAAAGAAATGCGTTTCCTGCGATGACTTGGACTCCCGGCCGCACCTAGATTGCTTGAAGCGGTGTCAGTGCTGTTTTTACTTTGACTGAGCAGATTTTGATTGATGCCTCTGCAGCTGTTCGCCGCTCCGCGGGCCGCTTTCTGGATTTCATCATCTGTGGCTCCTGGTCGACATTGTCGGAGCCAGATTCAAGACAAAAAACCTGATCAGTTAGCAATCAGTCTAAATGCTGTCCATCTCACCCAGTGGCGCAAAAAGTGGGTATGCACCATATGCGATGCATAGGGGCGCCACATCGGGGGGGGGGCACCAAAGCGATGGTAAAAAATAATAATAATAATAATAACAATAAAATAAAATTCATATTTTCTTTATGTTTCTGCTGTTGTGCGTTTCTAAATAGTTGCTGTATTTCCTTAAGGTTATATAACACTTTAGAGGACTAACATGCTAGAGAAGGGTGCCCTATCTCATCATAGAATTTTGACATAGAAGAGTGAGCAGGCGCTAGTAGTGAGTTGACGTCCATGGGAAAAGATGGATAAAGCCAAAAAGCTGTCAGGGGCTAAAAATAGAAAAAGGAAGAGGGGAAAGGAGAGAAACCCTAATTATATAAAGCCCATACATGATGATGTCTGGCAGACTTATTTATTTATTATTACTATTCTTTTTTTTGGGGGGGGGGGGGGCAAAATTGTTGCTGCATACCACCTTGACACTGGTAGCTGCACCCCTGATCTCACCTCTCTCTCTCTCTCTCTCCCCCTCCAGCCCGTGAGGCCTTCGTCACTCTGGCCACCACTGAGTCCTACTGCATGGGCGCCACAGTGGTGGCCAAGAGCCTGCGGCGGCACGGGACGACTCGCAGTATCGTCGCCATGGTCACGCCGAACGTCTCGCAAAAGTCAAGGTGGGTGTGGAGAAAAAGCTCCTTGCATCCCCAACTGGGGGATTATGGAGCCAGTTTGACAGCTTGGACTGGTTGTTGCTCTTCTTACAATTACTTGAGTAACTTTTTGAAATAAAATAATTAAAAAAAATATATATATATATATAATAGATTTTTGAAGAAAAAACACTTATTCTTTTTTTTCCATTTATACTACACATTCGATGTCCTTTATTTTTTTTGCCGCCAGCGGATCGACCACATGACCTGTGTTTCACCAATCAGGTTTTATAAGCTTTATATGGTGGTGGTGGTGGGGTGATATTTGGGATTCTTGTGCCTGAATTTCTTATTTAGAAATACAAATTGTATTATTTGGAAATGCCAGAATTTGCATGTTATTTTATATTTCGTCCGTCTGATTATATCATTTCTAAAAAAAATAAATAAATAAATCAAACAGTCTTTTCACAAAATTATTTTTAATGCTTATTGACTGATTTTTTTTTTAACATTTTTTTTAATTTTTTATTTTTGAGTGACTACTTTTTACTTCTACTTAAGTAATATTACTTTGTAGTAACGCTATTGTTACTTGAGTATGATTTTTATTTTTATTTTTTTTGCCTACTCTACCCACTTCTGCTTCTCGATCCGCTTGTGCACCATTTGGGGAATAATGCTTCCGTGAAGGAGGCGGACTCAAGTCTGCAACGCAATTCCTAAAGCATCTATTTTCCAATCCTTGGACTACTCCTGGTCGGCGCTTACCACTGCAGACTGGGAACATCACTGGGAAAATACATAAATAAATGTATTTTATCTTGAGGCTAGAGGTGGGCAATCAGCATAAAAACACAAAACCACTACCCCAATAATAGGATTCACCCGTATCAAGCCAAGACTTTGGGCCACATGTGTTGTGCCTGGCCTCTGTTCCACAGCCAAAATCTACTCAGATATGGATGCAGGCCAGTGGGCCAGACTCCAGGGGGAACTTGTAATCTGCGTCACGAGTATCCTGACCGATGTGAGCGAACAAGGACAGCTGTTGATCCCATTACAATGAGCTTGGCTATATTTAGAAATATCTAAATATGGAATCGCTTTCTCAAGTAGCACCCGTTGCATGTAATACGTATTGTTGTTACAGGCTTGGCCTTCAGAGTGTGTTCGACGAGGTTATCGTAGTGGACGTGCTGGACAGCAAGGACCATCTCCGACTGGCCCTGCTGAGACGCCCCGAGCTCGGCGTCACCTTCACCAAGATCCACTGCTGGACTCTGACCCAGTACAGCAAGTGCGTCTTTCTAGACGCTGACACACTGGTAAAGACACTGAACTTTGATTTAGCCAGTCTCAATAATCCAAAATGACCCCTTCGTCTTGTCATTTTTATCCATACAATCTGGTGTCGTGGTATTTATGCATAAAATGTACTTTTAAATTCTGATGTCAATCTGTATAATTATTTCACAAACTTGAAATTGCACATTGCTTATTGCAGGTTTTTTTTTTTTTTTTACCTCAAATCCAAAGCGCTGCCCCCCTCCCTGATTTTTTTTTTTTTTTTTTTTTTGTGAATTCCAAACTGCCGCTTTGATCCGTCGGCATGGGATTCTATTCCAAGAAACAAATGCAAAGTGAAATTCACAGAGCCCGCCGCTGGCATCCAGAGTTCACCAGTTCACCCAGTCACGCTCTGGCGTGCGTTGGCCAGCATCTCCACGTCACTCGGCAAAGACAAACACGCTCTCATTTCAAATCAATACCAGCTCTGATGTTAAGAGGATGCCCCTCTCTTGTTTACTCAGCACAAACACACCCTGGTTTGACCTGGAACGTGCACGTCTGAATGAAAAGCATTCTACCTTAGAGTCATATGCAAATACAAATACACTGCTTGCTATTATTTTACAAGCCAGAAAAGGTTAAATAATGACTATCTCTTCAGCTTGGCGGCTCAATACACTTTAAATAATCAGCTACAAATAGAAAAAGCCTCACAACGCAATCAAAAACATTAAACCCTACGCAACGGCAGTGTGAATTAAGAAAAAAATAATAAAAATAATTAAACTTAGAAGGTGTTACACGCTTGAGTTGTAGTTCAGCTGAGC
The DNA here is from genome assembly GCA_034769265.1 of Remorina albescens. Classification (NCBI taxonomy): domain Eukaryota; kingdom Metazoa; phylum Chordata; class Actinopteri; order Carangiformes; family Echeneidae; genus Remorina; species Remorina albescens. Next base: position 11,162,890 of record CM068496.1, on the reverse strand, counting down.
CCCACCTGATGATGGCAATCTTGTGAGCTGGATGTGAAAATGTGATCCCATGTCTTAACTCACACGAAGTGCGATCGCTTGACTTTTGACTTCCCCTGTTCGAGTGAGCATATATAATTTGGCTGATTCTGAATGTGCCCTGACGTTTGGTCTTCGATCTAAACATGCCTTTCACGTTGAGTTCTAGGTCCTGTGCGACGTGGACGAGCTGTTCGAAAGAGACGAGCTGTCGGCGGCTCCCGATGCCGGCTGGCCCGACTGCTTCAACTCGGGCGTGTTTGTCCTCCAGCCGTCCCTCCACACCCACGCCAAGCTGGTGGAGCACGCGCTGCACCACGGCAGCTTCGACGGTAACGCAAACCGCAACACTTTCAACACTGATCTATTATTGTAACTACGTGATATAAAACAAATGCCACACACTACACTCTGCAACAAGTGCACAAAGACAGCGCAAACTGTCTGTCGCTTTTGACAACTGGGCTCATTCAGCTGTCCCATCAGTTCCATCAAAAAGAAAAAACAATCAAATAAATAAATATGAAAATTGGAGAAATGTAATCTTCCCGATAGAACCGGAGAGTGAACCGTCGTGTCTGTTGCTACTTAGGGGGGGATCAGGGCCTGTTGAACTCCTTCTTCAGTCACTGGCCGGTGGACGACATCAGCAAGCACCTGCCCTTTGTCTACAACCTCAGCGCCAGCTCCATCTACAGTTACCTCCCTGCTTTCCAACAGTGAGTTTTGCGCTCAGTTATGGCGTCAGGTTTCTGGTAAGTGATGGGATGATTTGCTTTATTGTTTTTGATGACGTTTGCCTCGATTTCTGTCTGTAAACTTGCACGCGTCAAATCAGGATTATTTCCATCCACCCATGGAAGAGCTACGCCTATCAGCCGTTAACATTATGACCACCTGCCCCATGTTGTGTAGGTCCAGGACGTCCCGCAGATGCCGGACCGGATTGAGATCTGGTGATCAAATGATGTCAGCAAGATTGCGATCATATTTTGTGATCGAATTTCCTGCAACCATGAGTTTTTCTGTCTTCCGAATGTGCAGAGTAATGCGTGTTTAAACACATGTCTTGTGTTTATTTACGTCCAGTTGACTCACTATGGAGTTTCATATATCGTCACGGAAGCCAAAATAAATCAGCACGCATCAGAGCAGAAAAAATAGCTGAGAACGCTTCAGTCTAACGGTCCGCGTTTCCCGCAGGTTCGGCACCGGAGCAAAGATCGTCCATTTCCTCGGACCGGCGAAACCCTGGAGCTCCGGCAGCCAGGGCGGCGGCGGCAGTGATGACGACATCTCGCACGCCATGAGGCGGTTTGTGAGTCTGTGGTGGAAGGAATACATCAGTCACACCACGCTGTCGGCGCCCGAGAAGCAGCCTATTCAAGTCTGGGAGAAACCGCACCAGGTACCAGCTTGTCTACATGACATTACAGTAAAACATCATGGCGGCAGGTCAAGACAGTGACATTTCATGATCGATAAGAGTCTTTATTATCGTTGCACATTCCTGTACAGTGAAATTTAAATAGGCATGAATAATAGAATAAAAATAAATAAATTAAACGATAGCAATTGAAAGTATAAAAAAACACACCTGATCGTGACGGACTACACGCAGATCAGCCATAACATTATGGATAGCACTGATTTTATAGTTGCTGCTATTTTCAGCAGCACGGGAGTTCATATTTGTAGCGGGGATGCATTCTGGGATGCGGGAGGGAAACGAAGCGAAGGAGTTTATTTGTTTTATTTTTCCGGTTCCACGTTCCCTCTTTGCTTTGCAGGTCCGAGAACACGAAGCCAAGGTGGACGGCGCAGAGACACTGCTCGCACACTTCTTGGCTCCGACTGCACCGTCTCAACCGATGACGGTAAACTGAGACGTCAAAATCACCCATGTGTTTACACTCACTCTAATTTTGCGCTACATTTGTATATAAGGCTTTTTGTCTGAGTGTAGTGTGTTTATGTGTGTGTGTGTGTGTGTGTGTGTGTGTGTGTTTGTGTGTGTGTGTGTACACAGACAGATTGGGAAAATCACAATCCTTAAACAATACAGAACATAATGGAAACATTATTTTCCATGTACCTTGTTACATTCATTTTTCTCATCCTGGAACATTTCTTCGCTCCCTCTTCTGACACTGTTAATTTATGAGGATTGCTGCTCGACTGCGTTTGTATTGTTTGTACTGATCTTGCAAGATCCGTCTTCAGTCTTCCAATGCAGGCGGCGGCGAGCGTGTGGAAGAGTCAAGACCGCGCAAGAGTACGGAAATCCAGGGTCCGCCTCCGGGCGCAGCGAGGCCAGAGGACGACCGTGGCGCCGCAGACTTTCACGTACGTAATCCTGACCTGTATCTCATTGGCTCTCATTCACATACATGTTTCCTGCATGTCAGATATGTTGAAAATCTCAAAGTAGGAAATGATGTTTCAGACAGTAGTCATTCTATATTTGTTAGTCAGTTCATTAATTAGCCCTGATGAATGACTTTATTAGCATAGCTGCTGGAATTTATAATATATCATGGCCATTATGATGGCGGCTTCTTTGGCAGCTTGAAGGCCTCTTGTTTGTTCCAGTAGATGAGATTGTTAATTTAAAAGGATTGCTGCTCGGCTGCGTTTGGCTCCAAGAGAAAGGAAGAACACGGGGACACGGAGCCCCGTTATCTGAGCCTCTTGAGGATTTAAATGGTTTAAATGGCCCTCTGATGAGTAACCTCACTTCTCCGTCTTCAGTCTTCCAAAGCGGGCAGCGGCAAGCTGGAGGAGTCGAGACCGCGCAGGAGGACGGAAATCCGGGACCCGTCTCCGGGCGCAGCGAGGCGGGAGGACGACCGTGGCGCCGCAGACGCTCGCGTACGTAATCCTGACCTGTATCTCATTGGCTCTCATTCACATACATGTTGGATATGTTGAAAATCTCAAAGTAGGAAATGATGTTTCAGACGTAAAGAGGTTCAGCTTCAGTAGAAGACTGATGAGGATTTGGAGCGCGGCTGAGGGCGGAGCCAGGCTTGACTGTGACATCACAAAGTCCTGCCAGCCTTATTATCTATAATTATTGTGTGTGTGTATAGACAGATTTGGAAAATCACAATCCTCCTAACGACATAAAACATAACGGAAACATTATTTTCCATGTAACTCGTTACATTCCTTTGTTTCTCATTCTGGAACATCTCTTCCCTCCCTCTTCTGATATTCCTTTCTGTAAATTCCAACCCTCCTTTTTCCACCTTTCAAGAAGAGAGATGGTTTCTTCCATAATAAGAATTATTATCATAAAGAGCCCATTCCTCTGCCTTTATGTACACCTCCTCTAGCAGCAGCCAATAAGAGTTCCAGCCTGCAAATGAGACTAAGTAAGCTAAGTAAAAGTAGTCATTCTATATTTACTCTGATGAGTAACCTCACTTCTCCGTCTTCAGTCTTCCAAAGCAGGCGGCGGCAAGCTGGAGGAGTCGAGACCGCGCAGGAGGACGGAAATCCGGGACCCGTCTCCGGGCGCAGCGAGGCGGGAGGACGACCGTGGCGCCGCAGATGCTCGCGTACGTAATCCTGACCTGTATCTCATTGATTCTCATTCACATACATGTTTCCTGCATGTTGGATATGTTGAAAATCTCAAAGTAGGAAATGTTTCAGACGTAAAGAGTTCAGCTTCAGTAGACGATTCATGAGGATTTGGAGCGCTTTAAACTCTCCTGCTAAAAAGCATTAAGTCAAATGAGCCCAATAACTAAAAACTAATATCAGATTTCAGGTAAAGACTGTTGGAGCGCGGCTGAGGGCGGAGCCAGGCTTGACTGTGACATCACAAAGTCCTGCCAGCCTTATTATCTATAATTATTGTGTGTGTGTATAGAGAGATTTGGAAAATCACAATCCTCCTAACGACATAAAACATAACGGAAACATTATTTTCCATGTACCTCGTTACATTCCTTTGTTTCTCATTCTGGAACATCTCTTCCCTCCCTCTTCTGATATTCCTTTCTGTAAATTCCAGCCCTCCTTTTTCCACCTTTCGATAAGAGAGATGGTTTCTTCCATAATAAGAATTATTATCATAAAGAGCACATTCCTCTGCCTTTATGTACACCTCCTCTAGCAGCAGCCAATAAGAGTTCCAGCCTGCAAATGAGACTAAGTAAGCTAAGTAAAAGTAGTCATTCTATATTTATTAGTCAGTTCATTAATTAGCCCTGATGAATGACTCTGTTAGCATAGCTGCTGGAATTTATAATATATCATGGCCATTATGATGGCGGCTTCTTTGGCAGTTTGAAGGCCTCTTGTTTGTTCCAGTAGATGAGATTGTTAATTTATAAGGATTGCTGCTCGGCTGCGTTTGGCTCCAAGAGAAAGGAAGAACACGGGGACACAGAGGACCATTTAAACCGTTTAAATCCTCGAGAGGCTCAGATAACGGGGCTCCGAGTAACCTCACTTCTCCATCTTCAGTCTTCCAAAGCAGGTGGCGGCAAGCTGGACGAGTCGAGACCGCGCAAGAGGACGGAAATCCGGGACCCGTCTCCGGGCGCAGCGAGGCGGGAGGACGACCGTGGCGCCGCAGACGCTCGCGTACGTAATCCTGACCTGTATCTCATTGGCTCTCATTCACATACATGTTGGATATGTTGAAAATCTCAAAGTAGGAAATGATGTTTCAGACTTAAAGAGGTTCAGCTTCAGTAGACGACTGATGAGGATTTAGAGCGCTTTAAACTCTCCTGCTAAAAAGCATTAAGTCAAATGAGCCAAATAACTAAAAACTAATATATCAAATTTCAGGTAAAGACTCTTGGAGCGCGGCTGAGGGCGGAGCCAGGCTTGACTGTGACATCACAAAGTCCTGCCGGCCTTATTATCTAAAAAAATAATTAGTGTGTGTGTATAGACAGATATGGAAAATCACAATCCTCTTAACGACATAAAAAATAACAGAAACATTATTTTCCATGTACCTCGTTACATTCCTTTATTTCTCATTCTGGAACATCTCTTCCCTCCCTCTTCTGATATTCCTTTCTCTAAATTCCAGCCCTCCTTTTTCCACCTTTCGATAAGAGAGATGGTTTCTTCCATAATAAGAATTATTATCATAAAGAGCACATTCCTCTGCCTTTATGTACACCTCCTCTAGCAGCAGCCAATAAGAGTTCCAGCCTGCAAATGAGACTAAGTAAGCTAAGTAAAAGTAGTCATTCTATATTTGCTAATCAATTCATTAATTAGCCCTGATGAATGACTCTGTTAGCATAGCTGCTGGAATTTATAATATATCATGGCCATTGTGATGGCGGCTTCTTTGGCAGTTTGAAGGCCTCTTGTTTGTTCCAGTAGATGAGATTGTTAATTTATAAGGATTGCTGCTCGGCTGCGTTTGGCTCCAAGAGAAAGGAAGAACACGGGGACACAGAGGACCATTTAAACTGTTTAAATCCTCGAGAGGCTCAGATAACGGGGCTCCGAGTAACCTCACTTCTCCATCTTCAGTCTTCCAAAGCAGGCGGCCGCAAGCTGGAGGAGTCGAGACCGCGCAAGAGGACGGAAATCCGGGACCCGTCTCTGGGCGCAGCGAGGCGGGAGGACGACCGTGGCGCCGCAGACGCTCGCGTACGTAATCCTGACCTGTATCTCATTGATTCTCATTCACATACATGTTGGATATGTTGAAAATCTCAAAGTAGGAAATGATGTTTCAGACGTAAAGAGGTTCAGCTTCAGTAGATGACTGATGAGGATTTAGAGCGCTTTAAACTCTCCTGCTAAAAAGCATTAAGTCAAATGAGCCCAATAACTAAAAACTAATATCAGATTTCAGGTAAAGACTGTTGGAGCGCGGCTGAGGGCGGAGCCAGGCTTGACTGTGACATCACAAAGTCCTGCCAGCCTTATTATCTATAATTAGTGTGTGTGTGTGTATAGACAGATTTGGAAAATCACAATCCTCCTAACGACATAAAACATAACGGAAACATTATTTTCCATGTACCTCGTTACATTCCTTTGTTTCTCATTCTGGAACATCTCTTCCCTCCCTCTTCTGATATTCCTTTCTCTAAATTCCAGCCCTCCTTTTTCCACCTTTCGATAAGAGAGATGGTTTCTTCCATAATAAGAATTATTATCATAAAGAGCACATTCCTCTGCCTTTATGTACACCTCCTCTAGCAGCAGCCAATAAGAGTTCCAGCCTGCAAATGAGACTAAGTAAGCTAAGTAAAAGTAGTCATTCTATATTTGCTAATCAATTCATTAATTAGCCCTGATGAATGACTCTGTTAGCATAGCTGCTGGAATTTATAATATATCATGGCCATTATGATGGCGGCTTCTTTGGCAGCTTGAAGGCCTCTTGTTTGTTCCAGTAGATGAGATTGTTAATTTATAAGGATTGCTGCTCGGCTGCGTTTGGCTCCAAGAGAAAGGAAGAACATGGGGACACGGAGCCCCGTTATCTGAGCCTTTCGAAGATTTAAATGGTTTAAATGGCCCTCTGAGTAACCTGACTTCTCTGTCTTCAGTCTTCCAAAGCAGGCAGCGGCAAGCTGGAGGAGTCGAGACCGCGCAGGAGGACGGAAATCCGGGACCCGTCTCCGGGCGCAGCGAGGCGGGAGGACGACCGTGGCGCCGCAGACGCTCGCGTACGTAATGCTGACCTGTATCTCATTGGCTCTCATTCACATACATGTTGGATATGTTGAAAATCTCAAAGTAGGAAATGATGTTTCAGACGTAAAGAGTTCAGCTTCAGTAGAAGACTGATGAGGATTTGGAGCGCGGCTGAGGGCGGAGCCGGGCTTGACTGTGACATCACAAAGTCCTGCCGGCCTTATTATCTATAATTATTGTGTGTGTGTATAGACAGATTTGGAAAATCACAATCCTCCTAACGACATAAAACATAACGGAAACATTATTTTCCATGTACCTCGTTACATTCCTTTGTTTCTCATTCTGGAACATCTCTTCCCTCCCTCTTCTGATATTCCTTTCTGTAAATTCCAACCCTCCTTTTTCCACCTTTCAAGAAGAGAGATAGTTTCTTCCATAATAAGAATTATTATCATAAAGAGCCCATTCCTCTGCCTTTATGTACACCTCCTCTAGCAGCAGCCAGTAAGAGTTCCAGCCTGCAAATGAGACTAAGTAAGCTAAGTAAAAGTAGTCATTCTATATTTGTTAGTCAGTTCATTAATTAGCCCTGATGAATGACTCTGTTAGCATAGCTGCTGGAATTTATAATATATCATGGCCATTATGATGGCGGCTTCTTTGGCAGCTTGAAGGCCTCTTGTTTGTTCCAGTAGATGAAATTGTTAATTTATAAGGATTGCTGCTCGGCTGCATTTGGCTCCAAGAGAAAGGAAGAACACGGGGACACGGAGCCCCGTTATCTGAGCCTTTCGAAGATTTAAATGGTTTCAATGGCCCTCTGATGAGTAACCTCACTTCTCCATTTTCAGTCTTCCAAAGCAGGTGGCGGCAAGCTGGAGGAGTCGAGACCGCGCAAGAGGACGGAAATCCGGGACCCGTCTCCGGGCGCAGCGAGGCGGGAGGACGACCGTGGCGCCGCAGACGCTCGCGTACGTAATCCTGACCTGTATCTCATTGGCTCTCATTCACATACATGTTGGATATGTTGAAAATCTCAAAGTAGGAAATGATGTTTCAGACGTAAAGAGGTTCAGCTTCAGTAGACGACTGATGAGGATTTGGAGCGCTTTAGACTCTCCTGCTAAAAAGCATTAAGTCAAATGAGCCAAATAACTAAAAACTAATATATCAAATTTCAGGTAAAGACTCTTGGAGCGCGGCTGAGGGCGGAGCCAGGCTTGACTGTGACATCACAAAGTCCTGCCGGCCTTATTATCTAAAAAAATAACTAGTGTGTGTGTATAGACAGATATGGAAAATCACAATCCTCTTAACGACATAAAAAATAACGGAAACATTATTTTCCATGTACCTCGTTACATTCCTTTATTTCTCATTCTGGAACATCTCTTCCCTCCCTCTTCTGATATTCCTTTCTCTAAATTCCAGCCCTCCTTTTTCCACCTTTCGATAAGAGAGATGGTTTCTTCCATAATAAGAATTAGTATCATAAAGAGCACATTCCTCTGCCTTTATGTACACCTCCTCTAGCAGCAGCCAATAAGAGTTCCAGCCTGCAAATGAGACTAAGTAAGCTAAGTAAAAGTAGTCATTCTATATTTGCTGATCAATTCATTAATTAGCCCTGATGAATGACTCTGTTAGCATAGCTGCTGGAATTTATAATATATCATGGCCATTATGATGGCGGCTTCTTTGGCAGCTTGAAGGCCTCTTGTTTGTTCCAGTAGATGAGATTGTTAATTTATAAGGATTGCTGCTCGGCTGCGTTTAGCTCCAAGAGAAAGGAAGAACATGGGGACACGGAGCCCCGTTATCTGAGCCTCTCGAGGATTTAAACGGTTTAAATGGCCCTCTGATGAGTAACCTCACTTCTCCGTCTTCAGTCTTTCAAAGCAGGCAGCGGCAAGCTGGAGGAGTTGAGACCGCGCAAGAGGACGGAAATCCGGGATCCGTCTCCGGGCGCAGCGAGGCCGGAGGACGACCGTGGCGCCGCAGATGCTCGCGTATGTAATCCTGACCTGTATCTCATTGGCTCTCATTCACATACATGTTGGATATGTTGAAAATCTCAAAGTAGGAAATGATGTTTCAGACGTAAAGAGACCTTTGACCCACGAGATAACGCCAATCTCCAAATCCTAACAGTTCATTCTGTCTGTGCGAAACCAGAAGCTCAAACTCAAGAGCGCAGTTCTCTTTGAAAACTTATTACTTGTCGCTCTCCATCTTTGTTTGGGGCAGAGGGCTGCGGACGACGAGCACCGCCAGCAGTGGGAGGCCGGGCGGGCCGACTACATGGGCCGAGACGCCTTCATAAACATCCAGAGGAAGCTGGACCACTTCCTGAATTTAGACGACGGCGTATAAGAACACCCACCCGTACCACTCCTGTCTGTCTTTATGTTTTGGGTTTGTTTTTTTGTGTGTGTGTGTGTGTGTGCGTGTGCGCCAAAGTCAATAAATTCCGAGCAACAAGTCACAAATTTTCCTTCCCGTCTCATGTAAATGTGGCTGGAATGACAATTCCAAATCTCCTTGAGTCCTTGAGAAATTCAGAGCTAAGATCTATCAGCTCCTTATTTCTTCTCCAGAAGAGCATCCAACTCTTAACTGTATTTTGCCCCCCCGCCATCTTTAAACTGTCTAATAAATGTGGCTGGATGCTTTGAAGTAAAAAAAACCCAGATTGATTTCACTCCTTCTTCCCCCCCGCCCCCCGATGTTTCTTTTGTTGAATGAAATACAAATCTTTTCAAACCTGTTTGCACTATTTTAGTCCAGGTGGATGCACATTCGCTTCTTCCTCCACTGGGGGGCACTGTGGCTCTTCTATCAACCCCCCCCCCCCCCTCCCTTTCCACAAATCCCATCAAGGCACCATATCGGATGAGGCACGGACGGATTCGTGGATATTTGACTGCTGTGATCTTTATCCAACAGGCGTGTCATTTTCATCGGCGAGTCTGCAATGCAAAAGCAAACTGTCGGCAGGTGAGCTGAAAAAAGGAACAGTGATGATTCTGGGGAGGGGGGAGTGGGGGGAGAGCCCCCCCCCCCTCCCCAGAATCATTACTGAACAGTTTTGCTTATTCCCGTACCACTTGCAGTTATCATATCACAAACGCAAAATGCAGAAAACCCCCGAGTTGTACTCCTAATGATATCGGACTCCAGAAAAATGCGTTATGGATGGAGTTTCGCGCACAATTAAAAACAACAAAAAGACAAAAAAAACAAACCCAAAAACAAAGAGTAACAATGTTATTTTCTTCGATTAGTGATTTATTGGACCTTTTTGTATGATAACAGTATGAGCTGGGTAAAAAGAAACTGCGTCAGCAACAACAAACAGTACAGATAATGAATGGATATTGATATTCGTGAACGCGCGTCGTCATTGTTTTCTAAACAGAAAAACCTTATCGGTACTTATCGGTAAATTCTGTGTTACGTGGGAGCATTCTCCGCGAAATTTAACTCCTCTCTCTCTCTCTCTCTCTCTCTGCTCTCTGCAGTGTTTCGGCCGCGGTGCTCAAACAATCCGGAGGGATCCACCTCCGAGTTAAGAAGAGGTTTTGGCGTGTTTCCCCTCGCAGTCACCTCTGTTTTCGCCTCTCTCCCATAAACGTATCGTACGCGTAAACTTGTCGAACTTATAAACAACTCCCCCCCCCCGCCCTTCCTCTTCCTCGCCGCTGTTCCCCGTTACGCTCCCGGATAGCTTCTCAGCATACGGCACGTGGTGATGGTGCACTTGCGGGGCGCGACCATGTGACACGGCCTAACGTTGCCTTTAAAAGCCAAAGTGGCATTATGATGTGGCGTTGCTTTGATGACATATTGATGAGGCTTGTCAGTTCTGGCCAAAACCTACAACGGCCGGTAGATTGGAGTGAATCCTTTTATTTGTCCAAAAAAAAAAAAAAAAGTCATGCGACCTGAACCGAGCGTTTTTTTTTTTTTGTTTTTTTTTTTTTAAAAACACTCCGAAGGAGCTCGTCCACAGTATTTCATCAGCAGTGCGTTCGATACAAAGACGTCCCGCAGCCACTTAGTGACATTAAACTCAACATCAGCAGAGCTACTGAGCGCGGTTCTCATTTCAGCTGGAGAGAAAATATCAACATCGCAAAAAAAAAAAAAAAAAGGAAACGCAGAGGGAGTTTGAGGCGCCATCTGAAAATGTGGCATTTCTTAACGCTCCCATATTTATCGCGAAAGCCAAAAGCGGGTCGGGCGGGTGCTTCGTTGTGACGTCACAAAGCGACAGTCACTGCATGGGACCTTTAAATCTGACGGAGCGTTTCAGGGAAAGCAGCCGGGCCTCTCCGAACTATGAACACAAGTTGTAGGTCACAAAAGGAAGTCACGGCAGAGCGAGCGAGCAGTCTGACTCAGATAATCAGAAATCTTTTTTTTTGTTTTTTGAGGTTAGATGAGGCAGCTATGATGAAGGCCAGATTTAAAAAAAAATGGGCAGTTGAACTTCACAGAGATGATGGGGAGGAGGGGAGGAGGGGAGGGGGGGGAGATTTCCTCATGCCTCCAGATGTTTCTTCTTTTTTCTGGAAAAGACACGGCTGCGGCTGGATTCCCAGCAGAACAACAGCAAGTTCCCAGTCTTAGATGGTGACCTACTTCCTTTCCAAAATGCTAAATTGAATGTTTTCTTTTTTTTTTTTTTATCTGCTGAACTGAATAAAAAAAAACATTCACCCGTGGATGTCATAGTGGCAAATATTCTTGAATTAGCACCCCCTCCAATATTTCCAATAAGAACTTTTTTTTTTTTTTTTTTATTTACTTTAGAGCACCGTAGAAGACTATTTTATCAAACTATCGGAAAACTGCCACTCAAACTGAGCACTCAAAGATGGCGATATTATTGAAATATCGGGACTTCAACAATAGAGAAATGACAGTAACACTAAATACAAAGGGATCGTCGCACCTTAAAAAAAACAAAAACAAAACAAAACCCACGTTAAACAGTATTTTCTTATGATTAAAGGGAAAGTTTGGTATTTCCAAAAAGCTTGACATTATGAAAACCGTCTTAGAGCCCTTCTAAAGTTTTCACATTGAAAGATAATTGTACACGCCCCTTAGATAAAGATTCTGTTCGCTGTAAAAGGGGGGAAAGTAACTCAGAAAACAAATTATAATAGATAGTGGATTTATTTATTTTTTCTTGTTTTATAGAGAAAAAAAATCACCACAAACCGTAAAAAAACAAAAACAAAAAGAAAAGTCGGACACGGCGAGTTACACCGTGCGTTCTGGTTGTCTTGAAGTTCAATTCTTTATCTGAGTTCTTTTTTCAGAGCAGCAACCACGGGTGCCTCTTCCGTCTTTATTCCGGCGACACGATTGAAAATGTGTCTCTAATAGCAACAGCACGCGTTCAACGCACCGCCGTTTTAATCAAATCATTATTTCATTTGTTATTGTGACAGCAGCTTTTTTTTTTTGTTTTGTTTTGTTTTGTTTTGTTTGTTCGGTGAATAAAACATCAGTTGCTTTCAAAGGGCAGTTGCTCGGGCATACAGTGTGGCGTTGGCCGCGGCGAAACGGCGAAATTCCTCAGAACACGTTGAGAAACGTGGCTTTTGAGTCCACGCCGACGGCGTTCCTGGCCGTGCACCTGTACACGCCGGCGTCCCTCTGCGTCGGGTTCTGGATGATGAGGGAGCCTTGCGGGTGTACGTACTTGTTCCCGAAGACGCGCGGCTGCGCGCCGACGGCCAAGCGGGTTTTGTCCGGCGTCTCCCACGCTACCTCCGCTCGGGGAGCCCCGCTCGCCACGCAGTTCAGCTGAACGGCAACGCCGCGTTTGGCGTAAGTCACAGAGGGAGGGCCGTTGGTAATCTGAGGCGGGAACGCGATCACGCTGACTGAGACAGGAAGCACAACGCTGCCGTACTCGTTTACCGCTCGACACGAGTAGGACCCGCGGTCGTAGACTGTCACTTGTTGAATAGCGAGCGTCCCATTGGGCAAAACGGAATATCGTCCAGCTCTCTGCGGCGTGTTGAGGACAACGCCACTGGGGAGTGTCCATGTTAGCCTGAGGGGTTTGCCATTGGTTAGACAATGGAGCAAAAGAGTTTGTCCGTTCATGATGCTAACGGGAGAGTTGTATTTGTTTTGGATCTCTGGCTTTCTCCCCGGGGACAATGTGATTATACGTTCCACAAATCCTGCGGCGTTACGTCCCAGACAGCGATACATACCGGCCTCACCCACCGACGGGTTGCTGATGATCAGCGAGCCGCCGGGCTGGTGGAAAAACTTTGTGAATCGAGCGCCGCTAGGCAACGGCGTGCCATTGGGTAGAATCCAAGTGACGTGAGGTAGAGTTGAGCCCTCCAAGGAGCAATTCAAGACCATGGCATTTCCAACGGTCAGAGACAGACTATCCGTCTTCGGGCCGCTTATTTGCGGCCTCTCGGCAACCGCTTTCACCTCCAAATTAACCACCAGCTTGACCTCCCCCCCTTCGTTGCGAGCGATGCAAACCAGCTGACCCGTGTCCGTCCTCTTGGGCGAGCGGATTTCTAAGGTGCCGTTCAGGTGGACGCTCATCCTGTTGCTGTAGTAGGGTGCGGGGAGGATCACGTTTCCTGGGAGAACCCACATGATACGAGGAGCGGGGGTCCCTTTTGCCACACAGTCCACCAGCTTCCGTTGATCCTGGACAGCGGTCACCTTGATGGCACTAGCTGTTTCTCTGAGGCCATTGATAATCGGAGGCGTGACCAGGACGTCCAGCTTGATGACTTTATGGTCTTGTCCTACACTATTCCTGGCAATGCAAGTGTAGTTACCCCCATCGAAACGTTGCGCCTTTTCAACCACCAGCGTCCCATCATCCAGGAGCTGGTACTTGCCTAATTCAGGGGATATCACTTTATTTGTTGGGGATATCCACGTTTTGACTGGCAGCGGCTCACCTTTGGCGTGACACCTCAGCGTGGTGGTCTCGCCGTAGAAAACCCGGATGACCTTTTGCTCTTCATCCTGGATCTGCGGCGGCAAAGTCCCAACCTTGACCTTGACCCTGACCTTCATCTCGTCTTTGCCGAGTTGGTTTTCCGCGTAGCAGGTGTAGTCGCCTTCTTCGGGCACGCCCACATCATTGAAGTACAGCGTCCCGTTGTCGAATACGAGGTACCTACGGATCAGGAAGAAAAAGGAAGGAGAGGGATTTGGGTTATAATACTTGATGAGTGAATCTGTCAGTTAGCGGTGCAGTGATGGTGTTTCAACCCCCTTTGCGGTAAAGGCCAGTAACAGCTCATACCTCCGACTGACCCGGTCTTTCCACTTGACTGGGTTGACCATGGTGCCGTCAGGCAGCGCCCAGCTGATCTCGGGGTTGGGGAGCCCCGAGGCCACGCAGTCCACTTTCAAGTCCCCGCCGTACACCACCTCCTGACTGGACCGCTGCTTCTTCTGTTCAATTTTCGCCGGCCTCGTCAACACGTTGGCTCCCAGGAGAACATAGTCGTCCCCCATTTTGTTGCGCGCCACGCACATGTAGTCGCCGCTGTCCTCCACGGTCACAGAGTTGATGGTTATGGTGCCGTTGTGGAAGACTTTGATCCTGGGATCAAAACTAAAAAGAGATGGAAATAAAAGCATTCAGAACACATTAGACGGAGGCGTTATTTTAACATTTAATAATCAATTTAGAAAGATTATTAATTAGTATCTGCATTTCTTTTACCTGTACTGAGCATCGACAAGCTTCTTCGAGGGCGTTCTCCAGATGATCCAGGGATCTGGCTTTCCTGCCGCCACACAGTTGAGCAGCAACTTGCTCCCATAGATCACATCCGTCCTCTGGGGGGACGATGAGACGATGCTGGCCTTGGAAGACGACAGGTTGTTCCTTGAGGTCAAGAACACAGTCCGCCTGCTCGACGCCACCGAGTTTGTGGCCGCGCACTCGTACCTCCCGGCGTTCTCGGGACCCAGCGCGTGTATGTGAAGGGTCCCGTTGGGGAAGGCGACGAGGTTGCGTTTGGGGAAAACTTGGCCCGCAGCGAGCTTCGTGCCGTCAGGTGTAATCCAGTGGATGACAGGCGGGGGGGCGCCTGTGGCAGTGCAGTGGAGGTAGACGGCGGCGCCCTCTGGGAGCGTGGCGTTCTCGTGTGGGGTCTGCTGTATCGCGGGTGGCAACACTGAGACATGGAGGTGGACGGAGACACTGACCGCTCCGGCCGCACTGCTGCCAATGCACTTATAAATCCCTCTGTCCACATAATCGATCCGGCTGATCTGGAGGGTTCCGTTGCTGAGGACAGCCACGCGCTGCTGAAACGGCGCCCGAAGCGGTGCAGCAGCCATGTGGACTTGGTTGGGGAGCACCCACGTGACCCTAGGCGTCGGATACCCCTCCACCTGACACTCGAAATCCACCTTGCCACCTACAGCTACTTTGACGTCTCTGTTTTGAGGCTGGAGCACCCGGGGTGGCTGAGACAGGACCACGAGGTTGACCGCCATTTTATCCGCGCCATACTGATTCTGGACCATGCACAGGTACTGCCCCGCATCCACGTGCTGCGTTTTCCTGATGATCAGCGTGCCATTGGGGTGGACCTCAAACCTCTGAGCTCTGGTGTTCTGCGCAATGGTTGCCCCTGAGCGAAGGAACAGACAGAAAAAAAAGACAAACGCTGTTATTCCTGAAATCTCTTTCATACATGTTGAATAAGTCAGTTTCAGATATTTTTCTTTTCCTCTCTGTACTGCACATTTGATTTGTTTTGTGTCAGTTCAAAAGCAGGAAGGAGAGCAAAATCCTGACACCTGAATTTGCCAGACGTTTGCTGTTAATACTGTCATGAAAAGGTCTGTGTGTGTTTTTTTTTTGTTTGTTTTTTTTTTGTTTAATATTAAAGTGTACGCTGCAGTCAGCCACTGATTGGACCTCACTAATGTTTTAGAGCTTTTGAAATAAGCCGTGACCTAAAGGCTGCATCATCATTCTGCTTCACATTTCTTTTGAAATATTTTCAATTTGATCAATCACCCTTTGCCCCCCTCGTGTATTCAATCCTGGCCACATTTAACATTTAATATTTATATACATAAAGACTAAAGAGAGAAGAGACTAATATTAAACATTTTTGTTCTAATATATTTCACAGTATTCTCTCTTGGTGCTTACTGTGTACTTGGATGAAATGTAACAGCATATATAGTCATGATGTGTGATTGTATTACACCTGATAAAATGTTTCTTATTTCATATTGTTTTTATCTGTGTCAAAATAGCGTATTATTAAATCTATAATTACATCAATAATGGATGAAGTATTAGTTATTTTCCCATGACAGTGTTTATAAATGTGAGTGCACATAAAATAAAAAAAAAAAAAACAAAACAAAAAAACTTCATCCTGAGTTTGAGTCATACGCACCGCTAGCGACTTTAGTCCACGAGAGGAAGGGCCTCGGCTCGCCTTGGGCCTCACAAGGAAGCTGAGCGTCCGTTTCGGCTCTCACGGTGAAAGTCTGCAAGTTGCTCTTCGTTAGCTTTGGAGCAGACACCTGTCCAGGTAGCCGGGTCGTGCTGGGGAACGCTGGTCTCTCTCCGATCGGCGGGGTTTGGATGGCGCTCATCGTCGGGGCGGGAGTGGCCGTCGGTGTGTAGCGAGGCGGATGGGTTGCGGGACGGTCGTCCGACCTTCTCGCGGGCTCCAAGGTGGTGAGGGTGGGCTCGGTTTGCTGGGCTCCACTGTGGTTCATAGGACGTTCCTTGCTGGTCGACTCGAACGGCGTTCCCGTGGAGGACGCTTCAGGTAGCGTCACATGTGGCACTTCAGTCGACGACATAGCAGAGGAAGGTGTTGTTATGGTGGTGCTTATAATGGGAACATCAACAATAACTCCAACGCTGGCAGTTTCCTCTAGATGATGATCGACCTCCGGCTCACTGACTGTGGTGTTTTGATAATATACTTCGCTTTGAGTGGCTGTCGTCATGGTAACCTGCTCTGCCTCCAAATCATCATCAGGGAGTTCACTCGGCGGTGAAATTACAGTACTTGAAATGAATCCAGGAGTGGGCTGGATTTCGTGCTCAACAACTGAAGGAGTTGATGCAGATGGGGATGGCGGCAGTAAAAACGGCTTCGCGGCCTCTTTCGAAAGCACTGTTCCGCCGTTTTCGGTGGGTGCGGATAGATATTCTGATTGATTGTCCACAACATCCGTTTGCACTGTTTCAGGAGACGGTGGAGCAGGCGGAGGGGTGCTGCCTGTAAATCTCTGCTGAGGGGAAGGTGTGTTCATATCCAGGATGTGTGGAGAAGTGCTCTCTGCCATTCTTAAGGTTGTGTGAGAGCCCGTCTGTCCGTGGCCCGGCCCTGGAGAGGCTGTTGGAAGCGACGGCGGCGCCGACGTGCTTCTGTGTAGTGGTTTGGCCGGATGTAGGAGGCTGTCCTCAGTTCTGGCCGGTAATGAAGTGGCTTCGGCGCCCGACCCGTTTCCATGACTGGAGCCCACGCTTTCTCTATGACTCAGTCTGCCTGATGACGCTGCTTGGCTCTTGGTGAATGGAACAGCGGTATTGAATTTGGCTGTTGTAGCTCGTGGTGGCTGTATTTTCAGCTGCGTGGAGGCGCTGGTCCCGTCCGTTGCCGGGGGAGCAGTCCCACGCGTGGTGGCGGCAAATTGCTGCGGTTTGCTCGGCCTTTGTTTCCTCCTGTTCGGCCTTTTCCTCCGACCCACATTATTCCTCCGCCTGGAGTTGGGCTTGAGTCGCGGGGACAGCTCTTCTGTGGTCCAGCCCGCTGTAGTCGGGGGCAGAAGTGTAGTTGTCGGGGATGCTGTTGTCAACATCGCTTGAGACTCCAAATAATCAAGTTCTGTATCCTTTGGTTGAGTCTCACTAAGATATTTTCCATTTTCTTCTGGGCCTGTCTTTAATTCATTAGAGTCGGCTGAAGGGATCATTTGACTACCAATTGAGCTAGTGTTATTAGAGCTGGCAGGAAATTTCAGTCCCTCAGTATTCTCACTCCTCTCTGATGCTTCGG
Source organism: Remorina albescens (assembly GCA_034769265.1). Classification (NCBI taxonomy): domain Eukaryota; kingdom Metazoa; phylum Chordata; class Actinopteri; order Carangiformes; family Echeneidae; genus Remorina; species Remorina albescens. The sequence goes on along the minus strand of CM068496.1, from coordinate 11,145,179 downwards.
ACCAATCGGCTGCTTGGACCGCATCGACGTCTGTGTTTCCGCTGTGGTTCTCTTGTAAAGAAAATGTCCTTCCGCTGCTCGCACTGTTTGTGTTCGCCTGCCAGAAAGTGACAGCATGGAGGGGAAAAGTTGTGGTCTGTGGGAGGAAAAATACACCATTTGAAGTTGTGTGTGGCTCCAAGCTCGCGTCTCTGGTTGTGTATGTCGTCGCCATTGCGCGTGGCTCTTTTGTAGCATGCGCTGCATATGAGTACCGGTCACTGGACGTCACATCATCCGCGTTATCTGTCGTTTGGCTTCCCTGTCCTTGTGCGTTGTCCTGAATGCTTTCCATTTGTGTGTGTGGTGTGGTGAGGTAATCCTGGCCCTCTCTTTCCTGCGGAGCCACGCCATCGGATGACCCTTCAGTCGCCGACCCGTCATTTGCTCGCGTCGTCTCCTCCGTTTTGTGCTGAACTGGCGGCGTGGTCGCGCCGTTCTGAGCATTTCTATCTCTAATCTTCGCCAAAATGTCCGCCCACTTCTCCGGGTCTATTTTACTCTTTGTCATGTTAATCCTCCTCCTGCTCTCAACTACATTTTTTCTGTCTTCAAAGCGTCCTCCTGCCGGTTTTCGATTCACCGGCGGCCTCCGCCACATATTCCTTGATGGATGGTTGCCCCTCCTTCCTGGGGCCACACCCTCTGGAATCCTTTTTCTCAAAGGATCCTGGGTAACGGGAGGCGCCTCTTCAGCGTCTCCTGATGTCTCCTCTGTATCCTGCGTGGGGACTTTAATCTGAGTGTTGACCCCCGAGGCTGACTGAGGTCGACCTATAACCTTCCTCAAAGGTCTAACTAGCCCTTTGCGCCTCACAACAGTCACTTTTGCAGCCATTGCATCCACGCCATGTTGGTTTATGGCAATGCATTTATAAAAACCACTGTCCGATAACTGAGTGTGCGGGATGTGCAGGGTGCCATTGGAATACACCAAAGCTCTGGAGGAATTGGCCTTGGGACTAACTATGCTGTTGCTCGGTAGAATCCAGTTGATCTCGGGATCAGGCGAGCCGGACGCCGTACAGGGCAGGGAGACGGCGTTCCCAACGAATCCCTCGGCGGGTGCCATCGAGTTGTCCTCTCCCGGGAGAGGGCTGGAAGACTCCTGCACTGTCAGGTGGAGTGGCAGCACATCCAGGTCTCCGTGAACCTTGGCGACGCAGTAATAAATTCCTTTGTCTGCGTGTCTGACGGCCTTAATGAGCAGCCGTCCGTCAGCAAACGCAGACACCCTGCTGTCCGGGCTGCTGGACGGCGCCTCCACTTTGGAACCATCCGGGAGCACCCAGTGAATCACCGGTTGGCCGGAGCTACGGATGTCACACGACATTTGTGTTTGGGCTCCCAGCATGGCGCTCAATGCTTTTTGAGTCCTGTTTGTCGAACTGATGAAGACCCACGGCCTCCTCTGTCTCCGCGCCAGCTCCACCTCCACCGTCTCCGAGAGCTCCGTGCTCAGGATCAACCTCACCACCTTGGCTGAAGACTGAAGCCTGTTGAGCTGGAGGTCTGCGGACGTCTGCATCAGCCACGCCGGCCGGGCCATGAGGTTAACTTTAACGCCCGTGTAGTACAGGGCGTCCTTCTCCGGGTCCTGTTTGTACACGTAGGTCGGATGAGGTTCTTCGCTGAGCATAATCCCTCTTTGCAAGTGAGCCGGCACGTTGCTGTAGTAAGCGATCAGCCTCCACAGTTGCTCATACTTTTCCCTATCCACGGGGCATTCCAGATCCACCGACAAAGTGGCGTTGGAGGCCAGCCGGAGATGGTCGACCTGCTCCCAGCTGATCTTGGTCAATTCTTTTGGGTCGCCAATGCTGCAATCGAGGTCCACTTCATTCCCATGTTCATCAGACAGGCCCAGGGAGATGTTTCCAAATGGATCCCTGAAGTTGTCCCCAGCCATGAGGTCACTTTGGTTGTCCTCAGGTAGGGAAGTCCTGTTGGGAGAGCTGATTGTGGGGCCACTACAGACCAGGTTCTCCAAGGCCTGAAGTTCTTTTTTCTGGAGGTGCCTTGGAGAGGAGCACAGGGGACACAGCTGGCCACCAGGGAGGGCCCTGTCTTTTTTACATTTCAGGACACCTGGACAAAAAGAGAAAACCCCAAAAAAGAGTTAAAAAAAAAAAAAAAAAGACTATATCACTTGAAATTTTCCCTTTAAAAATCATCTTCTTTGTCACTTCAGAAAGGAAACATCTCACCTGGTGCAGTCTTATCCCAGTCATGGAGCCACCGCATGTTGCAGTCACAGGTCCACGGGTTCCCGTGGAGGTACAGGTTCTCCAGCTGGGGCATGGAGGTCACCAGCCCGGAGGGCAGCGTCGTCAGCCCGTTGTCCGACAGGTAGAGGTGCCTCAGGGTGGAGACGTGGAAGCGGTCCGTCAAAGTGAAGGTGGCGAACGTCGCCGGGTGCAGCTGCTGGAGCCGGTTGCCCTCCAGCTGCAGCAGCCGCAGCGAGGTGAGGCCCTGGAAGGCGTCCGGGTGGATGAACTCCAGTCGATTGTGGTCCAGGTGCAACCTGCCTAAAGCCCACAGACCCCGAAGGGTGTGCCTGCTGATCTCCTTCAGCTTGTTGTAGCTCATCTTCAACATCTAAACCAACGAGAAGAAATGTGAAAAATATGAGTGATCAAAAATCTTAAATTACATCGAAAATTTTATACATAGATATACATATAATGCTGATTATGCAACAGTGCATCTTAATAAATAGTAAAATTACATTTATTTAATCATTTGATATTTTCAGGTTCACGATTGACTTTTAAAAAAAACGTGTGGGTGCTCTCCTTAAACTTTTGTAGTGCAAAGATAAATATCCACGTCTCCTTTGACTATGAAGCAGATCTAGTGAAACCGTCAAATTGCTCAGAAAAGCCAAAGAGAGGCGCTGTAAATCTACACCGAGATGTTGTTGTTGTTCTTCTTCTTCTTCTTAAAACCACAAATATATCCGCACATACAGAGCCATAATCCAAAATATGGGGATTTTAGCACTGAAGTTTAACGTTCAGAACCGTCGATATCAAATTCAGCCTTCCTAGAAGACTGAGCAGGTTTTTTTTTTTTTTTTTTTTTTAGTATTAAACCATTAAGTTAAATTCAAAAAGTAATCTACTGACCAGATTTTGATCACAGTCGCTGTGAGTTTTATTTTAGTGGCTAAAGAAAAAAAGTTGGACGATCTGCTGGGGCACTCGGTTAAATATTATGGGCAGTAAAAGATCGTCTAGTCTCGCTAAATTTCTTCATTCTTTCATTCATTCTATGTTTTCTCAGCGTACCTGCAGCGACGTGAGGTCCCTGAATGCCCCATCAGGTAGACTGTGGATGTCATTTCCATGAATCATCAGGAGCTCCAGTTTCTTCAGACCGGCCAGTGACTTGTCTGTGATCCTATTAATGCTGTTGAACCTGAAAGAACAAATCCAGACAAAAAGAGGAGGAGGGAGGAGGAAGGAGGGAGGGGGGGAGAGAGAGATTGAATGAATGAATTCATGAAAAAAGACTTTAAAAAAAAAAAAAAAAAAAAAAAGACAGCCTGGATTCATCCCCCATATTTCTGACACACCCCAGGTTCATGCGTTCCACGTGTTTGGATACGGGGGCCGGGACGGCGGGGAGGGAGCGGAAGGTGCAGTGAAGCTCCGCGGGCTGGGGGCAGGAGCAAGGCCGGGGGCAGGAGATGGAGGCGACGAGGGGCAAGCTCGCCAGCACCAGCAGGCTCTGGAGACGCATCTTGGATCGCTCACAGCAGCTGGAACAGGATGAAAACACAACAACAGCAGTGCTGCTGTCATCATCACCCTTACTGGCTTGTGATTAAGAACAATAATAATATTTGGAGCAGGAATGAAATGACAGAGTTTCTGTCTCCATCACCTCAGCATATTTCATCATGTTAAAACATAGATGCCCTTACCTCAAACCTTTGAGAGCCTTTCTCTTGGGGACTCCTTGTAGTCCATTTCAGAGTGGATTAAATCAGGGAAACCACAGTTCCAGCAGACGTGTCACTCAAAAGTATAGGAAAGGGAGAAGAAAAAAAAAAAAAAACATTCACAGAGGAGAAGAATGAGTCCCAAACGGTGCTGTGGACTTCCAGTCAGGACTGAGGGACAGACGGGCTGCAGCGAGACGCAACAGGAGGAGCCAAGAGGAGGAGGAGGAGGAGTGGAGGAGTCTTCCTTCAGTGGGACTTGACTGAGGAGAAGTTACTGTAACACAGCCAAACGCCCCTTTTTCGTGCTGCTGAGTGTGCGCTGATGTCTGCAGAGAAAGGCCACAAGAAATGAAACCAAGTGGCGTTCATCTGAAACCGAACACGATTACGCTGCCGGGCTGGAATGGAGGGAGAACAATAAAGTTGCTAAAAATACAAGAATCTTTACTCGTTCCGTGTTTTTTAATAACGCTTAATTTCATAACATTTATGAGCTCCTTTGGTGTAGAGGAAAATCTGGACTGAATATTGATTGCTTCTGGGTTTTTTTTGGGGGTTTTTTTTTCCCCCTTTCAGAAACATGTGGTCCTAATTCATTCAACATCCACTCACGGTGATGTTTTCTCACCAGTTTCCACCACACTCGGTCCAAATACTGAATAAACGCGATGAAGCCCGGAACCTTAACTTTTAGACGAATGAAAGGTCATTTCAGTGATTTGTTAAGTAAGCCGTCTAACCTGCGCACAAACAACATCCGCCCTTTTAGCTTTTGAGGAGTGGGGTGCATTCGCAGTCGATACAGGGTGAGAGGTGGGGTAGACCGGGACAGGTCACCCTTCACACCTCCAGGCAACTTTTGAGTCTTGTCTTTGGATTCTGGCACCTTCTGGGCCAACACGTAGTCCCGAAACTGCCAAAAAGAAAATCATTTCAAAAGCAAAACTGCAAATACTTCGGCGTTCACCTGTTTGTTTTCTGTCGTTTGCATTGCCAAAAAAAAAACAAATTCCACACTAAACTCATTTGTAATGGAGGACTTTCTTTCACACTCATCTCTCTACTGCTGTTTTGGACGGCTCTTCTTTTGCAAAACCGCTCCAGGTGTTTCGGATTTGAAGAGTCCTCCAGTCTCTCCACAGGTGGTCTATATGATATCAGGTCTGGACTCATCGCTGGCCATTTCAGGACTTTCCAACACTTTTTTTTTTTTTTTTTTTGGCCTTCTGGGTCTTTGTGGTGACAATGATCACACAAACAGCCGAAGCGTTTTTTTGTTTTTTTTTCTGGGAGAAGTGAAGCGTTAACTGACAGAAGAGCGAGGCTGCCAATGTTTTTGGCCGCCATCGCCCTGACGTTTCCGCACAGCTGCAAGATATTCTGATGTGGAAGCATGCTGCATGTGGGACAGGCCTAACTAACCGAAGCAAGTTTCAAAAAAAGAAAAAAAACCAAAAAAAAAAAACCTCAGAGGCTTCTTTTTGCTGTGAGAACACACTACTAACCGCTGATCCACTGTGCCACAACGACGGCTGAAAGTGTACAAATATATTGATCCTTAATTGGGTGACAGTTACTGGTCATGTAATGTTTTTGTCTTGCAGAGAAAATACCTTTTTTGGGGGGGGGGGTGTTGCGATGAAACCAAAAGCAGAAGGTCGTCCAGTCACTGATGAAAGAAGATGAGACAAAGCAGATTAGGAAGTCAGGTGACAAAGTTCAAAGTGCAAAACTATCCCAACCTCAATTCTGCCTTTATCTATAAGTCATCTACAGCCTTATTAATATGTTTTAACCATGATGTCAACGGCCCTCTAAATCTTCAGGGAATACAGTTGACTTTGTCACCCTTTTCTCCTCAAATAAAATATCGAGGTTGAGGCACAAAGAACAACTTTTTTTTTTAGGCTTTCGGGGCCTCTGGATTTTTGGGTCTTGTCTGCTTTTCGTCACCCTAAGCCAGCGAAGGATATTGGAGATATCAGCTCCAAAACGACTCCAGCGTCAATTTAATTCGATTTTCTATCCTGCCATGATTTCACTGGCTTGAGATCTGGGCTCGTTTTTTTTTTTTTTTTTGTTGGATTCTGAATTTCTCTCTCATCACAGCTCTTGAAACATGACCTGCTCTATTAGCTTTGGCCCGCTGAACGTCCTTCCTCCTCTCCGGAAGCCTTCGTCACCTAAGTGCCGCGCTCCGGAGGCCCGGCAGCTACTGAGTGTCCGGCTTTGTGACAAGTGTTTAAGTTGGAGCTGGCTGGAGGTCAGATGTCAACGGGGGGGGGGGGTGGTGTCATGAGTGTCGTGGTGCCACTGATGGCCCCCAGCACTCACGCGCCAAAACCACATGAAAGGGAAGGTCAGGAGAGCTATGCAGCCCGCGGCGGCTTCTGAGGAGAGCCGGCGTGCATCATCGGAGCGGCGTGAATCGAGCTGTGTGAAAAATCTATATTTCGTAGAGCTCCTGAAACAATCCACACATAGATGTTAAGTTTCCAGCTGACCCAAAATATTGGATTCATCTCTATTTCACATTATAATGAGGTCAGGTGTTTGCTTCGTAGCCCAATCTGCTCAAGCAGATTTTTAAGAACGCCGAGCGTAGATCTCATTCACACCTTGCTGAGATCTGTTGACACTGTAAGCCGGACCACCTCCAGATGTAAATCCGGCAGCTACATTAACACACTGCAGACCTCACCTATTTGCTGTCACCTGGGGTTCGTTTGACTGCGTTGGTTATCTGAGTAATCAGCTCTGACTATCACGTCGCCAGAGGTCATACAGCCGATGACCGGGGGTGCGAAAGCGAAGAATAAAGTTTTAAGGATTAATAGAACGTGAGGGTTAACTAAACGGACTCTTCATTTCTAGTTTGGTGTGATATAACGTATGCAACTCGGAGCGAAAAGAGTTTACAGCCATTAAAGGAGTCCAATCGAGGCAATATCATCTCAACCGTCCCAGTTATTGACTGATAATCAGAAAACAAAAGCTAACCAAAACAAGTTGATGGATGGCTCTGAGGATTGAGGACGCTGCCTGATAGATTTTCAATAGTGTCAGTCTGGCCGGTCCAATCTCTGCCAAACTTTTAGGATCGAAAAAAAAAAAAAAAGCAGATATAGATTCAACTTTGTCTTTGTATACGTGCTGTTTACAGTCTGAGGTCCCATATTTTTAATATTTTCCTCAAACACAGAGCGTGTCTCTGAAAAAGGCTTCTATTATAATAATTCTTTCTAAAGATGCACAATAAGAGTCAGGAATGATAAAAGTGAAGTCATCCCGACAATAATGAGAGTTCGAGACTGAATTTTTGGATAAAAATGATAAGTAAAGTCAGCTAAATTTGGCCTTTCCTTTCCCAAGAGTAATGAATAACAGCCCTAATGCTGGGTGGGTGGTGGTGGGGGGGTGGGTCATGGACCACAGGCATCTACTTCAAGTGCTGAAAGTGCTTACAGCATGGGATCAGATCTATAAAAACGCAGGAGCTGCAAAAATCTGTCAACACGGATGTTTTTCAGAGGAGGAGCAGTCCCTTTAATAGAATGACAGCCTCACAATTCAACAATAATGAGGACTACAATATTCAACAATAGCAAATATTTCTTGTAACTTTGCCCAATATATATGATATTTGTCAGAATATTGGCTGGGTTTGTTTTTTTTTTTTCTTTTTCTCGTACCTTGAATGACAACTAAAAGTTCAGACGCCACCGATTATCCCTAAAATGCGACACAGTTATAAAAATTCCGATTTGTTACGCGGACATTGACATTAAACATGTTGCACGAGTGTAATTGCAATAGGTGTACGAGGTTTATGTTAAGTTTCAGTTTAGCTTTAGTGGGGGGAGACCAACTCAGAGCTAAGAGAGAAGGACTCTAGACTATAGTATAGGATAGTGATATCCTATACTATAAAAAAAAGTTAGCAGCAGATATGTTAAATGTTTAACTGTCACGGTTCCATTTCGTGCCATAAAAAGTAGATTTTTTTCCCCCTTTTTTTGGGCATTGAACGTGGCATGGACGTGGATGAGTAGTCCTAAAAAATAAACCACAAGGTTAAACGTCTGAATGCGTGTCTGTGTGAGAGAGGCCGGGCGAGTGAAAAAGGCAATATATATATATATGTATAGGAGTGTTCCTGCTTTCACGCTCGCTCCCTCTCAGTCAGACATGTGGCTTTCATATGGTGACTTCTCTGCGATCTAATGAGGATGTGCTTGGAAAGGATCCACGGAGCCTCAGACGCGGAGAGCGCCGGGGGACGGCGTGCTGACATTACGTAAACACCGCGGGAAGCCTGACGACGCCTGGAAAGTTTGTAAGACTCAACATCTGTAGATGCGGGGTGGGGGGGGTGAAAAGTCAGCAGAAGGTAAAAGGATTAGCACTTCACCCCCCCCCCCTTTCAGCGAGACAGGCAGAGCAAGGTGAAGCGGGGAATCCCTCAAGATTTAATCGCACACACATGACCGAGGCCGAGTAAAGGCAATTTCACGAAGGAGGGAAGGAAAAGACTTTAAAAACGTCAAGATGTGTCAGTCTGTATGGAGAATCCCCCCCCTTTGTGTCCTCCTCACTGGGACATGACCTCATCATACTCCTCTGACCCACACTGGATGACAGCAGCGGGGGTTGATCTATGTCTTATGACTTTCTTTCTCAGCCGAGACACGGAGACTATTGTGGAAAGTGTCGGTTTTTGTGTAATACTGCAAGCATGGTGTCAAAATAAGTGTTTGCTGCTGGAGGCCCCTCTCTCCTCTTAGATCGCGTGATCCGACTGATCAGCTGCGAAAATAAAACAAACCAAAACACAAAAGCAAATCGTTTTGACGTCATTACCGACAATGTTGTGCAAAGTGGGCCGAACTTGGAATCGAGACAGACCAGATCAGAGACCGGCTGGTGGACGCAGTATAAGGTGTCGGAATTGAACGTATCATAACAAAGTTACTTCAAGGAACTTGAGAGCCGGAGAGAGCTGGTGGTGACCAAACACAGAGAGAAAAAGAAAGAATCCACACCACCTCGGTGTGACTCGTCGTGTTGGTCTGGATTAGCTGGGCGCAGGAATTGGACTCTTGGATGATGATGATGATGATGTCAGTGGAGCGCTCCCAGCTTCTTTTTTTGCCGCTAAGTTTGTTTCATTTCGTTTCGTCTCTTTGTTTCGTTTGGCCCCAGAACTCAATTATCACAGGAAATGTAGTTCACACAAAGTCAAGAGACAGAGTACTGCGTGACGGCATCATTCCAGCTCTTGCCCTCTTTTTACTGCCCTTGATCTTACCCCAACACTGAAGTTTCCATGCTCCGCGATGTAGCTGGCCAAGACCCCCTCCTTTTTTCTACCAGAAACACCAACTCGCACGCCAAGGGACCAGGACCAGGACCAGGAATAACATCTGGTCCTCAGTTCTGCAGAAGCAAGGAGCTGCAAGAAAAAATAAAATTAAAGCGCACACTCCTCACCAGCACACAAGACCAAACACAAACACTCCATATCCCCGCATCACCATATATCCACATCATTAATGTGAAATACGCCGCACCCGAGTGTGAACGTAAACGTATTCAGATATGAATCCAACTTTTCCTCTGGTGCACATCAAAATGCATGGCATCTGCACTTTTATCTCTGTGTGTTCCATATATCTTTCATTTCAGGCTCAAGTCTCTCCCTCCGACACGTTAACCTCTTTGTGGAGTCAGCTTTCTTTATTCACCACACGTTTGCTCAGGAAGTTGCTCAAAAGTTTCTAGCTTCTCGTCAAGCCCTCCGCATATTCAACCACAACGTCAGCTAACCATATATGACACTGTGATAAAGAATGGGAGCTCATACAAAAAGGAAAAATCTGAAGAACATACTTTGAATTTTCGTTTATAGATTTAAAAAAAAAAAAAAAAAAAAAAGCCGTATACCATTTGAAGAAAAGTTTGACACAGACAGCTACACGTGTTTTTTTTGTTGGGCAAGAAAAAGGGCATGAAAAACAGCTGGCTCGAAAGGGGTTAACAAATAAAGGTTTCTTCCAGGTCTGACAGTATAGACGTTAATGGAATTTTGCTCAGGAAGCAGGAACCCGGTTCCTCTATAGGCTACACCTGACAGGCCGATCTGTGAAATAGAAATGAGTTATGAATAAGGTTCGACCTCACAAGCCGCTTTATCAGAAAAATGTTCCAACGGCAAAAACCTTGACAGACATCTGTGATCTCATTCCTGTCACCGCTGTAATAAAGTGGAATGATGGAGCCAAATATGAGTAGATGTGGCTCCGTAGCTTTGGGGAGGGTGGGGGGGGGGGGCTGCCGGCAGCTGTTTTCCCTCCCCATGTATCCATCGGTGCTTGTGCTCAGCGACAGGTTTCTAGGTCAACACCTCTTTTTTTTTTTTCCCCTCAGGCATTTTCACCAGTTTGTATTCTACTGGCTTGCAGCCTCGCTTCAGACAATAAACAGCCCCCCAATTCCACCGGCCTGCTGCAGCACAGCTGTGCTCACACCCCTCCCACTCCTTGAGGCAAGGGGGGGGGGGACTGGTTGCACACTTAACACCACACAAAACCAACCTGAGACAGAAGAGCAGGGGGTCCAGACCGAGGCCCCCACGACTGGCTGCCAGGTGTCAGGGAGCCAGTTGTCCATTTAGAGGAATGTGCAAAGGTATCTGCGCATAACAACGCTCAAGTTGCTGCTTTTGACTGTGTTGTTGTGTGTTTTGTGTGCGTCTCCATGGACCTCATATGCCAGACGTGGAGTAATGAAGTTATATTACTGCCCATTTTAGTGTATAATATACAAAAGCGATATCTGTTAAGTGTCACTAGAAATTTGGGATTTCATTTGGATTTCAATTAGGGTGAAATTTCATGGATATATTAGTCATACCCAATCTTAGGGCTGAAATCTAGTTTCTCTCATGCAGGGAATCGGATCTCTGGGATTTCAAAGACAGAGGTCTGTCCTGACATAGTTCATTTAACTCAGAGCTGTAAAAGAAAAAGTAAAAGGCTCACAAGTGGACACGCTCTCCGCTGTTGAGGAAGAGATCCTTCATCCTGTTGAGAGTGGCGAGTTCTCTCAAGAAGCACAGTGCAGTGTGATGAATTTTTTTAATCCAGCATCCAAGTCCGGGTGAGTCCTACGTCAGGGGATGCTCCTATGAAAAAAAAAAAAAAAAATGTGTTCATATGACAATCAACACTTTGAATCTTGAATCAATACCGCAGAGCTGGATTTGCAGAGCTGATTGCTGTTTTAGTAGCTGCCCCCAGTGAAAGCCAGCGTTTGGTTCAATTATACAGTAGCTGGTGTGGAGGATTGAAGGGGGGTGGGGGGGGCTGGGGTGGTTGTTGAAAGGCAGCATGTGCTGCAGCCAAGATACGATGCCGTGAAGGCACTGTCAGGCGGTAAATTTTTATAATGGAGGCAATGATGGTTAGGTTTCAGGACGCAGAGCGATCGCCGCCTTTTGTGAATGAAATCATAGCCTGGAGTCAGTTTGCAGTTAATTAACATCTCTATCCAGAAGAAACCTGAAGCTTCCAGGCCTCACCTAGAGAACCTAAGACTGGTGTCCGGTAGACCGGGGGGGTTGGGGGGGTCAGTAAAAATGTAATGCTGATTAAAAAGACAGATTTCTTCTGGTTTGACAATTGAAGGGGAACATAATATAACTTCACAACATATACGACACATTACTAGACATTTTTAATGCGGAAAAGGTCCATTTCATAATCCACATATGTGAAATGCGTTTGCAGTCCCCCCCCCCCCGTCATCCTCTACTTCAGCTCCCCACTCACCTCTTTTTGCCAACAGTTTTTTTTCACTGTGTGTGCGTGTGTCCATGCTATATTTGGGGAAAAAAAAAAAAACTCTGACAACGCAATCACGTGGTTCTATTTCTTATTGTGTATATAACTAGGGGGGGACAACAACTGTCAAGTCACCTTTGTGACCTTTGTCTTAAGTTTACACACGATGAAGTTTCGTTGTCTCACAGTTTTAATAAGCTTGTTTGTGAAAAAACATAAATTTAAGTAAAAATAAATAAATTCTACGTCTTTTTTTTTTAAATATAAACTCGATGAATATGGCATGTGACATGTGGCAGGCAGACAATCCTAATTTATATATTTGCCGACTTCCAAATACAATAAAAGACATTTTATTTGTTCTCCCTACTTTTTTTTTTTTTTTTTAATGCTTCTCCTTTCAGTCTCAAGGACGCCGGGTTTGTTTACGGCAGAAGAGTCTCACTCAGAGACTGTGAAAGTTATTTTTTTCCTCCTCAAACTATAGACCACCAGCTTATCACCCGTCTGGACATCTACAGCACCTTGATGTGTGGCATGGAGGTATTTTGACTTTGGCTTTTTTTTTTTTTTTTAATAATAACTGAATTCCAAGCTTTAAAATCATTTCTGGTTAGAATTAAATTATTTTTAGCAGTTTCCCCTTTTTATGATAATAAACCAAAACAAACTCCTTGGATGTGTTTTCATCAAATATTTGCAAACCAAAAAGGAGCAACTGGTATATTAGTGCTTTGATAAGTCGATAATTTGTCCTGAGATTGCTGCAAACTTTCTGACAAAGCGGCCGGATGCCGCCTCCAGAGCTGCAGAGTCCGAATCTGCCGCCCACATTGTGATCCCGCTCACCACCTGCTGCTAAACTTATTATATCACCGTCAGCATCTTGTTTTGTTGACGTCAGATTCTGCTCTTAAAAGGCCATTTTAATTTGCTGCCCTCGTTGGAAACTGTTTGATCTGTAAATAATATTATTAAGATTTTAAAAATTGTATTGGAGTTGACAGTTTACTTGAATCGGGAGTTGATATTGGATCAGAGACATTGAGACACATTGTCTGGCACTCTATACATGCACATCATCTCAGTAAATGACTTTTTTCTTCTTTTATTCCTCAGAAGAATCCTAATTTGGAATTCTTGTTAAGAAATTCTGGGTTTAATTCATCGATAAATTTGAGGTTTTGGAAGATTAGCAGTTAGGTCCGCGGGTAATGATGGACTCACTCGTGACTCCATGACTCTAAATAATTACACTAATGTCTGCACCGACACGCTGGGGATTCGAACATGATCCATGAGTCCCATGAGAGCAAGGCCCACACTTGTGCGCCCGGACGCCTCATGGCAGCGTCCTTCACTGGTCCCTGTCGTTGTTCTCGGTGAATTAAGCCAGCCGACGCTCTGCACATGCTCCCACACGGTCCCAGATTTGCGGTTTTGTAAAGAAGACACATTAACTGTCAGCAATTAGGATGATTCATCGAGTTGCGGTGTGGCCAAGCGAGCGAGTCAGCCTGTGTCTGGATGCCTTCCCGGCCCAGCAGGGTGATTAATCTCCGGGTCTCTCCCTTCTCTGTTGTCTAATGGCCATCAGTCTGTGTTTTGAGCCGGTGCCAAGAAGATTTTCCAATAGTTGGCAAACTTTAACCCCTTCCCTAATATGCGGTGTCTGGGGCCCCAGAAAAACACTCACAGTGGGGCGAGAGGGAGGTCACAGGGGATAAGTGGGCTTAATATGCAAACAAGAGTGGAGGAAAACTAATAGCTGAATAGTTAGTTTTCATATATTTTTTTTTTTCATGTAAAGCTTTATAAATAAGTTAAGGTTTCCACTGAGAGAGTCAGCGAGTGTTTGAGCTCCTGGTCTGATGTAAGACAGCAGGACCAGACTGAGTCCGTCTCCAGAGGGCCAAGGGACGGAGCATGAAATCCTCAATCGCATCCAGCTTGCGGGGCTTCACGCTGCGTGTCCATTGCGACACGCATGCAAACAGACGAGCGTGCAAAGTCCATGCTGGACGCGCAGAGAAAGTTTCCGTCGCCGGTCTCATCAATCATTTGCAAAGCAGGAAATTTGGCGACACATTTGTGGGTTTTTTTTTTCTTTTTTCTTCTTCTTCCTTCCCCACGACAAAAAACATCTGCGTCTGCACAAAAGGGAACGTCACACGTTTTGACAAACCACCGTGTGCTTTGTTTCTTACTTTTAATCACAGCTCAGCTGCTTACAGGATTTCATGACACACATACAGTCGACTCAGCCTGATAGAAATAACGCAAAATAACGCATCTTTGACGGGGTAGTAATTGAGGAGACGGACAGGAAACGTGGTTAAAGAGAGGCGGGGGCAAACCAGGAGTCAGCCCGGGGTCATTCTTTGTGAGTATGATTGCAGTGGGTTGCCACATAAACACAGAGAAAACATAATCGTTAAAAAAAATAAATAAAAGGGACTATTTTCCACAAGCTACATATATTATCTGTCACTAAAAAAGGTCATTTTATGGCTCAACTGCGGCGTTACAGATGCCGCTTTCCAACCAGCTAAAGAGAATTTAAGAGATTTATGAACTAAAAGTGTATTTTACTATTTTCACTCATATTTTCTTCGCCTAGCTGCTATTATTGCTGTTGTTTTTGGAAGAGACGAACCGGTCGATCAGCTTTTGTGTCACATTTGGCCCAACGTCGACAAGACGGCAACGTGTTGTCGATAAATTTTAAAACACGTAGGGGAACCTAATGTGATGCATATAGACGAACAATACGTTTTCGTTTGGAGTGCAAGTGAGTCAGAAGCGAAATTGTGTTTTAGCCGCCTTAAACACTCTCGTAGCAAAACGTGTTGCCTCTGTATTCGCCACACACATCGCACATTTTTTTAGAAGCATAAGATGAAACATATGAAAGTTTATCTTGTTGAGTTGAAATTAAAATATTCAACCTTTGCGAGGGGACGCATCCAGGGAACATCTGTAATTTGGTTCTCGGATCTCACTTCGCTAATCGTTTCGCTGCATCACTCCGACAAATTAACGTTGACGCCGGGCTGCTCCTCTAAACTGTCAGCGCACCGACGGACAACTGGGATGATTTAAAATGAAAGAAAAGCGGACCTGAAGCAACTTAACATGTAAAAACGAGGCCTTTGATGCTGAGGGATACCTCCCTGTTTCCGGAGCACCCTTCTGTAGCCTCTGGGCTTAGATCAAAAAGGCAACGTGGGGTGGGGACTGTGTGGCTTATCCACCTACAATGACAGAGCAGGTCGGGGCAGAATGCACCCCTGGGGCACGTTATTACAGGGAAGCTGAGCCTGGGGGGGGGGGGGGGGGGGGGGCAGTAACCGAGTTTTACCTGGATCTGACCTGTGGTGGCCTCAGTGAATGATCCATCTCATTATTTATTCAATTAAATTTGAACCACGCTTTCTGCTCCAGCAGCTAGTCTCCTCTAAATTAAAGCAGATTCAGATACATAAGTATGGAGGGCAATATTTCACAGCCACAGAGGGCACATCCGAAACCCAATTAGCGGGGGCAAATCTTGCTCCGCAGAAATGAGATTCCTCTCTGAACCACAATAACCGTCTCTTTGTTTCTCCTTTTTCTGCCGACTCACAGTGGTGAGCAGGAGTCTGAGTGGGTGGGGTGGACGCATTGAGGTGTCACCTCTTTGTTTGAGGCATTCGCGACCCGCAATGATGACAGGAATCCCAGGTAAGCCCTGCTGACATGAGGCCGGCCGCCGGCTTGTTATTAGAGGGATACCACAGGGCGTGTGGGCGCAGCACACCCTGTGGTTTGGCAGGTGCGGCCTCTCGGGGCTAATGTGTACATGTTTCTTTAAACATCAATTGTCTTCTTCTTTCCAAAAAGAGGGAGTCAGAAATCAGACATGAACCGGCGTCAGTCTTCCTTAAAGAGCTGCAGGAGTTTCATGACAGTTTCTTAAATGAAAACTTGTGTTCACTAACACCAATTAAAAACAACAAAGGTTGGCGAATCCCAGTAAGGAGGTTTTGGAAACATCTAGTGGGGATGCACACTATATTTCCAAAAGTGCTTGCTCAACTGCTTTGACTCGCATATGAATTTAAGACATCCCATTCTTAATCCAGAGGGTTTAATATGACGTCAGTCCACCATTTGTCCAAAATCCTTTGGTATGGTAAGAGATAACAGTTTGGGGACGGCCCCTTCCTGTTCCAACCTGACTGTGCACCAGTGCACAAAGCAAGGTCCATAAAGACATGGATGAGAGAGTTTGGTGTGGATGAACTTGACTGGCCTGCACAGAGTCCTGACCCCAAACCGATAGAACCCCTTTGGGATGGATTAGAGCGGAGACTGACAGCCAGGCCTTCTCATCCAACATCAGTGTGAGACCTCACTAAAGCGCTCAAAAATTCCCATAAACACACTCCTAAACCTCCTGGAAAGCCTTCCCAGAAGAGTTGAAGCTGTTATAGCCCTATGGATTAAGAATGGGATGTCACTTAAATTCATATGCGAGTCAAGGCAGGTGAGCAAATACTTTTGGCAATATAGTGCATATACTCAGACAGCTGACCTCCCTGTATACTGATCAGTATCACTATCTTGGAGACTTCAAACTAATTGGCTTTTGTCCTCCAGTTCTGAATAGAAAGTAATATTTTGTCTAAATTAGCCCTTATTTAAACTTTAGTGGAGTTGCCCCACAATAAAGGTGGCACGGTGGGGGCAGTGGTTACCTCACAGCAGGAAAGGTGTTTGAAATGCAGGCCTGGGTCCTTTTTGTCAGCGGTATTGGATGCTCTCCCAGTGTCTGCGTAGATTCCCTCTTCCTCTTATGATCCACAGACCTGCAGGTGAGGTTAATGGATGAGGTGGTGTCCAAAAAAAAAAAGAGGAAATGCCTTTTTATGGATTATATTTCAGCGAAAATGTACTTAAGTTTAATCAATGTTTACTGTAGTCAGGTCACGCGGCCTGTCGAGAGTTTTTCAGTTTTGAAATTTCCAGTCTAACTCTTGTGTGTGCAGTAGACGATGCACATTTGTGCGGAAGACGTGACTGTGCGTAATTAGCAAATAATCAAAGCATGAAACTTTTCATCGGGAACAGTGCGTCTGCTATAGCATGAAGTTTATTTTTGAATGCAGAGACATTTCAGATTTTTGACATCTTGGACACAGTCTGTTAAATTTGATCATTATTGTTTTGTTTTGTTTTGGGTTTTTTTTCCAAAGCACTACAGCAGTATGTTTTGATTTTTATGCTGTTATTACACATAGATTGCATTGGAACCGCTATAAAGATGAGTGGCAGGTCAGCGAGGCCTCTGCAGATGTTGTCGGGGGCGGTGAGACGACAGAAGAGTCAATAACACATGTAAAAAATAACCTTGTAATGTTGTGCTAAAGGCTAAATTGCGTCCATAGGGAGTAGAGCTTGGTGATAACTCTCCATTATGCGACCTATTTTCAAATGGACTTCTCAAAATGAAAAAGTAAAAAACAAAAATCGGATTGCACAGCTTTGTAGTTACTTTTTTTTTTTTTTAAATCACTTATCCATATAGTCACTTAAGGCAGTCCCTCCTTTCACCTCATTGTTAAATAAAACTTCCAGAAACTTAAAACTTCTCCTCCTCAGGTTATCACTGTTTAAGTTGATTAAGTCTGCAGTCTTTTTTTTTTTTTTTTTTTAAACCAGATGAGATGTGACAGGAAAAAAAAAAAAAAAGAATTATGCATGAATTACATATAAGGGACAAGTTCATTTGGCAATTTGATGTAAACACCTTCATTACCTCACAATATGGAGTATTTCCTGTCCGGGGGGGGGCTCCGGGAAGTAACCCTCGACTCTGCCATCACTCCACCACATGCGACTTGAACACGCTTCATGAGGCATTCATTAGCCATGAGAGCTGTGAAGCTTTACAGTCCTGACTGTCATCACTTAGGAAGAACCTAGCGGGAACTCCAGACAAAACATGAGTCATTTTTCCACTGTAAACATAATAACCCTCCACGAAACACTGTGTTCAGCACATTAACACCCGGCCTTCCTTTTGGATTCAGAGATAAGGGGGCGGGGGGTGGGGGTATTAAAACTTGTACGACTTCCATTAACTCCCACTTAAAAAATAAATAAATTACCAAACTAAAATGAGATTTCTTTTAAATAGCAACGGCTACCAGGAAAGCAACCACAGCTTTGTTGGAAAAACACGGAGAGAGCGGGAAATCACGTCATGTCATTGACCATGTGTTATTCATGAGGCAGTTAGAAATAAAAAAAAAAACAAAAAAACAAAAAACAAACAAAACACCAACACCTTTCCAAAACAGTAAAACTTTCTTAAAACGTTAATATCAACCATCCGGGGTGGCTCAGATGTTCAGTCTCTGACCAATGAGTCGTCACCTAGGAGCAGATTAGATATGTGGTCAGAGAGAACTCATTTAAGGTATCGTGTCTTAGTCATACAAAACAAGACAGTGACTTTGCAGAGTCTAGACAACTGGAACTTTAGTCATGAACCAAACATTCATCAAGTATGAAGAGATTTGATATTTGGTGAGAAAAGAGGTCAAAGGCCGATCGAGGTGATAAGAGTTTGATCAGAAACGGACGAAAGCGATTTTTGGTCATGAATTGGCTGAGAATCATCACCAACTCTCTGCTTTCCATCAGCCTTTTTGGCCTCTTCAGCTCATTATTTTGGCTTCTTGCTAAAGAAAAAAAAAAAAAAAAGATATTGGCCATTACCTGCCCAGCAGCAAACAGCAGACAGATATTCGTGTGCGAACTGTCATATGCTTTCAACATAACAACCTTATAAAGCCACAGCTGTTTTTTTTTTTTTTTGCACCCTCGATCTGCTGATTTATTTCCAGCAGAAAGAGAGAAGCTCATGAATTCTAAACGTATGATATCAAAAGAGTCTGTAGAAAACAGGAAGAGGTTTTTCGAGGTCTTTTGTAATGACATGTTTCTCTGGTGAAATATAAGCGCCGCAGATCTAATCACTCACAGAACAGACCAGTCAGGGTGTTATCTATGGAAACACAAAACAACAACAACAACAAAAAAAAAAAAAAGGGGGGGGGGGACAAAAGGAGAAGATTTACTATTTATGACTGAATGAAAGCTAAACACCCGCTGTCTGCTGATGATAGCTGCTGCTGTCTGGGAAAACAGGACGGCCGCGTGCCGTCTCACTCTGCGCATACTGATGCTCTTCTCCATCGCAGCCTCACAATTGAAAGGCTTCACACATCAGAAACGAAGAGTCCACCCACACATTATGTCGAATTTCCAGTTATAAATATAAAGGCTTCGCTCGGCTGCGCGGTTTTAAGAGAAGCGGCTGATGGTGATTGTGTAGGACGGGTAAAGGACCAGGCCGGATGAAAGGAAAGAGAACACGTTTCTTTTTCTTCAAATTTCTGAAACACTTTTAAAGACTCAATCAATCTTTATACAAACATGTGCCACTGCTGACAGTTCCACAGGTAACGGAATAAAGGGTGTTACCGAAAAGGCCTTTAAATGGACTGGATCATGATTGCACCAATAAAAGAAAAAAAAAAGAAAAAATTCAAGGCAAAGGGTGACGGTTATACAACATGTTGCTGGGTAAGACATGAAAGCCACAGCAGGCTACAGATGACACATGCATTGGACAAAAGCTGCGCTGAGAGCAGTCAAGGTCCCTCTACTAAGCAGAAAAAGCTTTAAATACAATGTGTGGTGTGATACAATAGGCCATTTGAAGAGTGATGATCCTTGTCCTTACATTATAAAAGAGGTACATCATAAAAAAACACTAAAACAAAACAAGCCTGAACACGGTGGAGATGCGTTCTGAGCTCATCGGAGGAGGGAGGAGCTCCTGATTTCATTACCCCAAATGTGATGCTGGATGACAACTCAAAAAGCGTTGTATTTTGAAAAGGTCAAAAGGTGACTCTGATCCAAAGATGCTGGTAAAATGCTAGATTAAAAAAAAAAACAAACAAAAAAAACAAAGAATGCAGGAGGTGCTTTTCTGTCCCCTCAGTATAATCGAATTGGGCCGTTTTTGTCACACCCCAAGTTGACATATTTCATTATTGTGGACATTTTCAATGTGTAACGTTTCATGAGTTTTTGAGAACAGGCTTAGATAAATTCACCATTTTCCAACTTAAGCTGCAGAGCAACATTATTGGCCAGGTCAATTAATATTGCTTAACATGAAATACTTATATACACACACATATATATATATATATATATATATATATATATAGAAAAGTCAGTGGATAAATTAAGACGTGTTTAAGATTATTTCCTCTTCATGGTTTTGGCTCGTCAACATCACTTCCTATGCTATTTGATATTCACACAGCCGAGCCTGTACTTAAGTAGTCATCAGCGTTGTGTAATCATTTGACAATTAAAAGATGTCATCTCATCGCTGGTTGAGGTCTCTCAGATCATTTATTAGTAAAATGGTTACATCCTGAACACCTCCTGTGTCAAAACGTTGTCGACAGTTCAAAGGGGTCTTCTGTTGGCTGGCTTTTTTTTTTTTTCAGTTTTATGTTTTTGTTGTATCTGTTTTCATTGATACAAAGTTCCGGTAAAATCTAAAATTGGCTCTTGCATTTCAGAGGAAAAAAAAACCAGCTAAGAGGATTTTTGTGTTTTTTTTTTGGTCAAAACACAGCTGCAGCTAGATGAAAATGAACAGATGAGAAAGAATGTGTAGCTTTATAGGAAGAAGTTGGGGGTCTGCTAAATATTTGGTCTTCACCCGACCCGCGGAGAAAAACACAAAAGCACTTTAGCGTTCTGAGTGTTTACTCCAGTAAAGTCAAACAACGTAGACAACGCAATGTTGACTGCGCACAACTGTCCTCCTGTGTTGTCAGTCAGGCGTTCAGGATGAAACCAGTAAGAGGTCAACAGGTATGGAAGTGCAAACTGTGACACGGCCAGAGCAGTTCAAATTTTACAAATATGCTTGCTCAGCATTGCATCACGAGATCATGTCCATCTCTGCATCAACACAAACAGCACACTGTGGGAGATCAGTACAACAAGCATTTGGAGCTGTTTACTTGAAGAGCGATGGCCCAGATAACACAACATCGATGTAGAGTCACTTCTGGAAGGTTTCGGAACTGACTTCCAATCCCTGCTAACTATGATGGGACTCATTTAATAGAACATAGTGAATGGGGTGAAGACGTAGGCCACCATACAGACACATTTCCCCCTAATGGTTTTAATGCCAGTGAACAAAATGGAGAGATCAGTATGAAGTTTATTTTCAAGGCCAGTATAGTCCTGACATATTAGTATATTAATGTTTGAGACCCTCAATTACATGATGAGCTGAAACACATGAGCGCTGAACATGATATCGATTAGCTCGCATCCTAGCACCTTTCACACCAGGGCTTGGCTTTAAAAGCATGACAACAATGATAATGAGGAGGAGGATGATGATGATGATCATGCGCAAGTCCCAGCTGTGAACAAAAAGGCGCTGTAGCGGTCGCGCCGGGAAGCAACTGGGAGCTGGCGTCGCACGTCCTGACAGTCCGGCGAGGAACGTCAGCGGAGTTTCAAGTGAGCTTTATGGAATCGCAAGACATCATGCCCATCAAACTGTGATGGAAGGCACCTTTTGACAAGCACTACTGGTCACATATTTTCTGACTCATGACTACTCACAACAGAAGTGTAAAACTGCACCTCAGCACCAGACTGTATTAAACACAAATATCTAGGGGGGAAATATAAAACATGACAATATAAAATAATTTAAAAAAAAAAAAGACCTGATAAGTCTCTCTTTTTTTTTTAAAAACCTAGAAAGTAACAGTCTTTGGGTTTCAAAGGAACCACATTGTTTTTGCATATGAGGCTCAGAGACAGGGAAACTGATTTAAAAAAAAAAAAAAAAAGTAAAACACACACACAAAAAAAAACAAACCCTGACTTATTCAGATAAATAAACATATAAAAAGCAAATAATCCCAGTATGATACATGTCACAGCGTCTGCAGAGAGGGGCCATTCTTACAGCTATAATGTGGCTCCCTGCGTTAATAAATATGGATTTTTCTCCATGACAGTACCTGTAACTTTAAATTTTACAACGCGGTGGGGTCGATTCTCAGGATGTGGATCCAATAAATAAACTCAGCTGACTGATCAGAAGTTCTTGAAGATCTCCAAGTCCTTCGGAGGCACGGGAGGGTCTTTCTTCCAGTCGTCCTCTGGGTAAACGTCAAAGTTGGACGTGTCGCCCTCGTGGGAAACTTTAGGGACTATGGGAGGCTGTGGAGAGAGTGAAAACACCCAGAGTTTTTTATTTTTTTAGAATTCACGCTTCCTATTGTGTCCTTCATGTGGTATTTTGTCATTTATTTATTTTATTGTAAAGCACTTTGTTACTCATGTATAACATACATATGTTTTGTTTTTTTTTTCCCCCATATGGGATCCAAGTGTTGATGACCTGGAGGTTTTCAGTTTCCATGTCAGACTGTGCATGTTTCCAACTGGGTTGAAACCTCAATTTAAGCCGGTTAAATTGAGGTTAACGTGACGTGCAAGGTGAGCTCTCACATGAATAGGAAGACAGGCATTTTGACCTGAGGCGAACTCGGAAGACGAGCTGCAGTCCTTACCGCTGCTGATTTAATACTCATGATGTGCTTCGGAAACTACTTGTGAAAACTCTTGATTTCCAAACACAAAATGAAGAGAAACACACAAACAAACTGGCGGTTACACAATGCCTTTCATGCGTTTGTGCACTGCTGGAGAGCTACACTTGGTTATTTTTGATATTGCAAAAGGCAGAAAAGAGACAAAATATATTTGAAAAATGACTTCCAATTTCAAATGGCAAACGACTGAAGTAGAAGCTGATGAATGGTTCAGCGTTCGAGCTGCATCGCTCACCTTAAGTTTCCTCAGAGGAACCGCCTCCCAGTCAATGTTCTTGAACCAGCGGTGCTTCTTCACGTCATCTGCTCCATTCTGAAACATAAAACATGGCTGCTGGGCAACGGCACCACTATTGGGGCTTGTGACGGGCAACAGGAGTACATAATTCTCCAACAGCCTGCTGGAGGCTGTGGAGAGTTTGGTTTTATTGGATGTGATGCATCTGGGGGGTTTCTTCAAAAGGAGGTTGTAGTTACTCAGCGAGTAGTTACTCAGCGAGGAACAATTCTTTTAAAAACATCTTCTGAACAGAGTTTTTCTACCACAATGACAATCATCTGCGTCATTAGCTTATTTTTCCTGACACTTCAGATACATCTATGGAGGATGAGAGAGAAAGGGTTGGGGACTATTTGCTGGACTGCAGCAAATAGTCTGGATTGGATATGAACCCAGGTTGCTGCAGCCAAAAATCAATATGATCCTGTCAGGTGTAATGTGAAGTTAATCACTGGGCTTAAAGAAGTATTTATTTGATAGAGAGCAGCTCTTAGTCTCTCTCTCTCTGTCCTTGAAATGTTGCAGTTTCACAGTGTAAATTTATCTATACATCTCCCATTAATGGATGATGAAGTCCCAAGCTCCTGTTTAAAATGCAAAAAAAAAAACAAAAAAAACAAAGAAACAAACAAAAATCTTTGATTCCTCCAAGAAGATTGCTGTGGAAGTGTATATCAAGTTCCTGAGGCTGTACACAGGGAAATTATTCAAAATGCTTTTCTTCCAATGCTTCAGAGCTTCTTTTATGTTTGGTTTGTGCAGCGGAGCTAGTGGGGGGGATTTAAAAGAAGCTGAATTAAAAAAAAAAAAAAAGCTCTGACAAGAGGGGTCAGTTTCAGGTTAAACTGTCCCGGGGAGAAATTATTGTTACTTTTATACTGATTATGTAAAAATATCTCTATGGGATTTACATGTCCTCCTCCCCTGAGAGCTTGGCACTCAATCCTGTTTAACGGTAATGATGACTTCGAAGAATATGAATGATTACTTATCCATAATAGTCAGATTCATGAGAGTGGAATGAGATTTGAGTAGTTCTGTAAATGTGGCCTTCTCTTGCATTCCTCGAACGGGTGAATCCTTTATGGCCCTACCTATCCTGAGTCATGTGCGACTAATGAAGACAATGACAACAGTAATAACCTGCAGATTATTTTTTTTTCCACTTCCCACTTAGTTTTATGGAAGGGCAATGTTAAAAACCGAGAGCCTCTGAGGCTCAGAAACAGCCAAGAGCCACGCTTTGCAATGCAAATGTGTAAGTGGGCTCCTATCACGGACCCTAAAGGTATGGGGCCCTACTGCCACTGATTTAAATTAGACTGCACTGGTCAGCACTCATTTTAAACTATTAAACCAGCAGCTACAGTCTGAATCTTCTAAGGGCCAGATTCTTGCTGAAAGATTGTTCGATTCTCACCCTGTTCTGACTCACCAACTGAGTCATGAGCGTTGCTGAGGGGGAATGAGAAAACTGCTTTCATTATTACACTATTTAGATTGCGAGTCAGACATATAAATATCCACCTCCACACAGTGACAATATAATTTCTCTTTATTTGGGACTAACCGAAACCACACTCTGAACCCTGTCCTGTCCTTTTCTGGTCTCTGACTGTTGACGTCAAGGAAGAAATACAGCGAGCTGCCATGTGGCTCACAGACACAGGAAGTCTGACCAACTCACCTTCATATTGCCTAGCCGTCTGGCTCGGTCAATGACCAGAAATTTCTTGATGAGGTCTCTGGGGAGGGAAGAGAAACAGTCAGTGGATTTAGTGAGAAGAGCGGGCCCTCCCTCTCAGTCAGTCAGTCCTCCCAGCATTGTGAAATCAACCTACAGGCCCTCACCAGAGGGATCCCAACAGTATGAAAGAGGGGCCAAGCAAGTGAGTTGCACCTCTTTGAAAATCCTCTTAATTGAAGAAAGTGAACATTTTTCTAGAAACGGCAACTTTCTGAGGTCGTGAACTTTTGTGCATCTAATGTAAACATCCGTGGTAGGAATGAGGGGGTGATTCACGGAGAGAGAGAGAAAAAAAAAAATACAACCACAGAGTGGAGCTTTCTGATGAAATGTGATAGCTGCTGACGACCGGGGAGCTTTCGATAAAGGTTGCATATCTCACAGCCTACAAGCCTCTGACGGGCTCATAAATACACCAGCTGGATGGTAACAAGTCAGCTATTTCTCTGCTTTTGTCTAAATCCTTCGTCTGCCTTGAGACAGCTCTCCGGGGAGATTTGCCGCAGAAACGTTTTAATCAGCACCACCAGGGAAATATTTGGATTTATGGCTTCTCTTTGGTTAAACGGAAGAAACTGTATCTGGAAAATAAGGTCACAGCCTAATATTTAACTGGACAGAAGCTGCTCAAAACTGCAAACGACTATCATCACATCTGAATTCAGTCTTTTCTCAGCTGGTTTCATTTTCTTCTCTCATCTCTCTGCTGACATGTACCGTACTTTAGCACAGCTGGAAGGACAATTAAGCCGTTCTCAAATGACAGCATGAGCGTTCATTTATTTATTTGTTTATTTTTGAGTCAGTAAATCTATCGAGGAATACCGCAAGTTGGCAACAAGGCAGTCAGCGGTATTGACATTACAGCCGACAAAATAAGGCTGTCATCAAAAAATGGGAGCACAGAGATGAGGGGAGGCAAGAAAACGAATGGAGACAAAGCTTTAGGTCGCAGCTGAGTTTAATTGAATTTATTTTTTCCTTTTCCCTTCGGATTTTCCGAATTTCTCAGGATGTGTCCAAACTGAGCTGAAAACTGAATCCTCCATTTGTATACATGTCCACTTGCTGGCTCAGTAAACATCTTCCTCATGTGTTTACGGTCTCAGTCTCTGGTTTCACGTCTTTTTCAATACAACATGATGATCATCATTCATCATTTTTTAAATGATGGTCCCATTTAGAGGAAAATGGAGCATTAAGCAGGTCATGGATCAGGGTTTGGCTACTGTGTGATTAACACTGCACCACACGTGGCGAAAAAAAAAAAAAAAGTGTATAAAAATATATATATAAAAAAAAAATCAAGATACCTGATGGCCAAATTACATACTGGAGGCTTCAAAATAGCAGTTCACCAACCACTGGTTGACAGCACAGAGGGTTACAGCTTGATTTTGAACAAACCTTTTCTGTTTCAGCTCTTAATCAGAGAATATCACTTCTAACTTTGCTTTCCAGTTTTCCAGTGTCGCTGTCAAGTGTATCGTTTTATTTATGGTATTCATTTATTTTTATTATCAAAAGTCCTTTTTGTTTTACTGCAAAATTAACCAGGCCTCATTATATCTGGTTGTGAATAACAAAAAATATGTAGTCTTTTGTTTAATTCTCCTTCTGGGTGAAATTGACAATTTATTGCGCCGTTTAAACTCAACTTAACTGAGGTCAGCCCTCTCTTTAGCGGGTTTCCTTCTTTTACACAAATTCACTGTCTGAGGCTGATTTGTCCTCTTACAGTGACATTTACTACAAAAGGAAAATATTAATCTCCTTTGCCAAACCTGGGTCACCGCTATAACAGCTGTGCTTTACCCACTGAGCTTTAGGAAGTCATGAGTCACCACGTTGTTAAAATGTATTCCAAAATGTTCAAGTGATTTTAAACAGAACACAACAGATAAACACTAATATCAGCAGGGGTGCTTTAGGTCAAGCCATCCCAGTGTCAGTTACAACTAGGAAGGAGTTAATTTTATGACTTATGCCTCACTGCTGTAAAAGCCTTTAATGGTTGGGGTCATCCTGGGACAGCTCTCAGTCTGTCTGATTCACTCTGCTCTGCGGCGGCAGCTGTCTGAGGTCGTGCCTGCAGTCCTCCGCGAGGGCTTTGACTTCCTGATGGATGGGAGCGTTTGAAATGGAACAGCGAAAGACTGATAGAATGGGTGGAAATATTTAAAACTCCTCTTGATAGATGAGTTAAGAGTGGGAAGATGTGGGTCCATTGTGTTATCTGGCCTCTGTGGAGACACACACAAACACACACCACCCAAACCCTAACCACTACCTGCTGAACTGCAACCTTCACTCTAACCTCGACAACCAGCTTCTTCCAAATTAGGAACACGGCTTTTGCCTCCAATTGAACAAGCTGTAGCCTATGACAACAAACACACAGAACACCAAGTTTGTAATCTGGCACATTCCTGCACACTCAGGTGGTCTAATGGGTGCTGTGAGTGATGTGGAACCGGTCCACATCAGTCAGGTGTGTCATTAAGGACTGCAGCTCCATATGAAGCCCCTCTTTAGCTCTAAGGGCTCACTGACTTAATGGGACGCCACATCCATGGCTAATACGGCACAGGAAAATGTTAAATGCTGCTAAAATACTCGGTGGGGCAGTCAAAATTTCCTGACTGCAACTGGGAGAAGGTCCACCTACAGGACAGGTTTGGCAGAGCATTTCGGAAGTCTTGACGTTTGGTGGCAGCCTCAAGCTACGAAAAATTCATTTTCCCCTCATCACAATGGTTTTCTCATTACAGGCACTCAGTGTAGAATGACTTGTGTTTTCGACTGACCCATTTGACCATGTAACAACATGTTAATACGTTGAAGGGGGTATGAAGACTTATTGAATGCTGATTAAGTTGAAATAAACACAGGGGTCAGTGGTCCTGGCACCAGAGTTAAAGCCAAAGGTGCATTTTAATGAAGTGGTAACCCACCGTGACATCATCCTTGTCATCTTAGTTATCATAAACTAGAAGAAACCATATATATTTCTAGCTGCCAATAAAGTTTGCTCAGCTTGTTTACCCGATAATTTAAACTGCAAACATCTGAACTTTAAACTGTAAGGCAAATCTTGTTTGGTTAAACCAACCAGATTTGACGCTAATTCCGTTTACTTTCAACACTGCACGGTGCATTCCTCAACTGCATGCACACAGCACACCCCGTACGCATACTTGTGCTATCTGACTGTGGACTTACTTGACATAGAAATCCAGATGGCGTGGGAATTCCAATTTTCCAGCAAGGATTTTCTGGTAGATTCCAAAGGGGTTGTCATCAAAGAAGGGGGGGTACCTGTTGAGAGAAGAAAAATAGTGTAACCTCCAGTCTGTCCCTTTGAAGTTGCACATGCATGCTGTTGCTGTGTGCCATCTCAATTTGTGCTTTGCAAAAACAGCATGATGCAAGGAGCAGGTAAGGCAAGTAAAGGCTCGCACACACTCAAGCCAGCTGTTGTTGGCGACAGAACATGTGGTGAGGTCAACATTTAGAATTTGGGGGGGGGGGGGATTGTAAAAACTTTCTGCTCTGGACAGGACAGCCTTTGTTTAGAGCCATTTTGAAAGTTTTGTGTCTGTGTTACTACCACCCATGGGCCCTCCGCTACACTCCACTGAGTGCTTTCACAGCCTTCCTGTTCCTCCCTGGACAAGTCATTACCCACAAATTACATAATGCGGCCGGCCCCTAAATACATTACGCACAGAGCACACAGGCGCATAGCTGCACCAGTTTGTCACACGCCTCCTGTCTTCCCAGCAAAAAGCTCTGGAGTCAGAAGATGGAGGCGGGGTGGCAGGAGGGGGGGCGTCTGGAATCTGGCTGTGCACTGCAGACTCCACTCCAATGTGTTTTATTTCCAAAAGTGATGCTGTCATACCTGGAGAATCTGGGTCAACTCTCCCCCAACCCCCAGATGTTCTGAAATTAATTCATGGTTAAGGAGGAAACAAAGTAACATGTGACAAATACGTGCATAAGGGACGGATTGTTTGTCTCTGGATGATTCTTTTTGATATTATCTGGACAGTCCATTTTTCCGGTGTCTTATCTGGAGTGCTGATCTCCATAAGAAGATATTTGCTGTACTGTGTCAGTGGAGTTTTACATCTCCTTCTCAGGCCTCTCTCTGGAGCAGTAGCGACAACAGGGCAGTCAATCAGAAGAGAGACTCTGATCTTTTGTTCTTCCAAAGAAGAAGAAGAACTTCTGACACTCCGCTGAACTGAGTTGGACGAAGACCTGCTGGAGTGCCAGGCAAGAGGAAAGTAGTCAACTTCATTATCATGCAAAATCCATAAACAGACCTGCTTTGATTGGACTTCCAAAGTGCAATCAATCTTGAAATTACAATGCTTCTTCCTCATACTTATTTTAATAAATCAGCATGAAAGTGACTGAAGTAGGTTGCAAGTTTACGTGCACAGCCACACGCACAAACAGAATGATTGGTTTCTATTAAGAGCAGAAATCTGGCCTTCCAGGCATGATTACAGAGAGGAGAGCTGGTCTCTCTCTCCCCCCTCCCTCAGGGTTACTGAATGTTTTCACAACTTGCATTTCACCTTATAGGAGGATAACCTACAGACACAAACTCCTCCAAAGCAGCTGCTACATCCGCTTGGTCTGTGAGGGTCTTATAGTTGTAACCCTCCCAGGACAGGTCAATTTATGTAATAAAAACGCTGGGGAAAGGTCAAATTGCTGCTCACAATTCAAAGCCACAGAGCTTTTCTTACCGGGGCATTAAAAAGAAGGATGTAGAGGTGAGGCTGGGCCAGGCTCTCACATCGGTGACCTTTCAGCAGTTTAGGAGTTAAAGCAGTACGCCTGTATGTCCTCTGACATAAACATAACTATTTCCCTTACATACATTTTACATCAGTCCCCTGCTGTAAAAACGACTGCAGCTGTCATGAAGGTGCAAATACACAACTCTGTAGTGGGCATTTAATCTTAGACAATGCTCCCAATCTGGTGAGTCATTTAAAAAAAAAAAAAAAGAACAATTCCATTAAGGCTTTATCAGCCATATCTTCTGTGCTATCTGTGCAGCAGGAGGAATGAAGTTTGTTCCTGGTGATTAAACAGCTGTTAATGTGAAAACGAGTTACAGAACAACAACAGCAAATGTCTGTTACTCTGGTAATTATTCTTTTTTTTTATATTGATTGAAATATCCTGATATTGAATTATTGTCCAGCTCAATGTTGAACTGTATTTTGCAAACACTGATGTTCTCCAGGGGATGAATCCTAATTACTGCGGATCAGTGATATAACCCTTCCTGAGTACCAAATTTGTAGCACAGCTAAAAATATTGCCTGTTTTTTCAGATATCTCACTGCCAGCAGATTTCACGTCTCCTGCAGAAAGTGGGTCCACTGAATATTCATTATTTTGGGTTGAAGGCCAGAGTTCTCGAAGATGAATGAAAGCGAAAGTCAAAATATGGATTTGATGTGTCAGGGACACCAGTCTGAGGGTAACAGTCCAGAGATTATGATTGAATATTGAAAAGATAACATGCTTTTGAAGATCACCTTGTGTGACCCAACAGACAATCAAAGTCAATCTAAACCTTGAGGGCTCTCAACATGCCATGCTCACTACTTTCCACTACAGATTAGAGAGAACATCAGAACAAACCCAAGTGCTTTCCAAAGCGGATCAACATCATTGTTCTTCATTTCCAGTAATTGTTCTCATTCACACATTAATTTGTCGCAGCTGCAGCATCCAATAAGCACACAATTGCTAGATTTACCACAAAATGACGATACCAGCAACACAATTAATAGAATAATTCCTTCGCTCCATGGACACAGACTCCTCCACTGCTCTGCTCTGCTTTTGCCTCTTGCAAGCATCTCTTGCAAGCGTCTCTTGCAAGCGTCTCTTGCAAGCGTCTCTTGCAAGCGTCTCTTGCAAGCGTCTCTTGCAGGGCTGTTCTGCTGGATTGCATCACTAGCGCACAGGTGTTCGTGTTATTGTGTCCACCGACTGCTTGTGTGTGTGCATGCAATTGTTTTGATATATTATCATCAAGTTTATTCCAGTCATGTACTCCAAGACTTCATTGCCTGTGGTTCAAAGTGGGATACTTCCACCTGTGTGTGTGTGTGGTGAGAACAGAAGACAAGTCTCTGATCCTTTAGGCAGGAAAAACATCTTGGCAATAGATTTCAGCTTGTCATTCTGTCTTCAGTGGTCGAGCACAATAAGGTATAAATGGTCTTGGGTTATGAAGCCCAGGCTGCACATTTACAGACCGGACAAAGCGCTGCTCTTAGCCTGGACTGGATGAAATGCAACAAACCTACAACTTCCAGTTGCTGTGTTACCTCAAACACCCCTTTGACTATTCACACGCAAATTTTTTTTGACACTGAAAAAGGAAGATTAGGGTGGCAAATTCAAAAATGTTCATTCACATGGAGTTTTTCATTTTTCAATATCTTATTTTCCTTTCACAATCCTACTACACAAGGAATGAATTTGCACCATGTCACTGCCTACTGACCTCTCGAGTAGTCTTGTCTATAGGCAATATTTAAATGTGAATACAATATTAATTTTATTATCATTCTAAAAATATTTTGGAGAACTTTGAATATTGTGCTCTTGAAGAAAGGTGAGGGGATCCCAAATTTTGCTGGTGTATTTACTACTTCCCTATGAATGAAAGCGTGATTGTCACACATTCTGTCTTTAAGGTGGGGGGAGCGTGTATGGGCTTGACTGCTTTTGGGTGTTGAGTGTTCACTGCTGCTTCCCTTCGGCTGCTCTGGAGGAGGAGAGCGCCCCCAAGTGTTTCGATAGCTGGAGCATGTTGCACTGTACTGAAGCACTTACCCTGCCAGCATTTCAAAAACGAGGATGCCCAGGGCCCACCAGTCCACTGCTCGGCCGTGACCTTTGCTTTGGATGACTTCGGGGGCGAGGTATTCAGGAGTGCCGCACAGAGTCCAGGTCCTGATCACACAGACACACAATCATGTAGATGAATATAGCAATATTTCTTTTTTATTCACATTTACTTAAGGTTGCCACTTATTTAAGGAAAAAATTAAGCAATTAGCTAAGTTAATAGCTATAAGCAGAAATCATTTGTGAACAGGGAAAGCAAACCTGAAAACATCACCTCTGGCTCCTGGCCATTATTGACTGCTTCAGTATTTTCAATTTATTGACTGAAGTGAGTCACAAATAGGTTATAAAGAGTTCAAAACTAACATTACTCAGTTGAGTCCTCTTTTGATGATAATGGAGCCAATAAAAATATTAATTTTAAAGCAAACAGAAGTGCTGACATCTCCCTTTCTTGGATATGTCTGCAGGGTTGTGAGCAGGTCGCACATTCCACGACTTAACCTGCCACCATCTACAAGTATCCATCAGCGTATAACAAACAGGTGCATAAAGCAGCTGAATAATACAGCTTTTTGGAGTTGGTTAATGTACTGTGCTTTGCTCTATCTAGGTCAGCTCTCCTTTAAAAAAAAAGCTGACTGACCCTTGATCTCACACTTGGAAACATTTTAACACCACACTGAAGGCAATACTAAAGATAGCATTCTGGGAGGGTGGGTGAGGTCAGGGGGTTCATTCTGTATAATGAACATCCTACTTTTCACAATAATAGCTCCTGACGTCAACCTACCTTCATTATCACAAAGAAACTTACAAAGCAAGACTAATTATTTCCGTGCAAATACGGCAAGAGAAAAAAAAAAAAGCTCAGAAAAGCTGCTGCCATAAAAAATGTTTGATATTTTTGAATAAAAGTGACTTTTATCAGAAATAATCTCATAAATTCAGCTCTAATAAAAATGTCTAGTGCCCGTGTGTTCGGGATCCTGTTAAAAGTAGGCTGTCATCAATAAACAATAATACGTGTGAATATCTTAAGGCCTCTCACTCTTTCTGTGTCAAAATAAGAGTGTATGACAGATGACTGTCTCCTTATATTCTATACTGTGTGTAAGAGGAGACACACTGGCTGCACGGGGCAGATGACACCCGCGGGTAAGGTGATCTGTTTGTGTCACCTGACCTTCCCTATCACCTGTCATAATATGATGGGGAGTCGGAGGCCAGTGTGTGGATACAGCGGCAAAGCCCGATGCAGGCCTGGTAACCAAAAGATCAGCGTGTTCCACTTGAAGGAAGCCTGCTGTGGAAGTCTCCGGCAGATTATTTGCCTCTGGCTCTGATGGAGCGGCTGATTGATGCTCGGCGTGTGAAACAAACGTGCACGGCATCCTCTCTGAGAAGCCACTTGTCTCCCCCTGATGAAGAGCACTTGGCCCGTCTCCAGCCTCTCATCGCCTGTCACCGATATCACCTGCGTGATGACCTCTTTAGGCCAGTTGCCATGGTGACGGTAATTTGTGTAGAAATTATGTTGATACCGACGGCAAATGAGGAGGCTGCTGATGTCAGGGAAATAAAAGTGTGGGATGGGGTGGGCGGAGGTGTGGCGATGGAAAGAAAATAAGACGTGTCATCATGCGGGGCCTGAATGTGTTAATGACTGGGTCTGCCAGCAGGGGACACTGTGGCAGCACCAGGAGGCCCAGGCAGTGATGATACTCCATCACGCCCTGAACATGGAGAGGGAAGAAATCTGGTGGCAATGAGGCAGTTGTCTTCCTTTCTCAGGCAATTCCGCTGTCCTCAATTTATATAAGTGGGTTGCTTGCACATCAGAGAGGTATCTAGTCCCCATCTGTTTTGCTCTCCCAGTCTGGGGGAAAATGTAATCTTACTCCATTATGTTTACATGTCAGCTGGGGTCGGGTGTCGATGCAGCGCCGGAGAGAAACACTGCAGTCAGGGGTGCTGCGGTCTCTACAGTGCATCTTTTCAGTACTGCTGCGATCACAGAGGCAAGGTCTGACTCTGCTTCACTGATGTCAGACGGGGGGGAAGTTTGTCCTTCAGTGGCTGCCCAGGGTTCGGCAGAAAAACGCACACACGGGACACATGGGGGTGGTTCTGCCTCAATTCAACAATGAAATGTATATATTAAAAGTGAGCCACACAACATACAAATGAAGTCTGGACGACACCCAGCTGACCAGCCGAGCACGTGGTGCGTCTGCCTCAGATGGACAAGGCCACCAAACAAGATAATTGTGAAAAACATCTCCATCCAGTCACGCTGCTATTCGAACAGGAGTGTTTCTGTTTGTCACAAATCGATAAGCTCTTATTCGACTTATTCAGTATGAAGCAGTTTCACGTTCACTGAAGCCCTCCGACTTAAGTTCTTGTGTAATTTTCTCACACTTTGAAACATCCTGGTCTGTTTCACATAGTCGGAAATCAGGCACGAGCACAAGATTCTGCTGGCATCTGCTTCTCACTGGGTGATAGTTTCATGGTTTGAAATCTGCCTTCCAGGTAATTTAACACCAGCACAAAACAAAGGCGCAATGAAATTTCTCTTACTGTTTAGTCGGCCTCCAGATGAGGTGATTGTTTTTATATTACTATTTTACTATTGCTCATGTGTGCCTTTTTAGTGTGGACAAAGATTGGAGCTACAACGGTGTGGACAAATACATGATAAGAAGCTACTGCGCTACTGAGCTACTGCTCAAATCTGGATTTTATACAATGCCATATCTCCCGGCTGGCATGGGAACTCCTCGGGATCTTCCCAGAGGAGCCAGTAGAAGTTGCCGGGAAGAGGAGTGTCTGGGCTTCCCTCCTGAGGCTGCTGACCCAGGATCAGATGAACAGTAGAAAACGAAATGAAACGATCGATAGATAAAGATAAAGAAGATAAAGACTGAGATGTGGTGGAGATGCAGGTATGCTGACTGTTGACGGCTGCTGTACAGTCAGCGTAGGGAGGCCTGTCGAGCCAACCGCAAAGTTGTCAACGTGGCTTGATAGCTCCAAATCATTTTGACTTGGGAAAACCTCAACTAACCCACTGACTAATGGAGAAAGCTTATCAGGTCATACAGTCAGTGAAATTCACATTAACAGAGCTGCACCTGCTGTTACAGCCCATCCAAATAAATGGAGAAAAGATCAATATCCATCCATCTGTCATCAACACCACTTATCCTTACAGCTTTATGGAGGGGGAGTGGAGCCAATCTCTGCTGATAGTGGATGAGGGCACTGTACATCCTGAAAGGTCTCCAGTCTACCACAGAACTGACATATAGAGACAAAGAAGCACTCACATCCATAGTAACACCTACATGCAACCATTTGTGTTAACACAAAATGGATGCAATGGTGAGATTGTTTTTTTTTTTGTTTTTGTTTTTTTTTAGTATGTGTGTTTAGTGGTATCAGCCATTTGTTAGCAACCCGCTAACAAGTGGCTCATCCACTATTGTCAAGGGGCAGCTGAAGATAATCCCATTTTACACTGATGTGGTACACCAGGGACAATTCACCAGTCTATTAATGACTGAGACACACAGACAAACGAATCCCACCTTTAGGCTATTTCAGAGTAACCAATTAACCTAATGCACTAATGTGTTTTTGGACTGTGGGAGGAAGCCAGAATACTTTGATCAAACTCACCCAGGCGCACATTCATACTCCAGGGCCAGGATTCAACCCCAATACCTGCTGTTGGGCAGTGTTAATCTTAGTCAAACCCACACAAGCGGCAGACTAACAAAAAGTGTTGCTGTAGCCGAGAGAGCCGATCCTCTGGGAATCAGACCTCCGAGCGTTACACAGCCTCAGATGTGGTTCTGAACTGACGGAAGCTAAAACTCAGCCTGGCTTGCGAAGCTCAGTCGGTGAGGGGGATGTACAATAGAGATCAGATAGTGTAGAGTGACAGCTGCTTTGTCATTCACTTTCTACTGGCAATCAATCAAGCATCAAACACAGTGAGCGGAGAGCAGTGTTCCCAGTCATTACTCGGCAGCAGCCACTCACACAAACGCACAAACACACACACAGCCAGAGGAAAGGCGAGACGGCGTACTATGCACATTTTGTCTTTTATCCGCAATTACTAAAGAAAACATGAAAAAACTGCTGCCGATCTATGTCTGAATAAACAAAGAAAAAAACTGTCACGAACACAGGAAGTTCAACATGTACATGGATACATGGTGTCAGCCATCTTCTAGTGCATCTTTCTGTTATATCTTATCCATTGTTAGAATCAATTTTATCAGATAGAACTCTAATAACTGATGTCCTGTCATGCCCGAACGGAAGATAAAAATGTATCTAATTATGTCTCTGCCTGAAAGAGATACCAAATCAACAGATAGATAAGGATGGCAACATTACAGACAATTCTCAGACGTGGGAAATAAAGCGCGAGAACCCAGTTTCACTGAAGCAGGTTTTTATATATATATATTAAATATGTTTAGAAACATGAGGCCAGTAACTCACAGTACTCCTGAAACCAAAAGACATCATAACCTTAGATTTGGCAACTGTAAGTAACGTATAAGTGATGTCATGACAAAGCAGTCAAGGCAGTTAAACGTTTGCTAAGCCCCTCCCATCTTGACCTATCAGTCCCACCGGGTCAAAAGGGCATTCAGGTCTGGGTCAAATGCCTTTGCAGTACACTGGGGTATTTAAAAACTCTTGGCTTCAATTGGCATTGATGTAAATACAAAACACTTCAGTGAAAAACCTATAAATCTCCATATAACAAAATGCAAACCTGGCGAGACAGAGTGACCGCCATAACACAGTGTCAGTCACCAGCCTGTGGCACCGTGTTCCTCGATACTGTTTGTGGAACATGGTTTCTAGTGCGTTTGTGACCATGAATGTGACACATCAGGGGAAAAAAAAAAGCAACCCCCCCCCCCAGAAAGACAGAGTCACCTTCTGTCAGTGGAATCAGCTTTTCTAAGCAGGTTATATAATCAATTCACTGTGATATTGATTTGTTTACTTTATCTTAGCATTCTGAGGTTGTCACATTATTTTTATCACCTGTCAGAGAGCTTCTTAGCGAAGCCGAAGTCAGTCAGGCGGATGTGTCCTTCGCCATCCAACAGGATGTTCTCGGGCTTCAGGTCGCGGTAAACAATCTCTTTGGAGTGGAGGTACTCGATGGCGCACACAATCTCCGAAGTGTAGAAGAGGCCCGTGGCATTGCTGAAGCGCCCGCGGCTGCGCAGGTAGCTGAAGAGTTCGCCGCCCGGCACGTAGTCCATCAGCATGTAGAGGAAGCGCTCGTCATGGTGGGTCCAGAACCTGAGAGACAACAGATTGGTAACCTGTCCTTATTTAGTCCTGTGTGTCCACTGGAGGGTAAAACGGACTGGAAATAGTTAGTGTGTAGAAAAATCTGATAAATTGAGATGCTTAATCAGTCTCAGATGGTTTTCTCTCAGCATGGAGCAGTGTGCAACTACTATTTCAAATGAAAGGGCACTTCAGAAGAATAAAAACAAGAGGGCACTGTCACTGATGAAGACAGAGGAGGCATCAGTGCCTTCCATGAGTCCTGGCTGCGAGTGTTTCCTAATATAGAGCACACCCAGATTCAGTATAAACATGTTATCTTTGCTGGAGCAAACCATCGTAGTTTCACATTCACAGCAAATTACAAAATGATGAATATTTAATATTCAGACAACTCGATTTTGTGTTTTCAATTGTAAATGGCAAAAAACAAAAAACCAAAAAACAACCCAAACCCAAATTGTCCATAAATCACTACAAACTCAATAACCCAAAATGACAACCACATTCTCCTATTGAGGACTCCCTCAGGCAGCAGCTTGACTGGTAAATTTCTACAAACCGCTTCTACATAGGTTCACAATTATACCACTTCTCTATAGATGCATGTCAGTGAAGAGCAGTAATTTAAACTACTACAACTACTAGTGGTTTTATTCAAATTACTGTGCTGTGATGACATGAATAATGTTTTAAATGCTTTGGAAGGGAATTACCTTTAAAAAAGGATTCTAACTGTTTAAAAACTAAATTTAGTGTTATGTTTGTCCTTTGTCAATAGAAGGGCAGGTTAGGATGAGGGTAAGCTAAATCAGTGAGGGGAATTTATGTCTGTAACGACTTGTTTTTCCATTTATTAATGAATGTATGAGTTTATTTATACTGTCGTTTTAGTCCTTTGTAAGGTCCTGACTGCAGACACTAGCGCAAATGCAAAAAAACAATACTGATACCCACTCAGTATTACTTAACGCCACACACAGCCTTTGTCTGTGTCCTAACAAGCTGATTAATGGGTTTCGATGAATCACACCCCACTGATGACACTTCAGGCGCAGCATGTTGCCAATATTTGGAAGCTGTCATAAGTGAAAATGTAAACCAGGAAAAGAGGAGGATGAAATTACAGCGAGGTGACGATCAGCGTGGAGAAATCCAACACAACGGCACTAACAAACAACACTAACTCCTATTTACACATTTAGTATTTGGATTTTCTGGAGCTTTAACAAGAGATGCTGCCATTGAGTGTCAGTTACATTAAAGTCCCAACAGTAACAAAGTGAATTCTTAACTGCAGTCACCTTTTCAACAACAGCCTTTGTGTTTGCTTCATTTAACCTAATTGTTTAATTTCATGTCTTGTCTCTCAGCCTCTGTAATTACACCAGGATTTTTTCCCCTTGAGGCTTAACCTAATGACTGTGAGTGTAACCTAGCATCATCTCAAACTGCCTTTTAATACAAAGCTGATGTGAAGTAAACACTAGACACTTACCAGACACCATACTATCTGATGAGTGGTCTATATTTGGCTGTGATTTAATCAGAGAGCACCATTTTATTTCACTAAAATAATATTCCGTGTGACACCCTTGTTTTTTTCCTGCTGTTGGAGATAATGGGGAGAGAATCATGTTGATGTGTGCTCCTTAAGTCTTCCTCATTTTGAATTCGTAATAGATTTTGTGGTGGAATCAGCTAAAGCGTATCCCGCCCTCGCCCACTGTCAATTGGGATTGGTTGCAGGATGTAAATAATGGATTGGGTGGATGTTTTCTTTATGATTTTATGTGTTGTTAAAAGATGCCGGGTACTGGCGAGAGGCTGACGCCACCAAACACAAAAACCCATCGCACCAGTCCACCTTCGCAGCTTGCTTTTTTTCAGACTGTTACTAACTCTGTTGTAGTTTCATTTCTATTTGCACTTCAAATATAGAAAAGCACTGAATTTTATTAGTGAAGATTATCCTGCTGCACTAAATCTGTCAGGATATGAAACTGGTGTTTGCAGAGTATTCTGAAGCCCATGTAAAATCCCATTAGCAAACTGAGCCTATTGATAAGACATCGCACATCGCATTAAAATTTCACCTGAGCAATGTTGGAATCAACGTCTAGGGATTCAGCAGTCAGTATATAGTCTCTGTGGGTGAGGTGGGCGAGTGGACTCACAGGCGAATGAGGAAAGAGTGGTTAACCTCTGTCAGCACCTCCTTCTCGTTGTGGACGTGCTGCTCCTGCTTCAGTCGGATCACGTCGGGGATCTTCATCTGCTTCAAGGCATAGAAGGCCCTGATCTTCTTGTCTTTGACCAGAAAGACTCGGCCAAACGTCCCCGTGCCTAAGGAAAGGGGGAAGGGAGAGGAGGGGGGAGATGTTAATCGCTGTGAAAGGAATCCATAAGAATCACCTGAGGTTTATCAGGCTCATCAGTATCTACTAACAGCCATGCAAGTGACTAATCAGTTTATTAACCAGAAAACCTGATAACATTAGACTTTATTTATGTTTATCAGTGGACTGGAAATTTTCCATTATAGCCATTAATAATTTTATTCATTAATGTAAAAAGTGTAAAATGCTGATCATCACAGTTTTTTTTTTTACTGAGGAAACAATAAATTGATAAAATCTATACTAGCC
Source organism: Remorina albescens (assembly GCA_034769265.1). NCBI lineage: Eukaryota > Metazoa > Chordata > Actinopteri > Carangiformes > Echeneidae > Remorina > Remorina albescens. The sequence goes on along the minus strand of CM068496.1, from coordinate 11,105,717 downwards.
AGAGGACAAATGAATGATTCAAATTCTGCAGGTAAAGCACTTCCGATTAATGTAACATACCCATATCAATGACAATTGAAACCAAACACAGACAGCTGACATCCGCCATCACACTTCTGTATTATAATTATTCTTTATTTGTGGTGTGAATCACGATTTTACATTATTCCCACCAAAGACTGTGGGTGTATTTAGTTCAGTGAAGAAAGGGAAAAACAGGTTTAACTTCTCAAAGTGAGAGTCGCTTATAATCCTTTAAGACAGTTTGTTGAAGAGAGACTTCAAAATGTAAGATTATAGCGGCTCGGATTTTGTAAGAGGGTTAGTGTGTCCATACAGAGTGTCGTTTTTCTCTATTGCAACACTGGAAGCCGGGAGAGCTGAGGATGTGCAGGAAGTTCCTAAAGAAAAAAAATAAAATAAAGAAGGTACAGAGGTAGTGCCACAACCATGTTAACCCAACACAAGTAGCAACACCCCCATCAGTCAGCCAGATTGAATAAACATTGACTGACTCTCCACTTGGCTGCATTCAAAAGACTTCTCTCTTCATTTGCAGCCTAAACACTGCATTTAATCCACACAAGCGCGCACGTTGTGCTGATACATCAAGGTCCAGTGCAGCTCGGCGATGTGTGTGGACTCACTCAGCGTTAGCGCCGGGGATCGATGCCTGGCTGATATCCAGCTGTAGATCCCCTTTTTCATTTTCAAGTGATGGAATTTAACAATGCCGCCGAATTCAGAAGTTGGCTGAAGTTAGCCGTAATCTTTTAGACCAGGCATTTCTGTTGTCAAGCACATCTTGAGAAAATGTTCTGACAGAAAACACAAGTCCCATCGTTCTTGTTGGATGATAGACGACTTTTAGAAAATCCAGAGTTGATTAAAAAGAGAATGCAAATATTCAGGTCTCTCTAAACTCTTACCACATTGATGGTGAGTATAAGCCATTGATGTGCCACCTGAAGAAGGCGGGATTCAAACCACTGAACTTCTGGTTAGGGTTCAACCTGCCCAACCCACTGAGCCAGATATACAATTTGGTTCTTTCACAGTTGATTGCCCTGCCCTAATTATTATAAATATTACAAATTAGATATCAAAAACATTACAATCTCCACTGCTTTATTCATTCATTCATCTTCAATCGCTTGTCCATTTCAGGGTCGCGGGGGGGGGGCTGCTGGAGTCAATCCCAGCTCACTCTGGGCGAGGGCGGGGTACACCCTGGACAGGTCGCCAGTCCATCGCAGGGCCAACACACAGAGACAGACGAAAAATCCCCCACACTCACAATTTAGAGTCAACAATTAACCCAAAGGTGATGTCTTTGGACGGTGGGAGGAAACCGGAGTACCCGGAGAAAACCCATGCAGGCACAGGGAGAACATGCAAACTCCGCACACAAAGGCCCCAGGCCGGGAACCGAACCTGCGACCTTCTTATTGTGGGGCGACAACGCTAACCACGATGCCGCCGTGCTGCCTTTCGCTGCTTTATTCCTGTAGAAAACATCAATAATTGCATGAACAAGATAATTCCTAATTTTTTGGTCCTTTGTGTTATGACCATGGTTTATATGTGTGTGTGTTATTTGTTAATGTTGCCTCCTCTCCTCCCTTATTTGTGTGCACGTGCTCTTCTCTCAGCATGTGTGTGTTTGGAGTTTTGATCTTTGACTTGTTGTGATTGGCACCTTTTTTTTTTTTTTTTTTTTTAAGCAAAAAGCAGGAAGAGCCTGTTTATTTTTTAAATCTTTTTTCTCTCCTTTTTCTTGTGCCAGGAGTTCCAGTTTTTGCTTCGTCATTTATATATTTTTGTTTTTTCATGAGCAGTAAGTCTGGGGTTAATATAAAACATTTTGTTTGTTATTTTTCTTCTTCAAGTCAATAAGGCTCGCTTCTGGACATTTAGTTTTATTGTCCGGCGGGCATTTCTTGGGAGTGGGAAGAACGGGGGAGCTACATATCATGTTCTGTCTAAGGTTTCCCTACACTAGGGGCATAACAATAGCCCTACTTCACCTGATTTATTACCTCTGTAAAAGTTTTCATAATGACTTTACAGTCTCTAGGTTCCAAATCTTCTTCAGCAAAACATGATGTTTATTTTCCCTCAAACAACGGTACCATTCAGAGTAAAACACAATCTCATAGATCTTTAAACTAAAGGTTGAGTGCGGAGTTGCTGTGCTAATGCAGACCAATAGTTCATGTCTTTGTGGGACGGTGAGACAGTGGTGTTAACATTTGGAAACCCTGCGGGGGCAAGTGGGAAAAAAAAAAAACCGAAGGACTGAGGACACTTTCTGTGGCATCACGTCACCCTGCATCGCCTGTTGTTGTTTTTGTCCTGAAGATGAAGAGAAGCATTTGGCATTTAATTCCTGCAGAGGGGACGAGTGAGTGAGGGAAACGATAAATGGCTGGTGTCAACGTGCGATGTAACAGCTACTCTGAGTCAGACATGGAGCTGCCGCAACTTCCTAACGAAACGCCGGCCATCTCGTCGTTCCTCTGCTTTACCTACAGTGAACCTTGGTCTGGGGTTGGCACGGGGGTTTCCATGGCAACCCAGCAACAGCACCGCAGCACTTTTGTCAGGCGAACACTTCATCTCTCATAATGCCACACAAGCAGCCTTTTAAAACGTTAACTCCATCTCTGGGATGATCTTGTTGCTTTTGAAATGTGTCCAGGATCTGCTTTCACTTCATATTTATATATCAGCCTTTTACAAATCTAATGAAAGCAGGCTGAAAGCGACTGAGGCTCGGAGGCCACTCTATAAGGGCACTACACGAAATCCACGGGAAGAAATAAGAAATAAGTCTGATGTAACTTACCGAATAAAGAAAATACTCAACCTGAGTGTTACAGCAGCAGAAACTGTCAGAAAAAACCCCTGCAGAGATGAATCTGCCTGAATTATTACAGACAATAGCAAGCACTAATCCGATACCAATGGATTAAAAAAACTTAAACAGCTGTATACTCCTAACTCTAAACGGATGTAATATGACTCGTGTCATAATGGTACGGCTCTGGGTAACTCCTTTGTAAACCACAAAACAGATAAATGAAAACATATACATCTCTATTATTATCTCATTTGACAGTCATGAAATCTCTATTTTATATATAGGATTTAATTGATTGTTTTTCTTTCTTAAAAACAAATTACAAATTATTTTGATTCTCCCTTTTGGGATTTTTTTAAAGAGCCAAAGTTTCAAAAGTTCTTATTTCACATTTTACAATGAATTGCGATTGAGTCGGACGTCTCCTTTGTCCAAGTGGAGCTGCCGTACATTATTGTTAGTCAGAATGTGTTTGATTTAAAAGACATCTCCGCTGCAAATCTTTCATTCCCTGCAATCACCACAAGGGCTTAAGGACAGTACACCTAGCAAGGCACAATATCGCACAATATCGTGTGTGTGTGTGTGTGTGTGTGTGTGTGTGTGTGTGTGTGTGTGTGTGTAGCATATATGTTTCCAGTGTTGCTCTTGTGTGTGCTGGAAAAGTAAGTGAATCTTTAGTCTTTGAATGAATAAACACACTCTATGTTAACCAATAACTCATCATTGTGTCGTTCACATTAACAACATCGTTCAAACATTCAGTTTAGGTTGGAAACAGTAACAGAAGTCCAGTCAATAGACTAGCATTGACTGTAACTCACACATTGAATTTGCTATTCACAAGATGCAGTAGGAGATAATGGCTTTGTGAATACTCTCGCTAGAAGTGGGTGTCCAGCTATGAAGACTCCAAAGGCAAAACAAAGACATAGCCTGTAGCTCAAAGAGCTAAAATTTCTAAAAGTGGCTAACGTGCAATTCATCGAACAGGCAGAACACCACTGAAGGAGAAACAGAAGTCACCCTGCACTTGGCCAACAGCATGTTAAACTGCCTAACAATCGGGATAAAGAACAGTCACTCCTCTTCAGCTGTACGTTCTCCTCCAAATATATTTTATTCTGGTATAAAATTTTTTTAAATAATAATAACAAGAAAGACAGTGATGGCCAAATTGTAAAAGGCCGCTCACAAACCATTTGGTGACGTCATGGTGGATTACCACTTGCATGAGACACATTAAATGCATAAGTGCTATGTGGGGGGCAGCATTGCCAGAAATGTGTAATGCAACATTTAAGCACTTTTTTTTTGTTTTTTTTGTTTTTTTTAAAGAAAATGAAGCATTAAATAAAACATTATGTAATATACACTCCTCTGCGGCAATAAAATGGTTTATGGCATTGTTGGGCTGGGCTGAAAAACTGAGAATAACTAGAGAATCTTTTGTCTTTCCACCTGGAGTCATGTTGTGAATCACATGGTTGCTTCTTCGATATTTCTTGAGGTTGTTATAAAAAAAATAAAATAAAAAAAAAGGCAAGCAGCTGACAGCGGGACTGAGTTGATTTGAGTAATGCACTGTAACTGATATTTATCTCCCTGGAAACTGGGTCATCCGAGACTCCTCAGCCACCTGCCCTGTTTACAGTTCAAGTAAACAACTACACTGCATGCAGCCCTCTGAATTCCTGTTGAAGAGGCAGCACTTACATGGGTAACAGATTCAAGCGAGCCACATCGACAAATCCCTAAATCCCAGGTTTGGGACGGTGATGTGCAAAATTCATTTTCTCTGACAAGACCGCAGGTGGCGTCGCCTTTAAATGACATTCTCGGGGTCATAAGCCGCGGAGGAACGTGACAGCAGCAAATAAATCTAATGGCACAAGAGAGTTGCCTCATGATTTCAATGACAATTAAACAACAGCGGGGCAGATAAAGAGCTTTAGCTGATTTGTTTTAGGCAGCAAATCCCTCTCATCAGACAAAATGGCTTGGCAAATTGGATTTTTATGCAGGGCTCATAAGCTCGCAGCTTTGCCCGGCATAGGATGAACACTGCTTCCCCGCCACACACTTCCCTGACAGACATTAAGCTCCGGCTTTGTTGCTTGCATGTAGCTGACGATAGAGCTAGACGTCTGGCGTAAAGTACACAGCATGGGGGATGATGATTCAGAATGTATGTTAAATCAGACAGCAAAATGCAAGTATGCAAGACAATTATTGGGAAAGGCTTGAGGGATGCAGTGTCATCCCTCTGGTGCGCTCTCCCATTCCCAACACCATCCGCACTGCTGGAGAGCGGATAGGTGGCTGAAGACGTGTGGTTTTCATATAATGTTTTAGTTTTTATTTATTTACTGCTGTTTTATTATTCAGGTCATGTGCGGCTGCCTGGAGAAGACGAAGAAGATCTTGATGATGGTTCCTGATTCCAGGCATTTAGTATTGCTGCGGCATCAAATAGCAACAGCCGCTTTGTCACATCTTCAGCAAGCAATGAGGGTTTGTTTATTTTCATCCTGAAATGGAAAGACGGTAGAGCTTCCCCAGAGATTTCTTTTATCTCATTTACGGCAAAACTACCATAAGTGGGGGTCTTTATACCCTTTTGACCTACATTGATCTTTTCCATTTTTTCGTGTTTTTCATTATAAAGTTGTCATTTTTAAAAATGTCACAGAGGGCTTGACATGATCAGAATCTGCACAACCATAGCTAATTATGTACCACTCAATTAAGAATTGTATTCCCTGCAATAGGAGAGAGCAGCTCACAAAACAAGAGTTTAAATTTCTGTCTTTATCTGATCATGAATTCTGCTCATTCTTTTAATCAGTAACCATGAAAGATCAGCTCCGAAGCCTCTCACGCTCACAATATCTTTTTGTCCATGTCTTTCCATCTTTATTTAGTCACTCAGACCAACTTCTCCTCACTTCGAGATGAGAAAAATACAGCACTAATGGGCTGTGACATCCACCACTGGAGCCAATAGGAGTGTCCGATGTACAGACATGACTGTTGACTGTCACCAGCCCAGATGGTGGATGACGATAAATACACAAAGGTCAGGCAGGAGGGTGGCAGTCAACAGGAGAGACCAAACCAAATCTTGTTTAACTTTATTTTGCAACTCTCCGCTGGCAAAGTTATTGTTGCATTGTTGTTAGATAGAGCTGTTTCTCAACTTTGAGGAAAAAACGGCATGTCTCAAACCATCGTGGATGCTCAAAAGACAATGGCCCTCATTTATCAAACAACCACAGAAACAGGTGTGGATCCAAAAATCACCTTACACCACATTTCATGTAGGACTGCTACGATTAGTTGACATGATTGATTGTGTCGACTGTAAAAATTTGTCAATGCAGAATTTAAGCTCTGACGCATTAACCATAAACCTCCATTATATGATAAAACATATACAAACTGCAATGCACTACTGGGAGTGCTGGAGGCGGTATCACTGTCAGCATTAATGTACGGCACCAAAGATGAAGAACGTATGAATCACGGCAGAACAGAGAGGCTAGAGGAGCAAGATCGAAAGTTTCTAAAGCATGAGACAATTTCACAGGGAAACAAACGACAAAACGGGTTAAATGCAAACTGAGTAAAGTTGCGCTACCACTTCATGGGAGCATGACAGCGATGAATGAGCAACTCAGACACACCCTGGAGCTGTGGTGTCTAGCACTACATGTACTCCAGATGACTGAGATCTGGCAAGATTTCAAATAGGATTTTTTTTTTATTTTTATTTTATGGACAGGAATGTCACTTAAAAGTTTGCTTTAACCTTCATGATGGGGAAAGGTGAGTCTAATTTATTTAATGGGTGAAACCTCATGGAAACCCATAATGCGGGCGTGACAAACGTTTATAATGGAGACAAGTCAAACATTGATGACTAATTCCAAGCAGGGCAGGTTGGGGCCTGAACAGGGACAAACCTTACCATGTGGACTCCCATGAACCCTGCCTCACTGTCTGGCTGGCTTCCACTCATCTGATTTACGAAACATGACTTCAGGCTGCTTCTGAGGAGCCTTTGCTTTTTCAACGAATTTGGCTACTACCCTATCCATCAGGTACTGACATTCGAGGAGAGGGAGCTGGTTCGGTGCTGCCGGCTTGAGCTGTGTGAACTGTGAGCCTTGGTGACTTGCTGATTTAAGGACTGCACACTCGTTATAAGGAACACAGCATGTGTACAAACTTTGATTGATGAGTTACTATGTGGTTTGGACACACCAAAGGCTTTCGTTTAAAGAAGAAGCATTCACTGATGCTCTTTTTAGCCCCTCAATAACAAAAAGTCACATCTTCTGACAAAACACTTGACTAAGTTGTTGACTAAGACTGAGTCAGACAGTAGATGGAAGAGTTCAAACATGTACACTGTGACCCAAAACGTGTGTTGCTGAACAGATTACTGCATGGAACAAACAATAACTACCCTGGGGCACACTGTATACTTGGGCTGAGGATGTTTCCCTTTCTGCAACACAGTGTTTGGATCCTGGCACAGAAGATAGAGTTTTTAAGATAACTATAACTTTCCAAACTGCCATGGAGTCAGCGGAATGATTTATGCAAACACAACACACACAGGGGAGAAAAATCACATAAAAGATTAACAGAGAACTGAGTGACATTAAAAACTGATACGATATCCTCTCAGATGATGTCTTAGTTTTACTGTGAAATGATATGATGCTAAATCTACATCATGTTTATCTTCATAACATGGAACATAAAAATATTTTTAACGTATATCTGTACGTGATGTTAGTCATCACACCTTGACCCAGTTTCATAATCTGGACTTCGGGACTAGATTTGAGGGTAATTGGTTGGACAGATCTGCACAGTCCAACCACGATTTTGTTTGCAATTTCAAACTGACTGTTTGATAAACAGAAGAGAAAAACTGAGCTTCCCCTGTTTTCCTCTCAGTCCTGAATGTTCAATCGTCTGCCTGGTGATATAGTCAGATATCTGCCACCACCACTTTGGAAATGTTCAATGTTTTCATGAGTGGGGAAAGGTTTGGGGACTGCTGTCATAAAGAAAGAACTAGCGCACTCACTCTGTGCCATGTTTGTTTACAATGATGATATGGTATTTATACTGGGGTAAAAAAAAAAAATGTCTCGTCTTTGTGCCTGTTGATACCCTTTGAAATTGGCATTTACATTCTTTTTGTTGTGAATCTACTTTGTGCAATTGCGGCTTGGATTATTATATATTTGAATCCCTAGCGGTTGATAAATGTTTACAGCTTCCGTTTTTGCCATTTAGAGCAAAATGTGGGAATGTTCTGCAAAAAGCTAAATGTAGTTTGAGTTTCAAAACTCTGACTTTCACTTTTTGTCAAATGCAAATTATTATGATTATGATTTTGCATTTTCAGGCACTGACCTGTACATGAAACATATATATGTGCATGATCCAACTAAGCTGCTAAAGTGCAAATGGAATTGATGAATAACATTTAAGTTAATAAACTGAGTTGGAGCTATAGCTGAAAATCTGTCCCATTACACGAAAGGCAAATTACAAGTTTTATAAAGCAACATGATGCTTTTGTGCTGTGACTGAAATCTTTTGGGTGGAAGCGATAATCAATAAAAGTAAAAGATGTCAAGTTGACAACAGATTGGAGTGCAAAAAAAGTTGTAGCAGTGTGGAGAAGAACTTCACAACTTATATAATACCTGTGAAGGCATTTTGCAGAGAAAACTAGAGTTAATACTTTATCAGGCTTTTCGAGATCTGCAGACAGCACTGAGGTCCAGTGGTCAGCAGTGTTGTGTTGTGTTGTGTTGCATTTGTGCAGATGTGTCAACTCACCGACCGTGGCCACAGTCTCCAGGTCATCCAGGCAGTATATCCGGTGACTGGGAGCAGCTTCTCCGGCTCCTCCACCACCACCAACCTTACTTTCTTTCAGGGAGTTGGTCTCACTGTTGAGTCCGACCTTTGTTTTGGAGGCCGCCATGTCTTCACCGTCTCGAGAATCTGGGTTTGTAAAATATCCGGCGGGACGCAGACACAGTTCGTATCGCACATTTCTTACCGTCTTAGTCCATTTTTTTTTTTTTTTTGCCTCTCTTTGTCCGGCTCTGTTGGTGCACTGACAGAGACCTGCTGAGCAGACGGAAATAAAAAAAAAATATATAAAATTTTTTGGTACAAAATTTAAAAAACGGCAAGACTTGGAGTCAACCGACGTGAGAGAGACAAAGAGGTTGGAGACAGGTGCTTTGGCAATGTAGCGTTAGCAGCTAGCTCTCTCCATAGGCAGCCAATAGGGAAAAACAACCGCAGCATTGAAAGTAGGGGAGAAAAAAATAAATAAAGCTGTATTAGCCCGGAATTCTTAAAAAAGAGAGAAAGGCGTTTTAAGAGCTCACCAACTTCACAAATTCAGTTGCTTTTCGTTCGTAACTTGACGGACTTTTTCTCCATTATTTCCCGAGCCTAAAGAAATCAACAAGACCTCACCCAGCGGCGCTTCCTGCCGTCCGCACTAACCAGGAAGGAATACGGTGTCCGAAAAAGATTTCAAAATAAAGCCAGGTGTTTTGTTCCCCCGCGGAGCTACGCAATACTTTCACTTAAATGCGAATTTTAAGCTCCAAAAAAAGAGAAATGATTATGTTTCAAAATAGTAACTTCATTCACCAACAGAAAAAAACCCCATATATATATATATATATATATGCAGATATTTGTTATACAGAACTTCCCGTTTTCCCCGAGCTGACGTCAGGAAGACAGGAGCTATGTGTTGACCAAAGCCAGCCAATGAAATCCCTCGCTACGACGACATCCAACCAATCAGATGTGACCAAAATATAATAATAATAAATACATTAATTAAAAGATCAGTTTAATACCGTAAAAGTCTATAAAACTAATCAAAATGATTTATTTAAAGTATCGTTATTTAGCTCAAAAAAAAAAGAAAAACAACGCAAACCGATTCACCCATGCCATTTTAGTTCATATTAAATAAACATATTGATCATTAACAGCAGCAATAAAAATTTATCTTAAGATAAATTCATAAGGCTGTGAAACTATAAAATATATATATATATATATATTATACTTTTCTTATTTTTACACTTAACTGATTCTGCTTCCGAAGGAATGATTAAAATACAGCAGATATTAACAGATAGGGAATATATAGTGAAAAATGAATGTAGGGTTAAGAATAAAAGTACCCAGCAATTAATAAAAATCTAATTAAAAAAACTAATTATTAATTGAATTCCTTCCTTTATATAGATGTTTGCATTTATTATTTAATTTAAACTGGAACAAATTGTATTCAGTCTGGGTTTAAAACAGAATAATTTAAAACTACTGTTGAATATTCATCATTTGCATGTAAATTAACCGTTAAATCAGTCATTTCACAATAACAGTAAATAACTGTTACTGCATTGCAAAGCTGTACTACTGGGCCCCTAAATACAGTTATATACTGTTAAAATAAATTACAGTAGATGCACTGTAGAATAATGTCCCTGCTGCCAGTATTTTACTGTTATTTTACATGAAAAATTCATTACAGTGTATTTATTTGAAGGCTATTTCCCAGAAAATTGTACATCAACTAAATTCGCATTCCATACATACCCATTTTCTTGGAAATTTAAATTGCAAAGTTGGATGGATGCACTATGGACAAATGTTTCTTCAAAATTAGGAGCTGATCATGAACAAAATGAAAATTTTAGGTTTAGCCCAAATCAGATAATCCATATATGTTAAAAAAAAAAAAAAAAAGATTAATCAGCATAAATATGGTGTTAAGAACATAATTGTTCATCTGCAAATTATGATGGATCTGTAGGATATTCTCTGTGGTTGTGGATAAGGGCTTTACATACTTTGTGTATCAATTAAATCTCTCTCATACTCAGCCCAAAAAGCATCTGTGTCACCTACACAATGTACCTACATAAATTCTCAGAATCAGAACCACAATTACTCTTTTAATCCCCCGAGGGAAACTCTGCTGTTTGGTACCTTATCTTCTTACAGCTAAGGAGTTCTAAAGTCTGATGACAGTGGGAATGAAATGATTTTCTGTATATTTCCATCCTGCTTTGGAGATGGATTTACCATCCACTCCTGCGATCTCTCTGATCCACGGGGATGTTTTTGAAGTGTATGATCCAAGTATTCATTAAAGTAGATGCTATGCACATTGCAATCCATAATTTGCCACTTGATTAGATCCGAGTTTGAAGGCTATAATTTATGAGTACAATGGAAACAAATGAAGATAAGATCTGAGTATTCTGCTGTGATGAGGACAGTCTTTCCAAGCATAACCTCCCCAACCATCTACATCGAGCTGGTAACTGTCACAGATATAATGGAAGAACCTTACTCTGACCCACAGCAGTGGACAGCTTCCAAGACAGAGAGTGATCTGTCCCTACATATACAAGCTGGGGATGGGTTTGGTTTTGGTTTGTTTTTTTTTGTTTGCTTTTTTTGCGTAGCCCGTATTCCTTGTTAAAGTCTGTCCAAACAAAAGCGTGGGACAAAATCATCTAATAATAATAATAATAATAATTAGTTTTCCATATTCAGTTTCCTTTATGTATGTGATTTGCTCAGATAGCTCTTAATGATAATGATCTATTAGTTAAAGAGTTGTTTGTCCCACACTTCCTGTTTTATTTTGGTGACTCAGGGTGTTGTATCGTTTCAGGTCCTGTGACTTCCTGTCCTCCTATATGATTAACTGCCTCTCCCAGTGACACACACCTGTGTCTCATTGTCTCCCTGCTGTTAGTCAGTGTCTTCCCCTCATTTTCTTGTCTTCAAAGGTTGTTCCAGTGTTATTTCCTGAGCCTTTTTGCATGACCCCCCCTTTTTTTTTGTCTTTACCTTTTTGACGTTTGCAGGGAGCCTGTTGGATTGCTCTTTGTGTGCCGACCTTTGCCTGACTGAATCCTCTGAGTGAGTCTCCATTCAGTGTTTGTTTAAACTTCTTTTTTTATTTATTTTTTTTTTTGGTGGCATCCAATTTTACAACATAATTTCCCAAAAAGTTGGCGCACTGTATAAAATATAACCAACAACAAAATGCTGACTTGCAAATCTCATAAACCGAGATTTCTTCACAGTAGACAACACATCAAATGTTTGAACTGAAAAATTTTACTATTTCTTGAAAAACATTCCCTCATTTTGAATTTGGTGGCAGCAGCACGTCTTCCAAGGCAGACCAGTTGGAAGATGTGTTCATAAGTTCCTATGGGATGGCCGGCTTGTACACCTCAAAAGGCACATTAAAGACATTACGCTCCCATCCAGATGATATCTGTCTCTAAGAAGGCAAATAAATAGTAGAAGAAGACTGAGGACTTCGGTGCAGCTAGAATCCTAAAACAGCCAAGAATGGAGGAACACTCCTCTCCAAAGACTGGTCTGCAGATTTCCCAGACATTTACAGACTTTTGATAAAGATCAACTTCAAAATGACCTCATTATTTATTTTTTTTCATGAAATGATAAATACTTCATATATTGTGTATTATGAAAAATATGTGTTTATGAGATTTTGTAAATCATTGCGTTGTTGAGTTGTCCATCCACAGGCATTATCATAAAGTCATTTCCCCTCTTTTGCAGCTATAACATCTTCCGCCCATCCAAGCCAAGACTTTCTTCAGGATTTGCAAGCGTGTCTCGGGGGAATTCTTAGCCCATTTGCCGACAAGAGCATTTATCAGGTTAGTAGAATGTTGATGGCTGGTTATAAGGCTCAATATTTCATACCTCCATGAAGCATCAAGAAATGAACCTTTTACTAAATCTAAAAGTTAGTTGTAATGGGTTACTGCTTCTTGACACTTGCCATCATGAGAAAATGAGGTGAAGGACGCAAGCAGCTGTCTCAAAGGGGAAAGCATACCGGAACATGAACGTGCACATACTCCAGGGTCAGTCAGAAAACTGGGAACAGGGATGAGGGAGGGAGATCTGGTGGCTGAAGAGAGGGTGGGGGGGGAGAAAAAAAAAAAAAAAAGGCCAAAAATGAACACTCCCGACACCCTCAGTGTTCAGTTCAATCGACTCCATGCTTTCAGACTGAGAGGAGAAGTGAAGCCCCAGCTGAATGCTCTCACTACCTGAGACTTATTCTTTTAAATATCACTCTAGGTGCGGCAGCTCGGCTGGCTTTGAAGTTCCTGTGACCTATAAATGTGTGTTTTACATTGACATAACTCTCCACACTAATTAAATCAGGGCAATTCTCCACGTCACAGCCATTTAAGAAGTATAGAATGTGTAAAACAGCCACATTAATTTTAATAAATTGTAATTCCAAATACCTGATTTGCACTTTGAGCTATTTTAAAGGTTTTGTTTTTTTTTGGTCTGATCACATTAGCAATGTAAAGCAGGCTGGCTGCTGTTAGTATTCATGCTGTAGCCTGTTTGCCCCCCCCCCCCCCCACCAAACTGTCTGCAGCGTGAATGGAATAAAGAAGCGTTTGATTTAGATAGAGGTGGCCTAACATTTGCACTTGTGTCCTCATGCTGTGAAACTATTTGGAACTTCACTCCGATACTGGGAGAGCTTCTATGAAAGAGAGAGGAGGGGGAAAAAAACAGAGATGGGTCCTGAAAGTTAATAGTAATCATTATAATTTTTATTTATTTATTCATTTATTTTGAGGAGCTCTTCTGCTTCACCTCAAGTGACTGCACGAGCTATCTTGATGAGTGACTCTAAGTAATTGCAGTAACAAAGAATGTGTTCGGAGATACCAGCTAATAATTTCCGAACAGGGTGATCATTAAAACTTGACTTTCAGTAATCGGGGGTGGGTGTAAGGAAAAAAACAAAAACAAAAAACTAATTTGTGTTGTGACACTTGAGGAAAAATCTTTTTACATTTTGAAGCCTTTGGTTTAATAAGGGAAAGGTGAATTTTATTCGGAAGCGGCGGCCTCTGAAGATAAAAAGATAAAGGTGGAAGGATGTGTCAGCAAAACGTAACATTTTAAGCGGGGAGACTGAAACAATAATTCAGGAATTTAAACATTCAACCAACACTTTGTGTTTGCAGATGCAAATAAATAACCTCGTTATTTAAACTTGCTTGTAGCTGAAGAGCATTTGGGTTTTATAGCGACTCTGGAGGAAAGGACATTTGACCACTAATCATCCTTTGGTGTCCATGAACATGATGCCAAGTATCGCTGCAGCTGACCAGACGGCAAAAGCTTTTCTACTCTGACGGAACCAGATTTTAAAAGAGATATGAAAAGTACTCCTTGTGATTTGTATTTGTGAGCGTGAAGAGCTCATCCCCTCTCCAATGGGGTGCCTTTTTAAAAGTTTGGTTTCTCTTTGCATTGGACACCGACTCGGTAAGCCTCCCAGCTCTTTGTCCAGGACTTGCTTATCTGTCACCTTGTCCTGGCTTTGTGCTCAGTGAAACCCTTACAGATGGTTCAATATACAGACGCATATCTGGTCCGCACTCAGCCACGTCATTCGCCACCCACGATTTGCCTAAATCAAGTTTAAGTCACTAATGCTCGCCTTTGGAGTAGACTGCTGGGTCTACACCCATTCGCAGGAACTCGTTCACGCTCCTTCCTGACTCTTCCACAAAATGTCTTCTGGCAGGCTGTTCGCCTTTGTGGTTCCCTGATGGTGGAACAAGCTTCAAGAAGCTTTAAAGAACTCCTTTTTCTTTTCTTTTTTCTTTTTCCCCCAAAAGCGCCTCCTTGCCTAAAAACTTTAACATGCTTAACTGGTACTTCATACAATCTTTTGCACTAATTGAACCGCTGTAGTGCATAATACCAAGGCACTCTGTTGCACTGTGGGGTTTGTCTTTTTTTTTTTTCTCTCTCTCTCTCATCTCATGGCTCTTGTTCTAAGTTGTCTTGGATAAAAGCACCAAACGTCTCATTACTTTCTGAAGCGCGACCAACAGCAACCTCGGTGGACAAATCACAACCAGTTGCGAGTGACAATTACCATTACTTACGCCTGGCAAGAAGCCATGTTCAGAGAAAAAAAAACAAACAAACTTGTGAAAAGCCATATTTTTAAAATATGAGTACTCACTGATATGCCTGAAGCATAAAAAGCATTAAATGTGACCTTTTTTTTTTTCTTTTGTTGTAAGTGAGTATTTGTATTATTATTATTGCGATGAAGCCAACGTTGGCATTAATACCTGCTTACGTCTACAAGACTAAAGGGCACAATATGTCTAATAAACAGCTGCCCGGACTCAGTATCATGCCAGCTTCCGCTACTGGAGTCAGCTTTTGGCGGGTTAAGAATAAACTTGAAGGCTGAATCCGCAATTTTACTAAGTATGTCAACTAATGTTGGTTCTGAGCAAATGGCAGAACTTCCAAATGGCTCCCTGAAAACTACAGTAATTTTTTTTTTACCGCAACTCTCTCTAGCTATAGGCTACGCAACTCCCACTCATGTAAAAATGACCGCCCCGCCCGCAGTGTTGGTGCTGCGAAGCGGTGGGGGGGGGGCTTCAGCTGCTTCTCACAAATCTGCCCAGCACTCATAATAAATGTTGGCCCGTTCTTTCAAAGGAGTGCTAACTGTCTCCATCCTTATCCTGGAAGAACAGATTATGGGAAATCTTGTTTTGACCAAGGCGAGTTAATGCAATTCATAAGAGTTGGCATGTGAAATGGGGGAAAAAAAAAATAAAAATACACAAACTGTTGCCATTTGACTTTTATGTGCCTGAATGTACTTAATATGATGATTTGTCAACTTGTGATACTGTATTTAAAATGTCTACTTCTGAAAATTTCGCACACCGCACTCTCTCTCTCTCCTTTTGTGGGTGCCCTCTGTCTTCTAAATTGCCAGTAGGTGTGAGCGGGAATGTTTGTCAGTATATCTGCTCCGTGACGGATTGGCAACCTGTCCGGGGATGTAACTCCTCCACACCCAATTTCAGCTGGGACTGGATCCAGACTGTGCTCAGATAAGCTATAAAGATAACGGATGGATGGGATGGATAGAATTGTAGTATTCACGACTTTAGAAAATGGGGAGGAACTAATAATTTAAGATGAGAAAGGGATAGGGCTGCTTAAAAGGGAAGGTGATATTATACAGTTGGAATATATGGTTTTGTTTTGTTTTTTTTTTTTTGCTTTTGGTGCAGAGCCAGGATCTGCATTTAAAGCTGTTTACTCCAGTCTCAATGAAATGTTAAGTTTAGCTTTTTTATTTTCTTTTTTTCTTCTGTAGACACAGACGCATTAGTGGCGAGCTGTGTTGGGCTGAGGAAGTGGGAAGTATGGCTGAAGGCAAGGTGAAGACGCCAACAGACGGACAAAAGAGGAGAGAGGAGGAGGAGGAGGGGGAGCGGGGGCACATGGGGACGCAGGAAAAAAAAAAACAAAAAAAAAACTGAGTCGCAGCCAGCCAGAGCTTTGATAGAAATGTTTCCATGTCTATCCAACACTGAGTCTTTCATTCCGCTTGCATTATTATGGATCCCTGCATAATGTGACTCAGAGCTGAGTGATGAGTGCCTGAAGATTTAAAAGATGCCCACAGAGACAATCAAATATCCGTTTTAATCATGCCCTTCACCTAGCTCTTGATCTTCAAATCATATACATATATTCTCACTGGCACGCGCTACATCATGCAGCTGAATCAGGAAAAAGTGAACTTTTGATTTTTGCTGTGATGGGAAGAGAGATGAATCTAATAAGGTATGTCTTCGTGTGCCACCTTCGCTTCGCACCAACAAACTATTTAATCACCCATTGCGTTTTGCAGAGCCGGTCCTGCAGTTAAATTGAAACCCGTGACGCGATCAATCTGCAAGTTTTAATACTTCAAAACTTGACTTGCATTGTTTCCGTGGTATCGATATATTGATACTCAATTGAGTATCCATTACTTGAATACAGTATAGATGCTAATTAAAGCGCATGTCTTTTAGGATAACTAACTCCAGGGTTTTGTGACGAACCCCCCCCCAGGCAGCATAAACTTGGACTAGTCAATGCATGTCACGTGACCGTCCGGTTAGCTGTTGCTGTTTTTAGTCAGTGTTTAAGTGTACTATTTTCATTTATAAAAAATTACACGATCACAGAAAGTATCTGTATCGATTAAATTTGCCTAAAAAGTAATCCTAAGTATAAAATCCTAAAAGCGTGGCATCGCCCATCACTAGTGTTATCACCGGTTGAGAAGAAACATTGTGAATTAATTCATTGATAAGTTTTTAGAAAATGTTTTAAACTTGAAATACAGAAGCTTCAGGCTTCTCTGTGAGATCCTTTTTTTTTTTTTTTTTTTATGTTGCTAAAGCTTTGCGAAAACAGCCATGGTGTAATAGCTTAACGTAGAGCTTAAGCAGAAAAGCAAATATTCACATAGGGTCTTTTCAGTAAGGTTAATTAAACTAGATATTGACTTTGCGGCAATATGTCACGAAACAAAGCCTGGGTTACGCTCTTGTAGTAGAGGTTGACGCTTTGGAAACGCCAAGGCCTCCGTGCGACTGCTGCGGACGGCTTACATGAGAAGCGGAGACCGGGGATGGTTTGTTACACTTTTTACTCATGTATGAATTGGTCATCTTCAAAAAAAAAACTTTTAACAGTAATTCTTATATTAAATGAAAGCTTAAGGCGTTGGCTTGAAATTGGTATCCTTTTTATTTTTAAGAACTTATTCCAACAAGAAGTAATTCACTATGAAAAACATTCTGACACAATGTGACAACCAAGCCCCTCAAGGGGTCGGTTGTCACAGGTTTATGGGGTTGGTCATCCCTATGGAAGTTCAATAGGGTTTCAGTGATAAATTAGAATTTTAAAAGATGTGTAACTTTTTTTTGTTTTTTAAGCTAGACACACCAAATAAGTTTGGAAATGAACACCACTTCTATAATAGCTGTCATCAATGCTCCTTCTGTTTAAACATTTAGACTGATGCGGGTGAAGAGTTATCGGAATTATCTTCTTTAACGAGAAGTCAAATGAAAGCATGTGCAGTGCTGAAAAAGTGACTAATGTCACTCCAGGACTGTGGAAAAATGATGTTCTGTGACATTGCATATGGGAAAGCCAGACCACAAAGTTCTTTGGGTGCAAGACCGTAGAAGATATCAGAGGCCCTTTTAGCTGGTTTTCTTGGTCATTGCTGAAAATCTGGCGATTTTTTTTTTTTTTTTTTTTAAATGTAGCCAACTGGCATTGATGGAGTGCCCTGCCCTCTACGTCATCACTGGACACTTTCTGGCAGTAATGGTCGATCTTTACCAACGTCAATCTTTAGCTGTGCTACGTATGCTCTTGCCTGATAGCTTCACCTTCCTCACAGCCAAAAGCATAACATCTGCTGGCGTACTTCCCCTGTCTGTCTTTCTCTTGAAGTTCTTCTCCATTCTACCAACCAAAAAAAAAACAAACCAAAACACAAAAAATTTCACTGTTTGCATATCCTCAGCTTAAAAAAAAAGAATTCCTCAAACTTCCACAGAATTCCACAAAGAAATGATAAAATATGTCCTGACTTCAATGTTTTGTGTATGTTCAAGAAAAAAAAATGGGTAGCGCAAGATGAACAGGCTAAAAGTTGCAGTTGTAATAAGCACTGTGACAACCAACCCCGGTCTCCCCTACCTAGCCGGCCTCATTCAGACACACAACTAACCACGTTCACGTCAGCGGAATGCTGCGAGCGCAGCGTCGCCAATAGCTTTAGAATTTCAACAGCAGGGATGTTTTCGGCGCCATCAGAAGTACACATGCAGAACTCAAACTGATGCCCCTATTTTGTTGATTTGAATTGGACAGACTGTGCTTGTCTGTCCCCCCCCCCCCCAAAAAAACCCCAAACAAAACGGATGTCATGTTTTCTCGCTCTCGCATCACCACCGGCAAACACAGCAGGACCGAGTTGTTGGGGGGGGGTTAGAGCAGTCCTGTCAACTGAGGGATCCAGCTTGACAGAGCCCCGAGGGCAGCCAGCCATTCTCATTATCCATCTGCCTCAATTTGGCCCGAAAAAACACATTTCTGCACAGCCAGCCTATTCCGCGGGAAGAAACGGAAGAGATCGAATCTAATGGAGGGTAATTACCACATTCGCCAACTTTCAGCTTAATAAGCAACACTTTAACATCATGGTAATAACAGATGACATTCCCTTCGTTCGGGCGATACGAGAATTTTTTTTTTTTTTTTTTTTGTGGTGGGCGGTGGGGTTCTATTTCTATACATATGCCATTTAACACGGATCCAATGAGCAGATGCAGCGAAGGAGGAAAGCAGGATGATAAAGACTTTTCTCCAACATTTAATGGCGCACTACATCAGACTTGTGTTGTAGTGCAATAATGAATATTAAAGGCACTGTTCGCGTAGGCTGACTCCTGAAATCCTCCCTCATTAATGGCATTATTTGATGTATTTCATTGTATATCACAAACCTCGCCCAATATCAACTGAGATCTGCCCCCACCTGACCTGGATAAGTAGGATGGTTTGACCTCGAGCTAAAGTGTTGTTTAAAATCTATCTCCAGCCCCCTCCTGGGCCTGAAAACCCAGACCCAGAGTTCTCCGGGTCTACAGGCACCCGGAAAGGCAGGGCAGGCACCCAGGAGGTTTTCTAACCCAGACCACCTGGCTTGTAGTGCTCCTTGCCCTGTCAAAATATCTGAATTCGATTTTTTTATTATTATTATTATTATTATTATGTAGCGATCAAATGTGGAAGTAGATGGAGCATTTTGGGATCCGTTTCTGACAAATTCCTGGGCCAGCTTTTAAATCTGTATGTCACCAAAAGGTACATACGAAGTGCAGAAGAAATCCTTTCCTATTTGATGACTAATATATTAACGTATCATTCACCCTATGACAGTTTCATGCGGGAGCTGCCGTTTTTTTTTTTTTATCTGGCACTCTGCGAAAGTCTTAGGCCACCGTTAGATTTGCTGTTTTTAATCACGCCTCAATGACATGTACAATTATTTCTCGGGCTTTTTATTAGAATACAACCAGGAAATAGTGGCAATGTGCATGCTGTATGAAAAGAAAAGAAGGGAAAACGAAGCTTGTACAGGCTTTAGCCGCAAGCGTTTACAATTCACCTGTCGCTCTTAAACCTAAATGGAATGGATCCCTAAAATGTGCATTTGTCCGACCATTTCCTGTCAATTTAACTGCTGTGACATAGAAATGTTCACAAGTCTTTTTTTGAAAGTCCAAGTCAAGTCTCAGGTCTCTAAAAAATAAGTCACATGTCTCCTGGTTGTAATGAGCGTTCTATCATCTGCTGCTATCCGGTCTGTTAAGAATACTGCACGGCTATATCTAAGAAATTCAAAGCATTTACCATATTATCACTCCTTTATCTATACATAGCTGATGCTAAGCTAAACATGTTTACTAACCTTCCATATGTGCTAATGTGACTTAACGTAAGTTACCGATCCGAGCTTTCAGGTGCCTGATTAAAATTTGAAGTAGTTGATCCAACGTCCTTAACTTTGGTACCACAGACTTTGCAGTCTGTGCTTCTTTTGTTGACGCCATCTTTTTTTAAAATAGTTTTTATAACCAAACGTAATTAGAAAGGGTAACGTTACAGAAGCAGCTGCAGGTGTGCACCCGATGCCTAATATGGTTATTACCGTGACAAAAAGGAGGTAGTGTCATTAAGCTCGTCAGACGTTTCAACGTTTCCTCAGTGTTAATACGCCAGAAAAAGAAAACACAATGATTTTTCACGAGTCCCAAAACACGAGTCAAGTCTGAAGTCTTTTCAGTACGAGTCCGAGTCAAGTCTGAAGTCTCTGAAGTGTGCGACTTAAGAGTGACATGCGTGAGCATTACGTAACTCAAACTCCTTAGCCGATGGATGCTCACTAAGATGTCTAAAACCAACATTGGAATGGAAAGAATCACAGAATTTTTACAGAAAATCCTCATTTTTGCATCCAGAAGGCCACTCTGAAGGGGAACTCTGCAAAAAAAAAAAAAGAAAAAGGTATTTGAGGACAAAAAGAAAAGTACTGGAAGGTCAAGAGAACTTGCAAAAACTGGATTTTTTTTTTTTTTTCCCAGTCTCTCAGAGAAGTGGCTTTGTCTGAATTGATGGGCTCATGAATGCCAGAAAGTACAGACAGGTTTTAATTCATCACGCCATTCCTTCTGGATTTCATTTTTCAGCTCGATAATGATTGAAAATCTTAAACATCTCCATCACGCGCCGATAGTCATTCGGTCCAGACGTGACTATTACAGAGGCAGAATGGGCTCGCCTGGACAGATAAAGAGATAAAAGCCGGTTTACATCTAAAGAAAGAACTCTGAACGGCTGTAACAAGCCTGGTATTCTATACCAAAACATTACGTGAGACGAATTCAGGACATTGTGTTTTAGTTTTGTATTCAATTTTCTGCACGCATTTTCTGATTTTACCTTAATGAAGAAACACCAAAAGTAAAAAAAAAAAAAAAAAATACACGGTCATCAAAGCTTTAGCTGGAACAACAAAAGCTAGTGGTTGGCGTAAGACTTTTGGATTTTAAATGATGATAAACTTGATTAATCTGTATCCTGAGCAGTGAGTTTTTAACTGTAAGTCCTTTTTTTTGTGAACCTTTTGGCCAACTATTTCGACCTGCTTTACTCTTGTTCCGGATGAGGCTGGCATCTCTCTCAAAATACACCCAGCTCATTTTGTCGCCGTCCAGTTCTCATTTTTCTCCTGCGATTTGGCAGTTGGAGAAATTTCTGCGCTCCGAAAACAATTTGTCACCAAACCGTAGGTCTGAGTGTGAGTGGTTGTTCGTCTCTGTCTGTCTCTGTGTGTTGGCCCTGCGATGGACTGGCGACCCCGCCCCTCGCCCAATTAGAACTGGGATCTGCTCCAGCACCTCCCACGACCCGGAAATGGATAAGCGATAGAAGAAGAGTGAATGAATGAATGAATGAATGAATGAATAAGCTGCAGAGAGGAGATCTAAAAGAGAAAAAAAAAAAGATTGTCACTCTTCTGACTGATTCTTGAGTTTCATCCCGAATATGTACTTTATCTTGAGAAAAGGGATTTTGAACATCTGAATACCGACAAATCCAGTTTGTTTGTTTTTGTTTTTCCTTTCAGTTGAGTTCTTTTCCTTAATTTGGTGCTGACCATTGTTAGAATGCCAAATGTTTTTAGTGTGTGTTTTCTTGTTTGTCCCCCCCCCCCCTCCTGTTACAAACCTGTAATCAACGTTAACCTTCGATTAACCATTGCCACAGTTGAGCCGGACGCTCTGACCAGATAATGCTGACATAAAAAGTGTGACATAAAAAGACTCTTTGCATCACATAAAAAAAACAAAACAACTAAACGCCAGATGCAATTACAGATGTGGCAAAAAGAAAAAAAAAAAAAGGACAACAAAACACCGACTCAGTAATAACTGTATTCAGTCGACTGTATTACTGGAGCTGTTTTTCTTTCAAAGCTGTGATCTCAGCATGAACACGCCGCTTTTGTCTCGCACAAAGAGCCGTCTGTCATTTTAAGGGCAATTGGAGTGTGCCTGTTTCTGATGAGGACCACTTGGTTGCTTTGTCGCAAAGTGGCCATTGTTTCAGCGGCACGCCGATCGCAGCGGTCGGGCCATCTGTCACTACTATAAGGCCAGATAGCTGAGGCGACACCCGTGATGCTTGATGAATAAACCCAGTTCTCTGACGGTTTGGTGGGGTGGGTGGGTGGGTGGGTGGACTGAGCCCGGGTGAATTCACCTCCTCTCTCCTGAACAGCCAAACAGCCGTGGTTGACTTTACGGCCGGACGCGCTCTCCGAATCAGATCCGTCGCACCCGCCACCTCTGGAGACGAGCGCTTCAGATAAGCCCAGAGTGTTTGATGGAGGGGGGGAAAACTGTCACCCTTCTTTATCAACCTCAAACAGAGCTTTTTTTTTTTTTTTTTTTTAAAAACCATTATTCTGCGCTCGAACTGATAAGGTGTGGAGAGCCCATGAGTAGTGTGAAAGACATATTGTGCAGGTTGCAAAGATAAAGTGAGAGCGAACCACAAAGGTCAAAGGCGTCTCGAAGCACCGCGAATGGCTCAGCGTTTAATCCCGTATCCTGTGGACAAACACTTTTGAATAACACAGAAGCAACGTTGAATTTCTGAATAAAAATCTCAACTTTCAGTAATGGCAATGACCAGATTTTAGGTTGATGACAAAAATTAATGTTTTGTTTTGTTTAATTTATTAATGGGAATCCCGCAAATGAGGAACACGCAGGATAAGTGGGACACACCGCTGCACGTATCTACTGGAAAAGAGCGGGCCGACAGTATCGCCTGGGTCGCCGCCAGGTCATAGCCGGAGCCGTTAGAGTTGCTGTGTATCTGGCACGTCTGCGTTGTGGTTGTTAGTCAGCCGATTTGTGAAGTAAATGAGTTTTGTTAGTCAGTTTGGTTTAGGACAACAACAAAACCTGGTTTGAATTAAACTAACCATATAAGCTTTGTTGTTATGGTTACAATAATACCATCAGTGTTGTTCTCTTTGTGCCACGTCAGCATTTCCTTTAGCTGCCGTCGTCAGTCCCACAACCACAAAATGCCAAAAACCTCATAACAACCCGCCGAGGCTTTTAAAACTAAACTAGTTCAACGAGTTCCTCGACCACGTGCGAAGTGCTTCTTCATGTTTCGAACAGCGGCCCGCCATCACGGCCTCCTTTGCATATGATTTTCGTCGAAGCGCGACAACTCACACGAACGGGGACGACAGGGGCACTCTGTCTAAATGGCTTTTGGGCAGCTAAATTTAGTGGCATTTGCTAATTCGTACTAGACTGCTGAAGGGGGAATTCAGGTTTTATGCAACACTGAGTAAGTAAAGAGCCTTTTTGCAGTCATGAGAGAAAAAAAAAATGTAATTTATATTCTACTGTGTAGCACGCAAGCGTGAAATCCACAACGAGGTTCCAAGGATTTTGGATGATTCCAGCTTATTATCATTTCAGTTATATTTTCCCCTGAAATGCATGCCAAAGAGCTGGTTGGAAATATCGTAACCAATGGCGAGGATGATCCTTCTTCTTCTTCTTATGATGTTGCACATCATAAAAAGAAATCTGGGTGGGGTCTGGGTGCATCTGGTGGCCCAGTCCGTACGTAACAAGGTGCGATGAAGAGCGCAACATCACTTGCTCCGAATGTATGACATCACATTCTGGAGCAACCAATGTGGGGGGGGGGGGGAGGCAGTCTTTATACAGGAGGGCGGGGGGCACAATGTCAAAAATGCTTGACTGTCCCTTTTTTTTTTTTTTTACTTTAAAGAACGGTTTTTTGTTTTTTTTATTTCTTTCTTTTGAATCAACCCACTGCAGCTGCTGCCTGCCAAGCGGGAAGACGAAACAGTTATCTGGTCAGAGCTCAGTTCACACTCCGCTTCACTCATCTCCCCTGAAGGGATGGCCAGGACTTATTCCACATCATTTGAAAAGTCTATTAAGAGTGCTTTTTTCTTTTTGAGGGGGGGAGTATTTCATTGTTTACTTTTAGAATTTTTTTTTTTTTTTTTTAGTATTTAATTGTCGTCCATTCATAATTGAAAGAAAAAAAAAAAAAAAGACAAAGCGGTGCTCCTATTGGTAGTCTGGGTTTTAGGAGGTTTGAGCTGCCATGATGAGATCCGGGGTTCAGACTACGAGGCAAGTTTAAGGGTCTGGCCTCTCCTTGATAACACTTGCAGCTCCTCAGCTTCCTGTGATGTGCATGATTTGATTTGGCTACAGTTTCTTTTTACGCCGGATGCCCCTCCTGACGCAACCTTTCCCCTTTTTTTGAGCTTGACTACTCTTTTTTATTTATTTATTTTTTTTGTGGGCGCCTTGTGGCAGGGGTTCGGCTCCTCATCAGGGAATTGAACCCTGGACGTACTAACGAGGAATGTTTTGACATTAATGTAGAGTTCATTACTTCCTGTTTTGCGGTTAAGCTGGTCCTTTAAACTACCTTCTTCTATTCCAGTCGGGTTGTTTGACAATATTAAACTCCATGTGTTGTTGTTATTATTATTATTATTATTATTATTATTTCACAGGTTCTTGTATTTTACTTGAGAATTTCCACTTTAAGCTGTTTTATGCTCGGACTACACCACATTTCAGCTTCAGGTGTTCAGGTGTTGTACCGACTTTTAACCATGTTCACTGATGCAGCGACAAAGAAAAAGCCGGAAGCAGCATCATTTTCTGTTTCATTTTGTTTAGCTTTGTAAAAACTCGTTTTTAAGGCCGTTTGGGCTTTATTGCATCCCAGCGTCCTTGTGCAACTGCTACTGCTTCTCTCGAAATGAATGCTGTACACATGTTGGAACCGCTCTCACTGTAATTGTGTTGGTCGGCCAAGAGAAGCCCCCCCCGCTGCCACTTACATTAGAGGTCAGGACTTTCAGCCCCGGCCGCAAAATTAGACCTCGGCCCCTGCCGTTTAGTCCTTCGAAAGGTTCCTAGGTCGCCGGAATAGTTTCTGCTGTCAAAAATGGTTTAAGTGAGATCTCTGATGGCCCGGCGTCTCAACTACCTGCAGACGAGCGATGCAAAAGTCAAATAAAATAAAAATCTTCTTCCCGCTTGTTTTCGTCTTGAGATAAAGGCGTCCGAGCGTTCTTTTGAGGAGTGGAAAAGAGTTAATCCAGTGCAGCACGGCTCGATAAAGCAAAGCCGTCAAAGTCCACTGCAGATGATTAAAACGGGGGGGGGGGGGGGGTGTCTGACTTTTCGGTCGCCTCTGCACACTAACAATGTGAGAAATGTACAGCTGCTTAAGAAGCAGGTTTTGCTCAGCTGCTACAAACATCCTATTGTTGATTTATCAATGTTGAAATAGTGGAAAATCTTTTTTTTTTTTTTTTTTTTTTAATTATTTCCTCCATAGACATTAGCCGACGCTGTCTTGATGATAAACTCTCCAAACGCCAGCATTCAGATCTATTTCTTTAAAGTCTCAGCCAGATGAGAGCGTTTGAGAGATTATTTGCAGTTGCCTGAAACATAAGAAAAGTTCAAATGTATAGAAGTGAGGGACTTTAACCCAAATCTGTCACCTCTCACCACTGTGCCAATGAGAAGAGCCAACATCTGGGACTCATTTTGTGTTTTACCGTCAACAATAACCAGCTCAAATTTGTTTATTTACTTGCCTCTACTGAAAATTTAAGGAAAGGCGGCTCATAAAGTCAGTTAGTTACATCTGGGGCTTCAAATCCAGTGAAACTACGTCTAGTTCGTACTGTACTTCAACTTATGAATGCAACTTTGGCAAAAACTAATTTCGACTCGATGTCTGCTGCGACAGATTCAAAAAAACTAAACTCTCTCATGAATACGGTGGTCGAAAAGTGCAAAACAAGCACATCCTGAGCAGCTGTGTGTTTATATTGACTTATTTTAAACACATTTCACACAATACCTGCATGGTATTGGCAGTGAATGGCATATCTGTTCAATAAGAATATATTTTTGGTCTATTTTTAAATTAGGAGAGTTTCGATCACACTTTTACGTTTTTATTTCTGTTTTTTTCCCCCCTTTCTTTCTTTTTGAGGGGTCAACATGTTCAGAATCCGCAAAAACGGCATATGTCACTCATTAAAGACTTTTGTTCATTGTAATAGGAGATAGTAGCTCAACAAACAAGAAAGTAAACACAAAAAAAACTCAGAATATTTCTTTGTGAATAAAATTGCTGTAAAACAACACACGTGTGTTTTGGGTTGTTCTGGAGTTGATTCAAAGTTTGTATGTTTAGCTGGTGGAGTTTTGCTCGTTCTCACCTCCAAAGCCTCTAATGGTCTAAATATCAAATCAAATTGGATTGGCTGTGACATCACCGGCTTTAGCCGAGCGACTCAAGGCACAGACTGTCGCGTCGAAACTGCAATATCTCTTCCGCCTCTTGCGCGATGACCTGAAAACATGACACGACATCTTTGGGGTGAAAGCCGCCGTCAGATTGCGAGGTCTTACCAAAAGCAACATAGCGCAGAAGACGCCATTTGGTACGAGCGGTCACTCTTTGGGTCATCCGATTAATCATTTAAACGCCTCAACAAAATCAAAAAAACTGAACGATTTCACTTGACTACTTCTTTTTAATCGCTGTTTTAATAACAGCGTAGTTTTTTTTGTTTTTTATTTGAAACAAAATATTTAGTTTTAGTTGGAAAAAGAAGTAAAGCATAAAAGCCAGGAGGTAATAAAAGTGTAAAGTAAAAAAAGAAAAAAAAAGCGATTTTAATGGTTTTTCAACTTACATTTTTGGGTTTAGTTATTTTTTTCTTTATACTCCTACTTTTGTTCATCACACATAGTCCCTTTATGTACTTACAACTGCCTGAGCGGGCTGTTTGCGTTTTGCTTGTCTTGTCGCCTTCCACACTTTTGATTTTGAATTTCTGATCGCATCAAGGAAATTTCGAAAAACGCAAAAATGGGGAAAAATGATCAAAGCGGTAATAATAAGCTCATTTTCCACATTTTATTTTATTTATGACGTTTCAAAATACAAAGTTGTCAGCTGCTGTTGAGTAAAGGCAACTTGTCCGCACGACACTAATAATGACGTTGTCTTCAGATCCACCAAGGGCCCCCCCCATCAGCCCAGGGACTCCCCTTGCTGTCTGCCTAGTAAGGATGTCTATAATTGTGCTTCTGATGTTGCCCCCCCACCCCCTCCTCCTAAAAAACACCCACACACACACACTCCTGCAGGCTGTCTATCTCAGGGTGGAGGGCGCATAATGACAACTTACATAATGGCTTCCCAACTAAACATAGCAAAAGTAAATAAATAAAAGAAACCCCGGTGGCTAAGGCTGAACTGTGCCTGCTGAGCCTTCCACCTCCTTGGCAAACAGGAAGCTTGTCTCTTCCACGTCTGGCCAGGAGAGGAGGAGGAAGGAGGGGGGGGTGGGGGGGGGTGGTGCCCTTCACGTCCATGTGGGGGAGCTGTGGAACTTCGCCTTCATTGCAGTTGATGCTCCCTTGTTGACTCGGCTCTGCACGGGAGGTTTAGATTAAACATTAAGCAGCCTGGGAAAATGAGAAGAAGGAGGGAGGACGACAGAAACCTGGGGGGGGGGGGGGGGGGGGGTGCGGTGAGAGAAAGATCCTATTCATGAAATGTCCACTTTCTTTTGCGAGACACAAACGGCAATGCTCACGAGGGAGGATGTGCTCTGGCATTTTGGTGTCTGGAGACCTTTTACTAACAACCTCTGTTTGTGTTATAATGCAAACGGTTCCGAGCCGCTGATTTAAAAATACTGAAATTAAAACATGGGGGTGGAGCTGTGGTTCGGGTTAAACTCTTGGCTAATGGTCAGAATTAGCATTTGAAATTTTTATTTTTTATTTTTTCCATGATTAAGTTTGATTAAAGGTCCCGCATTTTCAAATAAAAATCAAATTTCACTCCTTCGAGGTTGGATGAGCTGGGCTTGACGTTCGTTGTGACATCACACAGTTCCAGAAGTCCTAATGAATCATTTAAGAGGCTCTGGGCAATGTTTTTTATTTTTCTTCCGCAGTGTTGATTTATAATCAGGACATCTCCCTTTTTATGATGTTGGACCTTTTTAAAGGAGGTCGTGAGTGTCTAAAGGTTGAGTTAATTTCCGATTTTATGACTGTGTGTGTGTGTGTGTGTGGGGGGGGGTTCAACCTCTTAATGCCGCTGCTTCCTTCCCCCATTTCAGGACTAGATATGATGGAATCGAGCAGCAGGAACATCAAAAAGCGAGAGGGTTTAACGCCAGCTTTCACCATCGCCACCTCGTCGACCAGCTGCTAGTCAACTTAGATCCGTCCGTCCCACCAGATATCCCCCGGGATGCTGCATGGCAGGTAGGCAGGAAGGGGAGTGCGGAGAAGCAGGTTTATTTTTAATGTGAAAGCCAAAAGAAATTAAAGTTGCAACTCAATCAAGGTCGGCTGGAACTTCTCCCTCTGAATTAGGAAATCAGCCAGGGGACAATCGGGGAACTCTTATTCAAAGGCACCAACAAACAAACAAAATGATCATCTCTTTGTGTAGCCATTTTTATTTAGAATAAATGAAATCACATTAGAGGGCGCCTAAGCATTTGATGCCAGTGCCCGGTTGAGATCTGCAAGGCCCGCAGCACAGAGCAGAGAAGGAGAGCCGATAGCTTTTTAACGGCAAATGTATGAAACCAGTGCAACGCTCTCCCACTTTGCCGACCTTGTTTTAATCGCGCAATTTACAATGGCCGTCCTCTAACCCGCGCTCTCTCCGGCGCATTTAAAAGCGGCCCTCACGCAGCCGGGTCCATTTGTTCGGCGTAACGACAGCTTTGAACTCGCGGGAAATGTTATGCAAAGAAAAAAAAAAAAAAAAAATCTCTCCTTTGATGCGAAGCAAAAGTGTGCTTATTAAACAATTAGCGTCGTTATTCCGGCGGTTATCGGCCG
The DNA here is from genome assembly GCA_034769265.1 of Remorina albescens. Lineage (NCBI taxonomy): Eukaryota > Metazoa > Chordata > Actinopteri > Carangiformes > Echeneidae > Remorina > Remorina albescens. The sequence goes on along the minus strand of CM068496.1, from coordinate 11,076,296 downwards.
GAGAGGCTCGGAAAACCGGCAGGAGAGTTTTTAAAAATAGTTCTCGTTTCAAAAGACTGTGCTGTGTTTTTTTTTTTTTAAATACCTGCCTCGCTTCGCCTCCTGAGGTGCTAAAAAAAAAAACAAAAAAAAAAAAACACTGCTATTGTACAGCCAACTGTATGCCAAGCGTCTTTACGGCCTTTATGGTTTTTGATGGGGTTCCTTGTCTGTTCTGCCCCCCCCTGCAAAAGTGAGAACAGTGCTGCGAGGAGGAAGACACGACAGCAGCAGTCCTCTCTGATTCACTTCTGGATAAAATACAGGATGAGGCAGGAGCTTTTATTACCCCGAGACGCCGCAGCGATGATCGGAGCATTTCAGACGCCATCACTCTCTCTCTCTCTCTCTCACACACACACACACACACAGAGAGAGAGAGAGAGAGAGAGAGAGAGAGAGAGAGAGGCGCATATTGCATTAAAGCGCTTGTCCTTGAGATCACTGTAAGTCTTTCCGCCGTGTTATTATCTCGGTGGTGCTAAAAGCCTGTTGCTTTCAGTGATCACTTGCCTTTCAGGTGATTTCTTTTTTTTTTTTTTTTTTTTTTTCTTCCCCCCAACCTGAGAGGCGAACTACAGCTGTGTGAGAAAGCTGACACGGATTTGATATTTTTCAGTGTGACACAAAGTGGAAACACATTTACTTAATATATGCAGATTTTTTTTTTTTTTTTTTTTTTTTCAAACCTCAGCTGTCAACCGTGTTTAGGGCACGACGAGGATACGAGTAGAAAGCAACTCCACTCCACTCCACCATAGAAATGCCACACCTTCTCTTCCAAGTCTGATTCCTCCCAAGATGGCCGTTCCGAACCATGAGCACCAAAACGGCAGCTCACAAGTAACTATTACCGGTGGCAGAGGTGACAAGTAACGAAGTAACCGTACTTAAGTAGATTTTTCAGGTATCTGTACTTTACTTGAGTATTTATTTTTCTGACGACTTTTTACTTTTACCTGCCTACATTTATACACAAAAATATGTACTTTCTACTCCATACATTGTAAAAACAGGCTCGTTATTTTTTTTTTTTTTTCAACCTCCACAGATGACGACACGACGTAAAAGCATACGTAAAAGACGTGACGATCTAGAGAGGGAAAGAGGGAGAAGAAGAAGAGGGGGAGGGGCAGGTAACCGCAGGAAGAAGTCGAGTGAGTGAGGGGACGGTAGAGAGAGAACCGAGATCTTGTACTGTAGCAGCGACATGGAGGAAGGAAGCGAACCGGAGAGTTTTGCCGACGGGGACACTTCAGAATGCCTGCTCATGCAGTACCTCTAGTCAGTTCAATCTTGATTATTCTGTCTGAACTTTTTTCCTTTAACAAAATTATCAAAGGATGTGTTGTGTTTCATTAACGGCGAAAATTCATTTTTACTTTTACTTTGAAAGTACTTTTCAGAGCCTGTACTTTCTTACTTTTACTTGAGTAAAGGAGTTGAATCAGTACTTCTACTTTTAGTATTTTTTTTTACACATGTATCTGTACTTCTACTTAAGTACAGAATATGAGTACTTTTGCCACCTCTGAGCAGTGGCGACACAGCACAGAGTCGGCGTTAGGTAGAGGAGTCCTCCAGTTTGTGTCGGGTCGCGATGAAGGTGTAGCACGGTCGGAACAAACCGTTTCCCGTGGTACTCCCGTCACTTTGTATCCACAGCGGTCCACGCCAGGAGACAGTTCTAACACACAATGATGCATGCGCTCACCGCGGCGTCCAGGCCTGTTTGGATGAGGGCTGTTTTTGTTGACAACTGATATTCACACTGTTGACACATTTCAATGGATGATTTTTATTTTTATCCCCCCCCCCTTCCCGCCAGAATTGCAGCTAATATTATCCGAATTGATTTTATTTCCCACGTGGTTGTCTCTGCTTCACTTTGCCACCATGCCGTTGGTGCTGTCATTTGGTATCTGCAGCAAATGCACCTGTCTGTCATCCAGATTTACTTTTGTGTGTGTGTGTGTGTTTTCAGTCGAAGTAGTAGTCAATGGGGTTATTCTTGTTCAATTTCACTCTCTCGGATGTTCGATTGGGTCGGGTTCTCCACTTCATTCACTCTGCTGCCGCGCTGTTTTATCGCTGCAAAAGAGCAAAAAGTCACTTGTTTAGTTTTGCGCAGCAAACGCACATCCCGGGGAGCACCATAATCCATTTCACAACCTTTCACACACAGACACGCACGCATGGAGAATATTCGAAAGGAGTTGATGGAGCGTGCATACAAAATGCATTGTGTATGCATTGGAGATATATTCTCAACTGATGGCTTTATCTGCAGATTCTTTTCATGAATAAAAAAAAAAAAAAAAAAAAAGAACCAACATGCAAAATATGAGGGGGAAAAAAAACCAAAGTGATAAAATGCTCATCCCGTCGATTTGGGAAAAATCTGTGCGCGTCATGTTTTAACTTGTTCACTTGTCAAAATGTTAAGGATTTATAAAAAAAGCCTCACCAACTTGGGACTAAAAGGAAAAAAACCAAAGAACTAAACATTTGACTGCAAGTGTTACATTTCAGATTGAGAGTTTGAATTTGCAATTTGTTAGTCGCCCTTGAAACTATGTTTGAAAGGAGCGGATCCACCTACTCTTTCAAAGAGCCAGTCGAAAAGACTGGCCCGTATCGGGATGGGGTTAGGGTGTCGGGTGACAATTCGTCTCTTCCTCGGCACGCTTTTTTTTTTTTTTTTTTTTTTTCCCCTCCCTGTGTCTTCGGTAGCTCAGACCTGACAGTTTACAGCAACGTCCCTCGCATCATAACTTATGCAGAAAATGTGAGAATTATTCTGGGATGTGAATTCGTGCGTTTGTTTTCCCCCTCCATTCCATGCAGCAGGTAGCAGGTAAAAAAAGAAAAGGCAGAAACGGAGCCACGTTGCGCGGGACTCTCTCACGCTGACAGAGCAACGCATCAGTTATTGATTGCAGCCATTACCCGGCCTCAAATTGGTTATTTCGGAAATCAACGTGGGATAAACAGGCTCCAGAAGGGCCCCGCAGAGTGGATGCTTTTCCCTTTTTGTTTTTTTTTCCCCGAGTCCTTTAGTTTCTGCAGAAAGAGCCCCGGGGTGCAACCAGCAGCACCTGTTGGTTGATGGATTAGCCCCTTCAACAGAAAAAAAAAAAAAAACGCCAGCTCTGCTGGATTGTCATGCGGTTCGCAGGAGGCATCGCAAAACTGATGCTTCATGAAAAGCAGCCGCTCTTTCAATGACAAATTTACGCCAGGTAATTTTTTCTTTCTTTCTTTTTTAAAAATATATTTAATACATTCACTCAGGGCCCATTTACTTACCTTTTATGTTTCTTCACAAGTCAACGTATATTTGGCATCTTTTTTCCCCCCCTGTGTGATCTGATAATATATTTTTTTTTCACCTCAACTTCCTTTATTAATGTATTGGGCCCCCCCCGAAAAAATACACCACAATCATAAAAAAAACAAAAAACACAAAACACTTGCTCAACCAACTGTTAATGTAGGAGCATATATTAAAAATACATAGAAATATTTACAGTAAAAAAACATGTATAATTATGTTTTTTATTCAAAATTATACAGAGATCTAGAAATAGAAGATATAGATATAGAAATGTGTGTATATATTTAGAGGTTGAAATATATAAATGTAAAACCTTTTATGTAGTTCAAACCAATCTTTTTAACACGCGTATGTGTCGCTGAGCTTCCAGTGAACTTTCGTGCCTGGCGCTTCGATCAGCATCTAAAACAGCTGGTGATGTTAAAAAGTTAGCCGGGTAATCAGAAGGACGAAATAAAAGCGATCTCCCCCCCCCCCCCAAAAAAAGTTGCGACTCGCAGGTGTTTCCACTGCGCGAAGGGTTTTGAAAAATGTCAAATCCGAACGGTAATCCTCGCAAAATCTAAATCCCGCGAGATTCCACTTTGAGGAAGACGGACGAAAGCATTCTGCGTTTTCTGTGGTTATCGGAACGCCGCTGGCGCTGTTGCCGTAGTGACCCCCCTTACGGCAACACTTCTAAAAAAAACAAAACAAAACAAAAAAAAAAACACCTCATGAAAGCGTCAAACGTTTTTTATTTTATTTTTTTTATTTTTTTTAGATTGGTATCGATATTTGACGCATTTCTTAGGGAAATGGAGAAGCACCTCGCGTCCAACTATACTGTAGGTCCTGCAATGTGCTGATTAGATTCATTATGGAAAATCTCTGCTCGCGCCCCCAATCAAGCTTCCGGTTTTCATATTCGTCTTTTCACTTTCCGCACAAGAGCTTCCTGCTGGATAGCGCAGTGAGTCGTAAGAAGTGTTTCGGCGGCTAACTTTTTGTTAGCCCCGCCAACTTTTTTAGCATGCACCGCTTCACAAATGCACCCTCTGCAGTGGTGGGGAGACAAAACAAAACTTGGAAGCTGCAGCAACTCTTCAGCCAAAAATGAAGCTACTTTTTGAATGCTGAGTGCATTTGCATTCTGCCTTTTTTATTCTTGGACAATTTTATGTTTTTTTTGTTTTAGAATAAATGGCTCTGTTTTGTCTCAAATTTCAAAGACATACTGGGGTTTTTTTTGTTGTTGTTGTTTTTTTCCCATCAAAGCACAAATGTGTGTTCATTTTTGTCATCTTCCTCTGAGTTGCATTCCCTCTGCAACAATTTGCCTCTTCTTGACCATTTCGGGATTATTTGTAGATCTTTTTGCAATCTAGCAGCAGGATGCTGTCATTTTTAGGAGTCGCTAACTTGACGTGCATTGTGGGAGATGTAGTTTATGGTCACTGGCTGCTGTAAAGCCGCACGGACTGTTATTTTTAAGGCAGTTAGGCTCATCAAATGACAATTTGGCCAGCGGGCACGTCGTCAGAATGCAGGAGCGCTGTGATTTTTGGATAGAGCGGCAGGAGTAATTCAGCAGTCACTTGTTGGCGTATGACAGAATTCAGATTTCTGGCTCATTTATACACAAAGGTCCGGATTTAGCTGCGGACACAGCAAACATTAAATTGTGCTCTGCGTCTTTTTGGAGCAGTTCGTGTAAATTTCCGTCATTTTATGGCCACCATTCGGCTGCTCTCTGGAGACAAACACTGTTTTCAGTCGCTAATGAATTCCAGAGGCTTTTGGGTTCAGTCATTTATGTCTCACGCGGTTCAACTGCACGGTGCCCATTTAAAAAGTTTAATATTCTACAAGGTCGCTGTGTTTTATTTTGCCTTGTGGATATCTCAAAGAAGATGGTTTTAAGGAGGGGGCTGTGGTCGCGGCTCGGGGGAGATAACTCCTTTGTTGTGACATCAGAGTTCCTCAACTCCAGACGGCGGGTTTTAAGGCTGTATTTCTGAACACAGGCCGTGCGAGCACTTTGATCATTTCCCAGTATCATCATAGAACCTAGACTTTCTTTATGATAAAGGAAGCTTTATATTGAGACTAAATGGGACATTAAAGCTCACTCCTGTTCATGGCCGCCTTGTCGACAGCATTTTAATGACAAAAAGCCGGAAAAATTGATGACTAAATTAAGACTATTTGTCCCAGATCTAGACTTGTTGAGTGAGCGTCGCCATGACGCCAGAACGGGTGAAAATCAGGAAATTAGGAGACTTCTAACCATAATGTGCGAGACAGGAAAGGGGGAAATATTCTGCATCAATGGGCAGCAGCCTAATGAAGGCTAATTCTCAATTCTCAACCTTCAATCCGCGAAGTTACGAATGCAGAAACTGAGACATGGGGAGGAAAGAAAGACAAAAACGACACGGTAAAGCTGATGCGTTGTTCAATAATGGAATCAAAATGACTCTCATCTATCAACAGAAGAAACTGTAAGACACGTTTTATTCTAAATTCCGAATAAACCCTTGTGTACTGACACCTTTGCATTTTTATTATTATTATTATTAGTAGTATTATTTATTTCGGCACATTACCCAGAATCAAATTTTCATTTAATGGGATAAACAATAGGCTGAAACACACCGGTCGCCGCCTAATGAGAACAATGCAGCTACAGCCGTGACTTGTGTTTGAACCAGCGAGATATTGGAATATTATTAGGTGCGAAAAGATGTGACTGAACCGCGAATGTAATTAAATTCATAAGATCCTTAAACTTTCTGCCTGACTATCAGGGGTGGGGGGGGGGTATTGAAATATTTTGCTGGACGAGATGGGTCATTTCTTAGAATAAACATTTGCGGCCTCCAGAGTTTAGAATCACAAAAGCAAATGAAACGCTTGAGGTCCGCCGTTGGCTTCATTAGCCGCGCGACGGAGGCACATTTCTCACTTCTTCATTCAGCGGTGCATGGTGTCAACAACTAACGCGACTTCAACACACACTTCACACTCGACGCATTCAGCAGAAATGCAGCCAAAACGTAAGCTCGACGAAAAGCTGAAATGGGCCAAGCTGGCGGTTATTGCACGGCATTGGAAAACCCAAACAAAAAAAAACAAAAAAAAAAGAAAGGAAAATGATCAAATAAGTTGTATGGTAGATTGCTTGTCTGTTGCATAGCAACTGCCCTGCAGTTTGTACTTTTTTTTTTAAATACAAAAGAGTACATTGATGAAATAAAGTAAAATCACAGTGCAACCTGTCGGTCGTGGGCCATCGATGAAATATGTGTATGATATTTTTGGCAAGACTAATAAAACGGAAACATGACAAATGCTTTATAATATATTAAAACATATATTTTGGTTATTTACAATCCCCCAATACAATATACTGATAGCTGGAGGGGATGTGTCTTGTATGTAAGCACAACATGATGGCTTATATTTAATAAATTAAAAAAAAAAAAAAAATTCGATTTGACTCATTAGGCCCCTCCTTCTCCCATCCCAGCTGATCAGGTTTCCTTGAAAAACCAGAAATTTATGGCGTCAAGTGGATACAATCCATACTTCTTTCCACTCAAGCGGCCGAAACAAAACATTTTTTTGTGTATTCGAGCAAAAGACGACGATTGGTGGTAACTTTGCGGCAATACCGAAGATTGCTGTTGTCCGCCAGGACTTTTTGCTTATTTTAACCATAGACGGGCCAGATAGCATCCCGTCAGTGAGTGCTTTCGCCCGTTTTTTCCCGGAACACTTAGAACCTTCGACATCCGGCAGTTTGCTGCACGTCAGAAGGACGTTATAACGGCTAATGGCGAATTACCGCAATGACCTTATGATGGTTGTGAAGCGCAACTTCGCAGCTTTCAGAAACCCGCTGGAATTTCTCTGATAGTGGAAACAATCGCAAACTTGTACGGTGCGGTGGCACGCTTGGTTTAGAAGGGTTAATATTTGGGATGAGCGACCACACCACTATCCGTATCTGTTCAACCATCTACATTATCTGTATCCGTAGTCGTACGCGGAAGAGGCGGGACTTAAACCAGAAGTGGGCGTGGCTTATAGGAAAGTTGTATTTCTAAGCCTGAAATTGATATGGGTTGGTCAGAAGTTGCTATATTTATTGTAAGCTTCAATATATTTTTATTCACGGCTTAATTTGTATCACACCAAGGTAGGAAGAGCGAGCCGACCGGAAAAAAACCTGACCCGGTGAAGAAACGGTGAGAATGAACAGTGATGAATCAAGTTTTTACCCCATAGAGTGGGGCAGATTTGAAACTATTTTAAAATGATGATGTAGTAGTGTGGATGTAGCCTAACTTTTTATCTCTATTAGGTTAAATGATGATTTTACCGGGGGACTCCATCAGGTCGTTGTAAATATCGATGTATGTCACCTCCGGCCATTCAGTGGGATCATTTCTCCATAAAAATGAAGGCAAGCAGAAGGGAAAATGAGAAAGACCCACATATGTGAGTTTTTCATTGTACCGTTTTTTTTCTCCGGTGCAGCTAGCGTGTTGAAATAATCATCTGACATGGTGAAATAAAGTTTTAAGCTAACCACTGGACAGTGTTTTTTTTTTGTTTTGTTTTTTTTAAAATTGTGCCGCCGATTGTTTTCCCCTCCGGTGGGCGTGGCTTTCGGAGTATGAGTCTCTATTACAGGACGCCCTGAGGAGGATTTTCCTTCAGCCCGAGCACGGATAATGACTCATTTTACTTGTGTGGTACTCGTAACTCGTCAAAATTGCTATATCCGTACCGGATACTCATTCCAGCCGAGTATCCGGCTCAACCCTAGTTAATGACTTCAGAATATGCTCTCCCCATGAGACCTCGTCCTTGTTTTCTCTGCTACGTTCTTTCATTATTGAGTGCTAATGAGCAAAATACAATATAACGTGAAAATACATTATTTATATCTAATTATCTGGCACAACTCTGCAGCATATCATGCTGTTTTGTGTCTGTCTTCCATTTTTCCACCACATCCAACTGGTGTGATTTTTAAATTTTTTTTTTCTCCCTTTTTTTTAAATTCAGCCGCGAGATGAACCCAGGCTCTCCTCCTGCAACACTTCCAGGGCAGTAGTGGAAAGGCAGCAACCCGCTAATGACGGCTTTTGTGGTTGATCGTGTCTTTCCCCTCCCCCTAACTGAGCGTGGAGTCATTTCTCTGATCCATTGCCTCCCAGTCTCCGTGCTTCTGCCCGGACGTCTGGCAGCTTGCGCTTAATCTGTCGGATGTGAAACATTAACTCGCCCGCTGCTTCCCCACCCCCCTGGGGTGTCTATAATCCCCTCACCCCTGACTGGGAAACACAAGTAAACACTGAACTGATGCTCCCGAACGCTACAATCGGGCCCCCCGGCATTCCGAGCCCGTTTATGTGATGTGTGCAAGTGAGTGGTGCGTCACAATGACTGTTGCAGCAACACTTCAGTTTGTGTGTGTGTGTGTGTGTGTGTGTGTGTGCATTCTGCAAAAGTGTTGATCTCTGTGCGATATCTGATGATAAATCAGGATTATTGTCATATCATGGCAACACGGCTCCTTCGCGAATCGCAAGGAAAAAAAAGCAAAACAGTTCCTCGGCTTCACGTTTGCGTCACGAAAAGGATCACATGCCAAGAAGGTGATCTGTCTTTGAAGCGTCAACACAAAAACTTAACACATTCACAGCTTAGCACACACGCACAACGCTTAACAGACCCAACTAAAGGCAGCAGTTTGCTGTGCAGCAATGAAGTCCTCTTCAAAATTGGGTGTGTGTCGGCCACTAGGTGTGACCGTTCCACACATTATCCCATAATGTGCATTAACAACATGCTCCTATGATATCCAATACATGACGGCCTTAATAAGTCTATAATGTGTATATGATAAAACTGCATTTTAAGGACGGGACGTCTCTGGGATCTCATTAATCCGAGGAGGACGACGGGAGTCGCTTTTTTTTTTTTTGGAATCAGTGAAACAAGAAAGATTAGTGTGTGTCGTCCGTCACTGACGAGACTCGCGCTCTCTCCTGTCAGGCTCTTTGAGACATCACGATAAAACTTCCCCCTGACAGTTTGTGTTTTCCCAAAGTTGAGCCTTTCGGAGCTCATTGTCAGCGACGGCTGATTTGATTTTGATTTTTTTTTTTTTTCTTTTCTTTTTTTTCTTTCTCTTCCTCTCTTACCCTGGTTCCCTCTCAAAACAGTTGATCTGATGTCGGTAAAAACGTAACTGCTCTGAAATTAGATGAGCCCGGGGTAGATATTATATTTCAAAAGAACCTCAGAAATGCATCAATCTTCCAAAATAACATTTGTCATAATTGCGGCGCCGAACAGAGGTGGGGGAGGTTGTGCTGTGCTTTCGGATTTGACTGCGATCGTACGAGGTAAACAGTTAAACCAGAGAGTTGATTCATGGCTTTTTTTTTTTTTTTTTTCTTTCTCTCTCTCTCCATCTCATCTTCAAGTATTTCAGCTAATACTTGGAAAAAAAAAAAAAAAAAAAAAAGTTGCCCAGTAAGCGAAGAATGACATCAACACTGAGGAGCAATTCCATGAATGTCCCCGCAGACTGAATTCTTATTCATCAAACCTGTTTAGATTTTTATTAATGCTTGTTAATTTTCCGAACAAGTGAGGGGCGTGGCCTCTTTCAGTCTAAATATGATTATTATATTTTTTTTTTTTTCTTTTCTAAACGTGCATTAATATCAATCAGGATAGTTCAAATCAATTCTGGGCCTTTTCGTCCAGAATGTTTGAGCCAGAAAATTAAAAGGAGATTGGCTACTGGGTCAGATGTGGACTGTCATTTCAGCTTTTCTCATCGTATCTCGTCTCGTTTTCATTTGTTTAATCGGTCCCGGGGTGGCTCCTCCCAAATGGGCGTGCCGGGAGGCATCCTGACCAGATGTCCGAACCGCCTCAACTGGCCCCCTCTCGATGCGGAGGAACGCCGGCTCTACTTTGAACCCCCACCTGCCTTCCTCCCGGATGTCCGATGCTACTCATGCTATCTCTCAGGCTGAGCCCGGCCGCCCGCTGGAGGAAGCTCATTGTATTTGTGACCTCATTCTTTCTGGTCACTTACCCACAGTGACTAGAGCTTAAGGGTCAGAACGTAGACGGACCTGTAAATTCACCGCTTCGCCTTTCGGTTCAACGCCCGCTTTACCACCACGGAACCGTAAAGCGTTTACATCGCTGCAGTTGCCACACCAATCCGTCCGTCTATTTTTTTATTTCCCCCCTCGCTTTGTGAACAAGAACCCCGAGATTCTTGAGCGACGCCGCTCCTCGCCGACCCAAAGTGGGCACCCCACCGGCTGAGGACCGTACCCTCGCGCTTGGAGGTGCTGATTCTCATCCCAGCCCCTTCACGCTTGGCTGCAAACCTTCCCAGCTTGACGTTATCTGAGACGTAACCCCTAAGGCCGCCGGACCTGGCTAGCAATTCTGTTTGTAAAAATTATGAACAGAACCGGTGACAAAGGGGGCAGCCCTGATGGAGGTCCGACCGCACTTACTGCCGACGATGCGAATAACACTCTCACAGTACTCTACCTCCCCGCTGGATACGGCAAGCACATGTAGACCGGTTGGGGCGAACTCCCACCCTTAGTGAGACTACAAAGCTCGCCCTTTTTAGTCTTTCCCAGGGAGGCTGAAGAATCGCTTACACAAAAGTCATGCCCAATTCCCTGACGCTTCTGCAGTGGGAGGAATCATTTTACTCTACAGGACTACAGGGACGGACGATGGGGAATGAGTAAGAGAGATCACAAACCTTAGGGTCCGAGTTTGAGCTGAGTGGTCGGCTATTTATTTCCAAAGCTTTTACGGCTGCGCCGCGTATAATTATATTTCCGCTTCATATGACAACCAATTCAAATCACCGCGGTCCCCTTTTTTTTTTTTTTCTTTTAAGGTAAACAGTGAGCACCTGCAGCCTACAGACAGAGAACCCCCTCAGACATCATTTCACATAATCTGGAGTCCATTTACGCCTAATAGAGTCGCTGTTATGGAGACTGATGCTTTATGAGACAAATGCAAATGAGATGTACACTCAGCTTGACGAGTAATTTCAGCTCCGCTTGCTGTTAAAGCTCACGGACAAAACGAGCATCAACACAAACACGCGTCCAGTATTTAACTTTCAATTAAACGCATTAAAGATTCTAAACAGACACGGGGTGTTCTCTGATGCGAGATGATTACCTGAATCAATTTGAATTGGCCCATTAAAGGTATCTTGGCGTTCGTGTCATGCGGCATGCAAATGGAGATTTCGAGTCAAATAAAAAGGACGGAGTGAAAGAGAACCGGCATTTTGGGCTTTGAGATCTCTCCTCTATCTACGAAACTGCTGCCTGGTCCAAGCTACTCTAAGTCCAGCGGCTTCTCAACTTTGTTAGAGAACTTTATATCACAACCCCAAGACCAGATTTCAACGAGACTCTTGATTGACCTGCCTCGCCTGTTGTGGCTGTTTATTTATTTATTTTTTTTATGGCCTCGCCTCAGCTGAAATCTTCAGCTTCTCCTGTCATCCTCGAAAAACGACTTCAATAATTTATTACTGCGGCCACTTTGACCTCAAAAATGTGTGTGTTTTGTAAATGATTGCCGTTAATTTTGTTATTTTGGCAACCAGGGCCGTTTATTCACAGTCACGTTTCTCTATCTAAGCGTATGACACATGAGGGAATGTGATTAAATGCCGGTGTAGGCGCGGCGGTTGAAGACTGTCAGAGTTTTCATTCTTGTTGTTGTGGAAGCGCCCGAGAAAAGACTTCAATCATATTTAACGTCCAATTAAGAGCACAAAAACAAATCCTGACCACACAAACTCATGCTACTACTACGGGTAAGATTCTGTTGATTTAGGGCCCCTGACAGCAAAAAGATGTCTATTTCATGCGTTATTAGTGCGTAAAACTTCACGTCTTCGCCCATTTGTCCCCATCAATTTGTGAAAAGCCGTGAAATATGGAGTTGACTATTTATTTAAAAGCCTTAAACATTAACCCTTTAAAACCGACTGGAGCGCGTTAGCATATCTATTTTTAAATGCCGGTAGAATTGCTACCAAATAAGATAGAGCAATAATTTTTTTCTCCATATGAAACCGGAGGAGTGACACTTCAATACCAGGCCTTTAATGTGTCCGGAGCGCCGTTTCCTCGCGCTAATGGGTTTTCAAAAATCCGGTAAAAAGCGCAAACAACAACAATATTGTAATCTATTCTGCAGCACTTCCGACGACGGAATATTCGCCATCTCGTTGTAAACATGAACTATCACATGATTTTACCGTGTGTCACTTCTCGCCACGCTACCTGTGTGACGACAGGAAGTGACGTCATTTCCCCCGGAGTTGTAGTTTTTCCCGCGATAAACACTTGCTAGCCTGCGGTCACTCTCTCGCTCTCGTCTAATCTCTTGCGTTTTCACAAAAACACTTAGACACACACTCACCACACACTCATCAAATACTCCATACACATTCCCACACACATTTATGGGGTGTGGATGCATTATTATTAACATTATTATTTATTACTATTATTATTTTAACTTTTTGTTGTTTACTGGACTTTTCATGGATGAACATGGTGTTGTACACAGATATGTACCCTCATAAGTACCTGGCAGACTTAGACACTGGACTGCACTATTGCAAATTGTTTATTTCAGCGAACATGCCGTCTTTTTGCATATTGTGCAAAATGCTTTTTATTTAAATTTTATTTTCGTTTTTGGTACAGACTATTAAAAATGAGTGCATCTCAGAAACTAAGCAATGAACACACTCAAAATATCCTTTCTGTGGTTTGAAAGGACTTTTACATTTACAATTTTGAGGGATACAGCTATACCATTTCTGTATTTGGGCAAATACGTGATTTTCTTTTTTTGTGTGGTTTATTGCACTTTCTAGCAACTTATTTAGTTAATAAGGACATATTCCATACATATTATTAAAATTTGGGATCTAAGGGTTGTATTGATGTATAGCAAATTAAAATATTCCACCACAGCATGTAAAACTGTAAAGGTATGCTCTGGCGGACTTCTTCTATGGTAGGTCATATAGGGTTAAATGAGACCAAACTGACCTCCAAGGAGTCTGCGGGACTGAAGCAGTCGCCATCCGGCCTGGCGTAAAGGCAAAATGCAGTGGTGAGACTCCCCAGTGTCCCTTCATGCGGACTGAGGACTATGATTCATAGTTTTTATAACCCAAATAAAGTTTTCATGTTCAGAGCCCCCCCCTCACTAAACAATCCTCCTCCAACCTGAGTTTCCTTCTCGTCCGCTAGCTTTCTGCCAGCCTCCTTTGACACGCCTAAAGAAAAAGGAGAAATAAATGCGGACTTATCAGTGCAGTGCGGCGGCGGGCAGAGGAATCAAATCAAAATGTCACGACGAGTTCTGGGGTGATGTGTTTTTTTTTTGTTTTTTTTTTCGCCCGAGCCGCCTGCTTCTGCATCCTGAGATAGCGTGATAGTGGAGCAATGAAGCCCGCAGCATCAACATCACTCAGCCCCCCCCCACCACCACCACCACCACCCATGTGCCACCCCGACTGCATCGTCTTTCTGATCAACTTCTGCCCGGTCATAGATCGGCTCTTGCCTCTGAAAAATTCGCCTTGCTCGGCGTCGCGCTAATTAATCCGAGCTGACGCAGATTTAAATGTCAGAAATATTGTATTATCTCAGGCCCAGCCGACAATCACATTCAAATTATCCTCCAATTGCCCTTGCAGTCATCGTTAAATGAAACTGAAGGGTAAATGCTCATTTTGGCTGGAACAGAAATCCGTTTTTTTTTTTTTTTTGCACCACGCCACTCCACTCACTATTGAAGCCAATTTACGAGGCCCAATTAAGCGCAATTGGATCTGCTTAGCGTTTGGCAGAATAAATTCGCTCTCATTAAAAAGTGTGACATCAGGCCGTCTCCTGAAGAGCTTTCTAATTGATCTCCCATTATCACAATAATGCTTGTCGTTATTTCGCATGTGCATGAGAGTGTCTAACCTTTTCGGTGTGTAGCGAGGACGTGACCCGTGACGATCAATTAAAAAAAAAAAAAAATTGAATAATTTGAAATCAGAGAAGGATAAACGACTTCACAGACGGTGGGACCATCATTTAAAAAAAGAAAAAAGAAAAGAAAAAGAAAACAAAAATAGGAAACATCGGGTTGCGTTGAAGATTTGGAAATGGAGTTGGAGACGTTAAACCACTCAGGAAAATGTTTGCTAGAGTAACAAGGAGAGCGAGAAAATGGGGACATTTTCACATACATTTCAATGCCAGGACATTCAAAATGGGGCAGAAAGGCAATATCACAGCTTTGTCACATTTAGAGACAGAAAGGCGTCAGAACTTGTTGCGTCTCTCCAAAAGCTCATACGCTGAACGACAAAATATGATTTTTATTTTTTATTTTTAGCTGACCTTTACGGCGACGCTGATCTGACGTCGGCGACAACAGCTCCTCATTATCCGTCCGTGCCTTCTAATACTGACACCAACGGCTGTTACGAGGATAAAACGGTTTTCTGATCTGAGTTGGTGGCGTTGGTGACAGCTTGTTTAGAAGGCCTATGTTTAAAAAAAACTAAAAATAAAAATGTGCGGCAATTTAAGCTTTAAGAAACCGAAACCGGCATGTAAAGGAATTTAAACACTAAAACTCTGGATGTATATCAGTTTTAATTTTGCCGCAGTGCCTCCCAAGTATTGTTTCCATAAATGAGAATATTTTCCAGTTTGCTAAATCCTTTTTAATAAAAAAAAAAGAAAAAGAAATATTGTAATATCAGATGGCTAAGATTCATTCATAAACAGAAGAAAAAAAAAGAAGAAAGGCTTGAAATATGTATATGAAAGTTTCCCTTTTCAAACTTAATATCTGCAATATTGAAAAGGTTTGACATGCGTTTGGAAAAACAAAGCAAAACAAAACAAAACCTTTCTGAAAATGAAATGACGCTTGGTTTCACTTTTCCCGAGGTTTTCAAGTGCGTCTCACGGTCATCCTCGAGGGGTATGAGACTGAATAATTCAGGACACGAAGCTTGAGCTTCTAAATATAATTAAGTTGGCAACTGTAGCACGTGTGAACTGTTTAGTGACTAATTAACAGCCCCAGTGGAGTGTAGATGGTAGTGGGGGTCACCGGCAGCTAAGTGGCTAAGAGTGTGTTCCTTCAGGTCCTCATTATCATTATTTTCTGTTGTTAAGTAAGTAAGTAAATAAACAGCAAGCGCAGGCTCGTACATACAAAGTGGATGTCGGCGTTCTGAGCCTTAAGCCTCGCATTCTGCCGGCTGTAAATTGAAGTCTATGGGAAAATGGCTCAGCTTTGGAATTGACTGCTAGCTCCGGGAATGTTTCCCGACCTTGTTTGTGGTCTCGGAGTCACAGTTTCAGCTCTTCTTCAATAGAGTCATGTTCACCGGCTGCAGAGATGTGTCGCAATCTGGGGGGGGGGGGGGGGGGGGGGGGGGGGGGGTGAGCTTGCGGTGACATTCCAGCACTTTTCCGAAAGCTGATATAGGGTCATTACAGTAATTCCACTGGAAGCTGGTGAATTCGCTCTTTCGTTGTTAACCATTTAACGGGGGGGGGGGGGGCAAAAAGTCCTGGTGGACAATAGAATCGTCGGTGTTAAAGGGCCAAACACATCATCACAGACACTTTGCTACAAACAACACCAGCGTTTCAGTCCCTTATTTCTGAAGTGACTTGTGCCAAGGGCAGCGCGGCGGCATTGTGGTTAGTGCTGTCGCCTCACAGCAAGAAGACGAGACGGACGCGTGTCGTCTGACATTGCCGATCTCGTCTTTGTGCGTCTCCTCTCCCTCTTCCCTCCAGTGTAAGCTTTAAAAAAAAAAAAAAAAACAGCTCGCCGTCTGCAGAGTGTCATCTGCCTGTTCAAATATAGCTCGCGTTTCTCTTGTTAGCCCCCCAAGATATTGTCGAGAAGCTCACTCTTACAATCGGTCCAGCTACACCCCCCCCCCACAACACAAACATGACCCCAGGCGTATTTCTGTCGAGCTCTACATGTGTAACTACCAGCGATTGCTGCACATGACTGCAAAAATAAGATGCACTCTGGTTGCATCTCAGCCCAGTCTAAAATACACACAAACCAGCAGCGGAGCGCTCATTTTGCTTTCGAGAAGGAAAAGGTTTCATGTCATTGCTGATTTTTAAGGCGGGACTCCGAACGCCATGATTCGTTTTCGCCTTTACTCCGAATGAACCCGAAGCAAACATCCTTAAATCCCCTAAACAGTGGTCCGTCCGGAATGAGACGGACAAACGCGGCGCGCCGAATTTGGGATGGACAATGACTGAACCAACGGCTTTAACGGGATGTGTGGACGGATCTGATGACGGCGATAACGCGCCATTGATTCGACATTACTCGCGCCGTTAACTCCCACCAGCTCATTCCAAACCATTATGTTTCCCCAGTATAAAAATAATAGCGCCATTATGGATTTCAGCTCTGAACGTCCATTCTAAATGCTTCATAGTGAAAATGGTTGAAGATTGTGATTACTGGTTGATTTTGTTCTTCAATTATTTGTCTTTAAAACAAATTTTTTAATTAAAAAAAAAAAAAAAAAAGGACTGTTTATTTCACATGAATGCTCAATCTGTATCAATGGATGAAAGGTGTGCCATTTCGATGTGTGTGTGTGTGTGTGTGACAAAATAGAATTTCGAACTTTATATGAGAAGGTAAAAGAATTGTAATAATTAATATCACCTAAAAAAATAAGCATATTTAAATTGGACTTTGGGCACGATTTGGGTTCAGTCCGACTAAAGCTTTTGGTCCGATATGTAGAATTGCATAACGTTGACGTGGGTCATAGAGCAATTGCTGGGAGTCCAACATGTAACAGTATCGGGCCTTCAGTAATTGACAGGAGCCTGCGTTTCAGGTGGCGTCCAGCACAGGGTAGGTGGAGGTTTTGTGCCCTCTCAGCGTTCTGCAAAAAATAAAAAAAATAAAAATTCTGATTTTAGAAAAGCATGCATATTTCATATGCAAATATCATCCTCTGTCACATGGTGTTGACAGTTTGGTGTGTATGTGTGTGTGTGTGTGTGTGTGTGTGTGGGGAGATATTGATTCAGTTTATTTTCTCATCTCTGAAATGTACCACAGGGGCCCGTGTCTGTCAGGGCTCCTGCCTCACTGTAGTCGCTTTGTTGAATAGAAAAGAGAGAAGCCATGAATAATTCCACCGTTGTGTGTTTTTTTTTTTTTTTTTTTTAAGCAGGTGATTTAGAGCCGTGGCTTTGAGTTTCGCCCCACTGTACGCGCGCACGAGCGCACGAGCGCGCAAGCGCGCACACGCCCACCTGCGTCCAACCCCTCAGCTGGCTGCCGCCTCGCCGCGCTGTCAGCGGCGACGGGGAGCTCCGTGTAAAGTCGTGTTAACACAACGCAGACGCGGAGGAGCTGCCAGCGACGTGCAAACTGTGACACGGAGAAACACACACACACACACACACACACAACAAAGGAGCTGTCAACACCCCCACCCCCCCCACCCCAACAGAGCTGCGATCCCATTTAGGGATCGGTAACAGAGTCATTTTCTCCCTGCAGCACCCGACCTTTATCTCACACGTCCCGGGTAGCAATAATATCATGTACGTTCCTTTTTTCTTTTTCTTTTTTTTTTTTTTTTAACCATATGGTACATCCATTTGCGCGCATGTTTGTGTGTGTGCATGGCTGTTTACTTTTTTTTTTTTTTTTTTTTTTTCTATCTTCTGGTGCATCCCAATACTTGACAACTTTTCCCCTATTCTTGGCTTCCCTTATGCATTTATTATCGGAGCAGCAGAATGTAGCACATAGCTGGTGGGAAATAAAAAAAAATATATCTATATTAAAACTGATGGCATTAGAACTATGTATTATATATATATTATATATAAGAAGCCCCCCCCCCACCCCACCTCCATGACTGGTCCATTCTGATTGGCTTAGGAGATGAGATTTTTTTTTTGTTTGTTTGTTTTTTTTTCTGTTATTACCAAGAAAACTTGATTTTATCATGTTTAGTTTTTTTTTTTTTTCCCATGTCAAATTTAAAACGTCAAGCGTTCCCCGCATTTCCTGGGGTCGACACGGAAGGCGAGGTTTCCCCCCCAGCTGTCACTCACAGACGACGGGCCGAATGACGATCCGCGGTTTCACGCCGTAACGCAGTCCGGCTGGGGTTATTGATAAAAATTGCCCCTCCCTCCTTTTTGATGTGTGCGTCGTGTAATTAGCATGTTACTCTGCGAGCCATCTGTTCTATTAATCCTCTGCTTTTAAATGGGCCACTCTCATGAAGCCTTCTCGCTGGTGATGCTACAGACACCAGCGAGGAAGCGACTTCATTCCTGTCCTGCTCGCCGTCGATCACATTAAATGCA